>OY987328.1:48709701-49956593 GCA_963920685.1 Polydrusus tereticollis | reverse complement strand
CTATGTTAAATTTTCGGTTTTAAATTGTTAAAGTACGTATGTAGACTCTCACCTTAGACATTAATTAATAATTTAATTACCTGTTGATAGTCAATAGTTTGACTTAAATCAGTTTGAAACCTTTGTTGATATTTATATTCCAGGAATGTTTTGTATCTGGTAAGACATAGCCAAGTGGATTAATTTCTTCTGTTCTTTGTTTCATACTACCTGCAGACAGGTCTTATTTCAAATCCTTGTTTTAATTAATAAGTAAAATTAGTGAACTTTCAAGCTATCAATAGAAATAACTTTTTAACCTTGTCCATAAGAAGTAGGTCAAATGTTTTGACCGCTGTGATTCAGTGTCAGACTGACAGTTCTGTTCATTTTCACGACCACGTCTGGTTAATTTAGGCATATTCTTGTGGGTGACGTAGGTTGCCTAACTTTGTTTATGGTTTTCATGGATTGGTAGGATAATTTGTCGACGATTGTTTTGGTAACTATGTATGTTGAAGAGAGAATGATATCGGCCCTTTCGACAATAGACGCTTGAAGTGAAAGTACGTTTGTGGACGTAGCTCCCGATGTGGTGCCGATAATACATCCACAAATATATTAAAAAGGATATGGCTTTTGGTCAAGGTTAGGTTTGCCGATCCTTTGGGCGGAATGCCGATTAACAATGCTTTCTCAGCAACTTCAGCAAGGGATCTTAGACGCCATTTTATAGATTGGAACCCTCGTTAGTTATTTGAGGTAGGTTTAAACTTTAGTGTCTAATTACTCTCGATGAGTCTTATAAAAGTTTTCTCTTTTATGTTAAACATCTAAAATTCGATTTTAGCGTTTTTTTTGGTAGGGGCTAAAAGTCCGGGTTGAAACTGGACTACTAGTTTTCTTTTATTGGAGCTGTCTGAACGCGGGACGTGCCAGTTGCCATGTACTATTTAAATTTTTGGTTACTAGAGTGTAGCAGTATCCACATAACCTTTATTGTTCTGTGGTATTCACGTCAGCTGTTTGAGAGACCATGTCATTGTGGTGTACTGAAGATCGAATTTTTATGAACCATGGGTAGCACATAAAGTTTCAGCTAAGTAACATTTTCCTTGAGTAGTGCGGAACCTTTTGAGTACCGAGTAGGTGACAGGAAAACGTGAAATCAACCTTTGCTATATTATTTCCTGTGGCGTGTTTGCTATTTCTCAAGATAAGCCTTTTCTGTGAACACCTGAGTACTGTGGTACCATCAGGGTAACGAACCTCACTCCAAAGTATTAAGTCATACACTACAAAAAATAACTTGGTAAAATTCAGTTATTTTACGTTGGTCACAAATGGACCCACGTAAAATACCGTAAATTTACACAAACATCCTGATCTTATTTTCCTATATATTTTTGGTAAAATTCACTATTATATGAAGTAAATTTTTACACAATATATTTATTATTTTTGATTATTGTTAACGTATACCTGAAATTTCCCTTTTAAAATTACTTTATATATTACTGAAATACCTTTTCTTCAGTTATCGGTACCCGAATTCATTATATTTACCACTTAAAATGGCGTAATGTAATACTTAACATTTAGTGACGGTTACTTGAAATACATTTCATTTAAGTAATATAATATTTAGTTTTACTTGCTAATTTTGCTGTAAATATTTAGAAAATTTACAACTGCTTATATCGGTGGAAAAAAGGTTATATAGAAATAAATAAATAAATATGTTGTTTGCATTTTATTATAAACAAAATTATAAAATATGCTCTGGCACCTACAGAGACAAACAGTATTTTAGAAAATGTAGAACATTTTAAAAACATAAAAATAGCAATAAATTCTTATTTGTTATTATTTTTAACAAAAGAAATAATGTCTTAAACAACTTAAGAAACAGTGCCTAATTGGTAACAACCACTCCCAAATTAAGTATGTAATTTATCTTAGGGGTACATATTATTATAGGTATCCTAATAGGTCCGGACTTTTAGTATATGCATTGCAAATTCAATTTTTTTACTCCAAAAATATAACTATATAAGTCACAAGTTTTAAGAAACAAATAATAATAAATAGGAAAAATACAAATAAGAAATTGAAAATGCGTATACTTTTCATGTTCACCATATTATACTTAAACATAATCATTTCACACACGACTTGTAACGTTTTTAAGGACAACAAACTCTGTATTGCACATAAACATAATTAAATAATATTCTTACTTTGTTTGTAATATACAAAACTATCACACCAATAATGAGCTACACCAAATAATTGCTTGTCGTTGCAGAACTCACAAAGAAATGAACACGCGGTTTGGGCTTTCGTCTTGTGGCGTCATTTTCCTTAACAAGTTATGCGATTCCTTCAAGAGGTAACTTGTAGCAGGGCGGCGTGACAGATTTACAGAACATATAATGTAAAAATTGACGTTAATTAGCGAAGTATTACATTTCGGAATATTAACTGTAATTTTAATTTGTAATTTTATTTTACTTTGTGAATTTAAATATTATATAAATTATTTTCTTTTACAAATGAAATTTGAATAATTAATTTTGTAATATTAAGATACCATAATATATTGAGGATAAATAGTGAATATGTTATGGAACCAAACTGTAATTTTACAGTCATTTTTTGCAGTGTACACTGATGTCATTTTTTCTTTGAGATCTTAGTCATAATAATATTTTGCGTTTGCATATTGTCCTATAAACAGTGTTTTGATAAAGTTTTGCGTCCATGATATGTACAGAACTTGTGAATTGTAAACGTGTAGCGTATGTTGACATAACGTTAAGACGTTACAAGAGTCTCTAGTAGTTTAAAACGTTAGTTGGTCTGTTACAGCTAATTTCGTGGTAGATATAGTTACAATTGTTATTATAAAGTAAACATTTTTTTTCCCGGCTGACGCCCATTGGTTTCTTCAAGCTTTAGCGCTTGTAACTTTAACATTTTTACTGATCTACGCCCGAGTGGCTAGTATGCTTATCGGTCGATATAACCACAGGTACTTGTAAGATTTTGTACTGTACTTTAAGAATGCTCTTATGGTAAATTTAGTTAGTTGTGAGAGGTTCTTGCACAGACCTTGCGGAAATTCCCAGTCTAAGGCAATGTCCTGGATGTAGGTATATGTGGCTGCCAGATTAGACTAATCAGTCGTTTTTTTACAGTGTAGGTCTGACAGTTGCCGTCTTGTTCAAGGCCCTGTCAAACAGAGGTTGACTTTTACTTATTCTTTTAATGATAACTTTGTAATTTAAACCTTCAGAACTTTTATGTCAAACCTAATACTACCACTTTGTAATTACATTTCACTTATCTACCTTTAACTTTAAGTACCTATTATCTATCAAAATAAAAGGAGCTTGTATTCATAAATCCAAGTAGCCAAGGGCCTAACACGACATAAGAAATAAATATTTGTATTGGCTTCTGCTAAAATTTGGCTTTCATTTGAAAGACAGCGACTTTGAGGGACTTGAGTGAATGAGAGCTTATAAGAAGCTGTTGTAAACCGATTGTGACATATTTGTTGTTATAGGGGTAAGTTTTCAGGCAGCACAACATAGGTCATTTTTAGTTACTGTTGTCTGAAGTATATCCTCCAGGGTGTAGGGTTGTCAGGGTAAGGGTGGGTAGGTTGCCCGGTTGCAGTATATTTTAGGTTACCCTAAGGTGAATACTGGCACACGAGAATTGTTTGGTGATTTGGTGGAAAACATTACACTGGCGCCGGTATTTTCGAAGGGATTACAAGAAGGCCCTTAAAACAACTTTCTAAATGTAACAACTTTAAAACCTTAAAGAATCCTAATATTCTCTTATTTTAAATAAAACTTATACTATTTTTATGCATAATCGAAGGGAATATTTTATATAATTTGAATTATACTAGGGTTCCCTATGATATCATCTATGGTTTTTCTTAAAATAAATATTTTTCCCTTTACCACATGAACTTAATGCTCATTTTTCATTAGAGTACCTTGCACGTCCCATTGTGTTCGTGCAATGCTTTACTTATCGACGTTGACGCCAACCAATGGCAGTTGTTTCAAGAAATACTATTGCATTATAAACTTATACTTAATTAAAAATTGTTGAATTTGCCAAAATATTTTATCTCTTGGAATTGAATTTAAAGTGAAGAATTGGTCGTCCATGGTTCTCAAGAAAAAAAAAAGCGTTTTACGATCGCGGTGCGGCATCCATGGCACTCTATTGAGAGATAAGCATTACGTTTATGTGGAACAAATAGCTATTTTAGGAAAGACTATAAAGCGTAGTATTATTAAAAGTACATCAAGTATAGCTTTCGATGTAGTATAAAAAGTTATATGGGATGTATTTAAAATTGAGTTCATTTAAGTTTTCAAGATTGTTACAGCTAGAAAGCCATTTTAAAAAGCTTCGATAAATATTTTAATATTTTTAAATGTGATTTAGTCGCTACTAAACAATTACATTCCATAACCCAAACTTTATTTACTCCATTTTTGCGACTACTGATACCAAAATATTTTTAAAAATATTTTTAAATCAAGTAACTTGGGAAAAATAAAATTATAGAAATGCGATTTTAAATATCGGTTTATAGAAAATTTGTTATCGTGTTGACAAAGCAATTCTCTATGGTCGTGTTCACATTTTTGACAATCACGGTTTCTTCTAATTTTTTATGAAAAAAATTCCTGTTTTATTAAAAATTTGATACTATTTTCCGAAATTTCTTAATTTAAAATCGTTAATCTAGTACGGTGAGTAAGAATGCTAAAAGCGTGTGTAACTTAAATTCATTACACGGAAAATGTTTCATTATTTACATAGGTGATTATTTATTATCGTTATTTCCCTGGGTAGAGAACTTTTACTTCTGATTAGAGAAATGGAGTAAATAATGGCGACTTAAGTTAGTAGAGAAAAAATATATTATTTTATTTAGTGAAAGTTTCTGTCACTGTGAACTTTCACAACACGGCCACCCGTCATACACAGGTTGTCTATTACCGTATAAGGTCTTCGGATATCGGAATCCTAAACAGTAAAAGTCCTCTTGGGTCGAGATATTAAAAAACGCGATGGATTGTGGCGGATTGAATGCAACAGGATTAATTGCAGTGGGATAGATGCAACGGGATGAATTGCAATGGGGTAGATTGTAACGGGATGGATTGCAAGGGGATGGATTGCAATGGGATGAAGTGTAACGGAATGAGTGGAATTGCAACGCATGCTGCTCATTTGTAAGTTTTTTCTTATAAAATAGCAAAACACAAAGGAAAATAAGTAAAAACATTGGGCTGGTAGAATTTGGATAAAAGAAAAAAATCTTTTTAACGTGTTTCAATATTTTGTTGCAAAACCCACCGTTTTAGCGAGGTATTCCTGTTCATTCGCAAAACCCGCCAAGTAGTTTGTAACCTATATAAACTCGCTATTTTTGCCACGTTAGCGCAGAATACATAGAGACTTTTTTTTTTGTTATTTCGGCATTTTAGTCTGATTTTGTTTATGTAAATTGTAGGCATGCATACTCAGAATTAATTAGAAACTAATTCCTCAAATATTAAATAAGAATTATTTAATATTGAAGCAGCTGCGAGCATAGTCGGAAGCGAGTACTACAATCAGACAAAAATAGATTAAATAATAAATTAAACGAGCGGTGTATCAGCTGCTGCTCTGCCCATTTCTGAAATAAGTAGGATGTTATGTCCTAGTGATATTCAGCAGAGGATTGCTTTATGTTTTTGGGAAACAACAATGTATTAGGAATTAATCCATTTTTACTTCCAGCACGAAGAATTATTATCATTTTTCTTCTAGGGCATGAAGTACTTAAAACTTTTGACTGTTATCTAACCACCTATATTGGACGACATCGTGGGTATCAAACCATGTCTCGTCCAGATATATTATGTTCCTATTTGCATTCCTGTATTCCCTTATTTTGCGCACGTACTCTTGTCGATGGTCAACTATACGTGCTGAGTCAATAGTAACCATCCGTTTGACCAATTTTTTATAGATAAAACCTTAACTCTCAAAATATATAACGATTTATAGTTATAGGATAGTCCCTTAACTAATCCTGAATCATCTCTAATGTTGGCACCCTATTTTCATGGTAAAATTCATACACAACTCTACGAGTAAACTCCTTTCTGCCGTACCAAGTTTAATAAGTTTTTGTCCAACCCTCTCCGTTCTATAGAATGGTCGACTATATCTCCAGCTCTTATAACCCTACAAATTGATGCACGGCTAACTTGGGTTGGCTCACAAATCGTACTCACTATATTGTTTTGTGAAGAAGTACTATTTTTACTGCTAAGATAAAAATAATTATTTAAAATTAGTTTGAACATGTTTTTGTCTACAAATTCCGCTTGAATTGACTCGTTCGAAAGTTAGCACTAAAATTGTCAGTGGGCACTAGTATTGAAAGGTCGCTAAAAGGCATATTTTTTTGAATTATTAACTAAATAAAGTTAAACATGAGATTTTATAAATAGTCACTTAAGGGCAACGGCTCTCGGTAGGTTTGCTTGGACGGTCGCGGCGAGGACCGACGCTACCCGTCGGGGAATGGGCGGTGAAATAGACTTCCAGGGCCGGTTTATCGCGTGCCTATTTTGCTAGCTAAGGCGTTTGTTTCGATTCGCATTCAGTGCTTATTAATAATTTATTTGTTGCGGGCGCGGATACATCGATAAGAAATAGTTAGCACTTACGATTTTCAATATGGAAAATTATAAATATGTAAGAAAACGGAATATACGTTTGTCCTTTAACGGGAAAATAGGTTTTGCTAAGAGAAGAGAAAATGTAAAATTCAATTACTATATTTACGAAGATACTAAATAATAATCTTATGAGTAAGATTTCTATTCTTATAGCACAAATAAGGAAAAACCTGTTGTTATAGTAACACCCAGATGCTATTTAGTCACAAAAAAAAACAATACATTAGATTCGTTTTAAAAATATAACCCGAAAATAAAATTCAAATTTCCGAGATAGAATAAGAATCCATAATTTTTTGCAAGACTTTTTTTAATAATTTTCTTAATTTCTTTAGAAAGTTTATAATAAAAACAAAAAGAATTCAATAGAAACAAATGATTTATAAGAGCTTTTTTTACATGTCAACCATTTTTACTTTTAAAAAATCTCAGAGATTCTATTAATTTTCTTAATAGGCAAATGTTGCTGTTTTGTTTTTGTCTAGTAGTGAGTAGTAGGTAGGTACGTATTTTTAGCCTCAAGGCATGCCGCATAGAGCCGGCATTTTTTGCGGGAGTTTCTATACAGAAGAAAGAAATGTGAACAATAATGTTATATTTGTGGCGCTTACTTTACCTAATACTGCGAATTTCCCTGTTAGGTACTTGTTTTCACTGGCACATTATAATATAGACATAATATTATAGTAATAATAATTTAATTATACAGAGTTATAAATGTATGACTAAAAAAATCATTGCCAGTTGTGATACTAGTCCAACAAAATACTATGAACGTACCTAAACACTATTGTTGTGGTGTTTATATATAATAACACAGACAGCATATCACTTTATTTAGTAGGTAGGTATGTAAATTTTAAAAAATTAGAACTATAGTTTTGAACGATTGTCTTTTTTAACGGACGGTTTGTGAATATTAAGACTCAAAGGTCTCAGACTGATATAATATTAGTAGTCTCTATACAATAATAGCTGCTAAACTTTTGACATAGTTTGGGTATATTGCATTTATAATATTAAATTTGCTTGTATAATAACAAAAAAGTATATTATATGGGGACGAAAGAAAAATCTGGTGGAGAAAGACTTTTACTTTCGTCCCCATACTTTGAACTCCACTTGAGCATGGGCTATTTCTTCAAAATAAAAATATATACATATACAGTGTGTCCTGTTCATAAATACACCCTAATATCTCAGTTATTAATAATAAGATTTTCTTGAAATTTTGGTGGTAATTGTATGTTGGAGAAATGAAGTATTTGGCATAGTGAACATTTTAATTTACCATTGGCGTGCGTGCGGTGTTGGTGGGGTAAAAAAGGCTTTTTTTTTTGGAAAAGGCTATTAGGGCTTATTTTAGATAACTGTTTCTATCAGATTTAGAATCAGCATCCCCAAAAACCCCTTAATTCATATTTTCAAAATCTCAATTAAGTACCCTAATTACGATTTAGGTTTTTTCAAAATTTTGCTAAGATACGCGCGCTCTGTTACCGCTGGCATGCTGACCTGTTTTGTTTTTAAACAAATCAAGCAAAGAGTGCTTTCAAACAAAAAGTTTTTGTTTGACACTAAATAATTCGTACGAATTGTCAATAACTGAAGCAGTGTTACGTAACTGTTAATAAGATGGACAAAACCGAAGAGTAGTTCTCACAATTGAAGAAAAAGTAGAAATTATCCGCTTATTTGGTAATAATGAAAGATCTACGCGTCAGGTTGCTGGAATATTCAATGAAAGGCATCAGGATCGAGCACCAATTACTCACGATACCGTTGCCAAAATCAACAGATTGTTCGCCAGGACTGGAGTGGTTTTCAAAAGACAAGACCAAGGAGGTACAATTTGAATCAAAGACATTATTCAGACGACAAACGACCCAAATGGTAGTATAAGGGTTAGTTGCGAGGATACTGAATTTAACGAAAAACAAAGTATGGAGGCGTTTGAAACGCAATAGGATAAGGGCATTTAAACCAAAATTTCTACATACTCTGTTAAATGGTGATTTTGAACGGCGGTTTGAATTTCGCTTATGGTTGCAAGGTAACTATCTTAACGACAGACTTTTTCTAAAGAACATTATGTTTACTGGTGAGGCAACGTTTACGACAAACGGTGTGGTATCTAATAAAAATTGTAGGTTTGGGGCAGCCAAAAATTCGAACTGGGTAATTAATTGTAAAAACCAGTAACGTGAAAGAGTGAACGTGTGGTGTGGCATATTTAACGAACGAATTGTTGGCCCTTTTTTCCTGGATAACTTGACCGGACAAAATTTTCTTTATTTTTTACTAAATGATTTTTATGATTTTCTCATGGAATTGCCTTTAGCACAGAGACAAAACTTAATCTTTCAGTTAGTGGTGCCCCCGCACGGCGGTTTGAATTTCGCTTATGGTTGCAAGGTAACTATCTTAACGACAGACTTTTTCTAAAGAACATTATGTTTACTGGTGAGGCAACGTTTACGACAAACGGTGTGGTATCTAATAAAAATTGTAGGTTTGGGGCAGCCAAAAATTCGAACTGGGTAATTAATTGTAAAAACCAGTAACGTGAAAGAGTGAACGTGTGGTGTGGCATATTTAACGAACGAATTGTTGGCCCTTTTTTCCTGGATAACTTGACCGGACAAAATTTTCTTTATTTTTTACTAAATGATTTTTATGATTTTCTCATGGAATTGCCTTTAGCACAGAGACAAAACTTAATCTTTCAGTTAGTGGTGCCCCCGCACATTATTCTATGATAGTTTTTAAATGCAACTTTCCCTATGAAGTGGATGGGTAGAAATTCTCCTTTAGAACCATGCCCCTTCCCCCCCCCCCCAGATCGCCGGATATTACCCCTTGTGACTTTTTTCTGTGGGGGCACTTGAAAAATAAAGTGTATGCTACTCGACCGCGTAATAGAGAGGAACTTTGCATTATAATTATGCAAGCGTGTTAGGAAATTACTCACCAAACTTTAACATAAGAAAAGTGAATGTACCTTTAAGAAGAATTGTTGAAAAGCGTATTGTTTTAGAAGGTAGTTATGTTGAAAACACAAAAATCTAAAATAACGTAATTTTGTCAGCACAGTTACAAATAAAGAATTTATTAAAGCAATACTTTTTTTTTCTGCTAAAATCAGCTCTTGAGATTTTGAAAATATGAATTAAGCGGTTTTTGGGGATGCTGATTCTAAATCTTATAGAAACAGTTATCTAAAATAAGCCCTAATATCCTTTAAAAAAAAAAGCCTTTTTTACCCCACCAATACCGCACGCCAATGGTAAATAAAAATGTTCACTATGCCAAATACTTCATTTTTCTAACATACAATTACCACCAAAATTTCAAGAAAATCTCATTATTAATAACCGAGATAATATTAGACTTGATACCTACTGCACCGTGCGGAAGTTGAGATTTTATTTCGATGTTTAAAATAAACATCGATGTTATCAAACAAAGATCGAAACTAATCATCGATGTTAATATTTCTTTAAAGTAACACATTATAAGAGATACATGCATATTATAAAGATTAATAACATTTTAAACAGAACCTCCTTCACCCCTACTGCGAGATGTGAACATACTTTTATCGTTTTTACTGAAAATCAGCTCTTTTAAAAAATTTGTATATTCTTCTCACAGAAAATAAAACCAAAAACTACAACATGTAGGCATTGACAAACCCTATGAAACTGCTAATTTTGGAAACATCATTAAACTTATTCTTAAACACGTTTTTAATCTGCAGACACGACTAACCACCGAAAATTACATTAAAGTTTCAACATAAAATAATTAATAAACGCTCCAAAATCTCCGAGTCCGTCCGCATATAGTTGGCCCCGCCTTCCAGCGTAAAACGTGCGATTGCGGTAAGTTTCGCCTTGAAATCCGCAAGAGGTCGTTAGCCGACGGCCGTATTTTGAAAACGGAGGGAAAATGATTTAGGCAAACTTAAAATTTTTTTTCTTTAATTCGTTTAGTTTGGTTGTAAAGAAAAGGGTAAAAGCCATGCCGATGCGGAACGTTTTTTACATTTTTTTAATAGTTTATTAAAAAAAACTGAGTACGTCGGCCCTAGGTCGTCTAAAAAAAAAGGGACAACGCATCGGCGTATATTAATATTTACTTATATACCATTCCAAATTTGAAATCTATTGAACTATAAATAAACTCACAATTCATTTTCTGCTATGTACCGTCCACAACCGTAGCCCTTAAAATAGTTTCTAACGCTGTCCAGCTGTACCGTGCCTGCCTCCAATTTATTTAAACATACGATTAAAACAATATCAGCTCTAAATTTGGAATAAAAAACCCATGATCAATAAAAACTGGCCAGTGGCAAATCAAATGCGCTTGACGTCTAAACCCGCCCATATTTTTCTATGGCAGTCGGTTTCAGTCCACGTTGATTATCTACGCTGAATAGTCCATATGAAATCTGAATACTTCTGTGATGTGAAAACAATAAATTGATAGTAACCCGTATAACCATTAAACTCATGTCTCAGAGATCATATAAGCTATACATAAGGTTTTTTTGTGACACGATCACTACTTTCTAGACTTTTTTTAATTGGCCTCAACCCTTCTGTCGAATCTCAATCAAATGTAATTAAAAAATTAAATATCACATATAATAAAATGAATAAAGGATTACACTAATAATTAGAATATTTGAAAATTAGAACCTATTTCTAAGAGCCATTCATTATTCATAACCTAACAATATAAAAATCGATAGCATTTGCGATGTTACAGAAAAGTGGGCCGTTAGTGTAGTTAAGAAGTTAAACATCTTTTATTTTTAGTGTTGTAATACTTGAAACAAAACACAAATAATTAATTTTGTTTCTCGAGTAGAGTCATCATTCCTACTTCTACGGAGAACCCAAAAACTTGCTAAAATTAATCTTATATAACGCCCATATTTGGGCTTTTTATGGTTATTACTTTTGCAAGCGTTATATCAGCTAATGTCTTCTTCTCTTTGGACCAACTTTCTAATAGTTTATTTTATTAAACATTACGCAGAAAATGTTAATTGTGAAGTTGTGCCTGGCAGTACCGTACAAGGGAATTTCCAACAGGGGTAAAGCGCCATGTTTGCGAAAGGAGAATTAACATTAGCAATAACATTTTTATACCGCTACATTTCAGACCACACTAATGTATTTACAAAGATTTTTTTTAAAGCCTGTTTCCTTATACAAATTTTAGTTAACACACGTTGTTGTGTTTCGATTATACTCCGCCTGTGTCGCGTTATCTAAAATCCGAAAAATGTTTAATCCATAATAACATAATTATATAGGATTGATTTTAGTTTCCCCACGGTTTACCATGCTCTGTCTATATTACATGTCATGTTAAATCAGGTCGGTCGGAGAGGCCATTCGGTGACATGCAACTGTCACACGACAGGGACATGGTCTGTCGGTTTCACGTTTTTCTATTTTAATATCGTCAGGTATTTGAACACTTGTTGAGGTCGCAGTTAAAATGGATATAGTCGAAAAAGTCGTTATTTCTATCCAAGAGCACCCTGCGTTGAACAGCCTGAGCAACAAAGACTAAAGAATCGCACGAATTTGACAAAATCATCTACACATCTAGAACTATTTTGTTAAATTCTCCCATTTTCTTCTGCAGCCCTGTATACTGGATAAATCGAATAGGTACGCTTCTTTCTTTTAATCTTTTGTCCTTAAAGTACATACTACTTTTCTGTATGATCCATGGCTAATCTGACACAAAACACCACAGTTTAGACATGGTAGGAGCAGTGGTAATGAAAATGGTTGTGACAGGACATGACCCAAGCTCAGTCGTTAAACAATACCTTATGCAGAAATATACCTTTGAGCGGTGAGTAGACCGGGAAATAATGCCGGAAACTTTTGAACAACAACTTGACAATATTTCTGTGAAGGGTGTACTAAAACAAAAAATTATAAATTATCTTTGTTTTGTTTTTGTTTACTGTCACGATTGGCAAACTGTGCATTGTGCAGTTATAAAGCACGCTACAAAAACTGGAAGCAAAGAAACTATGTCTTCAGGTTCCTCAAGGGATTCAAATAATTGCTTGTTCAGAGACAATTTCCTTGTCTTATCTTAATGTTTATAACGGAATATTTCTTCATTACCTTACTGTGCAAGCATCAGCACTTTGTGGATGAAACGAAATATTTTATATCGGATACAAAAACATACAACAAAAATCAAATAAAGAATATATATGATACAGGACATTGAAAGAAATAACCAAATTAACTTAAGTTTCACAAAGGGTATACAAAAGACAGTATAATAATTAAATTGACTTAAAATGGTATGCCTTTTTTTCAGATTCTTCAAATTTTTCATCAATTCTATATAGGAGGTTCTGATGGAGCTTTCGTGGCGACGTAGAGCCGAAGGATTCTGTTAGCTGTAGTAAACCATCTTGCATGGGAAAGCTTTACCGAATTTCTCGAGGCTAAAGTGGTTAAGATCTCTGCCTCCACGTACAATAAAGTTCACTATTTCAAATAGATAATTCTGATCTGTACTGAAATCAAATTTGCAGACATTCATTTTGGGCAAATTACGGATTTAAATTTTGTGACAGGAAGAGTTTTACACTGTTCCAGTTTTTGCCCAATAATTCCTTTAAGTCTTCGTGGACCGGAGGTTTCCTTTTTTTTTCTTTGACTAAATGGCATAAAGGGAGTTTTTGAATTGGAACAGGTATACTAACCACTGAAGCGGACGTCCTCGTATTATTTATAATTAACGGATGACTCAATCCTTTGACCCAGTATTACCAGCAACCGCATTAAGGTCTGTTTTGTGACACAAACACACATCCCCACTTCCCCAAGGAACCGGTTACTAGCTCGGTTTAAATCCTAGCGTTTCAGTTGAGGTGACATGTTTACGCGTTAAACTCGTATCTCCTGATTACCTGGATGACGGTATAATTACCAGAAGCGTATAAAAGGCTGTAATAATATAAGGAAAACCATATTTTTCTTGAAGACATTATCTACTGGAGCATGCATAAAAAATTTTAAAATTAGAAAATTAGAACTCAATAATGAACCTAAACATATTGAAATGGGTTACCCAAATTTCGGGAACAGTCATAATGTGTGTTTAGGCACAATTTGGCATCGGTGAGAACAAATTCAGGAAAAAAGTTTTTTCGTTGCACCCTAGTGTATAGACCGGACAATAATCGCCGCCACACAGCAACAAGCAATGTTTCTCGCCGACTTCTAAAATGCTGAAAATTGTATCCATCATCAAGTTGACAAAGATGATGCATGTCCAAATTAAAATATGTACCAGCCGGGTTGTTCGCATATTTCGATCCTACTGTTAATTTGTGAGGTATACAATCATAGACCTCGTAACTATTAGACCGAACAATAACAAATAAACGTGTTGTCATCATTGTATTCCAGTGTAAAGTAAATCAACATTCAAGCTGCTCCCCTCCACTTGGTTTGCCAGACTTACGCCACAGAAAACGTAGTTTTCTGGGTTTACTCTGTTAAAAGTATTAACTTCTATGATTTACTAGAATAACATGATGTGGGAAATATATAACATTGCCTAAAACCTTGTAAAAAATCTGTAGTATGGCAACGCAGCAAAAAAGAATCCGCCCAGATCCAATAATTTTCGTGGGCATCCGCATCGACTCGGCAATACTCGGATTTGTGACAGCGTTTTTCTGTGGGGTTTCCTGGAGTTTTGTCAACCTAACCTTTATTGTTGTGTGGTTTTGTCGCATGCATATGTAAATTCAGAGTAATCCCCACTCCCGACCCCACCTAGCTCCTCACGGCGTCTCGCCACCAAACGATTTTGGCATCACAATTGTATAGCATTTATGAATGGCGTGTCGGATCTATAGTTACGATACCTATGTATACAATATTATATAAAATCAAGAAATTAACGAAAGCTGAAGGTATTATGGCCGCTTTAATTTTTGTAGTCTGTATATCTGAAATTCGAAAAGGAGAAAGGAGATGGTGAGAGAAAAACATTCTAACTCAATGTTTTTTGATATTTTGCGGCTGATATCCGACCGATGTTGGAAACAAACCAGAAATGTTTAGACACACGAACCGATACAGTATGACCCATTAAGTGTGCAACCGAAATATAAATACCTTTAATACTTGGCACCTGTCCGGTATCCATATCAGACGCACTTAGAATAGCTCCTAATTATACAGAATAATACTGCCGTGTAAAGGTAAAGGGCAGTAATTAACATTTTTGTCAAAAATGAGATATTCATATTGCGCACCTAAGTATTAAATGCTCTTACTCTACACAAAGTTTGTTTTTTGGCAAATTCATAATCAACTTACGCCAGAACAAGCAATGGTAAAAAGCAATAACTAACAACTTGACTCGCGATGTCATGGGAACATTGGGAACAGGCAGTATCTAACTTAATATCTAGATATGTTTGCTTACACAGAGTTACTTAGAATATAAATATTAATGTGAATGTAAAAAGCAGTATCTACGTATACTACGTAATTTGTTTGAGGTACGAAGAAGTTTTAAATTGATAAACTGAAAATTTAAAGGTCAAGTCCGAAAAAACGGACATACCTTTCCTTTGCGATATATCTGTGGTACAGTTCAGACGAGAACGTAGATTATTTTTTTATATAAATAATATTAACGATGAAAACTTCAAAAAATATGATTTTCTTAAAATCAATTTTAAACTGGAAATTCCAAACAAACTACGAAATACTTGTAGAGATATCCTAGACAAAAGTAACGAGGTATAATTTTTTCTTTCTCTCTTTCCTTTCATATCAATTACTATGTTTAATGCATTCTGTTAAATATAATTCTGCCTTATTTTTTATATCTTGTTATCATTTAACCGATAATTAAGAAAAGCTAGTATGTGTTACATTAGCTGCTTTAAATAATATCTCGATATTGTACCACAGTTAGGGCAAACAGCTGTAACTGCTAAATTTTCAGCAAAAAAAACAAGTTAGAGATATTTTTTTTTTGTAAAACTTAAGACATATTTAGTTAAATTATTTAAGGTTTTTCTATTCAACATCGACTTAATAATAAATTGTGTAGAGGAAATAAAAAATAAATTGCCAATAACTCAAAATCACTATTTTGCACCTACTTTTCTTACCATATACAGGCCGTGAGCATTGGCCAAAAAATATAAAAATCGTTCATGGGTAAACTACCCTTATTCCGAGAAACATTATAAAAAACGTTATTTAGAATTAAAAAGTAAGTCCAAGTACGAAATTTTAGCCTTTTATTGATGACTTTTACGTTCACTGTTTCTGATATTGGTAATGCGTACGATGCTTTGAAACAAATTTGTATTTTAAATTTTATTTAAACCAAACTACATTTTCGTCTCAATACTTGACGGATGTGTACCTAAAAAAAAAGAGCTTTTGGGTCAATACCTTGGAACTGTTAATCCACCAATAAAAGATCTTTAAATCAAACAACAAAACACTTTCAATAAACCATATTAGAGTATTAAGTTTATCAAACGCCTACGATTTTCTTCATATAATTTGTAAAATGTTAATTTATTTAACTAAGACGTTTAAGTGAACAGTTAAAACAGAAAATATAAGTTGTGGTTGAAGAGTGTCAGGCGGGAATCTAAAGAGATTAAATCGTCGCTCCGTGAGTGGATAAAGCCATTACGTTAAAAAGTTGTTAAAAGTTGTTAAAAAGTTGTTATTTGTAGTCAAAAGTGTTCTAACTAACATGTCTTGTTAGTAAAGTGTCAGGTGGAATTTTAACGAGAGAGTTCACCGCTTCGTAATGGGAGAAAGCCTTCACGTTAAAAAGTAGTTAAAAATGTTAGTGTCATGTGAGAATCTAAAGAGAGTGAATCGCCGCTCAGTGAAGGGAGAAAGCCTTTACGTTAAAAAGTAGTTATTGTAGTTAAAGAGTGTCAGGTGGAATTCTAACGAGAGAGTTCACCGCTCCATGAGGGGAGAAAGCCTTCGCGTTAAAAAGTAGTTAAAAGTATTAAAGTGTCAGGCGGGAATCTAAAGGGATTAAATCGTCGCTCCGTGTAGGAGAAAAGCCTTCACGTTAAAAAGTTGTTATTTGTAGTCAAAAGTGTTCTGACTAACATGTCTTGTTAGTAAAGTGTCAGGTGGCAATCTAAAGAGATTAGATCGTCGCTCCGTGAGTGGATAAAGCCATCCCGTTAAAAAGTTGTTAAAAGTTGTTAAAAGTTGTTCAAAATTGTTAAAAGTTGTTAAGGGTTTACAAAAGTGATTTACCTAACATGTCTTGTTAGTAATGTTGTAGCCCATGCTAGGGTGAAGAGAGGAGGAATGTTATTAGTCGTTTAATAAAGAAATAATGCAGTAAAATTTAAAATTTTTTTAATTTTCTAATTTATCAACAAGTTTGAACCAGTCGACTTGTGAAGATACAGGTTAAAGTTTTGTGTACCTCATTGTTACAAACGTGGGTTCGCACATATTAACATCAATAAATAAATAAAAAAATAAAAAAAAAATAAACACTCTCAATAATTACCGACGAAAAAACCCATAATTATTATACACAAGTATCATTTTCTTAATTTTATTACTTAGATGTAAATATACCTCTATAATTACACCTGTAATTTAGTTGTACCTTTGGCCAATACCTGTAAATTAAGGACCAAAATAACCTATCTCAACTGTCAATTTTTATTTTAATGACATGGACAATTTTTTATTGTCTTACAATGCCTTTGATAATGACCCGCAAGGGTTGAAACACGTGTCAGGAAACTGAAATAAATTGTGAAATATAACAAGTACTACTTTAATTTCCTCTACTATAGAAAATATTAGGCCAATAAATATCGTATTTCAACTCAAAATTTTAAATATTTTGAATTAAACGAGATTTTGGTTTAAGCAATAAAATGTAACTTTTTAAATAGTTCATTTTACTCTCAAAATTGTATGAAATGGTTAAAATCTATTGGTTTAAAGATGGCTTGATTGATTTAGTTAACTATAAAAAATGGGTTATTCCACAATACATCCATTTTAAACCTATGATTACCACCAAACTACCCAAATTTAACTAACCTGTGGATGAAGTATTGGTTATACCATAATCTATAGTTTAATCTAGACATTATGACATTTTTTCCAATTAAGTGGTAGGTGGAAATTGATTTTCTGGACGACAGTCACGATATATTTGATAAAATATTTAATGCAAGAGAGGAAACTTATTTAAGAAAACAAACAATACTACATGATTCTGTGACAATAATTCTGACAATATTGGCGATACATATGCGAGTAACAGAATAGTGCAAAAAGAAAATATTTGAGGGTCCCTTAGGGCGATTTTTGTTAATGTGAAGTTAATTTGTAGATGGTTTTGTGTTTTAAACCTTAAATCAATGTTTTATCGGCCTTTTCAATAATGTTCATTTTACCATATTTTGTGACGCGCATCCGCATATGTATTGTCAATTATTGTCATTGTCACCGATTTATTCCTAATCTGTGGTTAATTTGTTTCGTTAAGAGAGGCATCCCTTCCTCCATAACCATTTCCTCAAATGCCCATATCGCGAAGATCGTTGAAATAATCCATTTTTACCCATTAATCGCTAAGTTTTGAGTGAATGTGCATATTGATAATTGTTGTAATTTATAGTTTGAACCTTAAGTTGTAGTATTTAATCCCCAGGTGTCGGTTAAACTTAGTTGTAGGTAGTTTGGTAATCAAAGGTCGTAAAATGGATGCATTTTGGAATAATTTGTGGTTTATATATATATATATATACAGGGCTTCAATCGGGAACCAGTGGCAGAATACTGCAACGCGATGAAGCCGTCTTCAAAAGCCGAATTAAGTTAATTCGATATCTAACAGTGTCCATAAATAATTCTCATTACTCATAACCAGTCACAAAGGTAGAATTTGGTTATGTTAATATTGATTAATTTTGTCTGAGATGCACACCAAGAGGTTTGTAAAGATACCTTTCTTCGTGCTACCGACTTTCTTAAAATGGTTGCTCACTTAAAACTTACTTACTATTCTTGAAATATTCTGCTAGGAACACGGTGCACAAAAAAGCACAAGGTATATAAGTGAAAATAACAATATTCCTTGGTGCAAACATTAATTTCCATTATATTTTTAATAATACCAAAATATTATCCGCCGCTTAAAAAATAATAAAAGCGTAAAGGTTATTTCTTAAGATTTTGTTCTTAATGCGAAAACTTTGAAATATATTCAAGAAGTAGTCCATTTTCTGTGGCGAGATTATTAAAGAAAACAAGGTCTGTCTATACCACCAAATTAATTTGGTGGTATAGACAGACCTTGTTTTCTTTGAAATATATGTTTTTATGCAATTAGGCAAACACCGGTATTAATAATAATAAGGTTTGGCAACAAAGAACCTGTGAAGTTTTCAAGAAATAAAATGTTAAAAGAACTGCCACGAGGGTTTTACAATCCTGGTTTTATTATAAAGCAACATAAACCATGGGGAATACTTGTGCTATTTTATTTTATAGCCTTTTAAAATTTGAATTATTTTTAGGTGTAATTTATTGTTATAGCAACCAACAAAAGAAAAGAAAATTTACAACACCTGCCGGGGTATTCCAAACTCGATAGTACATTCGAAATCTAGAAATCGGAAAAATATAATATTATACTTTTTAATTTTGGACCTGAACCATAATACATGATAATCCAGCTTGTAATAATATCTTTGAATGTTTCATCTTTAACAACATGAAACAATTCAAATTGTAAGTGACACCACATCTACAGAATTATTAATTATAAATGGACCGCGGATCTATATCACTGATTTGCCGAGTTACATGAAAAATTGTAAATATAAAAGTTGTAGTTTCTTTTACAAATTACCTTATGGTAGTACACAAAAAACAATTAAGCATCACATTGGTGACATATGACACAGAGATGTTAGTTGTTAGTTATGGGTCGTTGGTATGTATGGAAATGGTCGATTACTTCGTAAACTAAAACAGCTAACAAAAGATATTGAAGACAAAAGGTTTATGGTTTTCTAAAGTCTATCAGAAGTAAAAAAAGATAAGTATACAGTATGAGTTAGAAGGCTGTACAAAAACAAAGTTACTTTTTTTTAATGTAACACCCTATATCTTACAACATTTTTGGATTCTACATAAAATTATAATTATTTGTTAAAAAGTGCTTTATAAGTATAAACTTAATAATTTCTGAGATATTGACCTTTGAAAAATGACATTTTTGAACTTTGACAGCTTCTAGCTTTCTAACGGTACGCCATAGAGCAAAACGGCCTGCATGTCCCTATCTTACTTTTTTATTATATTCCCAAAAATACTAACTTCTGGTTAAACCGGAAATGCTATATTTCCGACTTTCAACTTACATCCGATTTAACCAAAAGTTGACACTATTAGAAAGATAATTAAAAACTAAGATAGGGAGATGTAATCCGTTTTACTCTAAGACGTACCGTTAGAAAGCTAGAAGCTGTCAAAAATTCGAAAAAGTCATTTTTCGAAAGTCGATATTTTGGAAACTATTAGGTTTAGACTTATAATGCACGCATTAAAAAATAATTGTAATTTTATGCAAGATCCAAAAACATTCTAAGATATAAGGTGTTCCATTAAAAAAAAAAGTAACTTTATTTCTCTACGGCTTTCTGACTCATACTGTATATTCAATTTTTTAAAATTCTAATAGACTATAAAAAACTCTAAAATTTTTGTCATGAATATTTTTTGGTAGCTGTTGTACTTTATGAAATATTCGACCATTTCCATACATATCAACGACCCTGTATGTATAAAACTTTTAATTATTTATCCAGCTAAACATAGTTTTAAGATGTTCTTGTGTAAAATAAAGGAGATAAAACGTTTTTAAATTTTAATAAAGTTGGCCATGAAAAAAAAAAATAAAAATTACGTCTTTTTATATTAAAATTTTGGACGTTACCTACCTTAAAACAAATAGTGATAGACGAGATATTGAAACATGTTTAATTTAATTTAGTAATATTAATTTAACAGCACAAAGCCTGCTCTATGTGTTTATAATTTTGTTTAAAAAAAAAAACCATAACATTTTCTGTATATTCATTTCGGTCTTTCTATGGCAGCTGAAATAATAGTCATCATTATTTAAAAATTCGTGAATAAGTATTTCTCTTAATGTATAAACAGTAAAATGTATTTTAATATTTAAATTATCTTCTAAATAACTTTATTAAAAAGTATCTAATAATGTTAGATCTGGGCTATTTGGATGCCACCTCAATGTACCATATCTGCCAATCCATAAAGGAAAAGTTTCATTAAGAAATATAGTTTCTGATACAATATTGTGTGGCGGAGCAACATCCTACTGGCAAGTGACTTCCCTATGATTTTGTATCCAATTTTCGATTACCGCCCTTATTGTTACCAATTATAGTTCGCCATTTAGGTTTTGATAAAAAAATATTGGTTCTAGGGCTATAAAATTTTCATTTTACGATATTATGTACAGATTATCTGGAAAATATGTTTCTGTAAGTCATTACAGTAAATTACTTTCTTTAAACGGCACACCTCATATTATGTTATTATCCCACAGTTTCAATATCTCAACTCCAATACCAACTCTCAATTGTTTTTGAAAGCGTTTTCATTTAAATAATTAGTATACGGTACTAAAAAATTTAAGAAAAAATATATAGGGCATTATCCGATCATAGATTGGTTTCGGAAACAAAAAATATGCATAAATAAACGAGGATCTATGGAATTGGTGACCTTCAGATCTCGCTCCCTTGACCTTTGAGACATTAATAGGTACGAGAAATTAGACTAAGCATAAATAATTAATTTATTTGTCCATGGAATGCCTTTTATTCATGAATTTCTCTCGAATATTTGTCTACCAGCAGATTTATTTATTTATTTTTTTTTTATTTATTTATTTGTCTACGTATTACAACATTAACAAGACGGACAAGTTCGTAGAAAGCCCAATGAGATTTCCAAGTACTAGCATAACTAGTGTGGGCAGATATGATCAGTTACTCTCCGGAAGCCTGTCAGATCATTCAAGAAAGTTTTCACACATTCGTGAAAGTTAATATTGTAAACAGTTTTTCGATTTTCTAATAAGTTACTAAATCAGATTCCAAAAAAACTAAAGCATTAGAATTTAGAGAAAGTATTTTGGAATCCGATCAAAACGTTTTAATATATCAATTTTTAAAAATGGAGCAATTACATTGACGTACATTTAAAAACACGATTTTAACCCGATCAGCTACTATAGCGGCACTAGAGACTCCATCAGTATCAGCGATTTCAAACGCATCAGTGAACCCAACCTCATCAGTCTCTAAATCAATATCGTATTATTTGGAGAAATTACCTCTTCCCGATTACTATACTCGAAAGAGTTATTTTCCAATAGGTATATAACGTTCCAAATCAGGAGAAAGAGGCCAAACATCACGGTGCAGTCGTGGATGCGAAGGAGTTCTGTCACGTTAGGATTAGAACCTAACATGCTACCGATTAGAAATTAGAGGCAAGGAATGATACTGGCCGTCATTTAATTGACTCTTAGACGTTGCGATGCAAAAAGTTGACTATTGTGTAATACATTACGAAAAGGAAAGGTGTCACAAAAATACTTTAGAAGGAAGGTAGCAAGCGTATACTAAAAAAAATATTAAGTTCTTCCTAAATGACCAGGAAGACGAGCGGCTTCCCTAGGACCTCTACATGCGAAATATTCAACGATATCAGAATCGATCGTCTTGACCACTTGGTTCAACATACAGAGGGAAAAAAAAAAGATGGTGCGCTACAAGTACAGGCATCAATGATAAGAACCATATGTGTGAGGTGTAATGTTGCACTATGTATAGACTGTTTTATTCCTTTTTGTTTACGTTATGATTTTTATATTATATTACTAAAAATAGATTCTTTGTATTTTGCCTAAAAAGTAGCGTTTTTATTGTGTGCAACAAAACCCGGAGTTATAGCATTATCATTTCTCTATCAAATTTTCCTTTTTTAATATTTTGCTTTCTTAACTGTCTAGAATTGCCATATGGCAACAGCAAATATCTTAAACACTAAAACTGTCATATTCTTTTTAAACGTTTTTTTCAGCTTTATATTAAGTATATCTTTGAGTAAAATTACCAATAAAAGAAGATAAATACGAAAAAATAAAAAGGATTTGGCGCTAATGGATTGGAGATGGCAGTGGCCCCCCATGACACCCAAAACATATCATTGGCGCCCATCAATGTGTTATTATACAAAAGAAAATTTAACGTAATATATAAATTACTACCCTATGAATATACGAGACCTGAGAGAATATTTTAGACAATATGCTGTGTTGAAAATAATGGTAAAAGGTAGCACCAGCATACGTAAAGTTTGATTCAAGACTAAAACTATCTGTTAAGCTTGGTTGTGAACTTTGGCTTAAGCGTAACCCGACTCTGAATTTAGAAGGAACGTCAAAATACATTAAAATTATAACTATTAACTAATTAAAGTTATAATAATAATGTAAACTTTTCAATAAAAGCGACAAATGCGAGTAGCTCCCTCACCATGAAGGTTTCGTACGGATGTATCATATGTTTTTCACCTAATACTGCCATTTTATAATTACCTTTACTCGCGTTTTTGCCAAATTTTAAGTTTTTAAGTCAATGGGAAGTATCCGTCTCTATTACTATTTACCCAAGGTTTTCAAATATTATTTTGCATTTTTTCTTCTCTAAATAAATAAACATGGTCGAACTATAACTATTAAGTGTTAGGAAATAAAAAACTTGAAGTCTTCCTCCACAAAATAGATTTAATGTTTTAAAGGTTTATCCCTACATGTTTCGGATGTTTAAACATCCATCATCAGGGGATACTAGAAGAAATTAAGTAAAAGGTAAAAGAAATTCAATATTCAAGTAGACTTAACTTACCAATATCGAGTTCATATAATGAAGTTCGTTATCCCAAATGAATGAGCATAACTACTTGAAGTTTTGAAGCGAAGAAATTTTCACATCAAGGAGGGAAATAGTGTTGAAACGTCACATTAGGAGGAAAACTATAATATGAGAGAAAACTTTTTGAATATAAAATTTATATTAGGTTCAACGTTAAAAGAATATTATGAATAAAGGTTATACTTACAAAAAAGAAAAATTTTTTCATTTAAATGATGATATCCATTAATTAATAATTAGATTAGGAATTAACGAAATTACATTTTTTTTATATATAAATTATTAAATAAATTTTTTTGGAAATTAGCTAATTTTCGAGTAAAACTCGTGAGTTGTGGGAACGAAGTCCCACAACAAGATAATTAATGACATTTTTTAAAAACTTGGTAAGCGAAGAGAATTAAATAAATTAATTTAATAGTTTTAGCACCACATGTGATGTCAAAGTGACATTGACGTGAAAACGGAAGTGGTTGTGTCAGGGATTAAAAGTAGTTGTCCTCGATCGGAAAAACGTAGTAATAAGAGGTGCTTGATTGAACCTCACTGGATGAACTCGACCTTGGGTTACAATCGAAAGTAAATTGTAAATAAAAATTATTAGTTGTCACCACTGAATATATAAATGCCTAAGGTAGTATACAGGCATCTATTACTAGAAAACTGAATTAAACGGTTATATTAGAAATTAAGAAAAGGGAATTGGTAAATGTCCAATGGGGGGTATAGGGAATTAGTATCACAAAATAGCAGCAAGGAGACACTTGTAAAGATACATGAAAGAGGGCGCACTAAGGATGATGAAATTTAAGTTAAGAAGTAATTAAACAATAATTGTAGAGCAATTGAAGAGTTATAAAATTAGAAATAGAAAGAGAATGAAGTGAACAGGTAGTATAATCCTGTGAGATTATCAATGAAAATTTAAGGCGTTGAAAAAGTGAGTACTTGAATGTATAATTTGGTCATTAAGACAATTAATTTCTGGATTATTCTTGGCTTTGTTTATCTCAAGAATTTCAAGTAAATCGAGTTGATTGCCCTTTCTAGAAAAATGTAGAAACTTAGTGTTTAAATCTGAGTTAAACTCATGTTTATCAGTTACTATGTGTCTAGAGAAATTAGACTTAATTCTAGATGGAGATAGATTTTGGTTATTAGCTCTTTCTATTTCTTTACAATGTTCTAGAATACGAATTTTAAACTTCCTACCAGTCTGGCCAACGTATTCACTTGAACAGCCCCCACATGAGAGTGAATATACACCTGATCTGTCATGGAGTGGGATTTTGTCTTTTGAATTGCAAAGGAACGAGCCCAGAATATGTTTGGTTTTGAAACTAGTATTAAAATTGAAGGATTGAAAAATGTTATTGAGTTTATAAGAGATTGGACCCCAAAAAGAAAAGGAAACAAACTTTTTATTAAGTGGTTCTTTGTGTATTAGTTGTTTGTTAATGTATTTGTTTAGATGTTTATAATAAATTTTGTTAATCACTCTATGAGGGTAGTTATTGTTAGCGCCAATCTGTCGAATAATGTTCAGCTCAGATTTAAAATCAGTTTGGTTTAAGGGGATAGTGAAGAGTCGAGAAAAAGAGAATGGAAGGCAGCAAACTTCTGTGAGTGTGGGTGATTGGAGAAAAAAGGAATTATGGCATCTGAGGAAGTCTTTTTTCGGAAGATACTGAATTGAAGTTGGTTGTTAGTCTTAGTAAGTTTTAAATCAAGAAACGGTAAAGAGTTATTAGACTCTAATTCGGTCGTGAATTGAATTGAAGGGTGTAGAGAGTTAAGAAATTGAGTAAAATTAGCTAGATCTTCTTCATTACCATTGAAGATTGCGAAAATATCATCGACATATCTTTTAATACTTATGATATGGGAGAAAATAGGATTATTTATGATTTTTGATTCTAGATTAGACATGAAGAGTTCTGCCAGAAGAGGAGAAAGGGCAGATCCCATTGCCAAGCCGGATTTTTGTTTGTAGAATTTGGTATTGAAGAGAAAGAAGTTTTGTTCAAGAACTAAGTCAACTAAAAGACAGATATTGTTAATGTGGGATTCTGATAAATCTGATGACTCTGAAAGCAAATTTCTAACTAATTGGGTACATTCATCTGTGGGTATGCTAGGAAACAAATTGGTGACGTCAAAAGAGACCAAAAGGGCTGAGTCTGGGATAAATATATTCTGTAATTCATTGGCTAGTTCATTAGAGTTCTTAATTGAAAATTTACTGTTAAAGTTAGTTAGAGAAAGAATAATGTGGTTAAGCCAAACACTAAGTTAATGACAGGGTGAATCGCAGTAGGAAACTACTGGTCTGATTGGGATGCCTTGTTTGTGTATCTTGGGCAGGCCATACAAACGTGGAATCATGGGGTTAATAGGCGTAAGTTTGAATTTGTTCGTGTTAAGGAAATAAAGGGTATCTTGAGTTAACTTAAAGGTATTTTTTAGTTTGGTCATGAATCTATCTGTAGGGTTGGTAGGGGTTTGGGTGAAATCTTGGGGGGAGAGGAATTGTTCGACTTTATCAATATACGTGTGTCTGTTCAAGATAACCAAACAGCTACCTTTATCTGCCTTAGAGACTATGAGGTCATCAGACTTAATTTTGTTCTTTATTAATTTTAAAGTTTTAAGATATGGGGATGGTATATACTGGGGGCTGTTCACGTGAAAACGGTTCAGACAAGTTGCAGTCTGGGATCTTACAGTGTCTTTCAGTGAAAAATCATTGCTAAAGGAGATATTATTTTCGCATTCCACAGCTATTACCTCTAAGTCCTCAGTAGTAGGATGTATGTGGAAGTTATATTTTAGGCCTAAGTTTAATAACTTGAGTTCATCCTGATTGAATTCAGTTTGACTAAGATTTAAGGCTCTATTGTGGAACTGAAAGTCACTGAAAACGTTGGTATCAGGATCAAAATCGTTCAGCTCAGATTTGAATATGGAGTTGTCAAAACTAAATTCAAGAGGGGGGTTCTCAGTCGATGGAAGATCAGCTGTGGAATTCAGAATATTAGAATTAGAGTTGTTAAAATATGAAGATTTATTTGAATTAAGAGTAAAATAATGAGGATCTTTTTGTTCTTTGGTTAAACTATTTAATTTGTTTTTTAAACGTTGAAATTTAATTTGTTTTTGAGTTTGTACATAACCTAGTAAATTGTCACTGTAAGAATCCCATTCAGCTGGGTGTAAAATAGAGGTTAATTTAAAATATAAGAATTTAAGTTTTAGGTCAATGAGATTTAATTTAAAGTAATGTTTTTTCACCTCCTCCTTGATCCATGTTACTCGAGCAGCATCCAAGGCTCTCCTAGATGATGAAGAGGTATTGTTAGTTCTTAGTTTGACATAATGCGGACGTAAGCCTCTTCTGATACATTCATTATTGAACCAAATGTCCAATCCGATCAGTTTTCTTTTGATGAAATTTCTTCTGTATTCGCGGACTAACGTTGCTTGACCAGCAGATTTGAAATTGAAAAAGTAGTCCATACTTACAGTGGAGTTGATATAATAGGAAATAAAAAACTTGAAGTCTTCCTTTACAAAATAGATTTAATGTTTTAAAGGTTTATCCCTACATGTTTCGGATGTTTAAACATCCATCATCAGGGGATACTAGAAGAAATTAAGTAAAAGGTAAAAGAAATTCAATATTCAAGTAGACTTAACTTACCAATATCGAGTTCATATAATGAAGTTCGTTATCCCAAATGAATGGGCATAACTACTTGAAGTTTTGAAGCGAAGAAATTTTCACATCAAGGAGGGAAATAGTGTTGAAACGTCACATTAGGAGGAAAACTATAATATGAGAGAAAACTTTTTGAATATAAAATTTATATTAGGTTCAACGTTAAAAGAATATTATGAATAAAGGTTATACTTACAAAAAAGAAAAATTTTTTCATTTAAATGATGATATCCATTAATTAATAATTAGATTAGGAATTAACGAAATTACATTTATTACATTTTTTTTATATATAAATTATTAAATACATTTTTTTGGAAATTAGCTAATTTTCGAGTAAAACTCGTGAGTTGTGGGAACGAAGTCCCACAACAAGATAATTAATGACATTTTTTAAAAACTTGGTAAGCGAAGAGAATTAAATAAATTAATTTAATAGTTTTAGCACCACATGTGATGTCAAAGTGACATTGACGTGAAAACGGAAGTGGTTGTGTCAGGGATTAAAAGTAGTTGTCCTCGATCGGAAAAACGTAGTAATAAGAGGTGCTTGATTGAACCTCACTGGATGAACTCGACCTTGGTTTACAATCGAAAGTAAATTGTAAATAAAAATTATTAGTTGTCACCACTGAATATATAAATGCCTAAGGTAGTATACGTATAAGTATAAGAACAAAATTAAGTCTGATGACCTCATAGTCTCTAAGGCAGATAAAGGTAGCTGTTTGGTTATCTTGAACAGACACACGTATATTGATAAAGTCGAATAATTCCTCTCCCCCCAAGATTTCACCCAAACCCCTACCAACCCTACAGATAGATTCATGACCAAACTAAAAAATACCTTTAAGTTAACTCAAGATACCCTTTATTTCCTTAACACGAACAAATTCAAACTTACGCCTATTAACCCCATGATTCCACGTTTGTATGGCCTGCCCAAGATACACAAACAAGGTATCCTAATCAGACCAGTAGTTTCCTACTGCGATTCACCCTGTCATAAACTTAGTGTTTGGCTTAACCACATTATTCTTTCTCTAACTAACTTTAACAGTAAATTTTCAATTAAGAACTCTAATGAACTAGCCAATGAATTACAGAATATATTTATCCCAGACTCAGCCCTTTTGGTCTCTTTTGACGTCACCAATTTGTTTCCTAGCATACCCACAGATGAATGTACCCAATTAGTTAGAAATTTGCTTTCAGAGTCATCAGATTTATCAGAATCCCACATTAACAATATCTGTCTTTTAGTTGACTTAGTTCTTGAACAAAACTTCTTTCTCTTCAATACCAAATTCTACAAACAAAAATCCGGCTTGGCAATGGGATCTGCCCTTTCTCCTCTTCTGGCAGAACTCTTCATGTCTAATCTAGAATCAAAAATCATAAATAATCCTATTTTCTCCCATATCATAAGTATTAAAAGATCTGTCGATGATATTTTCGCAATCTTCAATGGTAATGAAGAAGATCTAGCTAATTTTACTCAATTTCTTAACTCTCTACACCCTTCAATTCAATTCACGACCGAATTAGAGTCTAATAACTCTTTACCGTTTCTTGGTTTAAAACTTACTAAGACTAACAACCAACTTCAATTCAGTATCTTCCGAAAAAAGACTTCCACAGATGCCATAATTCCTTTTTTCTCCAATCACCCACACTCACAGAAGTTTGCTGCCTTCCATTCTCTTTTTTCTCGACTCTTCACTATCCCCTTAAACCAAACTGATTGTAAATCTGAGCTGAACATTATTCGACAGATTGGCGCTAACAATAACTACCCTCAAAGAGTGATTAACAAAATTTATTATAAACATCTAAACAAATACATTAACAAACAACTAATACTCAAAGAACCACTTAATAAAAAGTTTGTTTCCTTTTCTTTTTGGGGTCCAATCTCTTATAAACTCAATAACATTTTTCAATCCTTCAATTTTAATACTAGTTTCAAAACCAAACATATTCTGGGCTCGTTCCTTTGCAATTCAAAAGACAAAATCCCACTCCATGACAGATCAGGTGTATATTCACTCTCATGTGGGGGCTGTTCAAGTGAATACGTTGGCCAGACTGGTAGGAAGTTTAAAATTCGTATTCTAGAACATTGTAAAGAAATAGAAAGAGCTAATAACCAAAATCTATCTCCATCTAGAATTAAGTCTAATTTCTCTAGACACATAGTAACTGATAAACATGAGTTTAACTCAGATTTAAACACTAAGTTTCTACATTTTTCTAGAAAGGGCAATCAACTCGATTTACTTGAAATTCTTGAGATAAACAAAGCCAAGAATAATCCAGAAATTAATTGTCTTAATGACCAAATTATACATTCAAGTACTCACTTTTTCAACGCCTTAAATTTTCATTGATAATCTCACAGGATTATACTACCTGTTCACTTCATTCTCTTTCTATTTCTAATTTTATAACTCTTCAATTGCTCTACAATTATTGTTTAATTACTTCTTAACTTAAATTTCATCATCCTTAGTGCGCCCTCTTTCATGTATCTTTACAAGTGTCTCCTTGCTGCTATTTTGTGATACTAATTCCCTATACCCCCCATTGGACATTTACCAATTCCCTTTTCTTAATTTCTAATATAACCGTTTAATTCAGTTTTCTAATAACAGATGCCTGTATACTACCTTAGGCATTTATATATTCAGTGGTGACAACTAATAATTTTTATTTACAATTATTTACTTTCGATTGTAAACCAAGGTCGAGTTCATCCAGTGAGGTTCAATCAAGCACCTCTTATTACTACGTTTTTCCGATCGAGGACAACTACTTTTAATCCCTGACACAACCACTTCCGTTTTCACGTCAATGTCACTTTGACATCACATGTGGTGCTAAAACTATTAAATTAATTTATTTAATTCTCTTCGCTTACCAAGTTTTTAAAAAATGTCATTAATTATCTTGTTGTGGGACTTCGTTCCCACAACTCACGAGTTTTACTCAAAAATTAGCTAATTTCCAAAAAAATTTATTTAATAATTTATATATAAAAAAAATGTAATAAATGTAATTTCGTTAATTCCTAATCTAATTATTAATTAATGGATATCATCATTTAAATCAAAAAAAAATTTTCTTTTTTGTAAGTATAACCTTTATTCATAATATTCTTTTAACGTTGAACCTAATATAAATTTTATATTCAAAAAGTTTTCTCTCATATTATAGTTTTCCTCCTAATGTGACGTTTCAACACTATTTCCCTCCTTGATGTGAAAATTTCTTCGCTTCAAAACTTCAAGTAGTTATGCCCATTCATTTGGGATAACGAACTTCATTATATGAACTCGATATTGGTAAGTTAAGTCTACTTGAATATTGAATTTCTTTTACCTTTTACTTAATTTCTTCTAGTATCCCCTGATGATGGATGTTTAAACATCCGAAACATGTAGGGATAAACCTTTAAAACATTAAATCTATTTTGTGGAGGAAGACTTCAAGTTTTTTATTTCCTATCATATCAACTCCACTGTAAGTATGGACTACTTTTTCAATTTCAAATCTATTAAGTGTTAGACTAAACAAAGTGAATACAGTCTAATGATCCAATTCGTTAAAATTAAAATTAGTGTTGTGACACGATACTCTCAGACTCTACCTGGCGAAGAAGAGATATTGTAACGGTAGTTTATAATTTGTTTGACTTAGGTATCATTGTTTGGAATCTTATTTTCCTTCTATTTATTATTTTAACCTTTTATTTGGCATGAAGTCATTATTGACACATTCATATTTTTAATCCCTTCGTATAACAAACAACTTGCTTAGTTACCGACGACTATAAAAGCGCGCGAAATTGCCAGATTGATTCCTCACTGCCGGAAATTTTGGACGTGTTTGTAATAAAAAGTACAGGCCGAATAACGCAACCAATAGTCTTGACAGAATTAACCTTAGACCACAGACCGGTGATGGTAGAGTATGGGGATCTGGCTGATCGTGGGCAAGGGTTTTATCCCGAACCAGAACAAATTGGGAGATCTTTAGAAGGAATATAGAAAGTATGGACCAACTGCCACCGATCAGTTCAGAAAAAGAAATATCAGAAAACATCATCAAACTTACTAATAACATATATACTGCCATGGCCGAGTTCTCGCAAGTAATAACGTCCAAGTTTTCAAAGCAGGGTGCTTTGAGGAGAGAACTTACTCAAAAGATCAAACATAAAAATAAGTTGCTCAGGCGCACGTACAGTACTGGCGATCCGCGCAATAAAACACAGGCAAATAGACTAACAGCAGAAATTAAAGGCATGTTGAGTGAAGAAGAATCAAACATATGGCCAAATAAAATCGGAGAACTTAGAATTGGAGACAATTCAATTTATAAGTTCACCAGGTGTCTATTAAAGGGGAGAAGAAAGTCAATGTAATTCATAAAAGACACAAAAAACGACAAAATTCTAACAGAGCCTGAGGAGAAAGCTGCACTGTTCGCAGATAGCCTCTGTGATCAGTTTAGCGAATTCCCCTCTACCAACAAGGAAAGAAATGCGCGGGTCACTAGGACAGTGCAAATCTACAAAAACATAGACCACGGAATTGAAAATTTGCAACAGATCATTATTAAGGAAGTTCTCTCAATCATGAAAATGATAAACCTGAAAAAAACGCCAGGTTGTGACCTTATCAGTAATAATGCGATAAAAAATTTTCCGCAAGAAACGGTAGTAGATCTCGTAAACATAGCACAAGCTGTACTTAAAAGGGACTGCTTCTCTGAAGACTGAAAAACGGCTAAAGTGGCATTAATACCCAAAACCGGTAAAGATCTAACATTGGCAGACAGCTATAGGCCGATAAGCTTATTATCAAGTCTAGGCAAAGTTGTTGAAAAGTTTATACTAAATCGAGTAACCGATTTTGTATTAGCCAACGATGTATTACCAACAGAGCAATTCAGTTTTCGAGCTGCTCGTTGCACGGTACGCACGCTGTCCACTAATATATTGAGAGGTTTTAATCGCCGCCTGTCGACAGGAGCAGTCTTTTTTGACGTTTCTAATGCATTTGATAAAGTTTGTCACGACAGCCTTATACTGAAATTAATAAGACTGGGTACGCCGAATGGGTTAATAAAAATAATTATATCATACCTTGAGGACAGGTCATTCGCGGTGTGTCGTCTGAAAATGCAATATCATCAGTTAGAAGAATCAAAGCAGGGGAACCACAAGGATCACCCCTAGTAGCGATAATATATAACATCTATACAGCGGATATACCAAAACATCCAATGACAACTATATACCTGTTTGCAGATGAAACTGCGATAACCGCCATCTCGGAGGTACCCTGGATAGTAGTCTCTAGATTGCAACGCCATATAGTTATTCTCCAGAAGTGGTTGGATGCATGGGAATTAGGGCTAAATGAGGAAAAAACTCAGGCCATCTTCTTCTCGAAGGCAAGGCTAAAGCTACCAGAAACCAAAGTAGAAGTAAACGACAAACAAATAGATTGGTCACCAATAATTAAATATCTTAGCCTTGCCTTCCACAAAAAAAGATAGACATAGCTTCAAGATAGTTCATCCTACGAGGAAAGTATTTATTTTAATTTACTGTCATGTTGTTCTCTTTCATTAACAATGTTGCAAAATTTATTATGATAACACATACAGGTTTTATAAGTATACACTTTACCTACCTAAATTATAATAATATAGCCTTCTAGCAAATCCATTTTCAATTCATGCTAAAAATGCTGTCATCTTTAAATATCTCCATCCTTCTCAAACATCAAAAATACTAATTGGATATAAATACGACAGTTAAATTGAGGTTCGGAGTACGACTTTACGGACTCGAAAAGGGTAACTTACATTATTTAAATCTTTAGCGATGTTAACTTTTCCTTAAATACTGATGAAATACAATTTTACTTCTTAAGGGTTAAGAGCGACTTAGTTGTTCTTAAAAATTTGGTGCCCCGGACATGGATTTTAGTACTGACCAAATTTAAGTTCTGTAAAAAGAATGTTACTAGAAATAACATATAGCGCCATTAGAGGCTAAGCTGGCGTAGACTTTGTCTAAAGGGAAATAATAAGGACAGTTGTTAAGAAATTAATAGAGATTATAAAAACGAAATGATATACTGGGTAATTTCTATAAAATTCCGAAGTTGCTGTCACTTGTCACACCATCTTTTATGGCCACAACTACATTTTTAAAATAAAATCTTGTATATTTCTCGATATTATTCTAACACGTTCTCAAGTTTGGCGCACCCTATAGTAAACTTGAAAAAGTAGTCCATGCTTGCAGTGAAGTCAATACCATCAAATAAAACACAGACGGTCACAACATATTGTGGAGGTAGACCGCCTGTATTTTATTTGGCTATCAAAGTTAAATAAGCCTATTGCCCTGACTAAACAAAGTCACGTAAGTAGTCACGTGGGCTAAAATGTATTAAAATATTTGCAAGGGCCGCATTGAGAAACAATGTTTTGTAACTATCTAAAATTATTAATTAATTAAATTTAAAAATTAAATAAAAAATCCCAGATTGCTCGAATATGAAAAGTATATGTATATACTTTGTTGCTTAATGCGAAAGAGTGATAAAATGTAAATTCCCAATTACAGTACCCATTAAGCAGGATGGACAACTTAAAGGTTGCGTTGTAAATTTCAGGTAAATTGCATGGATAGTTTTTAAATATTCCGTATTTCCGACCTACACACCCTGAATCGGTCGTAAATTAGGTCACCCTAATTTGCATACAAAAGAAAGACGAGTTTGGTGACAGCGACGTTACTTCTAGTAGTTTATCAGAATCAATAATAATAATCATACTTGATTATAATTATGGAGATACCGTTATATTTCGTTTTGAAGCGATTTGGTCGACAAAAAATTTCGTATACAATTTCGCTCGGTTTATTCAACTTTACAATCTCCAGTAGCTCCTTTTTTAGCATATTTTTATGAAATGGCTTCTTATTTACCAATGAATGATGTCATTTTTTTTCCAAGACGTTGATATTTTTTCGAATTTTCTAGAGTGGTAGCTGGCATTATTCATGACTATAACAGACCCAGGAGGAATAACATCTAGCATTTGCTGGAAGCATTCTTCAAATACATCAGCATTCATGTCTTCATTATACTCTCCAACCCGTTTTAATTTAAATGCTAGTAAGCCGCCATCGACAAATCCATTTTTGCTACCAATGTGAGTTGGTGGCGAAGAGCGTTGAACACATTGAGAATAATAATTTTCTCATTTTTAGAAAGCGCAGTTTTTTTAATCCGTTTCTCAGCAACAAATTCAGAAACACTGGTCATTTCCAAAAACGAAGTTTTCCAACAACTGCCGGAAAGTAACTAAACATTTTAAATTTTTGAAACAGTGAGGCACAGGTAGGTAAACTACCTGTGCCTCTACCTACCCGATCTCGGGACCCCTGACAATAAGTATAATTTAATATAATTAATTGGACTATACCTATGGAATACGGCGAAGGCCACTGAGTTTTATAGTTCAATAATGATGTATTACTTTCTCGCATTAAGCAACAGGCTATAGGGACAGATAATGCCAAAATTAAATTAAATAATGGATTTTAGTACAATTCATTTTAACTCAATCAACAAAATAAAATCATCATCAATTAGCCTATTTAAACAAAAAAATTGGATTTTTAAAGTAGTTTTGTTTGAGGTATATCAATAAAATTGATTTAACGCAAATTTAGCCAAAACACATAACGTAACTGTTTCGTTTTTTTTTTAAGGCCAGCCCATATTAAACCACTAGACACATCCCAGGAATAAAGGAGGAACCCCGTTTTAATCGTCTCCATTTGCGTAAAAAGGCTAAACAAGCGATGCAAAGTCCTAAATTGCATTAACCATAGGATCTCTTGAATTACGAAATCTGGCAGGGCACATATTATTTTCTCTTCGTCTGAGACTGGGATAATCTAGTGATTAATACTGTCACACGGTACAGTTTTTATACTTTCAACTAATAATAATAATAAAAGCATTTATTGATGACATTATAAGAAAAATACATTAAGAAAAGAACTGAAGAGTTCAACAATAAATACAATACCCACAGGAGAAAACTCGTGCGTGGGTTTGAAATATTATATAATATTATATTTAAATAGTATATTATATCTAAATCTAACATAGAACGGCATAAACAATAATGTCGGTATAAGAAGTATATTATAATACATATACAGAGAAAAAAAAAACAATAATAGCTAAAGCATAATTTTTTTTTTAGCGACCTAAACCAATCTATAAAATAAAAATAGAATAAAATAAAGGCACCAATAATTTACTGGATAATAATTATCCGAAATCCTAAAAAAAAAAAAAACAAAACTAACAATTCTACCCAATCAAGACAAATTTAGTGCAATTAATACCTAATCACCGTTATAAAAATTAATTTTTATGCAAGGGTTACGTTGTAGGAATTTTTTTCATCTAATAGTTGATGTATAGAGTTTGTGGTTGCTACATTTAATAAGTAATTCTTTATCAACTTCTTGAAAAGTCCCCTTGAATGCACTGTCCTGACAATTCCGGAGATTTCATTAAAAACATTGGATAGCAAGTAATTGAAACATCTTTGTCCCACAGTTCTGATAATTCTATGCTTCCTCACAAATTCCTCCCTGTGTCTCGTATAATATTCATGTTCTGCTGACGGTAAATGATCTTTTTTATGAAACAATCTTAACGCCATTTTTTCAAAAAATAGCTGCCTTATATCTAAAACTCTAAAATCATTAAAGAGACTAGCCGTTGGATATAGGACGCTTTTCTTAAGCATAATTTTCAAAATCCATTTTTGAATAACAGTTAACTTTGATAAATATTTATTCACGACTCCACCCCATGCAATCATACCGTAAGTCAGATGAGATTGAACAAGTGCAAAGTATAATATTTTAAGGTGTTGTTCATTAAAGATATCTCAATATATCCTAAACTTTGATAATAAACATCTAATCTTTTGAGTTACATAATCTATATGGAAATTCCATCGCAAGTGGCAGTCGATAATAACTCCTAAATATTTTATTTTATTACATGATTTTATTTGGACAACCTGGTTATTAAAATTAAAAGAAATATTATTAAAAGGAGGTAATGAATTGCTATATGAAGTGAATGGCACAAATAAAGTTTTCTTTAAATTTATACTTAATAAGCGACAGTTAAACCACTTTACAATATTAGTGAAATCCCGTTCAATCAGTGTTCTTAATTGGTCCCAGCTATTACCCTGATAAAAAACTGCAGTATCATCAGCAAAACTTATTATATTTGATTCTGAGTTGATAGTAAAAAGGTCATTAATATAAATTGTAAATAATACTGGGCCCAAAACGGTACCTTGTGGAACTCCATATTCAACGAAATTACTCCCACTTACCTCATCATTTACTCTCACGCATTGTCTCCTGTTCTCTAGATAGCTTTGTAAAAGTCGTAGCGGCCTACCGCGGAATCCAATATTTTCCAAAATAAGTAGTAACTTTGAGTGACTGACTGTATCAAAGGCTTTGGCTAGGTCAACAAAAACGCAGATAGACGGTTTACTTTTATCAAGACTATTGTAAATTTTTGCAATCAAAGCCGCCATTGCGTCCTCGGTTGACACCGCCTTTTTAAAACCATACTGATTTTTTGAAATTATTCTATATTTATCCAGATATGATTATATTCTCGTTTTCAATATTTTTTCAAAAATCTTGGATAGGTTGCTTATTAGGGATATTGGTCGGTAATTAACAGGTTCGGTTTTATCACCCGATTTAAATAATGGTTTTATTATGGCCATCTTAAATTCTTCTGGGAAGGTTCCGGATTGAAAGGATTCATTTATTAGAAAAGCTAGCGGCTCTATAATGTATGGTGCTATTTCTTTTAAAACATCTGACGTTATCCCGTCAGGTCCAGGTGCAGTTCCACATTTTAGTGACATTATGGTTTTTTTTACTTCATCTGGATTTGTCTCACTTAAATATATCGAGTTGGGTAATTTTGTTTCTTTAAATTGAACTTCTTGATCAATCACTATTTTTTCAGCCAGAGAACGTCCCACATTACTAAAATAATCATTTAAAATTTCAGCCATTTCCTTACTATCATTTATTAAGGAACCCGTTTGATCCTTAATTTCTTTGAGTTCCTGGTTTTCAAGACTTTCATTATTAATTTTCATGCATTGCCATAACCTGGCTGGATTGTCTTTATGTTTCTCTAGTTGTGTTCTAAAGTAATTTGTTTTAGCTGCTCGAAGTAGCTCTGTTAATTCATTTTTGTATTTTTTAAACTGATTAACAAATAAAGGGTTTTCCGGGTTTTTCTGCATTTGTTTGTAGAGCTTGTTCTTTTTGTTAACAGATTTAATTAGGCCAGGTGTGATCCAGTCGTTTCGTTTAATTTCTTTTCTGTTAATTTTTTTTGTCTGTGTGCATTCAGTAATTTTTTCTGTTATTTTTTTAATAAAATTTGTTGTACCAGCATTTACATCATGATCATAGATATCACTCCAAAGCTCTAATTCAAACTGTGCTTTCAGCTTAGTCTTGTCAAGGTATAGTTTAAAATTTTCCCTTATCACATTTTTTTTCAGTTTTAATGGGCAATCAAGATCAAGCTGAAACACTAAGGCATAATGGTCGGTTATGCTGGTTTTTAGGATGATTGGCTTGCAATGTTTGCCATCAAGATTTGAATTTAGGAAGATATGGTCTATACACGAACAGGAAGCACCCTGTATTCTAGTGAATTCATTAATGGTTGAAATATAACCCCATTCACTTAATGCGTTTAAGTATTCTTCACAATGTTCTGTCCTTTGTGTCAAATCAATATTTATATCCCCTACTAATATATTTATTTGGTAGTTCTTTTGCGAAATTGAGCTTAAGTAGGTATAAAGACATTTATTAAAAGTTAAAACACACAAACTGATTCATATTATTTTTATATTTATTTTATTATTTATTTGTAATATGATTTTAACCTGACCCATATTAGTTATATTGCGTTTAATTCACGCAAAACCTTATGGTGATGCTCATGCAATATTTCATCAACTGTGTCTGTTGTCGATTCTTAAAGTAATTTTGTCATTATTAGCAGTTCCAGTTTCAGCTTATTTGGTAAAAGATTTTCATTTTGTTTTTCAATCGCCTCTTAAAACATTACTTTTGCACACGGAACAAATCCTGTTGGCTACCGCCAACATGAAAAATTATTAACCTATTTCGCGAACCACGTCTTTTTGTCTTTTACACACTTTTTAGATATTCATCTTGCCATGAACTTGAACTTTCATTTGCAAATAACTATGTTTCATTTAAAGATACCACCTCTCTAAATTTCAACCTGTAATTTTCTTTACAATTCTTTAAAAACTTGACTTACTACTGTAGCTGTGGCTATTCACATAAATACTTTTCAAATAATCTTTTTTGCAGAATATGTGCTGGAAGGGTCAAATTTGTTTTTAAATATTAAATCATATTTCGTATTTCCATTTTCCCACTTTTAAGCTAATCTCCAAAATTAGCTTTACTCGTTTCATTTTTTTAATTTCTTGGATATTTTTATTTTCGTAGTCATCTTTTTGCGTAGTCTTTAAACTAACTCCTACCTGACTATTGATGTCTAAATTTCCATTTTCAAAAGAATCTCTGATATTAAGTATCATTTCCTTAGCTTGAGGGTGTAAAATTAGAGAATTACTTCCAACTTTCCATGTTAGACTTTTAAACTCTCAAAGTTGCAAAATTTTGATTAAGTTGATCTTGATATACAGCAGAACGAGCTCAAAATATACTTGCCGAGTTTGTCCCTATCATCACGTGATCGACTGACCAATCGCATTACTTCACGGGCAGGTATTTTTATTTACCCTAGGCATCGAGCGTATTTGGTTTTATTACAGTATATTTAACAGGGGCGGCTGTTAAGCAAGTTTTTTATAGTTAATTGTTTTTTTCATGGCATATTTGATACATTAATTAAATTATTATATTAAATTGTAAAAGTATTGCGAACCCCAAGAGAATAATATAAAATAACTAAATTTGCTGTGTTTCTTTTAAGTTTTTTAGATATTAAAGACCTCAATAGAAAAAGTATTATAAAATTCACGTTTCATAAGATATATTTTCGAGTAATGCTCAGGATCTAAAATGATGCTCTATGAAACTTGTGTTCTAATATTTATCCAACCATTTTAAAATCAGTTATTTTTAGGTTTTATTTCTACGGTAAATTACTCTACATGTTCAAAATATAGAAAAATTGGGCAGGAAAAGATATAATAAAGGAATAATGAATCATTCAGATGATCAAAATTTCAAGATTACGAAGATACTTTTATCCATCTATCTATTAAACATTTTAATAATTAGATTCGTAGTAAAGATAAAAATTGAAACTGAGGTTATACAAAAATATTCTGTTTTTCTTTTGCATTTTTTAAAATTTAGCTGCGGAACAATTCTTTTGACAAAGATTTAATTTATAATATTAGGCTTTCTTATCTTTAGATAAATCAGGGGCTTAATCCTTAGGGTGAATCTCCTACCGAAAATATACCCTCTTTATTTGTGAACGATGACAGAACCCCATTTCACACTGCTAAAGGATTCTTACGTCAAAGTGAAATATAGTTAGAAATTTTTAATTAATCGCAATTTCTTAGCAAATAATACCTGTCTCGTAGTCGCGAACAAGGGCATCTGTGGAGTAGCCATTAAGAATAAATGAACTAAGATTACAACTAGGTATAAAATACCACAACAAACTGCAATACAATTGTGATATAAAAAATAAAATTATTATTATTAACTTTGTTCTATTACAAATAATTGTCACAAACCCAATGCCCTTGGAGTTTTATTTTCTAGCACTTAAATATTGATTTTGTCGTGAACGGTGTCTTAAAAATATCATAACTAAATAAAACTCGGGAAAACTTTTGGCCGTCTTAGAAATAAAGAATTTATTTTTATTATTATCCAAATTTAAAAAAAAGACAATAGTAATTCTTTTTAATTTATATTCAGTGCGAGGAGGCTTTAAGAAACGAAAAATATTTTATTTAAATAGGTTTTGGGAAAAATATTGAAAATTAAAATAATTAAAAATAAAATAAGAAACCTTCTTGAAAACTTTTAAAGTTAATTTGAACTTCAAAGAATTATCAGAAGAACATAAAATAAAGTAAAAAGATTGAACATATTTTAAATATTTTCGGATAAAATTAAATAAATAAAATTTATAAGATAACCAAGAGCATAATAAGTGGTATCAGAATTCAGCCAAATTCAAGAAAATTGAAATAAGTTAAAAATATTTGGAAAGCTCACGTTTGCAAATTAAAATAATCCAATAAGGGGTTTATTAACAGAACACATCACAAATAAACAAAAATATTTTCAAACAGAATAAATTAAAGTAAATAAAATTTTAATTTATTTTTCACTTCACTTTTCTTTTCCGACTGTTTATTTGACCGAGCTAAAGGTACCGTACGAGAGAAACTGATGAAATTACTAGCTGTTAAAGTTTAAATAATCTCTCTCGCACCCCGAAGAAGCGCTAGTACGATTCCTGATTGGTCAAAACTCTGACTTAAACTTGTTTTATCTGGATAGATCGCAGAATGGGGACGGATCGGGTTAGTGTCAACAAGTAACACCTGCAGAACATCTGCCATCCAGCTGCAACTGTTCTAATAACTGTAAAATAAATTAAGATAATTGCCTTTGTAAAAAGTCGAATTGTTTTGTTTTTCTCGTACCGACAAAGGGATTCCAGAAACTGGAACACTTGTGTAAACATCTGCGAGCACTTGCAGGTGTTGTTTTTACCAGCTTTCCTCTATAAATAGGTGGGATTGGTAGAGGAAAAGTTCATTTTTAACCGTGGTAATGTTCAAATACCTACAAAGTTAGTACCGTCGTCCGTTAAAAGTTGCCGTGCCGTTATAGTCAAGTGTGGTCGGGAAAAGCTTAGTTCGGAAGTTAAAAGTGCGTTAACCCGAAGTCACACGGAGATAGTAAGGTATCGTCGCGGTTTCAGAAACCTTTACTTATTGACTTGGCACGGTAACGCGAAAAGTGTTATTGAATAAAGCGTAAAGTGAGCTCATTGCTGAAAGTTAGTGTCGACGTTAGGCTTATTTGTCTTTTAAATAAGTACGTGGAGAGATTTGTTAGTGAATTTAAATTTTAATGTTGGTGTCTCCGATAGAAATTTCATATTTTAATAAAGAAGTGAAACTGATATTGACTTTGTGGTTTTACTGCTAGAAATTAGAAGTAAACTCATTTATTCTACGATTAAATATTGCTCCCTTTCAACAATATATTGCTCCCTTTAATAGAAAAAAATAAACTACTTCGGTTCAACTACAATTTGGATGTATTTGGTGTAACACACTGGTACTGTGAACCATGTTGAGGATTATAGTAGCCGCCTTAAAGGGATGAGCACATAAAACAGTAGGTACTCATTCGAGGATAGAGGGTGGGCCCTACAACTGGTGTCAGGTGTGGGGTTGGGTTTTCAACCCCCAGGAAGTGATAAAACTGACAATGCCAGAAGAGCAGACACTTGCTATTTGCTTCATGTTATTCTGCAAAAAGAAGGAAAATTCGACAACATGACAGAATAAGCAGCCACAGCATCAACTCCTGCACCTATAATCACGAACAACATTCTTCTAGGAATTGACTTAATTTCTACATATGATGAAACAAGCAGTGTCGAAGAATTTCTATCATCCATTGACGAAACCGCACTCATCGCAGATTGGAATAATCAGCAGAAGGTAGCCATTGCCCATCTAAAACTGAAACAAAAAGCCAAACAGTTAATTGACTCCGAGCTAAGTTTAAAAATCACTATAAATTGGAAAACCTTGAAGAATGCACTGCGACAACAATTCACAGTGCGATGTGTTCGAGGTTCCGCAATAAAGAATTTTGTAGAATGTCGCCAAAGGGTGAGTGAGCCTTGTCGCCATTTTCTAACCTGATTAAAACTGAGGGAATAAAACAGTGACACTTACAGCATCAGCACCAGCTAAAACACCTATAGAAAAATAGAAGGTGGGCGCTACAATTCACAATAAATTTTTAAAATTTGCTAAAAGTGTATATGCCACCATTTGTCCTTACGTGCATTGCGCCGCGCCAGCGGTTTAGTAGCTGGTATCATGCGTGTGGAACAGTTATTCACTGACAAATATTTTCAGTCTATTCAATTATGCCCTCTAAGCCTAAACCACCTAGATTATCCCGCAGACCAAGTCTCCTATATTAACAAGTTGGCCAGACAAAATAACAATTTGAACTTTAACCTTAATAATAGGTCGATATATTTTCGCCATAACATCGTAAGTTACAGTAAGTGAATTTTACATTACAGCGATTTTTTCAAAATCCCAGTTAAAAAAATGTACGATTGGATTGAAAATTGGTATCCGCGCCTACTAATATGGGATATCGGGGAGAGGAAATTATTTTTCTAAAAATGGTTTAAGTTCTTGTGGGGTTAAACTCACGTTCATTTGGTGAATTCAAAATCATATTTTTCTACAGATGCTCTCAAAACACCCAAATACACACTACTAACTACACCTGAAAATTTAATTCACGCGAGTGATTGTTTGCCCAGCAACGTATGTAAGCGTTTACGAATAGTTTGGTTGCTATGCAATGCTATATCTTCTGTAAACGTTTAAGCCGGCTACGGACGATGAGCGATAATATAATATATAGTATAGCTCGGCAGTGAGCTATAATATTATATTATATTATTACTGCAGCGGACTAGAATATATATATTTTTTATTTTTCAAAATAGTAGACTGATCCAGTGAACTATATGGTATAGGTGCGAAAATGGCGAAAGTGAAGTTAAATGACTCGTTATTGCTAGATACCATTGATAGCTCATCAGAAGATGAATCAGATGCTGAAAGCGACAATCTATTAGCAATTATGGTTAGTAACCAAAAAGAAACACGAAGATTCTGGTTATCTAACCACATCTTATCAAAAAACGTCAAAACATGTAAACAACGCCGGTTTGCTTTCTTGGCGGGCAGCGCGACGCAAGAGGGGGGAAATATATATCCTAAAAATCGCTCGGAAAGCATATTCGTTCTGACATGAAATATATCGCTTGGTATAGTCGGTATATAGATATATATTATAGCATCAATGCGCGGCGACTTGCACTTCTTAATGCAAAGCGATATTTTTATAATATGTGAGCTATAATATATATTATATTATAGCTCATCGTCCGTAGCCGGCTTTACATACAGTTTTGCTGCTATATTATATCGCTTGATAACATGGCCCAGCAAGAAACAGTAATTATTAGGCAACCAAATATTTGTCAAGAGGGAGAAATAGTAAATTTTGTGTACTTTTAAAATTTTTTAATGCAGAGCGCTTTCGGCCTTTTCAGCATCATCATTGCTTCCTAAAAAGCAAGAAAAACCCAATTTGTAAAACTATTTAATTTGAGAATTTTTTTTGTTTTCCGAAAATGTAATTTTAAAAAGATGAATAAATCAAAAATCTGTTGTTCAAAAATTAATCAAATTTTGTTGAAAAATGTTCTTAGAAATTTTATAGAAATATTTTGATTTTTACTCACTTTGTCAGGAAACAGGAACACTTCATTGTTAAAAACGAACCACTTTTTTAAATATTATCTAATAATTATCATTTTTCTTCTTTCTTTTCATTTTTATGTTACACGTGGAAACGTTTTCTTTTTTTAAATACATAAGTAAACTTAAATTTAAAATTTGATTATTTTCCAACTTTCACAAATGTTTAAATAACTCGCTCTTTTATTCTCAACGTCAACAAGGTCAAAAACGTCAAATTTTGATTTGCAAGCACGTTTCCATCAAACATTCGTCACACACATATTTCATTCAGACTCGTAGGAATTTCGAAACCACCATTATATTTGTAGAAAACTATATCATACACACGCAGTTTCAATACTTTTTTAAACATTTTATAGGGTAGTACAGATATTGCCGAATTTCCCTCCTAACTTAAATCGGTTTTCCGTAAACTTAAAAATTGCTAGATTTTCTAAGTTGAAATAACTTAATAACTATTGGCATTAAAATGAACAAGTTGGCACTGGTTTCGTCAAAACAGACTATGACTGTCAAATGTTTTTTTGTTTAATGTAATATATGTAATATATCCAATAATATCGATTTGCCAAAATTCATTTTCCAGCAAAAACCGTTTCAAGATGGCGCCCTAGATAGTACTCTCATTGTCACCCGGTATATTGACGTACTTAATCACCAAACGAAGATGTCAATTATGGTGATGAAAATCAATAAGAATATTTTCATTTAGCCCTTATCCAAGAATATCCAAAATTATATTTCAAATTTAATTAGGGATGCCCCATTAATTATTTCGACAGTTTTCCGAAAGTCAGCACAATGTTCGAAATATTTAATTTTCCACATGCTATAAATGTTAGATATTTCCCATGTTTCCCATTTAAATTTTACAATACTTTCATTAACTTTTAAGCTTTGATAACTTCAATATGTTAAAAGCAAATTTGGACGTCAATAACGACAATCTAGTCCCCCCTTATGCAAAAATAAAACGATGCTATTTAAAAATAAATAATCTTAATTTAATAACAATTTCGCCCTGATCTAAACTATTTATAAAATTAGAGACATCAATATTGAATGAAAAGCTTTGAAAGAACCTTGTGTTAAAATTCCAAACGACTGCACAATTTTAAAGAAGTTGTTTGTAGTAAAGGATATTAAGAAGAGGGCTGGTTGAAATGGTGCGCAAACCTGACATAATGAAGTGAAGGGCGGCTAGACTTGAGGCTGTGAGAAGTTGAAATTGGGAAATGTGCATAGACGCGAGCATTTAGTGTAAAGCTCTTTAGTCTGAAACTTTTAGTGAGGACAAACAAATATCTGAAAATTTGTTCAAACGGTAGTGGTTTTCCGGATCTGCTGGGTATTGCAACTCAAGATTTGGGGCGTGTTGATCTGCTGACACCGAACGCTTTCATGGACGAGTTCGCCACCACCGACGACAATGGCGATGGAATCCATTTCCATCATGGACCAAGCCTGCGCAGATTTGTTGGAACCCATCAAAGAGCGACAAGCTGAGGTGCACTACAAAATCAATAATTATGAGATACCTGAATCTTTAACAATAGCAGAAGATTGCAAAGTCATAACAACATCTTCAAATATTACCACCAATTTGATAAATCTAAATTTTTGAAACCTACATAAGTTGAAAATTTTAACGAAAATAACATTTATAATAACACAGAAAATTTATTTAAACCATAATTTTGATGTGATGTCCTATGGATATTTTTAATAAAAACACTATTTTGGCAGTAAATATATTATTGTCATTTAGTATACGCCTTGCCATCGCAAACTGTAACTCGGCAAAAAAGGTCAATAATGACCGTCCCATGAAAAAACTACAACAATGAGTTTAGTTTCCATACTGAAAAAAATTAAAATAAAATAGATATTTTATTCCAAGCAATAATTTAAATATAAACATTACAATTACTTAAACCAAAAATTGATTTTTCCACATTTTGTACAGACCATTTGAACCATGAAAACAAACGGTAGATTCTTGGCGTATATAATAAGTATTCCGATATTTCTTACGACAAAAATATGCCGCTGACCTTTATAACAAAATAAAACATGAAATTCGCACTTTAGACAAAATACCCATATACACCAAATCAGATACTCGTACGTTCATAAGCAAGAACTCGGAAGCTAAGTGAAGAAGGTACTAGACCAAGAAATAATAGTTAGCCCCAGTGACACGCCCTGAAACTCACCGATTTATGTAGTCCCAAAAAGGTCAGACGCATCAGAAAACAAAAATGAATAGTAGTGGTTGACTATTGAAAAAGGAACGAAATATCCTTCGATGACGGTTATTGCCCTCCAAATATAGGTTAGACTCATGGCAAAATAACCTAAAATTAGGTTATCGCGCAGACGAGGCGTGGCTTAGTGACGTGTAATCGCGTGAGGAGCTTCGTCGGTAAACGGTGTTTTGAATTTTAACCGGAATTTTCACTAATTTTAGTGGTATTGGGTCGGGTTTTGTTTACTTATTTGAACAAATATCCATAATATGCGGTGCTGTGTACGAGTGTAATGTGGTAGCCACAAAAAGATTTTTGATAAAAGTATAAGGTTTATCACTTTTCTTATGGATAAAAAAAACAAAATTAGAATTTTTTTTTTAATTTATTTTATTTAGATCCAATTACAGAATTATACAATAAATGTGTATCAGAAATATACAATAAATGTGTGTCAGAATTATACAGTAAATGTGTATCAGACCGTGAGATGCACTGGATGCAAACAAGTTAAGTTGCGAAAGCTTTCGGTAATGCTAGTAGGCGACTCCCGTTTACAGTCAAAACATCGCAGGCGGACCTAAATAAATCTTAAATTTTCTAAACAAAACAAAATAATACCACAGATATGCCTACTTTCTATATAATTAATGAATTAAATCTAATACCTAAATATATGATTCAGTAGCAATAGGTGCCTATTCAATTACATTATTACTACTAGTTAGTATTTTTTAAGAATTCAGAGATATAAAACCCCCTTGACAATATTCAATGTTTGCTCTCAATTTTGAATCTCAGACTGTTACTGCTCGGTTTGAGATCTTGCTTTATCAAATTCAATATTTTAACTCCAATATAACCAAAAAAGTGTTGACCAACGCCCTTCCTCATTCTCGGAACTACAGACTGAGCCCGAGCCCTAGACCGGATGTCATGCGCATGCACCGATTCAGTCGCATTGACCATATATTATTATCTACCCTATGTTGATATACAACGGCGGCGTGATAATATAGCTGTTTTACTGTAAATAAACCTGTTTCTATATAGAGGTTTTCCGAGGGATATCTCATATTTTTATTTAATAAAATTTTTATAATTCTATTTTGGGCTGCTTGGAGTTTATTCAAGTAACATTCCCTCACTCCACCCCACCCTATTATCGCGTATCTCAATATAGATTCGACTAAGCCTTTATAAACGGCAATTGTGTGTTTTCTGATGAGAAAATAAGTAGGTAGATTATTTTCATACGATGTTATTGGAAGAAAAAATGTTTTTGTAGAATTTATGGTGAGTTTTTTACTATCAAACGATTCCTTTATATTTTTTAGGTCAGTTTCTGCTTTTATTTTTTAGTTGTTCCCAAGACTTGTCAGTATAGAATATTGCAGTGTCATCTGCGAACGAAATAATTTCTCCAGTAGTTCTTTGTGTCAATATGTCATTAACGTATAAGATAAAGAGTAGGGGACACAAGACTGTTCCCTGTGGTACGCCGCATGTCACAGTCGCAACGTCACTAATAGCTGCTCCAATGTTTACATATTGGGATCTGTTTTCTAGATACGATCTAAACAAATCAAACACAACTCTCCTCACGCCAACACTCTCCAACTTTGACAATAGCTGAGAATGACTGACGGTATCGAACGCCTTCGCCAGGTCCAAAAATACACATAGCGCTGGCCTTGACCCGTCAATTTCCCCATACATAAGTTCTGTCAGTCTTGCTATTGCGTCCGCTGTCGACTTTTTTTCTTGAAACCCGAATTGTCTAATGCTTACTAAATTGTGCTGAATTAAGTATCTATTTAGTCTGATTTTTAAGATTTTCTCTAGAATTTTTCCAAAGAGATTAGGGAGATAGGCCTGTAGTTTTTTATATTTTTTTGGTCTCCGTTTTTGAAAATAGGTGTAACGATAGCCACCTTAAAATGTGTGGGGAAATAGCCGCTTGACAAAATTTTATTATAAAGCCAACGGTGGTAGAATATATGGAGTAATCAATTTAATTGTTTCAGCCCTAATGCCATCCATTCCAGGCGATTTATATGGTTTGAGATCGTTTAATATTTGCTTAAGTTCAATATCGTTTGTCGGTGTAAGAAAAGGTGATTCTGGGATATTTATATTTTCAAAAAAAGGAGGCTGGTAATCGATTTTTTCTGCGTAGTTTTTACCTAGGTTAATGTAGTAATCATTAAATGTATTTGCTATTTCTTTTTTTGTAGTAATTACATGGTTTCCATTTTTAATTTCTCTTATTTCATTTTTGGGTTTATGGTTATTATTTGTTAGTTTGTTAATGCCATTCCAAATATCCTTGGTATCGATTTTATGTTTGTTGTAAATTATGTTAGTTATATAATTATTTCTTGCTTTTTTAATTAGTGAATGTAACCTATTTCTATAATATGTATACCTGTTTTTTAGTTCCAAATCATGGGGACGTTTTAGATATTTTTGATAGAGTACATCTCGTTTGTTAATAGAGTTTATAATACCTGCAGTAATCCCTGGTTTTCTCTTTTTTAGTTTACCTTTAAAAATTTTAATTTTAGTGGATTGTTTCATACTTACCTTAATCTTGTTCAAAAACAAATCAGTAGCCATTTCCGTGCTTTGTGTATCATACAGATCGGTCCAGTTTTCTTTTTTGAGTAGTTCTACTAACTTGTTATTATCTAGTGTTTCTATTTGTTTGGCGGCGGTTTGGTTTAAGTTAGGAGTTTCACTTTCTTCATTTACACTAATTGTAATAGGGTAATGATCGGTGATATTGGTTTTAATGATTGATGGTATATTATGATGTGGTCGTAAATTATTTTTTGTTTTCAAAAATATGTGATCTAAGCAAGATTTTGAATAGCCCTGTTCTCTAGTAAAATTATTTATTTGTGATATAAAGCTATGTTCATTAAGTAAATCAACATACTCGTGAGTAGTAGTATTATCCAAGCGAAGGTCTATGTTTATATCTCCCACGGTTAAGAAGTAGTCAAATAATGCATGTTGTGAAAGGTAGTTCCTAAGATTTTCGAGAAAATTTTCAGGACATGAGTTAGGGGACCGGTAGATCGACAAAATCATGATGGGCTTGTTTTTAATAACAGCTGTAATTTCTATCAATGACACCGGGCCAAATTTAATAATTTTATACGTATAGTTATAGCAATTCTTAATGTACACAACAAGGCCATCATTCTTATTCAGATCACCTCTATTATACAGTAAATCGTACCCAGCAATTCCAAAGAAACTAGTATCGGTAAGTGCCCATGTTTCACCCAGTACAATGAAGTCAAAACAGTCATGCAGCTCGCTCAAAAATGCGCAAAATTCATCAAAATTTTTGGACATACTTCTTATATTAGAATGTATTAAAGATATACTTGTTTGAGACGTGGTTGGCCTTGTTTGAATTAGATTATTAAATTCGTCAGTTGACAGACAAATATGAGTATTGACATTAGGGTTTTCATAATCTCTGATAAAGGAATCCATGTTTTTAAGTGAATAATAAAATCTCAAAAAGAAACAATAAATAGGACAATATTATGTTCAAAGTGTAATAGTAAGAATGGATACGTTTGTCTAAACGTAAAGATAAATTTAATGTATCTTTCACACAAATGTGCTTAAAATATTTTAATGAAGATGATTATGTGCCAAACTTACAACATGAGCTACTTGCAGAGAGAAAGATGTCAAAAATAATTACAATACATTTAAGCAGATTTTTTATCTCAGTGATTTTTAACTCGATTTTAAATAGGCAAGTATTTTTGTTTCATACTTAGCATTATGGATAATTCGACAAAACTGGAAAACACAAAAGTGAGAAAGATAAGAATAAAAAAGAAAAAACGCTGTTTTAAGAAATATCAGTGCGGGTTCTAGAGGATGTGTGGTAGATAGAAACAAAAGCACTAAAATAATTCATGAGGACTATGATATGGCAAATACAATAGGGAAAAATAGCAAGAAATCAATTAAATTTTTAAAAATAAAACTAGTTTATAGAAATCACCTTAAGGAAATCATATTCGCTGAGAAGAAAAAAAGAAAATAGCCTTATGTAGCACAGAATGCTTAAGAATTTTTGAATCTAAGTTAACAGAACAACAAAAAGTGTTAATTCGAGCAAAAGACAGGGAAAGAAAGAGAAGGGTCAGAGAGAAAAAACAAATTTTGAAGACTGGAAATATGGCACAAAAAGAAAGGAAAGTTCGAAGGAAACACTGGACGGTTACAAAAAGAAACTGCAGGTTAAAAAATAAATCGTTGGATAATATCGTTAATAACACGCCGACCTGTTCCGATTCATATACTTTTGGTTCACATATCTTTTAGTTTTGTAATCAATTAATGTTAAATTAATATTTTATACTTATTTTAATATGTAATTACTAGTTTTAGCTTACTTGTTAATTTAGTATTTTGGCTTTATTGTCCGGTTCGCAACCATACTGTCCAATCCGGAACGCATGGGTTTCTTTCTATTCAAAAATAATTAAGGATTCCTTGCCATCCTTATATATGGTTTTTAATTAAAAATGTTCAAAGTCCAAGTAAAAAATAGGTTTTACAACTTTTTGTCGCCTTCTCCTTGACATACGCTAACATTATGCTCTAATCTGGAATATGTTTTAGCTTGTAACATTTGAAAACCTTTTTTAATTTATATGCAGGTTGGAATTTTTGTTGTTTATTATGTTAATTAAGAAAATGTTGCACAGTTCATCATGCTAACAGAACTCATTCCATTATTTGTTTTATATTTGTACTCTTTATTTAAAGTCGTTGCGGACTGGACGATTTCTCACACACTCTGTAAACTTATAATTAATATAAAACTTAGCAAACCTAGTTATTGACTTTTTCTTAAAATGCAGAAGAGAAGACCTTATGGAAAGTAATGGCTCTAATAAAATATCGGCTTAAGAAAATATTTTTTTTACACACTTAGTTCCATTTTATTAAAAATGCCTTATGTTTCTGTGGAGTTAACACTGCGATATATGTAATATTGTTTATATAGTATGTTTTTACTTGATAAATATAACTATATAATCATATAATTCGATAACAATATTGCACCTCCATAAGCAATTTAAAATGTCTCTCACGCGATGATGCACTGCGCGCGTCGTACGAAATTGAGACACCTAGATATGATACCTTTTTAATTTTTACCATGGGCTTTAGGCATTAGACTTAGCAAGCGGTTTTAACCAGATTTGAAATGGATGAAAATGACATCGAAAAAAACGCCCTTAGTACAAAATTTGGATAAAAGGAATATTTATGAAGGCTCTGAAAAAAAAAATTTGTGACATTGTAACGCGATAGGAAAAATATTTTACGTGGGCTACAAAATGAAAAATGTGTACCTATTCTACTTATTGTGTTATGCTGTTATATTGTTATTATATCTCTATTCTCTAAGTCACTATAAGGACATATACGATTTAAATAAGTTTTCAAATCAAATTTCAAAATACATCTTGATAAACTCGAGTTGTTAAGGAAAGAAGTGGCTTATCCATGCCACATAGTTACCACTGAAGGAGTTAAGCCTAACTCAGACAGAGATAAAATTAAAGCAATTATTAAGAAATACCCAATACCCCTAACAACGAACCATAATTAAATGTTTTTTCGCTTATTAGCTTCTTACCGACGTTTCATAAACAACTTTGCTAAAATTACAAAACCGTTAACAAGGGGTTTGAACAGGAAGTCAAAGATAAACATAACTAGAAATTCGTATCACACTTTAAAACCAAAACGTTCAATTTAACATGCGACGCCAGCAACGTACCATTTGGTTAGATACAGACCCTAATGTTAACCCTGGCCTATCTTTCGATAAAAATACTGCAGAGCATTCAATTTCCGAACAGACTCCGGTAGTGGGAATTAACATAAATATATGAATTTTTGTAGTGATCAAATAAATGCCACTTTTGTTTTACACTCTCCTACCAAACCTAAGATAAACATACTGCTAATTTTGTTACGGATTATATTTCTCCTGATATATCATACCAAATGCCTTTTTCCGACCCTTATATTATGTATAAACAACACTGCAAAAATGTTGTAAATTATCATCTATTAATATTATATTATTGGTCAAACACAAAGGCGATACAAACATAAAATATATCAATGAATGTAAAATTTTCTAACGAAGTAAGTACCAGCGTATCCCGCGTAACCCGTTAAGAATGGGAATGAATGTGACACCAAAAGCATCAAAGCTATTCGACATAATACATTATTTGGATATTTACCTTTGAACAATGAAAATTTGTAACTATAGTAAGCTTCCCTAAATACACGCAGGCGTACCCAATAATGTCAGTAAATAGTCCAGAAATAGCCGATAACTTAACAAGGTATTTTTCACACCAAGCAAGAGGTACATTTAACAAGATGCGTAACATTCTGTGTAACCTATCCCTCAACATCCATATTAGAATAAGAGATTTAAAATGCTATGTACTTTCAACCCTCTTTTATGGGGTGGAAGCGTGGACCCTTACCGATGTCTCATGTAGACGAATAGATGCATTTGAGATGTCGTATTACCGCCGCATACTCAGAATCCCATGGATACACCACGTGACAAACGATACGGTATTGCAACGCATCGGTGGACAGCTGGAATGGCTACTAGCTGTCAAACGCAAAAAATTGGAATACTTCGGGCATATTATGCGAAAAGAAAAATACCACCTTCTCCAACTCATCATACAGGGCAAAATAGAGAGACGAAAGTCAGTAGGACGCAGACGAATATCATGGCTGCGAAATTTACGAACATGGCCGGAATAACATCAAACAGCTCTATTCAGAACGGCAGTGAATAGAGTAATTTGGACCAGCGTAATAGCCAACATCCACAGAGGATAGGCACTTCAAAAACTTTTTAATAACCGAGCTTTTAAGCGCACATAAAATTAAAATCAAATTTATCTCATAAAGCCGAAACTGCTCTCCAGAAGGGACATGCTTAATGAATGATAAATAAAAATGGGAAAGTCCTATCACCTTATTTATTATAAGCAGTGCAATGCATTATATTGGGTGAATGCTTTTACTCTAGGATTATTGACTACATTCGTCTTCTTAGTTTACAAGATTTCTCTAGAACTCCTATTAGTATGAAAATGTTATACGTGATACTAGTCTACAATAACTCCTTACATCCTGTTACAAAAATGAAGCCTATAGACGCCATAAATAGGCATATTTCCTCAAATTACCCCTTTAGTCTAGAAATTAAAAAAATCCTACTCAACGACTATGTTAACGAACGTCGAAAAAAAAGCAAAACTCACTTATTCAAAGATAATTTCTGATATCATAGAAGACAAAGAATGAACTATCCAAAAAAGCTTTAGTAAAAAAGCACACTAGTCAGAAAGACTGAAATTAATTCATAAACCAACTAACCTTAAATCCAGTAATCGTCAACCCTCAGACAAGAACGGTATCAACGGAAGAACAAGAACAAAATTCCGCATGGATAATCTAAATTGGCCTCTTAAGAAGACTTTCTCTTTCGATTAGTAATATTGGGCTTTTATTTTTAAATTTTTTGGAACTTTCGGATTACAAGAAACAATATCTTTATGAAAACTTATAAACAACCCTGAACTCGTCCCTCTTAAATTAGGAACCACGAAAGTAGAGAGTTATGAGCATGGTACACTATTACTATTTAAGTCCCATATTAAGCGAGGCTAACAAATTGAACAAACGGTTGATATTCCAATCGACTTGGTAAATGAAAATAAAGATAATGGCTTTGGTGATTCAGATTATTTAAAAATATTAAATGGCATCGGGGCTAAGGTCAAATTAAGCGAACGTATACCATAGTCTATGCGGGTAAAACGAGCTTTTATAAACAGCTTAGGTTCTACCTTTAAATCCAGATATAATAAATTGATTCAAGAATTGCAGAAAAACCAAATAAATATAGCTAACAATATTAAAAACCACAAAGTACTAATAATTCACAAATTTAACAAATCTATTTAATAAATTAAATAAAATGCAAAATAATTGGAAGCACGTATATTTTAATAATAGAAAACCAGACGTACCTTGTTTATTAAGGATCTTATGAATCTACGTGTATGAAATTCTAAACTCTATTTTACAAGACATAGGAAAGTTTACTTCTTTCTCACGCTTACAAATTATGCATCCCAGAATAGTAAAACTGCGGATCTATATCACCACTTTAAAATATTGGGAAAATATTTATCAGCTTAAAGTGTCGAATTAGCTTGAGAAAATAGACGATTATTTCTAAAAGGGATAAAGATAAAAAGTTTTATTTTAAATAATAAAATAACTTTTAGATTATATACCCCTGTGGCCGCCTATTACGAAATATCAGTTACTATCATTTATTCTCCACCCCCATATTCATATTTATGAAGATTCAGTTCAGGCGATAATTCCGCGAAATAAATTATTAACTAAAAATAAGTTTCACTATTTTTTTTCTTTTTTTTTTTAATTATGTTTTATAGCTCTGGTTTACACCAAATGACCAGCATCTCTCCTTGTTTTTTTTTTCAATTAAAATTTGCTGATATTGGATTTCTACAATACCAGTAATCATTAATCGAGTGTTCTTTCGATAGTTTATAATGTTATACTTCCTTAAGGTTTTGTGTTTTTTTTTTCTCCCTTTAATTTTTTCTTTGTTTTTGTATTAGATTTGCTTTTTCCCTTGTCTTTTTTTTTTTGTTAATAATTTTTTTAATATATATGTATGTATATATTTTTATTTTTTTATTTTATTTTATTCTTATTTTTTTTTCCATATTTTTCCTTAAACTTTTTATAATTTAAGATTCAAAAGTAATATAAATTTATATAACTAACGGTATTCGTCCATGTTTTCTGTACAAATAATTGAGTCAATATAGAAGGAGTTTCTACTAAGTTTACAACTTCGTTATATAATCTATTTGTAATATGACATATATATATATATACATGTGAGAACTTTGTTCTCTAGCCACTTGCTGAGACCTTATACAATAAGGATTAACCAAACTATGCCAAAACAGCTATTCTCTGGGCTACATGCCCCAACGAGCGCTGAATTAAACAGCACAATTTGGCGTATTTTGACTAACACTGTTAGTACTAAAATACAAACTCAGATTGCAGAAACTACCGGGAAAGAAAACAATGAATCTTTATTTCCAATGATAGGTTGCTACGCTGCTGCTACCTGTAGACCGGTTTCGAACTCTTTGGTTCTCGTCAGTACAGGGCAAGCATGACAAGCGAGCACACCTACCATTGGAAAATTGAAACAGCCTATAGCCACAATATTTTTCTGCCTAGGCAGTACAATACAGGTGGCACCATCCTCCAGAAGTTTCTAGCAATCTGATGTAAAAGATACCGTATGGTACTGTAAACACAATAAATAGTAAGAGAATACTACTTGGCAAGTGGTAATCATAATATGACAGATAAATATGTATACATGTGAGAACTTTGTTCTCTAGCCACTTGCTGAGACCTTATACAATAAGGATTAACCAAACTATGCTAAAACAGCTATTCTCTGGGCTACATGCCCCAACGAGCAGCAGCGTTGCAACGTATCATTGGAAATAAAGATTCATTCTTTTCTTTCCCGGTAGTTTCTGCAATCTGAGTTTGTATTTTAGTACTAACAGTGTTAGTCAAAATACGCCAAATTGTGCTATTTAATTCAGCGCTCGTTGGGGCATGTAGCCCAGAGAATAGCTGTTTTAGCATAGTTTGGTTAATCCTTATTGTGTAAGGTCTCAGCAAGTGGCTAGAGAACAAAGTTCTCACATGTATACATATTTATATGTCATATTATGATTACCACTTGCCAAGTAGTATTCTCTTACTATTTATTAATCTATTTGTGTATAATATCTTATGACTAGGACATCCTAATATATAATGATCCAGATCACTAACTTCATCGCATTCACAATTTACATTGTTCGGCAACCCAATTTTTTTCTTATGTTTAGGGTAGAGCGCGTGGGGGCTTCTAATCCTAGATATTATCCTTATAAAATTTTTATTCGATTCTGTTTGGAACCATGTTTTTTTACGTAATTTAGATAATATGTTTTTATAGTCCCAACCTTTATTTTCTAGATTATATTGCTCCTGCCAATTATCGATTAGTCGCTTTTTAGCTATACTATAGATATCAGTATATGGAATTAAAAAATTGTTTGCATAAGTTGAGATTTTTGTTGCCTCTTTAGCAAGATTGTCAACAATTTCGTTAACAGCTATACCAATATGGGATTTAATCCAAACAAATATTACGTTTTAGATAAGATTTTTTAAGTTTATATAGGTATTAGACAATACTTGAATGATTCCCAGATAGCCCAGAGTTCTTCAGAATATATAGACGCCTGGTTTCGTAATCTAAATTTTTTGGAGATGTTTTTATTTTTGTGGTAAAATGCACAACCTGTCCGGTTATTCAAAACCGAGCCATCCGTATAAATATGTTTATAGTTTGACCAAATTGCCGAGTTCTGTAAAAATATTTTTTTAAGTATCACAGGATATTTAGTATCAGTATCAGAGTGTAATTGTAAAAATTTGCCTAAGTTCAAAATAAGGAGGTGTTTCTGATGATTGAATGGTATCTTTGAAGTCGGTTATCCAGCAATAACTTGTTACTGACAATGGGCTCTTTTTAGCTTTCCAATAGGTGTAGGTTAGGTTTAGTATTGTGAGTGTGTGGATACTCGTTACTAGATTGCTGTTTTTAGAAATTAGTTTTAAGAGCAGTTTATCTGTAAGGCAGTTTCTTCTTAACGATAGTGGTGGTTCTACTGTTTCTGCTTCCATGACCACTATAGAGGTGCTTTTTAAAAAACCTATGCAGATTCTTATGCTTTTGTTTTTGATTTGTTCGATTTTCTTAAGGTGAGTCTCAGCAGCTGATCCGTAAAATTGACAACCGTAATCTAAGATGGATCGAATGTAGGCTTTATAGAGCATTAAAGCAATATTTGGACCTGATCCCCATTTTTGATGTGTAAATGTTCTAAGAATGTTTATACCGTTTCAGCTCTTCTAATAAGGTAGTTAATGTGGTCCTTCCATAACCGTTTTTTGTCTAGCACTGTTCCTAAATATTTTACTGTATTTTTGTAGGGTATTTGAAGAGTTTCATTTATTGTTATTGAGTTGGGTAGCTCAGTTCTTTTTCTCGTAAAAGTGCACATATTTGATTTTTCTGCTGACAGGTTAAGGCCGTTTTTGTTAAACCAATCTATTGTTTCTGTTAGTTTATTTTTTAATTTGGTATTGGCGTTGTCAATTGACTTATCCTTTGTATATATACATACATCATCAGCAAATTGAAGAATTTTGAAGTCATTGTCGAACAGTGATTCCAAATCGTATGTGTATATTATGTATAAAAGTGGACTTAATATGCTCCATTGTAGAAGTCCCATTCTCGTCACTCTGGGATTTGTTAGACCTTCTTGAGTTCTGACGTATAAGAGGCGGGTATTGTACATGGAGTATATGTTTTGTAGGACTTTTACTGGAATTCCTAGGCTAAACATTTTATTATATAGAGTTTCATAGGTTACGTGATCATATGCTCCCTGTATATCTTTAAATAGTGCTGACGTGCTCTTATTTTCCGTCAATCCTATTTCAATATCCGTTAATAAACTTGCTATACCCTCTTGTGTAGAGTGGCCCCTTTTAAATCCAAACTGAATGGTAGGATACTTTTTGTTTCTCTCCATCCAAAATTCTAATTGGTTTTTAAGAAGCCGCTCGTAAGTTTTTAGTAAACATGATGACAAGGCAATCGGTCGGTATGACGTTGATAGGTTTTGCGGTTTTCCTGGCTTCAATATTGTTACTATAATGTATTCAGTCCATTCGAAAAGGATGAGGTGTTCTCCGCTGAAGATGTCATTATAAATGTTGAGTAATATATTTGTTGCATTAGTCGGTAAGTTGCCTAGCATCGAATATTCAATACATTTTTTTCCTGGAGCAGTATTATTTTTCTTTTGTAATGCTCTTTTCAGTTCCTCCCTCCCAAAGGGTCGATTTAAAAAGTAAGTTGCTGTAAAGGGCTCTTCGTCGATTATAGGAGCTTCGTTTGTGGCATACGAAGGAGTTAGTTTCCGGTGGAATTCCTCCACCCAGGGGTCCTCTGTGCTAATGGAAATCGTATTTTCTTGTCTTCGATATTTGTAACTATTAACTTTTTGCCACACCTTTTTTATGGGGGTATTCTTATTTAGAGATATACAAAATTCATGCCAATTTTTTGTTTTTTCTTCTTTTAGAATTTTTTTAGCCACAGCGTCTGCCCTTTTATAGGGAATGAGGTTTGCGAGAGTGGGGTTATTTTTATATTCTGCGAAACATTTTTTTCTGTCTAAGACTATATTAGTACATTTTTGGTTCCACCAAAATTTGCCTTTTCTTTTTTTGTTTGTATTTCCTTTCATTGTGGGGATTGATTTCTCTATTACAGTATTTAGAGTATTTACAAAATCATCGTACTTATTTGTTTTTAAATTTTCAAATTTGAGCATGCCTTCAACATAAAAGTTATCCCAATTCGCGTTTTTGGTATTCCATTTTTTTTTAGTAGTTAAAGAAGCAAATGTTAATGTTATATTACATATCATTTTTATGGGGAGATGATCTGAACCATAAGAATCATCTATTGTATTCCATTCTACTAATGGCTGAAAACATGGGGATGTTAAGGACAAATCTATGGCCGAATTTTGGCCACCCGCTGGGTTAGTACGCGTAAAGGTTCCGTTGTTAAGATATACAATATTGTTTAAATCTATAGCCTCTAGTAATGTTAAGTCGTATGTGTTGTTGTCCGAACATCCCCATGCTATGTTGTGTGCGTTAAAGTAACCTCCGATTAAGAACGTTTTTTTTTCAGTTTGAAAAAAGTTTGATCATGTTTGAAGCGTGATTTTTGTTTGTGGTTTACAATATAAACTTAATAGAGTTAAATCTACGCCTCGATTTATTTTGACTTTAATATTTACGTGCATAATAATTATCAATATTATTAACTAGAATGGACTATTTCTTTAAAGTAACTAGGATAGCTACTCCACCCTTCCCGTCTTGACGATCCTTTTGGATGACGTTGTAACCAGGGAATGATGTGTACTTGCCAGGTTTAAACCAGGTTTCTAGCAATAAAGCAATACTAAAGTTTTCTTGGGCTAGAAGGTTCTCCAAATTAGGTTTATTGGCAATTATTGCCGATCTGCAATTCCATTGACAGATATTTATTGGATCCATTGAAAATATATATTTATATACAGATAGAAAAAATTCGTTTAAGTATAATATAGTAATATAAGGGAGTCCGTTATATTTAGATTAATTAAATTAATTAATTCTGCTTTATTAATATCAAATGTATTTTTTTCTTTTAAAATACCTAATACTGCTATAACCATTTCCACGATATTATTTAAGTCATTAGTAAAAGGGTCTTTATGATTACTACTGGTACTACTAGAAGTACCTTCATTACATTGATTCCGTAATAAACCAGACTGACAAATAGTGTCACTTAGAATGGAGCCGGAGTTTTGGGAAAATTTAAACTCTGATAGTATTTTATTATGATCCTGGAATACAATTGGGGATGATGGCCTTGCTCTTTTTAGTGGTTGAATTTTTTGTTGAGTGAATTTAGTTGATACATATTCATTGTTCGAACGCTTTTTGGGTTGCGAATTGCCCTGATCTTGGTAGGTTAGATTTTTTTCAGCCATTGTGGTTTTAATTTGTTTTTGTCTACTGAATTCCGAACATTCTTTAGTCTGATTAGTATAGTGATTTGATTTACAATGAAAGCATTTTTTTTTCCTTTTCGATTAAGCATTCGCTTATGTTATGTTCTCCTTAACAATTAAGGCATCTAATTTTGCTTTTACATTGTTTACTAGAGTGCCCATATCTAAAACAGTTGTAACATAATATAACCCGTTGAACATACGGAGCTACTTCGCATTTAACATGCCCTATGGCAACATATTTGGGTAATATTTGGGTTCTAAAAGATACTATTATAGATCTTGTACTAGATATTTTCTTTTTTTTCGTTTTAGCATCCAAGATTATTTTTGTAATTATTTTTACTAATGAAACCTCGAAGTTACAGTGCATATCAAATTTTAAAATATTGGCTTTTAAAAATTCTTCGTTTATGTCTCTGTATATGTCAGAAATTACTCCTTGTCTTATAATTAAAAATTTAGGTATGTAGGCTTCTAAATTATAATTGGTTAAACTTTCAGAACTTACCAGTTTATTTGCTGATTGCCCGTCTCTAAAAACTCTTACTCTGTTCCTTCCTACAAAATCGATTCCTTTCATTTCTTTGTCCAATTCGGGATGGGTTGTATATATAATGTTGTTTACCTTTAAGGTACTTAACTTGCCCCTAAACTCTGGTGAATTATTTTCTATAAATACCTGGAATGGACCTGGGTCTTTGGTCTCATATAAGAAGTTATTTTTTTCTCTTTTCCTGTATCTACCACATATCATATCCCTGTCTCCTTTTAGAGAGGGTGAAGCAACCACTTCAACGATTGTATTTGTCCCTATGTAGTCTATGTCGGGGGGTAAACCCCCGCTATCCATGTTCATATTGATATATTTTAATATTTAAATGTCACGTTTTTCGTTTTAACTGCAAAATAATTTAATCACTTAATGCGAACAAAAAACTTAATCCCGGTGCGATAAAAATCGACCTATCACACGACCGGTCAACACTAAAGTTTCACTATACACACATTTGTTTTTAAGCCACCCTGCAACGAAATATTCCTACAACGATTTATCTACCCAAGAATCGGAATTAGAAGCGTAGAAGAAGATAACAGTTGTGAAATCCAACATGTAAAAAAACACTCATGATATGATATGTAGATTAGCTATTAAAAGATCAGGTGAATTTAACCAATGAATAGCCGTGCTACCAAACCAACAGTCTCTTAAACTTAAATGCTAGAAACGATGGGAAGGACAAAAACCAAGTGCTGGTACATATCTAGTTGATCTGCCTATTGGATGTCAGAATTTGTCCACCCGCATTATATAATTGTAAATGAGAAGTAATCGACGAAATTGAACGGGCATATACGGTTCCCTGAGTTAGATATGAAACTCGATGATATAAAATCATTTAGGACCATATCATCGAAAAAGTAGTTAAGCTATCTCACGAAAGTTTCTCTAATATTTTTTAGCAATATATGGACTTATATTTTGGGAGCAATATGCTTTAACTATAAAAAACTCTACTTGAAGCTGCGTAAACTAAATAACTCCAAGAAAGAGACCCAGGAAGAAGATGTCTACTCGCTAACCAACAAAGTAGGAATTTAGGGGGGCGGTATGATGGCACCTCTAAACTTAGAATTAGATGGCAGTTACCCTTCATTAACTGCTGAGCTGCCGAATCAACATCAACAGGCAGAGCAGAGACTATATTCAGCTTCCAAAGAAATAGGTTTTCATTGTAACGCCAACAACATAATATATTTAAATTATTGTAAAAGTCAGTATTTAGTAGTAAACATATTTTTTAAAAACATAAATATTGTATCACAAGATTCAATTAACGCAAATAATATCCATAAGTCAGGCAAGCAATTGCCATGTATTCTGAATCTGTTTTGCAAATAGATTTATGTTTCGACAACAGAGTCATTAAAAGCGATAAAAGCAATAATTTTGGTTTCAAACCTCAATAACGGATTACCTGATCGCTAATGCTTTTAAACCGGAAGAACTGTCGCACGATATATGCACGAGAGGGAAAGAGACGGAGTTGTGTCGGCGTCAAGGGTCATATAGGTGTGGGCAAGAGTGTGACTGTTATGCATAATTATTATTTTATATTTCAAACACTGCTTTGTTATCGAAAAATATATACAACCTGGCCTTCAGAATAAATGTTTTAATTTATAAAAAGTACTTAAAGCTGACCAAATATTTCGAAGTATAGGTTACTGGAATATAATATGGAAAAACTTGACACATCTCAAATTCACAACGGAATCTATGAATATAATAGTTAAGCAAGTGTGGTGGGGTGTTCCATAATTCGTGGTAAATCTCTCAGATTCATATAGATCGCGTGAAAATATTATTGTAATTTTTAAAGGCCGCACCTGAAGACCAATTTTTTATTTTTTTATAGGGAATAACTGTTCTAAAGCTTCATATGATTCTTATAACATACTACTGTAACTGCAATACCTCTTAAAAAAATTTCGTCAATAACTTTTGGTTCACCCTGTACAATGTGAAATAATATTAAAATGTGCATCGCGGTTAGCCCATAATATAATTATAATACATAGGTGGGTAAACATTTTGGGAAAGGGCTTTACATTTCGTATAATTTTCCATCGTAAACTCCTTATAAATAATAGAGATATTTCTACGACTTTTATTTAGAATATTTTTATGACTGAAAACTGCCATCTGGGTCATTTGGCCAAATGAGACTTTGCCCACTGGTCAGATGTGAAGCTCTCGTGGAATAATTGGGGAAATTTTCTCCCATCTTTGCATTTTCCATCCCTAATCTTTACATACATTGGTTCATGAATGGGGTTGTACGTCAGGGCATCCCATTGACATCTTTTGATTCCTCGGCTACTTTTTAGGTACTTGATAATATATATGGTAAGTTTATTTTCATAGATTATCGATATTTTTTAGAGATCTTTGCCACATAACCTGAAAGCTCATATCCTTTATTTTTTGATCAGGTTGCTCTGTACCACACTGCAATTTTCGTATTTTAGACCCTGCCGTTTTCCAACTACTGTTTTCTCAGTCTAGCGTTAGTTCGAACTTTTATGAAATCAGATTGGACCTTTGGGATGTTAGACCTAAATTTTATGAGGCATCTATTTGAGGGCCAATATTAATGAACAGCAAAAATATATTAGCGAATTTGGTGTTTGTTCATGATATACACAAAGCCAAAAGTAATTGTATTACTAACAGTAGATTGGTGTTGTTAGAGTTAAAAGCTGCTGTGAGAGGTGCTCAAAACTCAATCATAAATCTTAGCTTGCACAGCAACATCCTTTGGGGACCACACTTCTGCAGATTGTTGTTTTACTGGGAAGTGGGGTACTTAGAGAATATACTCCCAATTTGTAATTTGTGAAGGGTCAAGGAAGAACCACGCTAATTAAAATTGCCACGAGCTTAAATTAGCTGAGGTAGGTAGTGACCTTAACTTTATTTATTATTTAAAAATCCATCCTTTATAATTTCTTACCACCGTATAAGGCTATAACGTTAATTTAAATAAAACTTCAACCAGTTTCGATACCCAGTTAAAAACGGTATAGCTAATTCCTGTTTTAAAAATTATTTGTCTAACAAAAAGCCACAAACACTCCATAAAGATTCGGAAACATGCTTATTTATAGACTAACAGGCTTTGTTGTAAGAAACAACACGTAACTTAAGTTAGTTTGAAATGAATCAAAATACAATTTTAAAAATTCGCTAATTTGTACTATTTCTTCATTGCTAAAGTATAACATCCTGGCTGAAGTTATCGTGACAACGTATCGTATCAGTTCCCTCGAGAAAGGTGGGCCAATTTGTGTATTTTATTATTCTCTCACTACTTCTCAGGCAAGAAAATAAGCTTCTTTCTGCCAGTTCATGCCAATTTTCGCATTCTAATGGCGTAAAGATGTGTATTTTACTGACATGTATGTATGTAAATCGCAAAGGAATTTCTTAATCATTAAGTGTAGTGTATTCTTGAGCTAAAAATGTTATAAGTCTGTGTACAAGTGGTTGCCCAAATGCATTAAATATATGTTTATTTTTGTTGCTGAATGGCATTTAATTGAATCTACACATATTTAAACGAACTAGCCTTATACTTTGGCGAATAGCAACAAATAACGAAATAAATCGGCCATTGTTCTCAAAACGGCCTGGTCACAATGTATAAGCAACAAAAAATACAAAGTCTCGGCCTCAAACTAATGTTTCCTTATTGGTTACATGTTTCGCTCCAGAAGGAGCATCTTCAGACCTATAGATTGTTATCAAATAGTGACCCAATGTGAGCACTTAAAACCTGATATAAAACTTACCATAATGTATCAACAAAATTCGAAGAAAAATTAGACATCACAAAACTAACAATTAATATTACAAAGAACAGCAAGAAGCAGTAAAAACACCAACTCTAAAAACATCCGCACAATACAATCTATACATGAGTTATATAATTAGAAACCCTTTACAATGTATAAACTTAGACCCCTTTTGTTTATGTAATCTGAACTTATAAATACGCTACCGATTCAGGAGCAATCACTTAATTTTCGTATTTCAAGTAGTTAAGTCACATTTGTAATCTAATCCCTAAATTCTAAACATTGTTAGAATAGCTTCTGCATTAATAAAGTGTTTTTAAAAACGTTTTGTGCAAACGAAGTTATTTAACTCATGCCAATATTTATTATATATTTAAAAATAAAACTAATCTATCTCGGACGACACTGAAACTATACCCAGATGTTAACAAATGATTTCCACCGGGGTTCGACAACACCTGAGCCTATATAATAAGTATAAGTATTCCGATATAACCGATACTAGATCTGCATTTTCATTTGTTAACATCTGGGCGTAGTTTTTTTTGATGTATAAATGTTCGAAAGGCACAAAACTGGACTTATTGTAAAAAAATGTAAATTACGAAAAAAGAAAAAGTCCAGTATTCACTTTCGGAAACGACGTTTTCAATTTCGAACCTCAGTTGATTTTTAGTAACATCAACAATAACTGTTTGGTTAGCGTAAGCGAACTTAAAATGACGGACACATATCGGCATAAGGTACTACCACACATAAGAGCATGGGTTAAGCTAAGTGAACAGGCAATCAGTCAACTTCGTCCAAGATAGATTAGTTTTATTTTTTAAATATTGACATGTATAGATTGTATTGTGTAGGATTGTAGTTTTGTTTTTGCTGCTTTTTCCTGTTCTTTGTAATTGTAAGTTTTGTGTTGTTTGATATTTCTTCGAATGCCGTTGTTACATTACGGTAAGTTTTATATCAGGTTTTACGTGTTCATATTGGATCATTATTGGTTAACAATTTTTAGGTCTGAAGATGGTCTTTCTGGAGCAAAACATGTAACCAATAAAGAAAAATTAGTTTGAGGCCGAGACTTTGTGTTTTTATTGCTTATATAATGACAACAAGCCAAATAACCTTTTTCTGTTCAAAGGTTGGCGAATTTTTTTTACACCTTATTAAGAGACTTGATAGACCTTGTTAATATTATAGGTATAATATTAACAAGGCCTTCAGATCCGTCAATTCATTAAAAAGTCATTTGATCGACATAAATATCCGATAGAGCGTCTTTCAAAATAAGGAGTATATTCTTTGGAGTGCAATCAATGTCCAGCTATACAGGGTGCTATATAATTTATTGTTGATCTTTAGAGTTCTTAATACTTAAATATATAGGTCCGCAGCCGCTTTAGTTTTGAGATACAAGGTGTTGAAAATTAAAAAAGAAAAAACGATTTTCCCCGAATATTTTAGACCACTTGAGATATCACTTTAAATTTTTGCAGGTATTAACAATTAAAACACATTTCTTTCATAAAATTCACTTGTACCAGTGGCGTCCGCGCTAACATGTATTTTGATATCTTCAACAAAAAATATTATATGCGACTGTTTTACTTCAGAAAAAAATATTATTTCCAAAATTGCGCTTTATCAATAAGCAAAAATGGACCTTTATTCGTTTAACCAACAGTTTTTGACTAAAAAAATATATTACATTTATTTGCATATTACTATGCACATATCAGAGTTTGATAAAATTGCATATATCTCCCAAACGAAGCTAAAATAAAAAAAAAATATCAAAATTCACCTTGCATCATACATTGAACTGTCTAAATAACTGTGATATAAAAATGAAAAAAGGCAGTAGCGTACATACTTTTGTTTCGCCTAAACACCCTGTATCTTAAAAATTAAGCGGTGGCTAACATATGTTTATATAACCATTTTTTTTAATCATCCAAAAGTTAGGATCCTCAAGAATCAGCGAAGGTCAATCTGGGCGTAAAGTTCCTACGAAATTTCAGGAAGACATAAAACAGCTCGAAAAATATTATATAAAATTCGGCATTTGCTTACCATCTCCTTAAAGCGAGACACCACCGTATACTACCTGAAAATGCAGAAATCATTTATGAATGTCATAAAGGCAAGAGACAAGATTTATTGGAGAAGCTCGAAATATGAGAAGCCCTGTTCTTAACTGTGTGAATAACATGTTTACGTTTGAACTCTATTTCGTGTTTAATGATCCTGTTTAATTTTCTTAAACTATGTCATGTGTTAGCTGTTTGTATAGTACTACCACAGCTTAATATAACAATCAGCTGGAAATCTCTGTTGGCGGGAACAGTTAGCGCCGATCTTCGCGCATGTAAAGTTAGCTCCGCCCACCTGGCGAAATCACATCATGGGCAGCGTAGACGGTAGCAGTATTCCGTATTTGTCTCGATAGCCTAGCATCGGCGTGCGTAAAAATATTTGTGTGATTATTGTAGAAAAAGTGTTTAGTGACTTTAGTTCATTTTAAAATGAGTCAAGGGGGGCACGTTTGTGCTGTTTGAACTTGTATAAATAAAGGTTACAACAGCAAGAAAAGCTTTTTTAGATTTCCTAAACAATGTAATAGGTAAGTACGAAAAAATGTTTTAACGTACTTGTGCTTATATTATTTACCGAGCATAATATGCTTTATTATATGAATATTTATATAAAATTGATATGGGGCGGCTGCGCCGTGGGACCCGTACCTGTTAACACCACTTTGTGAAATGGTTTTTGTGATGCCTAATTTTTGCTTTGAAAAATTAAGAAAAACTTATTTCATTATTTACACACTACTGCCAAGTTTGATTATCTATTTACTAGAAAACTTAACCAGGATTGCCTTGAAAACCATTTCGGAAAAATCAGAAGGCAAAATGGTAACTGCGTAAATCCAACTGCTATACAATTTCACAGAACATTCAGAAAATTACAATGTGTAAACCTATTTCACTCAGGTACAGAAAACTGTGAGGCAGATTTAGATCACATGTTGTTAGAACTACAAGATTGTAAAGACCAAACTTTACCTGCGGAGGAACCTATTACACAACAAATTACCGATGAAAAGATTATTACCGCGGATTATTCAAAAGATGAAACTCTACAAAAAAATTTTGTCCGATATGTATGTGGTTACCTTTTAAATAAAGGCCTCAAGGTACATTCCTGTACAACTTGTCTACAATATAGCAAAGACCACAAAGAGTTGGATGATTCGTCAGTATACTGTTTTCTCAAAGCATACGAAAATTCTAATAAGGATACATTTGGTAATTTAAAAATGCCCAATGACGATTTTGTTAAATTAGTTTGTAAGATTGAAACTATATTTCAAGAGCGTTTTGAGGCTCTAATAACGAAACCGAACATTTGCGCAACGTATTTGGACTTATGCAATTTATTACCTTTTATTCATCCCTGTAAATATTTTCCTACTAATTTTGTAATAAGCCTTTACTTAAGAGTAAGAATTTATTATACTTTAAAAAGAATAAACGAGAACTTTAGGAAAATCAACAAAAATAAATTAATTATATGGAAAAATCAGTAAATTTAATGATATTTTTGTTCAGTCTTCATCACTTAGTTGATTTTTTTACAGTTGTAGTAAGTCCCAAGTTTCCTAAATAAGATCTAAAATACTGATGCGTAGTGCAAAAGTAGAAAGATAGGTAGACCAGCATGTTCCCCCGCGGCTTCGCCCGTGTTGAATTTTTTTTATACATTGTCATAGTATGACCTTATTATTTGTTTGTGCCATGGTGAGGTGAGAAAGAGAGAGAGTATGGATGTATAGATTATAAATTTTAATGAATACCATTATAAGTACAATAATAGTTTATTTTGTAATATATGTAGTTAGTTATTTGTAATTAAAATATTTATCATTATGGGTATTTTTTTATTAAAATAGTCCCCTTGCAATTTACTACAAAAAAACCTAATTCATACCTTACAGTGACAGCACAAGATGTTGCACCAATTTTTACCGAAATTAAAATATTTTCCTATTACTTATTTACATTATTTAGAACCAAAGACGGTTTCGAATACGAATACCACACAAAAAATTTATTTATGGCAATTTTAAATAATTATCGTAAAGCCGAAGCGGCTGAAACCATAACACCCTAATTCTCGTACGCTAAACCGTTTTAAATTGACAATCAAAAGTTTAAACTGACAAGTGTCAGAATAAGACAGCTAAGTATTCTATTAATAATTAATTTTTGTTTTTCTTTAAATTTTCTTAAAAGATAATGTTTTTAAACGCATTTTTGCAATAAACAGGACCAAACTATATTTTAAAAGATGGTCCAAGGACAAGAATTTACTTACAAAAGAGGTAAGTTGCAAAAATATTGAAAAACAACATGAATTTTGAATGACGCCTAATATCAAAGCCCCAACAAAATTCACCTGGACAGCTGGAAGATCTAAATTTAGACCTGGTCTAAATCTTAAACCTTCTTTCAGAATTTGGGTGTAATGTTTAATATCTGCCACAGGTAACTAAGATTCTATAATTAGGTATAAAAATTAATTCTAAATAACTTTTCTTAACAACCTTTGTACGTGTCTCTGAAAATAAAGCTACTTTACTTATACAGTTGTATTTTTGAAATTTATTTTTATGCATATTTCGGTTTTGCGATATGCAGAGGCTATCTACGGTATTTTATTTTTTTTTAATCTTAATACAAAATTTTTTCCCATAATGCAACATCTTGTTCTGTCACTGTATATAGGTAATTCATGACGAGTCACTTTCGTAAACCCCACCCTTCATTTTCTCTACTAAACACAATTTAATTTTTTGTAGTACATAATGTAGTATCACAAAAAGAACTGTAAAAAAGCAGAAAAACACTAATGCCGCTTTTTATGGTAGGATTTGAAATAAAAATTACCTGACTCTTGAAATCTTAAAATACAATACGGTACTGTTACACATAATTTACTAACTACTAAATATTTGTAGTCCGGCCCCGACTTATAGCCCAAGCACGAGAGAGAAAATGCGCATTGCGTCCTTGTCTAGTCCAATCTAATAGATTAAAGTGCCGCCGTCGAGTCTTCGAGCTGATTGTTATATTAAGCTGTGGTACTACTACGGTAGAATAAATTAAATAAGCGGTAGATCCACTATCCCCATATTTTCAATTGTGCAGGCATTCGAAGTGAAACCAGTTCTAACTGGATAGTGGCTAGCGCAAGCACTAATATGGTCATTTATTAGAAGGTCGTTTGCAATGCTTTTGAAACGCGCGGAACTTTAAAGATTTTTGATTAAGTTGTTATTGATTTTTAAGGAATAGTACTTGACAAATATTATCATGAGGCATAATTAAATCATAATATTGATAGAAAAAAAATTGGAAAGTTTCCTATAATATAGGCTGCGAATTCGTTCGAAAAATATTAAAGAAGCATGGTTATCTCTCTTACAAATACCAATTGCATCAACATTTGCATGAAAACGATTTTGATAGAAGATTAGGATACCGCAATTGGTTTTTAAATAACAACAATGATTTAATAATGCACTTGGATGAATCCAGGTTGACCAATAATGGTATGTTAAACAGACAAGATACAAGATATTGGTCGTTGGAAAACCAATATTTGATGATTTAGGGAAATTTTCAAGAGCAATTTAGAATCAATGTGTGCGTGGTCGAGTCTGATGAATAGAGCGCTATGCTCAGTTGCTGTTTAAAAATTCAATCTACTCATACATTTTAGCTATCAACGAATGACGAGGGATTGCATACGCCGCAGTTGTCTGGTGCGGCTTTCTGCTTTTGATGTGAAAACAACTCTGGTACTACGTCATATTGTTTCAATTCTTCCTTTTCTTCGTGTGTATTGTACCGGGGACTTTTATCTGTTAAGCTGACTGTTGTCTAAGTGCTTACTTCCACTTTTAGGCTGAACTACTTAACGCGGCGCAACCTGGTCGTTTCATTTTACTTGCTTTGACTTGTTGTGTTGTCTATATAGATATTTAATTAGGTTGATTTTAATATTTTATCTCTTTTATCTGTTTGGTGTTCTCTTGCAATATATAGTTTTTAGGTCTGAAGATGCCTTAACGGACGAAATAGTTAACTTTATTCTTAATAAACAATATATTTTTTTAAGACTGAGACTATATGTTCTTATAGCTTTTTGCCTTATTTATCTTTAATGTTTAAAGTTTCAGCTTCACCGACGCAGTAGAAAAAGTTTCAACATATAGGGTTGAAAATATTGCACGCAAGATCTCATGACCCAAGTTAAGAAATACGCATTTTAGAACTACTACGTAAATATGACATACAAAAATGTATATATAGACTAGTAAATATTGGGGACTGCAGCAAATGAAAGAGTACTCTTTAAAGTTATTCCAAGCTTTCGGCAATCGTATATTTTATTTCCATCCTCAGGGAGACTACAAATTTTCATAAATTGAGATTAGGAGACTTGTTCAAATTAATAATTAAATGTTTTTACTTACAACTTTGTTGAGATTGTTCATATAGATGTTAATATAATTAATAAGACATTCGAGAAGAAAACGTGTTGAAAACCCAAGTCAATTACAAATACAACTACAGTTTGGAGATAATATTAAAAACATTGTATATGGACGAAGAAACACACAATTTAAAATAAAATCAAACTTAGTTGTTTACATTTTGAAAAAAATCGTTACTAATTTAAAATTATGGAAATATTAAGCGGGAAAACATGACTTGCGTGTCACCATCTTCAGTGACTAAATAGGTTAGGAAATACTGTCATTTTTATATGTCATTGAATTTGTCAGAATTATTTTTAATGCGGTTTATATAAAGATAATATTAAATTGAGAAGTTTCGGGTTTAAGTGTTATAATGCAGCATACCTGAAAAAACGTTGTACTGTATTATATGAGGTTCGAAGTGTTATTATTGATATTGGCATTGATTGTGAGTAAATTTTTATCTTAATGGAGCAGATATGAATAGATTACACTTAAATGTTGGATATCCGTTCTTTTGTTCATACTATTAGGTTCTTGTGCAATAAATGTCATTACCAAAAACAATCTTTTTTTATAGTTAGTTTGCGAGGTTAAAATCTCAGCCAAATTGAAGTTAATGTTATGGTCCAAATTATTTGCATGTTCGGCAAGGGCACATCTCTCTGGATGGTGTCAACAGTCACTCTTGTGGTTCGTGATTCTACTAGACAAGGGCCTAGTAGATTGACCTATGTATACTTTATTACAGTCTGCACAAGGGATTTTGTAGACAACATCTGATAACTGATTGGACTGTGTTTTGTCTTTGATTTTTAAGTGAATAGAGTTTATTGTAAGTACAGGTTTGTATGCCATCTTTATATAATTGATTTCTCTGAATAGTCTAGACAGTTTTGGGGTAACCTCCTTTATGTAAGGCAATGAAGTGAATTTAAAGTTCAAAGTCGCTTCAGTTATATTTCTGTTTGCATTGTTGATATTGTTCACGTTGGGTGCTTGTGTTATAGTAGAGGACGTGCGGAACAGTATATTTTTTACCAGTGTGGCAGGGTATGAGTTATTGATGAATAGTTGGAGGAGGATGTTAAGATTCTTATTTAGAAAAGATGGGTGTGAAATTTTCGAAACTCTCGTTTTCATTTGTTTTATTAAGTTCACTTTAACGCTGTGTTTATGGTAGGAGTGGTAGTTTAAATATCTACCTGCACTACAAGGTTTTTGATACCAGTCTATGGCAATTGTGTTGTCTATATTGCATATAAATCTGGTATCTAGGAACGGAACAGAATGAGAGTCATCTTCCGTTTCTATTGTGAACTAAATATATTGATCATAGTCATTGAGACTCTCTACTATTTCAGTTATGCCATCTGCAGGAAGTGCAAGGATGATATCATCAACATATTTTTTTATTAAGAAAGGTTTGAATGAAAGAACTGATAAGACAACATCCAACAGGTCGTCCATGACATAGTTTGCCAAATTAGGTGATATTGATGCACCCATAGGTGTTCCAAAAGTTTGCCTATAGGAAGAATTATTGAAAGAAAAGTAAGTATTTTCGAATAGAAAAGATATTATTTCTAAAAAAGTTTATCTGTTGATATTACAGAAATTACTGATGCGATGCCAATTTTTGTGAATCGCTTTTTTTGCAGCGTCAAGATAAACGTTGCTAAAGAGGGAGACCACATCCAAGCTTGCCAGGGCATAATTCATAGGCAATTGTAAGTTGTTGTCAGTGTTAGCTATTTCAAAGGAATCTCTGATGTAATATTCATTATTATAATCATATGCTTTTGTGAGAATGTCTGTAATTCAACCTGCAATAAACTCGGTGGGGGCGCCCATGGATGCTTCAATAGGTCTTACTGATAGGGTGAGTTTATGAATTTTTGGAAGTAAGTAAAATTTTGAAGATATTCCCTTGTAGTTAGTTTTGATTTGAATAATTTTTTTTTATTTTATAGAGTTTATCTTTAGGATTAATAATATACATATTGAATTTTGTTTCTTTCTTATGATTTTGTGGTGTTTATAACCTAAAACAGATATGATTGTTTTTTCCAAAAAATTTAGAACACCCTGTGGATTGTTTCAGCATTCAATCTTGTTTTGAGCTAACATTAGCTTATTGAATGAAATATTGGTTATCGTTTGTTTTTTGATTCTTGTACTTATCTTATGTAGGTTAGAAAATACCATAGTTTTATTAAAGAAAAGTAGTTTTTCTACTACTGTATAAATAAATTAACCTTCAGGCCCTAGCAACACGAAAGATCACGAAAGTAAACATTAGAGTTACCTGAATATTATACGTTGCTAGCTACGAAAGTAGTATGTTTCTAGCTACGAAAGTACTACTTTCGGTGCCAGGACAAAAAAACTAAAATAATTTCCTTTTTGTAGATTCATCTATTTGGTTAGTATTATGTAGTTTTTTTATTAAATTGTTACATTTGGTTTGAATCGACGATGCAGGGTAATTACGTAATTTAGTGTTTAGTTAGAATTGTTAGTGATAATGTCGTCTGACAAATCAATATATTGTGTTTTGTTCATAATAACTGTAACATTGCCCTTGTCTGATCTTGTTAAAATGAGATTAGGGTTATCTTTAAGAAACTTTTTGATTTCTTATATATATTATGGATTAATGAATTATGTTTTATGTTTGTATGTATGTGATTGGTAATGACATTTGTCGCTCGTGCTATTGTGATGTTCCTGAGGGATGCATCATCAATAGAAGAGGTGATGTAATCAATATCTGCTAAAACATTTTTAATTGATATATCTTTGCCCAGAGTAGGGTCAATAATGCTAAATTTTGGGCCAAGAGATAGAAAACTCTGTACATCAGTCGGAGTTTGTGTGGCTGTAATATTTTTTATCCATTGAGGTTTAGTGTTTAATATTTTATTGATTTGATTGTTATGCAGTTTATTTAATTTATTGATGTTTTTAGTTTTAGTTTTATAGAAAAGTCTATTGTAGTTATTATGTTGTCTACCAGAAAAGTTGTTATAAATGGCCTTATTAGTTTGAATGATAATATCATTTTTTAAAGAAATTAACGATGTTTCAAGTTTGTTTATGATTCTATGGTTGGTGTTTATTTCAATATTTATTAATTTATTTCCCAACCTACGATTGAATTCCACTGCATTATGTGCGTCTTGTCTAAGTAGGATTTTCTACAGGCCTAGTGGAAAATCTATGATCAATATATTCAGTTCACAATAGAAACGGAAGATGACTCTCATTCTGTTCTGTTCCTAGATACCAAATTTATACGCAATATAGACAATATAGACAATATACACAATTGCCATAGACTGGTACCAAAAACCTTGTAGTGCAGGTAGATATTTAAACTACCACTCCTACCATAAACACAGCGTTAAAGTGAACTTAATAAAACAAATGAAAACGAGAGTTTCGAAAATTTCACACCCATCTTTCCTAAATAAGAATCTTAACATCCTCCTCCAACTATTCATCAATAACTCATACCTTGCCACACTGGTAAAAAAGATACTGTTCAGCACGTCTTCCACTATAACACAAGCACCCAGCGTGAACAATATCAACAATGCAAACAGAAATATAACTGAAGCGACTTTGAACTTTAAATTCACTTTATTGCCTTACATAAAGGGTGTCACCCCAAAACTATCTAGACTATTTAGAGAAATCAATGATATAAAGATTGCATACAAACCTGTACTTACAATAAACTCTATTAACTCAAAAATCAAAGACAAAACACAGTCCAATCAGTTATCAGATGTTGTCTACAAAATCTCTTGTGCAGACTGTAATAAAGTATACAGTATACATAGGTCAAACTACTAGGCCCTTGTCTAGTAGAATCACGAACCACAAGAGTGACTGTAGACACCATCCAGAGAGATGTGCCCTTGCCGAACATGCAAATAATTTGGACCATAACATTAACTTCAATCCAGCTGAGATTTTAACCTTGCAAACTAACTATAAAAAAAGATAGTATGAACAAAAGAACGGATATCCAACATTTAAGTGTAATCTATTCACATCTGCTCCATTTGGATAAAAATTTACTCACAATCAATGCCAATATCAATAATAACACTTCGAACCTCATATAATACAGTACAACGATTTTTTAGGTATGCTGCATGATAACACTTAAATCCGAAACTTCTCAATTTAATATTATTATAAATTTCTTCAGTTGATAACAGCATGGCCACGCTTAAGTGTGTAAAGTTTTAATTTCCGTTATTTCAAACAAAATGTTTGTGACGTACATGTAATTGTCCAACTTGTGTTGTGAGATGACGAAAATCTTTCATATCAAGATGTTCAAAATCTGATGAAGGCCCACGCTACGGCCGAAACGTTATTTTAATTAGAATTAAAGAACTCTGAGATTCTACATGGTTTCATTTTAATTCTTGATTGATTTATCAAGGGACCTAATCCCCAAGAAAAAAAAAACACTTTTAAAATTTAATATTATCTTTATATAAACCGCATTAAAAATAATTCTGACAAATTCAATGACATATAAAAATTACAGTATTTCTCAACCTATTTAGTCACTTAAGTAACGAATTTTTTCAAAATGTGAACAACTAAGTTTGATTTAATTTTAAATAGTGTGTTTCTTCGTCCATATACAATGTTTTTAATATTATCTCCTAACTGTAGTTGTATTTGTAATTGACTTGGGTTTTCAACACGTTTTCTTCTTGAATGTCTTTTATTAATTATATTAACATCTATATGAACAATCCCAACAAAGTTGTAAGTAAAAACATTTAATTATTAATTTGAACAAGTCTCCTAATCTCAATTTATGAAAATTTGTAGTCTCCCTGATGATGGAAACAAATACACTAAGGATTTACCAACTTATGCTAAAACAGCTATTCTCTGGGCTACATGCCCCAACGAGCGCTGAAATAAATAACGCGCAAATAGGGAAATAGTTTTGATTATATGTTTTTTCTTATTTTCACGTTTTACATGAAAACTTAATCAACTAGCAATTTATGCCATAAAGCACTTAATGACTGTAGATAAGGTAACTAAAGCGGGATTTCCTCTCTCAGACCATTTTTCACATTCAACTTCAATACCTCCGCAGAGATTATAGATAAAATTAATGAATTTCTGATACGAATAAACTTTTTTAATTTATATCCTCGCTACTCCGGAGTGTCAAAGATAATTACTAGCCATGGCATAAAACCATCCATTAATTATAGTAAATAAAATAAAAGTTTCATTACGAGTTTTACTTTTACCTGTTTTATTTCTTACTAAATTATGTTATATCAAGTAATATGGTACTATATTCGTAATACAACTCTATTTTCTTAGCCGATTACTCAAAAATGATATTAATTGAATATTTTATACCTCTTAATTTTAGCCAGATGCATGCATTTTGACATGTTGCTATGGCAACAACCTAATCTTTTCGGAAATCACACGATCCATAAGCACCCAGCTATAAGATTAATAAGTAGAAATCTCCCTGGTTCGTCAGCTAAAATAAAAGCAGTGACATAAAATATTTTTGATAGATGTATATTTTTAACTGAAATAGGTATATGAGCACATGTTGTTTATCGACAACATCGGTTATAACTTTCAAATGTTTTAGAATTTTCCTTATTACTTCTTTTTCTTAATGGCGAGTAAAGTAAGGAGTCGTTGATTTTTTTTCACTAAATCTATATGCCTCATGAAATAAAGTAATAGTTCGACGCCATTTTGTTCCTTTCCACACTAGATTTATGGGCGAAATATGGAATAATTTTTACGAAGAATGTTGCTTATGTCCTTGAACAGATTTTGTTGTTCGGGATTTAGGTCAGAATTGTGCACAAAATACGTTAAATACTTTACATTTTTATGACAAATTTCAATATGCTCAGATTCTGTGCAAAAGGAACAAAGATTGTACGTATTGAAATTCATTTTATAATTAAATATTTAATTAGCAGCTCTGCTTTTTACGATACCCAAACGTTAACAAGGTGATTAATTCTAAGGAACTTGTCACTCCAAAGCCAACTTAGATTATGTTATTATAATGCGTAAAATTATCAATTAAGTTTTGCATGCGGTATTATTTAATACTTTTCCCTTCTTTCTAATAGTGTAAATTTATAGAACGTATAAAGAATAATATTTGTTTTAGATTACTACTTAAACCCTGTTTAACTAGAGCACAGGAAAAGTAAAAAAATGCAATTAAAACTGCTTATGATTTACCAAAATATAGTGCACATTATTATTTAAAACACAGGCTTATATTTTTCTCATTTCTCTAGGACTATAAAGTTATGTAACCTAAGTAGAATGTTTTCTACTTTATCTAAGCCTTATTTTACTAGGGCATAGGAAAATTAAAATATTTGGCCTTAAATCCGCGATTAATGAATAAAGGTGCCACCGATAAATTCATTAGCGTCTGATAGAAGTAGGTCTACAAATTTTTCCCTTTCCTCTAGTACTATAATATTGTATGATATGTGTAGAATATTTTCTACTTTATTTAATTATTCGAAACACATTTTACTAGAGCATAGAGAAGTTAAAATATTTCAATTTTCTTTCCTTTATTTTGAATCCCCAATCCTACACAAATTTTGTTAACTTGTTGAAAAAAGTTCCTACCTCAATTGTGTATTTCCTTTCTTCACAAAACACTAGAAATTGTTTCCAGATCGTTGTCTTTGATCTCTTTGTATTACGTGGAATTAATGTATCCACCTCTTTACTTATCATCTCACTAGTTTTTATTCCGAAGCGCGACATTTTCTATTTGCGTCTAATGTAAGAGATAAAACGCGGAAAATTTTTCTCAGTTGCGAGTTTTTCAAGAAAATTTACCTCGACTAGCGCCTTGGGCAAAAATTCGCACCTTGAGAAAATTGCCGGAAATAATTCAAACTCTAGAGAGATTATATGTGAAAATTCCTCTAAATACCTAAATAAATTGCTTACAATCAAGCGTTTAAGAAAGGTTATATTAAATCTACATGGTATTTCAGGTATTATTTTCATTTTAACATTATATCATGGGTAATCCTTGAAACAAGTGGCATGGTGGAGGATTATACTATTGCTGGTAGTGTGTAGAAAATGTATTAAATAACTTCTCTTTCTTTAGTTTTTAGGTTACTTCTAGCGACTGTTTTATTTTTGAAGATGATCTCGTCTAAGGTCGAAACATACTATACATAATCAAAGTTCTTCGTAATATATATTAAAAGTGAAAATTACTAACTTTGAATAAAAAAAGAGAAAATACATAAGATATAATTATATTTTATTCAATTTAATTTAAGTTACGTTTAAATGCGTTTAAGCTAAAAAAAGATTAATGTTTTTAAAAATATAATACTCTTTTGTTGCTTTGTTACTAATACAGTGTCTAGGTCATTAATTTGCTTACATAAATAAATCTTAGGATGATTAATTACTGTAATTTCCCTCTGAAAATATAACACCATATTTCGGTCGTTTTTCTTTAGGCGTCAAAAAAAGCTTGTGGTCATAAAGTATTAACATAAATTCAAAAGTAGAAAGTAGAAAGTACTTAGTGTAATTTTTTCCTAAATTTAGTTTTTACAATAAAAAATATTCGAAGGTACATGTGGTATTAAAAGTCTTAAGTGCCACAGTTTGTATTCTCAGTTTTCAGAGCTATTTGAAGATGCCTGTGTCTAATAAAGTGAGAATTGTCTAATTATTATCTTAACAATTTGCTTTTGGCATACTTTTCAGTTTCCACTTATGAATTTGGGCAATAAGTTTAAATTTATATCTATGAATAATATCATCCTTACTCAGACTTTAAATCTAGAACATTGAAACAGCGTGCAAGCATCTGAAAAATGGGCCGAGTGTCAGCCGAACCACTGAAATGCGGAACCGAAACGCTATTCCAGAAGCTGTACAAACTATTTCAAACCTGACTGAATGAAGCTAATGTGACAAACATCCTGGGTATATATATACAGGGTGTTATGGAAATGACTTATTATTTTTTAACCCGTAAATATATAGGTCGAGACGAATTGGGGAAAAATTGCTATAAATGGCGCTCGAAGCTAGAAATTCGAGAAAAATGCCTTCAAAAATTTAGGTCCAAAACACCTACGCGCCAATGACCCAAACAGCTGATTTGGGTCATTGTTTACTTTAGTGGAAATGTTGAATTTTTCGCTAAAATTTCGTATATAGGCTAATTAAGGGTAGCTGATCACAATTTTCCTTTTGCGTTTAGGCGGCAAATGCACTGGTTTTGAGAAAAAAAATGTTAAAGTTTTTCTAACTCACCGGTATGTTATTTTGCATGTAATCCTAAAATGTTGATATTTCCAATAAAATATTACTTGTCGGAGTCATAGTATACACTTCTGAGTTGAAATAAACGAAATATGCCACAAGGAAACTCTGAAAAACGGGATAACTTGTAAGCGAACAGAAAACTTTACGTTCTGGAAAGACGGGAGACAGCTCACTGACAGCTGGCCAAAAAAGCAGAAGCAAACTGCAAAACCCATGTTGTCAGATTGTTAGTGTATTATAAATTGCCTATACTTTACAATTCATTTTTATTAATTGAATGAATCCTATTGGCTCGAGCTAGCATATCATTCTCCTGGATGGAAGCCATTAATAATTACAAGAAAAAGAAGAACAATCTGGCAACGTGAGTGCAATGAATCTGAAAAGAGACGGTTCTACTTTGTCGGCGTATTAACAACGAATTTAATTAAATTTGTGCCTTTTCCATTGTTTTTTTGCTAAAATGTTGTTCTTATTTTATGAACAGATAGTTTGGTGAAAGTTTTATCACATATTTTGAAGGGAAAACCATAAAATCTAGGAAATTGAAGACATCCTTACAAAAGAATACCCTAACCTGTAAGTGAAAAACTTTAACATTTTTTTTTCTCAAAACCAGTGCATTTGCCGTAAAAACGCAAAAGGAAAATTGTGATCAGCTACCCTCAATTAGTCTATATACGAAATTTTAGCACAAAATTCAACATTAATTGCACTAAACTAAACAATTACCATTCCAGCAGTTTGTCTTGTCAAAAACACATGTGTTCAGGGGCATTGAACTATCATGGAAGGCGCACATAGTCCGGTTTTAAGGTATTTTACAAAATTCAAAATACTTCCGATTTTAGAAAAAAAAACTATCAAGTGTAACTCTAGACCACCTCAGGAGTGGCCCCTTAAAATATAATAAGTCATTTCCATAACACCCTGTATATATAGAAAAGGGAAAGTTATTTGTGCTAATCGCCCAATAATTTATATTTCTGAAAAGATGCATATATATAGCTGATACCAGCATAACTAGTCGAATAGGTACATGGTAGAATTTTAAAAAGCATAGTTAAGAAAAACACAAGGATTTAAAGCAGAAAGCTGACGAGAAGAAATTGATAAACATTTGAGGGACTTAGACCTTTAAGATGGGGGATGGCTGGTTAGAAACCAGTGCCAGTAGCGGTTATGAGCCTGAAGGCGGATTAGTATTAGTAGTAACTAACAGTAGTTCTCTATAGTGGCACAGTAGGGAAATATATATATAACTAAATAATGGAATTGACCTAGACTCTGCTCCAAATGTTTAATTGGTTGGTTAAGAAATAATTGCAATACGAAAAATATTCAAAAATATTAACAGGCAGGAACTAGGAAAATATTGTAATTTTGAAATGTTGTTACTTGGCTTCCTCTATTTAATTACTTAGAATCATCGGTCGTAGCGCATTTTCCGAACATCCTGTATAATTTAATATAAATGCTATTTTTTTCCTTTTTTCAGCGATTAGAAAAATTTCGTGAGAAAAATTAGCTCTACTAGGATGAAAAATTATGGATAAATATCGGTTTGGTGCAGTGTAATTGTCACGTAAATCCCTATGTATGCACAAAAAGTGATTTGCAAACGTAAATAACTGAATAGGAAATGTCATTTTGTACTATGCGCAAAATTTAACATGTGATACACATACATATTTTATACATAGTAATCCATAAAGTTTGCATTACATTCGTAAATATTTTATTTTGTAGCCGGCAGTTGAATACCGGTCAGCACTTTACAACAGCGTAATATTACTTTTCTAATCATATAATATTATATAATATTAGTAAGTACTTTCACCTTCTAAGTATCAACAAAATCAACATACATTTTACAACTTTGCATAATAACTCAATATAATAAACATTATGACAGGATATCAAAAAAACAAGTTTATCAGTCTTCTGCTTCTGACATTATGACATAACTAAATACGGTAGGGAGAGCCGAAATAATTAAATTAAAAAAATAGTCAAGACGAAGATTTGAAGTAGCCAAAGTACTGTATATACTATACACACAAAGAAATTGTAATATGGGTCCCACTTGCCTGCTCAAAAATAAAAAAGTGAAAGCCCCAAATTAATACCCAAATTTTAATTACCATAACTTTTTTACTTGACAATAATGAAGTTTGGATGAAAACCTTTCGATACTGCATTGCAAATACGCGATGTTTCTTTGTGAATAAAGCAAACAAATTTAAAATGCATAAGAAAAAATCGCCCTAAAGATTTATTAAAAATAATAAATTTTTTAAAATGAAAAATTACCCAAATATAAAATTTGCATATCTTTAAATTTTTCACGATTTCTTAACTTTATTTGGGTGCGCTTCTGGACTTTTCTAATTTATGGCAGGGGCCCTATATTAAGCTGAATTAGACGATACAAATGCTACGAAATACTGTTCGCGCGAAATATTTATATTAATGTTACTGTTTAAATGATCTTTTCAAAAAGAAATAACATATTCAAAATAAAAATACTGTTCGAAATTTATGCAGTTTTTAAAAGATACAATAATTACATTGTGGTATTGAGCACATACTTTTTAAATAATTTCTGATCCTCTAAATTATAAAATATATAATTAGGTACTGCATATTAATATAATTTTATATGGTTATAGGGTTGGCAACGCCATTGAACTATTCATGCCGCTGTCCTAATTATTACAGAAATAGCTCGATTTAAAAGTAGCCTCAAAGTTTCTGACTGCTTCTGATTTCACAAGCCTTTTCCGTGACAAAAAGGAAAATGTCTCCGTCTTGTGGCGTGGATCCAAAATAAGAGCTACACAATACATCCAGTTGGTTTTATTTTCATGTTGGAATCGAGCTACTTGAAAATTTAAATATTAATTTGAAGCTCGTGCACTCATGTTTTTAGCTTGTCCACGAGCATGTTAATCGCAATTATGACCGTAGGGAGCGTGCAATCCTTTTCCCCCTACAAAGATAGGAAAAGCGTTTGAAACATTTTAATTACTGACAAATTTTACTTATTAATGTCCATTTCTGGTCGGAAGAAATGATTTTCCAAATAATATTTTTATGTGCCTTATTTTCGATCATTCATGAAAGGTAAAATGTCCCAATAATATTTTTTTTATTTACACTATCACAAATTTAAAAATAACTAATGGCTTGTATGTTTGTTTATAGTTATCTATAAACTGACGCTTCAGGCTTGATCTATGAATATAACTAGTAATTGTAAAACTTGTGTTAACGGACACCCTTTTATATCGGCCACCTGTGTTATCGGCCAGTTTCAAGCTAACAAAAATCTACTTTATAGGAATACCAGTATATAAAAACCCTTAGATAATGGGCATCCATATAAAACAGCCACGGCCAGACGAACCTCAACTTTTATAACCTGTTTCTAGGTAAATCAACCTTTTCATATTGGCCGGAATTTCTTTGGCCTAATTTGCATTTTATTTATTTATAATTACATTCTGCAAACTTTAAGGGTGGAAATACCCAACAATATTATTTTTTGCCTGGTTCAAATAGCATTACTGGTTATAGGGGGATTATCTTCACATCATATTTTTAGTTGTGTATAAGATTGATAAGAGTACAGTTGTTATAGTGTTCGGAATCGAAGCATGTTTAATAATGTCCCTAAAACGAAAACGTTTGTCACTGAAGGACAAAATTGATGTTATCGCGGAAAGTGAAAAGTATTAGGTTCGCGAAAACTGGCGGAAAAGTTGGTGTTTGGAAATCCCAAATAAATGATATTATCAGGAATAAAACTGATCCAAAACGAAGGTTTGAAGAAGGTGTTAATTTAGAACAAAAGCGGAAATTTCCGAAGTCGGGAGGATTAGCAGTAGATCAAGTCGTTTACAATTGGTTCTGCAAAGCAAGAAGTAAAAATGTTCCAATATCTGGACCGTTAATTAAACAAAAAGCACTTGAGGCAGCAAGCAATTTAAAAGTGGAAAATTTTGTAGCCTCAAATAGCTGGTTGGATTGTTTCTGTCGGCGACACAATATCACATTTAAGTCAATTTGTGGTGAGGCAGCCAATATGAATTTGGAAAATGTAGAAGCCTGGAAATCCAAGTTACTGTTAATTTTGAAATATTATTCCCCAAGAGATGTGTATAATGCGGACAAAACTGGTCTTTATTACCGTGCCGTGCCTAATAAAACGTTTTCTTTGAAGGATGATAAATGTACAGGGAGAAAAGCAGCGAAACAACGATTGACTATTTCACTCTGTGCAAATATGGAAGGCGAGAAAGAATATCCACTGATCATAGGAAGAACTAAACCGTCGTTGTTTTAAGGGTAGCCATATTAATAAATTGCCCTTAGAATGGGTTTTCAACAAAAAGGCTTGAATGACGTCAGAAATTATGACAAAATGGCTGCATAAATTTGATATGAAAATGAAAAATCAAAACAGACGTGTGCTTTTGTTTTTGGATAATGCTACTTCTCATTCAAAAATATTGCTAGATAATGTCAAATTAGTCCTCTTGCCTCCAAATACCACTTCGCATTGTCAGCCGTTAGATCAAGGAATAATTTAGAATTTCAAGAGATTATATCGGCAATTCCTTATTAAAAGGCTTTTAACGTTCATTGACAGTGGATGTGATTTTGAAGCTTCTGAAAAAAGTTTAAATTTAACGAGTGCCCTTATATGGATAACAAGTGCCTGGAAAAAAGTTTCTTTACTCACAATTTAAAAGTGTTTCTCCAAGGCCGGATTTTATGAGATTGTCCAAGACGAAGCAAGTTTTTGCGAAGAGGATGAAATACCCCTTGCCCAGCTCTTTCCCTCATTTAATAATAAAATTGTGAGTTTGAAAGAGTTTGCTCTGATTGACAGTGACGCACCTACGGAGAGTCCCAATTTCAGCATATCAGAAATTGCTAAAGAACTAGCTCATAATGACGATGAGCAAAATTTTGACATCAATAGTGACGCGGAGGAATGCGAAAATCCTAAAACTACTTTGACGAATATGAGTGAAGTGTGTGCAAAATTAAGAGATGTTCAAAATTATTTACTGTGTAATAACAATGGTGAACTAGCTATAGATGTCTCTCAAACTTTACTAAAATGCGAAGCTGACGTTTTTAAAACAAATTTAAAAAACCTAAAGCAAACAAAAATTGAAATGTATTTTAAAAATTTTTAAAAACACACAAAAAGCATGCAAAAAATTAGATTTGTTATACAATACATCTTTTATCCAAAAATTAATGTTGTAACTACATATATGTACCCATACCATTAACACTTATGCACATTTGTACTTAGATTTAGATATTGTTTTTGGTAGGTATATATTTTATAAAAACGTTTGTTCACTATATGTACGTAAATATGCACCTAATTAAAAAAAAAACAAATCTCCAAATGAACTTTTATTTTAGTTACAATTAAACTGTAAAATGTAAATGTTATTAGGCTTTAGACACCTGAGTAAATGTTTACTTTTTTGTACAAATAATAACTGTTACGTGGCAATACTGGCCACCCTTCTATAAAGGCCAATTATTCTTAATTTTATGGTGGCCATTATAGACAAGTTTTACTGTAGTAATTAAAACTGTCATAACAAATGCCAAGTTTGTTATTTTATAATTAATTATATTAGGTTAGTTTCTGTAAAGGGCGTAGTGAGCTGCTACTATCCATTTAAGCTGAATTATTCTTATATAGCTCTACAATGAGTACTCATAGTTGCATTTAGTGTATTCTTTAAATTGGTCACGGATTTTCGCTTGCTACCACCTAGAGACTGTAATCTGAGAACATGTTCGGCTGCTTTTCATTATTTCAATAGAAACCAGACTCAAGTGACAAAGAATAAGGGCTTGCGGCTTCTCGAACGACTTGAGTATAGACGAGATAGATAGACGACGTCCTACGTCATCACTTCCATACCACCATGTTGAATTTTCAAGGTTCTCGAGTCAAACAAGCTGAAGAAGTCGGAGTAAGTCCATTCCTATAAGAAAAGGCTTAGCAAATTTGTCATTCAAATCCTCATGCAAAATTCTCAATAATGAAATTAGTGAGTGTGTTATAGTTCGAAAATTGCATTTCATAAGTTTGATTATCTCTGTTAAGTTTTCGGTTTTAAATTGTTAAAATACATATGTAGACTCTAATCTTAAACATTAATTACTAATTAAGTCACCTGTAATAGCCAAAATTTTCATTATGTTTAGTTTTAAACCTTTGTTGATGTTTATATTCCAGGAATGTTTCGTATCTTGTAAGACATAGCCAAGTGGATTGATTTCTTCTGTTCATCATTTAATACTACTTGCAGATAGGTTTGATTTAAAATCTTTCTTTTAGTTAATTGGTAATTGGTAATTTATAACTTTTTCTATTTGAGATGTAGGTTAAATGTCTCGAAGGTTATAAATCAGCTGTGTTTTAAGAAATTCGATAATAGGTCAGTGTCAGACTGACAGTTTCTGGGCGTTTTCACAGCCACGTCTGGTTAATTTTTGCTTGGTCGCGTGGGTTGACTTCGGTCGCCGTTAGTTTTCTATGTTATTATAAGAGGTTAGTTTCCGTAGATAGGGTTGACTGATTTTTGTCATTGTTTTGTTTTGGTAACTATGTACGTTGGAGAAAAATAAGAATCGCCCCTTTCGACTATGGACACTGGAAGTTAAAGCACGTTCGTGGAAATAGCTTCCCAGGTTTTTTTGGGCCGCGCAGGCTAATGTTGTGCCGATAAAGCATCCACAAATGCTTTAAAAAGGGTATGGCTTTGTAATTTGCCTATTCCTTTGGGCGGAATGCCGATTTAAAATGCTTTAATGAACTTCAACAGCGCCATTTGGTAAATTAAAACCCTCGTGAGTTATTTGAGGGTTCTATTTTTATTTGAGGGGCTAAAAGTCCAAGTACAAAGTGGAGTACTAGTTTATTTTTGTTGGAATTGCCTGGACGCGGGACGTGCCAGTTACCGTGTACTATTGGAATTCTTGGAGACTAGCTGTGTAGCAGTATCCACGTTCAGGGACCATGTGTGTATGTGAAGATTGAGTCTTCATGAACCATGAGTAGCACGTAAAGTTGCAGCTAAGTATCATTACCCTGTGTTCATTTTTCTTTAAAAAGTAGTCAACTTAAAATCTTAATATTTTGCATTTGCGTATTGTTTGATATACAGTGTTTTGATAAAGTCTTGCGCCCATGTTATGTACAGAGCTTGTGCAATGTAAACGTGTAGCGTATGTCGACATAGCGTTAAGACGTCACAAGAGTCTCTAGTAGTTCAGAACGTCAGGTAGTCTGTTACAACTACTTTTGTTGTAAATACAGTTACAATTTATGATTATAAATGTAAGCATTTTTGTTTCCCGGCTAAAGGCGATTTGTTTCTTCTGCATTTAACACTTGTAACTTTGAAATTTGAACTTATCTATGCCCGAGTGGCTAGTATGCTTATTGACTAACCACAGGTACTCGTAAGATATTGTATTATACTCTAACAGAGATTTTATGGTAAATTTAGTTAGTGGTGAGAGGTTCTTACACAGACCTTGCGGAAATTCTTTTTCTGAGGCAATGTCATGGATGTAGGTCCAGATCAGACTGAACAGTCATTTTTTATAGTGTAGGTCTGACAGTTGCCGTCTTGTTCAAGACCCTGTCAAACAGGGTTTGACTTTTTGCTTTCTTTTACCATAACTTTATAAATTTAAACCTTCAGAAATTTTATTGTCAAACCTAGTACTATCACTTTAATATATCATTTCAATTATTTATCTTTTAACTTTAAGTATCTATTGTCCAACAAAGTAAGAGGAGCTTGCATTTATAAAACCAAGTAGCCAAAGGCTTAACACCACTTTAAGAATAAATATCTGTATGGGCCTCTGCGAAAATTTGGCTTTTATTTTAAATAGAGTGACTTTGTGGGCTTGAGTGAATGAGAGCTTATAAGAAGCTAGTGTATACCGATGGTGACATAAGTGTTTTTTTTTCCTAGTTTGTTTTTTTCTGAGGCAAAACACTAGAACCTTTAAAGGCTTTTAAGTAAAATAAAACTAATGTGGCACCTTCAGGATTTGACTTTAACTTACTTATATAAGAGTGCTGAACCTCTCAATCTAGAGACAAAATAGCGAACCTACCCTGAGTTGAGCTAGCTAAGGGGTGTCTGAAGAACATCCTCCAGGGCGTAGGGTTGCCAGAGTAAGGGTGGATAGGTTGGCTTGTCGCAGTTTATTTTAGGTTATCCTAAGGTGAATACTGGCACCCGATTATTGTTTAGGGCGTAATTTGGTTTTGTATAACACGGATTTTTTTTGATATAACAAGTGACCTTAGAGAGTAATTGACTAGATATTGTATATAGATTTAATCCTAGATTAAATTGCAGATGTGACACAATGGACAATTGTAATAACTTAATTATTTAGAATTTTCAGTCTTTTATTAAGCAGTAATAGGCATAATTTCGCTATCACCTTAAGTCAATGCATTTAATTTTTTTTTTATTAAAATAAAAAAAAAGTACTTGCTGCCCTTTTAAACTTCAAACTCAAGGGACAAAGAAAAGTAATTTTGTAGGATAATAGGATAAAAAAAATTGTTGGCAGAGGAGCCCTAGAAATTCTTTCAAGAAGCAATCCACTCCTAGTCGCTGAGCAAACTAGGTAAGGTAAGCGTTTTGGAGGAAACGTGTCCTCAGAATTTGCTAAATAAATTAACTTACCCTACAAGTTTTATTTTCAACCTTCCTCCGAGTTACGAAACGTGAACTTAAATATTTCCATTAGAAAGGAACCTACTTACTAATTCGCTTTAAACAACCATATTATTATGAATATATCTAACATAGTGTCTTTTCAAAATAATATTATTTTTTTTAATCGACCGGAGAGAACTTTCTAGATAATTTTTCTAACCGGAAATTATCACTTCACCGGTCTAGACCAGAAAGCAAAGAAGAGGGACCGGAAAAGTACTATAATACTTACTACCATTCAATTTTTCATACATTTTTTTAAATTTAGGTAATCTAAATATTTCAGTTTATTTAATATTTTCCTGACTAAAGAGTTTTCTAACTGGCTAAAACTATACGAACATAGCAAGCAATCATCATAATTTTCCCGTAAGCCACTGGCCTTATGTCGATTGAAAAAAAATTGTACGTTAACAGGACTCGCATGCTTCCATGACTCACCTGGTGGCTTGCCCTGAAAATTGCCTGCATCGTCCTGTAAAACAGTACTTTTCAGTCTTGTAACGTAATATATTATTTTATTGATCTAAATGTTTTTAGATAAATGTAATAAAACCAACTCGTTCATAAAACATTGGAACAGTTTTCCTTCTCATTCTTTATGATTTCAAATTTAACAATGTATTTAACCCGAGTAGTAGTTCCTAAAAATAATAAATAGTTTGTCGCTTACTAATAATATTATATCAATGTATTACCACCTTGTTTTCACTTTAGAAAATTATACATTTATTATTACTACAGCAGTAAGTTATAATAAATTTCCTTTGTATACTAGCAAAGTTGAAACAACGTCTGTTTACCCGTTTTGTTTACGGACATATTTAAGCACATAACTATAATATATAATATGTAATAGGATTATTTTCTTGCGCGATGAGTATCATAACCTTTTAGTATCCACTTTTAAAGATTTACTGCCAGAAAATCCATGGACAAGAAAATTCTGGTTCGTCTTTTGCTCATAAATTTTCGTTTACGCTTTTATCGAAGTAGTATACCTAGATACTACGGTAACTTATAACCGAGTCAATTTTCTTGACTTAAAGTTTAAATGCCTTGTGCTCATTTGTCATAAAAATTTATTCTTTTTTCGCATTTTTCTTAAATAGCTATAATATGTTGCTTAATGCGAGAGAGTAATAAATTATTATTGAACTATAAAACGCAGTGGTCTTTACCGTATTCCATAGATGTAGTTCAATTATTATTATTTAATTATGTTTATGGTCAGGGGTCCTGAGATCGGGTAGGTAGAAGGACAGGTAGTTTACCTGCCTGTGCCTCACTATTTTAATACTTATTATTCTAATAAACTATCTGCAGTAACGCCGCTGTCCCCTTACTTTCATTCAACAAACTCGTCTGTCCTTTGTATGCAACTTAAGGTGACGCTAATTTAGGACGGATTCGGGGTGTGTAGGTCTTAAATATCTAAAATACGGAATTTCTAAAAACTATCATTGCATTTTACCTAAAATTTACAATGCAACCTTTAAGTTGTTCGCTCTGCTTAATGATTCCTGTCATTGCAAATTTACTTTTTATTACTCTCTTGTTTTAAGCAACACAGTATAAACAAATTATTAGTTCACTTAGCCACTATGTATCTCTGGGGTTTAAAATTAAAGAAGTAGTCCATTCTTGCAGCGGTGTTGATGTAAAGGAAATAAAAAAACTGAAATCTTTTACCACAAAATGTATTAAAGTAAAAGGTTAATCTGTGGTAAAGGGAGATTAATCCCAACATGTTTCTGATGCTATAACGTCGATCTTCACGGGATGGTAATATAAATTGAACATAAGGAAAATAACCGGGCAGTTAAAAAGAAAATGTGACCCAAAATCGAATAGAATTATATTTAAAGTTACCTGAAATTAATGAGCATAAAATGTAAACTGTTTATTTTAGGAATAACGAGTTTTAACAGATTGAGATAGTAAAATTGTTATGTGAGTATATCATCTCACAGGGAAAAAAGAGTTTTTGTTTTCTATATTTTTAAAAAAATTGGGAAAAAGACATTTTTTCAAAGTTAGGTTGAAAATTTTTGTTGCTTATAATATCGTATTATTTTAGATGGCCTTAAATAGATTTTGAATTTCATTTCAGCCAAATTTTTAAATTCTAAGAACTATTAACAGAAAAAATGTGTTTCACCTACGACACGAGTCTTTGAAGTGAAGTTGACATACTTATGGATGTTACGTTAGCGAAATAGACAGCTGGTCTAAATTAGGTAATCCAAGAATGATAGTGGTTGTCATAGATTTGTTTAAACGACACTAAAACCCAAGTTATTTACTTTTCGAAGTCCAAAGTGAAATTTCCGGAAACTCGATTGCTTATAAATAACATGAGGATAAACTGGCGAGATAATATCAAATACTTGGGTCTCTGCTTTGATAAGCGGACGGTTTGGAACATGAACTGATTATAAGCTCTTAAATTTATTCTCACCAGAGTACATATAAATTACCAAAAGACTAGCTTCTACCAAGACTGGATTAATTTCATCAAAGCAACCTTCCAAATTCAACTAATTACTAACTTGAACGCTGTCGACGCACTTCAATTATTTAAAGAATTATTTTCGAATCCAAGACTTATCTAATGATGACCAGCCGAATAGTTAAACCTGAAAAAAAAAGAAGTTAAAGATTGGATCTCTAACTTAAGGAATGCACATGATCTTATATACCGTTTGAGCTTGCGTGGAAAGGAGACAGGAGTATGTATTTAAAGTCGTATTTCTACTATTTTTCAGTTAATTTTGGTGTCCATTATTTCGTGAGTGATTTCATAGAGCTTTATTATTATCATGTCTGTTACTTGTACTTTTACTAACTGAAGAAATCGACGCGAACGTAAACCGTGGAAGGCAAATATCACGCGGTTTCGATTACCTAATGGTAGTTAATAATATCAAAATATATTCCAAATATATCAATAAATAACAAGTTCATAAAGAACCACAAAATAAAAAAAAATGTATTATCTTTCGTGTTAAGGACATTTTGTATTGTGTGTAGAGTGCATTATTTAACTGAGGGCTGACTCTACCATCTACATTGGTCACACGGGGTGAAAATTTAAAAGTCGTATTTACATTATAAATAAATCAAAAAGGAGCTTCCAATCTGAATTTACCTACCTCGAAAACCAAATTTAACTTTTCAAGGCATGTGTCCATAAATGAATATAGATTTAACCCAGATACAAGCACTAAAGCTGGATTTATAAACTCGAAAAGTTGGCGAGGTTGAGGTTCAGTTGGTGTTGGAAATAGGAGTTTAATTTAAACTAAAGGGAACACTCAGTTCCATTTATTTTATACACTCGTTCATGTTGTTCATATAAAGCTCACGTAAGATTCGAAAACTTCCCGGGTAGTTCGAGATAATCAATTTTATGCTCGGAGTTCGGAATATCTAACCTCACAAACTTGGTCATAACTTCAACCTCACCAACTTTTCGAGTTTATAAATCCAGCTTAAATGTTTACATTTTTGCAACAAAAGCACTACTACTACACAACTAGATTTACTTTAAATCGTGGATTTAAACAAAATCACAAAAAAAAAATAAGCAAATTGTGTAAATGATCAAATCATTGATACCAGCACAGCACACACTTCTTCAACTTTTTAAACTTTGAATAACAACAAGAATTAAATATATTACGTATATATACCTCTTTCTATTTCTGTCGAATCAATTAACCTTTCCTAAGTTGTATATTTTTAGCTTGTCCCATAATTATTTATATTACATTACCTCACTAAATTTGTTAAAATTCGCAATTTTATAGGAATACTTGATTTTTCTCTCAACATGCTTTATTCGTACACCACAGTGTGAATGTTGACAAAGAATTTTCCTCTCTAATGTGCAATTTCCTACTCCCTCGTTGGAGATTTACGTCACTCGTTATAACGATATAACCTTAAAATCATACGTTTTAATCGCCTGTTGACAGATGTCTATAGTTTCGTCATTCTTCAGGTGCTTTACGCATCCAGTCTCTCCAACCAATACAATTATATGTTCATTTTTCAATAACTACAATAGTTATTTATGTATTAAGGGAATTATATGGCCTTTGGCCCGAGGGACAGCAATTGCCCGAGGTAATTGAGACCCTTATAATTCCAGTGATACATAGATAATTTTATTTCTGACCGATTTTAGTAACATTTTGTTCATTTTTAAAGTGGAATAAATGTTTCAATAAATGACAATCAAATTGACATTAAATGTCAATCGTTTGATTTTATGTCAAATTTTTCTGAATATCCCAAGGGAGTTATGACCCTTATAATTCCCGCGTAACTAAGACGTTATAAGCTAATAATATACCGGTCAGAAATAAATTACATTTTCACTCTTTTATGTTCCATGTAAACCTAAGATCGAGTTTAGCTGAAATCTTCCTAACAACAATCATAACTACCGACTAAGACCAAATGCATTTTCGCTGACATGCCATTCGAACTTATGTCATCTTTACTTCAAATACACGTGGGGTCGAGGAAACGTATTTTTCTTTTAAAACTTCTTTAAAATTCAAAAAATTTAGTAAAATAAAACTCAAAATCTATTTAATGCAATGAAGCAATGCAATTCCTTATATTTTCTTTCCTACTTATGCAAAATACTATATAAAGAACACGATTTGTCAACAACAAGTTTGTCTTTTTCCTAACTTTTTAAAAATATATTAAAAAATAATTATTTCTTTCCTATGACGTAACAATTTCACTTTCTCAATGTATTAAAACTTCTCATGTCTTCAATAAACATTTAGCAATTAATTTGAGGTAACTACATGTTTGATTCCACCAAATTTTAAGTAAGTCACATTTAATTTTTAACTTTTCGTTTATTCTACTGATGTATAATTTCTTCTAGTATCCCCTAAAGATGGACGTCATAGTGCCCGTAACATGCATGGAATGATATCACTTCACTTTAATAAACTTTGTGAAGGAAGATTTCAGTTTTTTATTTTCACCGTATCTGTGGGTAATAATTGTTTGGACACGATTTATCAGTGAACTGTTAAATACAGTTCATATAATATGGTTAAATTATTATGGGTTGTGTCTAGAGGCTTAACAAAATAATTTTACTCTACCAGTAAATGCATATTTTATTATGTATAAGTATTTATTTTTTAAATTTAATTATAAGATTGTTTTTTGGTATAAAATTTATTAATAGTATTGTATAAGTATTACAGTTGGTACAGTGCTTATTAAATTAAAATATTATGGATATGTTGACACAAAATAAATCTAGATTTTGTTAGTCGTAAAAGTGCATAATTTTTTTAGTTAATGAGAGTTTGTTAACCATATAAGACGCACGATACCAATTGCTTATGCATTTGTGATGGACTATTAGCCCTTGTGTAGTGCATTACGCTCTGTTTTGTCAAGGCGAATCTACACGCATTGTTATTATATGTTATAGAACTATAGGCTGCAGAAGGTATAAGTTTAAGTTTTAATATGTCACGTAGGAACTGATTATGTTATTGCTATATTTCCTATAATATTGTTAGTATATTAACTAGGTTATTAGGCTAACGATAATGGTGATTGGGATATGTTATGTTTATGTATATTTTGGTTTATATAAATACAACAGACAATTTATGAGAGAGAATAATATACAAGAATAGAAGAAAATTGTGTTTTATTACAGCGAACCAGACACGACATATTTTTAATGTATTTATCGCACTGCTTGATTAATTTGGGTTTTTATTTATTAATTTTAATTTAATTCGAAAAGATCGAGCTGCCGGTAGGAAAGGGGGTGTCGCTGTGTACATTAATAATAAGTTCTCATTTCCACAAATTCAAATTTTTAACAACGATAATAATAGTACGCTTACTAATCTAGAGTACCTTTTTGTAAAAATTAAAATATGTAATCTATTTATTTGTATGGAAGGGGTGTATAGACCTCCACAAAACAACCTGCTGGAATGTATATAACCTTTTGATAATATTTTGTCAGACTTAGCCCCGCGGTTTGATAGGATACTTATATTTACTGATATAAATCTTAACTTGTTCAATCTGGACAACCCCTTAACAGGTTGTTTTAACTCATATAATTTTCAACAGTTAGTTGATGAACTGACACGTGTGACCTCAACCTCAGCAACGTTAATTGATCCAATTTTTGTAAATGATACCGATATGGTTAAGGATAGTGGTACTGTGAATACAGATTTAATTTTCGATCACATATAAATAATATTGAAGATAAAGTTTTATTTTTTCAAGATAACTTTTGAAATTCATGCTCCTATCAAGACCACTCGAATAAACAAGGTCCCTGCTCCTTGGTTGAATTCTGCCATTAAAAAACTTACGTCTGATAGGGATAAAGCGTATGCGATTTATAAGAAAGATCGCACAAATGTGAACTGGCTACGATATAAAGATCTTCGGAACTTTACTCTCGCAGCTATAAAGAGAAAAAACAGAGCTAACGCAAGGCTCACATACAGATTTGCCTGAAGCTTTGAACGACACATAGAGATTAAATGATTATTTTCTTTTCGTATTTATTAATAACATAACTGCTAATAAAATAACACTAGAATATTATAACAATAATATTTACGATCATCAAAACAATTTTAACTTTTCAGCCATAGAACCTGTTGTTGTACATAAGGTATTGCATAGCATAAAGTCCAACACATCCGGCTATGATGGTATAAGTTTGCAAATGGTAAGACCATGCACCCCTTTGTTGCTTAACCATATTACATATAACCATATAATAAATTGATGTGTAGAGGTAGGTTACTTTCTTATAGCGTGGCGTTGTGCGGTGGTGTGTCCTGTAGCGAAATGTAATTCTCCTGTGGGCTATAAACACTTCAGACCCATAAGTCTGTTGCTAGTTTTAAGTAAAATTTTAGAAAATGTAGTACATATGCAACTTACGAAATATATCAACTCCCATAACTGACTTAATGCCTAATAATCAATCCTGGTTTCGAAAGGGACATAGAACCCTACTGCTTTATTAAAAATACTGGATGATATTATGGGGGCGATGGATGAGAGAAAGGCAAGAAGTCTGCTTGTTTTGTTGGATCTATCGAAACATTCGATTCTGTGAGTCATGAATTGTTGATCGCATAGTTAAAATATTTTGGTCTGAATGATATTCCGCTTCAATTTTTTGATATATTCTTAAATAAACGATCTTAGAGTATTAGAGTTGGTAATGGTATGTCGGGATTTCAGTTGGTCAGCTCCGGGTCAGAAATTGGGGGTTAGTTCAGGTTAGCTTGTTGATAGTGGTTGATAGCGAATTTAGGTTCAATGATCATGTTGATGGCTTGTTTGGAAGGGCATATTTAGTATTTAAGAAAACTCTACAGTAATAAATATATACTAAACTTTAAAACACCAAAAAAAGTTAGGTGAGTATATTCTTCTGCCTTTTTTTTTTATTATAGCTTTATTACCCATGCTTGGACAAGGTTATGATAAAGAGACTTCAAATATTACAAAATAATTGTGTCAGATTTATATATGGTCTTAGAAAGTATGATGACACTGGATTGTACTTTCAAAATTTAAAATTGCTTAACATGGAGGATACATTTAAATATCATCTTGTTAGTTTTACCCATAGGGTGCTTATGTTGGACGCTCCTCTTTACTTACGTCATAAACTGTCAATTAGAACAGATCATCAGCAGAGAACAGTTTGTAATAGCAAGTCAACCCTGACTTTACCCCGTCATAAAACTGCATTTTTTCAGAGACTTACAATGATGTCCATTAATTTGAGGAAGTGCTGTGCAAAAGCTTTTAAAAAGGGAGCTTAGCAGTATTTTTTAGATCGGCAGATATGAAAAACATTATATATTTAAAATGCCAAAATAATGTCAAAAATAACTACGCCTTTAATTATTCATTCCTATTGTTATCTAGGTTTTGTTACTTGTTAGTTGAGTATATTTTTTTATTTTCTCATTGAACTTATGTTATATTATTTTTTTATATACTATATATTTATGTATATATGTAAATCTTCTATGGGTTAACTGTTAGAATAACTATATGATATTGGTTTAACTTCGCTTTTAATATTATAATCTCAATTGTAATATTGCAATTAAAAACTTTGCGTAAAATTATAATTTTCTTTGCCAATGGAACCATCAACTAATAGCGAAATGGCTAATACGATGTCAGTAATCACTTTGCCGAGGGTAATTGCTATGAGGCTAGACGTGCTTGCAATAAAAGATTCCCTACTCAACGAATGTTCAACCATCAGACGTTCAGAAACCTTTTGCAGCGGCTTTCAGAGTTCCTTTAAAAAGGGTCCAGTGGTAGGCTGACTGTTAAATACCATCACATGTGAATACATGTGAATACATGTGAATAAAGAAAAAGCGCTTCTGCAGGCAATTGAAGAGGATCCACAGAAAAATGACTCGACTTCGTACCATCCATCACAAGTTAGTTCGGATCATTCTGAAAGAAAACCAGTGATGATGCTAATTTTTCGAGGAGCGCCATAATGATCCTCCAGAATAATTACGTTTGGTATGATGAAAATCCGCACGGAAAAGTTGTGTGTGTTGTGAGTCTAGGTTTTAATATCAAATTTAATTGAATATGTGGATTGGTATTTTTGAGGATTATTTGGTTGGATCCCTTTTTCTATTAGTGTCTTTTACCGCAGATTCTTATCGAGACTTCCTCGTCAATATTTTTCTTGGCTTAATTGAAGAAATTCTTAAAATATTTTTTCTGAGGCAAAGATTATAGTTTCTGTAGAATGGTGCCCCAGCATTTCATTTTAGTATAAGGGCTAATTCATTTTTTTTTACTTTTCATGAACAAATGGATTGGTCGAGGCGCTGAAGTCTGTAATTCTGGCCTTTGAGGTTCCTGAACTTAAACTTATCAACTTTGCTTGTGAGGGTCACTTAATAGCACTAGTTGTGCCAATAGAAACCGAGAAGCAATTTAGGTCTTGTATCGTTGCTTGATCTGGTGCTATTCGGAATACACCAAGTATATTTGAGCGTGTACGTAAATCAATGGGACGAGGAGCGGACGCATGCATAATAGTTTAAGGTGGCAATTTTCAACAATTACTTTAACTAACTTACTATGTGAAGTATTAGTATTAAATTGTACACGACTCGGTTTATTTTTTAATTTAATTCAAAGGGTTCACAATACTAAAAACTACAAGAATAAATTATTTTGCAGATTAAAGTGCAGAATCTACAGGACCATTAGTTTAAAGAAAAAAATCCAGTGGCGCATCTTTTTTTTACGTTTAATAGATTGTAAGCGACCCATAGGCACGCCGCTGATGCATCTTCAAATGTCTGACTAACACAAACACCCTAAATGAAAAAAATAATAAAATCAATACCGTACGTTTTCGAATTATTAATAAACTTATAGTTTTATTAGATCAACTTTATCGCCCTGTATTTCGAAAACGACGAACTTGCGGACACATATTATGTTAACGGGAACGGGAACGTTTATCTTTACATACAAACTCATAAAATATATAAATAATACTTACGAACCTTACACAACATAAGCATATTATGTAATAATACATTTTAGCTTTGATTTAATACTTTCCTTTCTAGGTCTAGGAGAAACCTAGGTATAACGCTGATATTAATATTAATAATAGTAACAATAATATTATCCAACACAATTATACAAAGTTTTATTTTTACCGAAAAAACCAAATCAAAAATATTTTATTAGAACATTAATCTTAATTAAGTTTTGCTTTGCTCAACCTTGTCTGTATCAACGGTGCAGTCATCTGCTAAATCGCTACCGCCACGTTCAGTGGTAAACAGCAGTCTATAGAAATCGTGGTAAAGATCTGGATTTACTTACTGATAACATGCGGATAGGATAGATTTCGTTTCTTTTCTCAGCCAGCGATTAAGTTTACTAAATTTAGTTTATAAAACTATTTTCTTGACAAAAGGTTGTAAGTAGATACATACGACTTTATGTCATGAATTTATTTAAATTATATGAGCATTTGGGTAATATGCAACATGCCATTACTTTGTACCTAATTAGCTTATTTTACGTTTACCTAGCCATACATACGACCTTCTATTATCTTACGCACTATACCACTTTTGCATACGTCGATGTTAAAATCTCAAAACATCAAAAATTCAACAGGTAACTTGCACAATTTTTTTATCACACAAATATTAAGTTATATTAATAGGATACGATATGCAAATATAATGCCGTAAATATTATTGATATTAATTATTAAAGTTCCACTCGCCGGCATTTCGAATAAGTTCAAATGCGCGGGAACCAGCATGACGTCAGTTGTCAACACATCAGGAGGCTCAGAGTGCTATTTATATTGACGATTAAATGAATAACGATTTAGTCGTGTTGAAAACCTTATAGGTAGATGTTTTGGTTGAGGATTTGCAATGGATACTAGGGCGAGTTTTTATAAATATTTTATGGTACCACTTTATCAAAGTACCACCGTAGAAACGCCAATTAAAATAAATTAGGTATGTATATTTTATGTATTCACCTACCACACACTATATAGTCGTAGATGAAAGTCATATCTGATAGTATATTCAAAACTGTATAAAACAGAAAAGTGTTGAGACCGCAAAACAACATAGAGATATTTTTAGTGAGTACATTGACTCAATCTCTAACCAGGGGATACCTAATGAACCCATGGGGTTTAAATAGCACTTCGAAGGACGAGATATTTTTTCTTAGCGCGATTATCAGGGATTTCAGGAAAACCCTATACGTAGGATCTACACACCTACGTAAAAATCTTTCCAAAATTCCTATTAATTAGCAGTAAAAATAGTGTTTGGAAGGGTTCTTTTATCTCCCTTGGGATGGTTCAATTTCCTCCGGTCAAAAGTAGGCCAATTTACCATATTCACTCCGATCCGGCATGAACACCCTCGCAATCGTGTAGCATAAAAATATCAAGAAAAGGGGTGGCTTCTTGAACTTAGGACTTAGCCTAATTTTACCGGCATCGTGTTCCCTGATCTCGAAAATAAGGGCAGATATATCTTGCAACGCGTTTTTGTTTTGTTTTTTATTATGCAGCTTTTGTTTGAAGCGTGGGCATTGGGCATATTGCTATAATCAGTATCAACCGTGATATTTTATATTATTTTATTAATTATAACTGATATCCGCCCTTTGTATACTATTCGTACTACATTTTAGTGGGGAGTGCTTCTTAGAAATGTTTAATTAGCTAACTGATTCATTAAATTACAATTTACTTTTATTGCGCTATACTAATTCTCAAATGCCCAGAAATGTAACCAAACTTTTTTGTTTTATGTAGAAGTAGATGGGCATAATTGAATTCATTACCTTCGTATCCCATATTTAAAATTTAATGTTTATTTATGTTAAGTACTAGATTACTATTTACCATATTAAGACACAAATTTTTCTGCCTTTACTCCGCGAACTTCCTCTAAGGGAAAAACTTTCTCTTACCAAATTATTAGGCTGTGGCTCTTTAAAAAATCTTCTAAATAGGCAACTAATCACTTAGGATCCGCTAAAATACATTGTCTGGCGTCGACCGCGGTAAAAACTCCTGACAGATGATGTCACAGCCAATGGCAGCGCGTTCTCGGTTGCGTGATGTATTTTGAATTTCGGAGCAACATCAATTGCTTATATTTCACAGGAATTAGATAACAGTTTTTTTTATGATGTCTTGTTACATGACTATCTTATGTTTTTTAGTGGTGTTTTCACATTTAAATCTTTATGCAAGTTATAGTTTAATACAAGAGATCTCGACCACCTAAAGAATGCGGCAGCATTTATTTATAGCGAATTCGATGTAGCGAATGCCTAGAGCACAGCGGCGTAGTGAGTGGCGGTAAATGGTGAAGTTTTTCTGCTGGCGAATTTATTTAGTATTTATACTTCTTGGAATCCTATATGTGATTTTTTAAATCTAAAGTCGCTAATATTGTGTTCTGTTCTTTGTACTCCTTAAATTTATTTCCGGTTTTTAAATATCTTATTCAAGAAATGAATGTGTGGAAAAGCCTTGCTTAGTCAAGCAAAAGAGATTTTTGTAATATACACAACGTGTATATAGAAGAAGTTACTAATAATGCGTTTAAGTTGCCGCTAAAGTCCAATTTAGAACGTAGTGTTATGTATACAGGTACCAGTAGAACCACTGTAGCAATAATTCATAAAGAAGACGAGAAGAGATTAATGACAAATCCGAAAAACGCGCTATCTTCTCCTAGCAAGAAACGACGTGTTCTACAAATTTAAAATAAATATGATGATGCCCATTTTGGTGTAATACGCCAAACGATTAATAGGTTATACCTAGAAATGAAGGTTGTTCTAACTCCTAGAAAATTGTTACGAAAGCTGCAAAAAAACTTTGGCTTTCCATATTCACACGAAACTTTATGGTGTTTGCTAAAAGCTAATGGTTTCTATTATTGGAGAAAATGTCGCAACAAAAAGAAAATGCTAATGGAGAAACCTCACATTTTGCCTTGGCGATGTAAGTATTTAAAGGCGATTAAGAAGTATCGTCAGGTGGGATGGAACGTTTATGTTGATTAAACGTGGGTCGATAATGACGTGACGTTTAAAAAATGTTGGCAGAGCGATAATGTTTTTAGGACAGTTAGTAACATTAGCTCAACCGGTAAATCGTATGTAATTTTTCTTATTAAATTACATTATTATTGTTTATGCCGGCTTAGAAAACGACTTCATTGAAAGCGTTTGTTTAATTTTTAAAGCAGGCGTAAGCATTATGGGCAGATGAATAAAGACAATGTCTCGAAGTAACTGATAGAAAAACTTCTACCTAATATACCTGAATATCCAGTGATAGTAATGGATAACGCATCGTATCATTAGGGGCAAAAGTTTTAAATTACCACAAAATATATTATATGCTGGTTGTCAAAAAAGCTATCGGAACATAGGCCAAATTTATATAACTTAAGATAGAGCACACGATCCAAGTTTAAGAAACTTTGAGCTTCTGAGCTTTTTTGAGCTGGTACAATAAGTGTACCAGCTCAAAAAGCTCAATTATATCAATTTCAATTATTAAATAAGCCACCGGATGACCAAGAAACTATATCATTGACAACTTTATTCTGTTCTATGGTCACACACCTTTGAGAACTTCCCCATACATAGGTGAGTTAAATGCAATCGAGTTGGCATGGGTTCAGCTTAAGCATATTGGTCACAGTCATAGTACGATAGGTCAGTTTACTATTGGGCACTAAAAGATATGACCGAGAGAGGCATTGTTTCAATTGAATCCACTGATTGGAAAAATTCCATCGATACATAATTGATATTGAGGACCACTGTTGGCAAACGGATCAGAATATCGAAACAGTGGAGCCTTTAATTATAAACGTCGATAGAAGTTATTCCAAAAGTGATAGTTCTGCCAGTAAAGACAATAATGACTCCGACCTTGAAAATGATAATTAGAAACTCTTCAATGGATTTAATTTGTTTTAAGACATGTAATGTTTCTTAATTTTATAAACAATACTTTTGTGTTAGTTAATAACTTGAGATATGGAGTTGCCACTGATTTGAGGTGTTCCATCATTTATAACCTCCATCTGCCTAATTGGTTGCCATTTCCTTTCTCTTCCGTCGCATACCGTGTGTTCGACTATCAATAAATCAATCAATCAATAATTTATTAATGCGAAGTCACAAAAAGAAATGTGTTACACACGTTAACAGATACAATTTATATAACGAAATTTTTGTTATAGCTAAATTCACTTAAACCTATTTGAATTAAGATTTGAATTAAAATAGTCACCAATTAAGAAGACAGTTTACAAACATATTAATATTTAAACTAAACAATCATAAATTAATTAAGAGGACAATTTACAACATCTTAAAATTTGAATTAAAATAATCTCGAATTAAGAAGACGATTTACAACATATTAAAATTTAAATTAAAATAATCTGTCATAGTATAAAAAGCCTCATTTATTAAAAATGCCTTCACTTTATTTTTGAAAGTTGAAAGTGAACTGGTAAGATTTTTATATGTACTGGTAGTACATTTAACATTTTTAGGGTCCAGTACCTCGGGCCATCCTGCCACCTTCCCAAGCGCCAGAAATCCGGAATCAGGCACCCCCTGCCTCGAGTGTCATAGTCATGAACATCAGCGTGAGTCCTGTACTATACCTAGCAATGTTCGTCAATATCTTCAACAAAAATAAGATATCAACATACAGTTTTGTTTTCATTAAATTACTTCATTTTTACCACTCTTTTTTATAAAAATAATTATACAATTTTCTTTAAAGTTTTTAAGATATCCCGCAAAATACATTACTATTTCAACTAGCGTCACCTTCTTTCCACTACAATAACTGAGATGACGTAATTTGTAATACAGATAATAAAGCAAGAAATCTCCTAATAAGGAAACCAAACTCGCTGAATTCTATGAGGCCAAGCCAAACGGGAGTTATTACTATTTTTAAATAAATGTTCTGCCTCCCCCAGCACTTTATTTGATAAGTTAGGGAAAAGCGTTTAAAACTAAAATTATTTGTGATTTTCTAAATATTTCAGTGCAAGTATTTAAGTTTAAGGTATATGTATATCTAAACTGGGCAAATTAATCAGAAGTGTCGTTTGTATAATCGGCCGTAAGTAATATGGCCTCTAGCAGCCAACCTAGAAAAATGTTTCCAGCGATTTTCCTTGGCAATTATTACTCGAAATAGTTTTTTTCCCAACGTTGTTGAATTAACGGTTTCTGAGATATAGCCGGTGCCCTATCGTAGTGGGCCACCCGATACAAAAACTATGTTATTGTTTATTCAAAAAACTATTAAGTTCAAGTTTATGAGAACTATGATTAAAATTGATTAATGTTACTGATATTTTTGTTTGTCGTAATTAAGACAATTTTCTGAAATTTTTATTCATGAAATTGTTTTAATATTTTATAATATTTATTAATATTATATTATGAATACAATATATATGATATTTACGATCAAGGAATTTAAGATATTTTGTGACATTTTTTAATTATGTATAGCTCTATTTAACTTAAACGCATATAGCAATTTATCTTTTTTCTCTTGTAAAGTATGAGAAGAATTAATTATGTGAATGTGTTAATTTTTTAAATGTTTTACCTTATGGTACCGGATCAAGGCCTAATAAATTATTACAATATTCAAGACATACCTAAAAACAATCATAATTAACTAGGCACATCGATATAATTAAATTGGCAAGATAACATTATCGGTATGGTATAAATTGTAATATTATTATACTATTAATATAACTATTGATATAACTATTAATATAACTATTAATATAACTATCAATATAATTTAAAATTAATATTTTCTACAAAATTCCTGTTTCTTATATTACATTATTATATACATTGTACAGGCTTCCGCAAAAACCAAGTAATTAGAAATTTATCCTATTTGCCAGAGTGATATATTTATGACTATACTGCCCTGCTAAGGCTAACTCGCGTAAATGTCATTTTCTCAAATTCAGGTTATTGCTACTTGTATAGTCATCATCTTTTCCTTGAAAATGCCATTTTACCGAACTTCTCATACAACATATACATGTGATGATATACATATGATGATATAGGTATATAATAATATAATATAACTATAGACTATAACTGTTTAGAAATGTAACTAATTGTAATCCAACTACATTCATTTAAAAATATCAAAAAAATTAATTTGATCAAAACTGAATATTTGAAAATACGCTTAGTATTGAGAAATATTCACATTTTTGAGTTTTTGCATTACGCAATATTACTATTATAGTGTTTGACATGTCATGGTTATAATGCAGTTTAATTTTTCGCGAAGAACGGCATATTATTACAAGATTTGCTGTCAGTTTACTGAACTTCTAAGAAGAAGATACCCCAAATTAGTGTTTAAAAATGTAATAATTAATTTCATTTAAAATATAGAGAATTAAAAAAAAATTAAATAGTTAATTATATCAAAACTGTACATTTAAAACTACTGCATAGGAATACAATAATGTAGCTCTAAATGTGCACAGAATTATTCGTCATATTTGGGGATATTATGTTTTTATAGTGAATAATTTAATTTGTTTTGTCCCTAATAATATTTCATAATTTGTATTGGCATGATTTGCATATTTCAGTTTTTGCGTGCACAATAATATTGTGTATGACATGCCGTTTGCTGAAAGGAGACAGGTCACATTGATTTGGGTCTCTGGGCATAAGAGAATAGACGGAAATGTGATAGCAGGATAGCGTGCAAGAAATGAAAAAAAGTATTTCTTCTAAGAACTAAAAACAACAACACGCATCAGGCCTCCTCTTCACTTCGCCATCGGAATTTTACATTTTCCCAAGATACAGATCATTCTCATCCTACTACGCAATATTGTACACACGGATTTATTCATTCATGCTTATAGTATTTAAAATACCCAAAACTGTAATACCTATTTATTTTTTAGAGCAGTTGTGTTTTAGATCTCCTCTTTGCACGGTTCGCCAAACGATAGGACTGGCACCCAATATCCTTAAGGCCTTTAATCACCGCTTTAATATGAGGACGATTCTGTTCGACGTAAGTACACCTTTCAGCAAGGTCTGGCACGAAAGACTGATTTTAAAGATGATAAGCTTAGGTATTCCTCATTTTCTAATAAGGGCTATTTCCTATTTTCTGGCAGACAGGACTTTCGCAGTTTGTCAGAAAATGCGATATCGACTATGTCCTACCTCACCTCTGCTTTTCGAGGTCCAAAGTTAAAATTTCGAGAAATCGGATTGCTCGTATATACCAATATAGTATAAACTGGCGAGATAACATCAAATACTTAAGTATCTGCTTTGATGAGCGGATGGTTTGAACGCAAACACTGACCAACGTTCAAAAAAGCAAATGGTCAGCTTGATGCTATCTTTTCACTGCTAAACAGGAATAGCAGGATTGACATACAGACAAAGATTAACTTCTATAAAATAATAGTAAAACCGGTATTGGCATACGGTATTTTAACATTTCAACAGACTTAAATAAGAAGATTGCAACGATTTTAAAACACAGTTTTAAGAACCATTGTGGACGAACCTGGACACACCATGATTTACGTACTATACAGCAACTTACGAATGCCGACACGCAATAATTTTTTTTATGAAATCATAACGATTTACTACAGGTTGACAGACGCATCGCAAAATAATCTGAATATAAGCTACCACACTCATTCTTCACTAAGCACTGCACATAAGCTAAATAGTTCAGCGCCCGTAAAAAGACAGGAAGATCGGGGTAAATTGGATGAAAATTATAAGTTTTGCATTACAGCATTGGAGGAGTTCAAAAATCCGGTAGACAATGGCAGCTATTGGGTACACCAACTCTAGCACTAGCACTCCAGTCCCTTAATTACTAAATTTAGAACATATTTAGCAGTGAAAGCACAAGAGCGCTAACTGACAGGTCTAGGAATTTCGATCTTTAATTGCTCAAATGGGGCGGTGCACCATCGTGCACATAACACATCTGATTTCTAATTTCTAAGGGCAAATGTTTAATCTACCTTCAATATAGAACGGTCCAATGAGATGATTCGCGATAATCCCCGCCCACATGTTAACCATGAACATATGTACATACATTGTTGATGCTTTACCTATACTGTTGCATAGAAAACAGGCTCACGACCAGAAATACTGGACATCTCTGTTGTCAAAAACACAGGTCAGCTCTTCCAGCCAACAGTGCTGCCAGAGCTGACCTCTGATCACAGACCTGTCATTGTGAAATACGGGGATATCGCGGACAGAAATCATGGATATCTGTCAAAAACAAGAACCAACTGGCCAACATTCAAAAGGATAATGTCTAGTTATCCTAGAACAGGTCAGTTGGATTCCAAAAAAGACATTACGAAAGAGGTTGAAATAATTACCAACAATATGAATTCTGCCATGGCACAGTCATCGATGACAGCGACGTCCAAATTTTCAAAACGGGGAATATTCAAGGGCGACCTCGCTCAACAGATTAAAAATAAAAACAGAATGCTGCGTTTGGCATACAGGACTGGTGATCCAAGAATAATAGCAGAAGCAAACAGACTAACAACTGAACTTAGACGTAGGGTAGACAAAAAACAAGATGAGACTTGGACTAGGAAAATGGAGGGCTTTCGAATAGAAGACAACTCCATTTTCAAGTTCAAAGACCAGAAAACAATTACAACAGAACTATTTGCAGAAAATTTCTACAAACAGTTCAGCGAATACCCCTCAACAAATCCAAATAAAGACGCATGGGTCACCAGAACTGTGCAAATTTATAAAGAAATGCCAAAAGTAAATATGAGGGACCAAAATTTACCCCGGGTTACTATTAAGGAAGTATGCTTTATTCTGAGGGTCATCAACCCAAAAAAGGCGCCCGGTTTCGACGGCATAAAGAACAAAGCAGTCAAAAACTTGCCAGAAAATACAGTAATGGATATCGTAGACATAACACAAACCATCATAGAAAAAGGCTGCTACCCAGACATTTGGAAACGGGCGAAAGTGGTGCTGATCCCAAAGGCGGGTAAAGATCTGATGTTGGCTGACAGCTATAGACCAATAAGTCTACTATCTTTTCTTGTCAAAATCATTGAAAAACTAATACTGAATCGGTTAACCGATTTTGTATTTAACAATGACGTACTACCACCAGAGCCGTTCGGTTTTAGAGCTGCTCATTGCACGGTGCGCCAAGCAACAAGGCTCGCTACCAACATACTTAGAAGGTTCAACCACCACCAGTCAACGGGGGCAGTCGACGTCTCCAAACCGTTTGATAAGGTACGGCATGACGGACTTATCCTAAAATTGATTAGATTAGGCATGCAAGATGCTCTAATCAGAGTTGTTATATCGTACCTTGAGGACAGAACATTCGCGGCTTCAACAGACAACTCAACATCTTAAACTAGGGTCACCACTCTCTGCGATTCTATATATTCTATAACAGATATACTCAACTATATTTATTCGCTGATGACACTGCGATTACTGCCACCTTAGTAGTATCCTGGAGAGTAGTTCTTGCCCGCGATGCCATATCTTGCTTTTGCAGAATTAGCTGGAGACCTGGAAGATGAGGTTAAACGAGGGGAAAACACAGGCAATATTCTTCTGGGGGAGAGACTAAGACTGCCTGAAACAAGGGTCAAGGTTAATAATACATCCATTGAATGGAGCCCTGAAGCAAACTATCTTGGTCTCACCTTTGACAAGAAATTGACCTGGAACGACAATGTTGAAAACAGATTAAGAAATGCACATGGACACATGGGCGCAGTGTAGCCCTTACTCTGCGCAAAAATTAGACTAAAACTAAAAACAAAAACAACAGTTTACAAAACCAGTACTGACATACAGTGTACGAACCTGGTGCACCGTAAACAAGGCAAGGTTCATAAAGATATAAAGACTACAAAACAACGTACTGAGAATAATGACGAACTCACAAAGACACGTACCGACGGCAGTATTGCACAGAGACTTAAAAAATGGACACATTCAAGGACCACATAACTAAAATAATAACCAAATATTTTAAAAGTACTGGCATATCAACAAATCCAACAATACAAAACTCGCACATACGCTCGACGAGACATGACAAATACAAATATCCCAAGGATTGGTTCTCAACCTGAGATCGATAAAAAACAATAGAATATAACATACGACAAAAATGAAAGCAGAAAAACATCAAAGAAAAAGAACCATACACATCTAGGCAAATAACATTAAAAGAAGAACAAAACAACATCAAAACATACAGAAGAAAAACAAACCCTAATATTTAAACAAAACCAAAAGCGAAGAAAAATCCCTTAAAGAAACTTCAGAATAGTGGAAGAAAAAGCAACCAACTTCACTAAAGGGAGTAAAAGCTCATGTGAGCTAACTCAAAAAGCCCTGAAAGTATGACGTTGTTGTTGCATAGACATTTTTTTCGTGCGAAATATGCAAATTATGGCAATTTATTACTCCTTCTCGGGTAGAACCGGCTTCGTCCGTGAACAAAACAATTCTAGTAAAATTATGATTTTTCCTAAATCGTTGCAAACGCCAATTTGTAGCTGACTCTTGCAGGATAATTAGCGGGAGACATCTCATGTAACTTGGATCTAGCAGTTGTTCTCGAAGGTTCTCATGAACAACCCACTTTGTCGCAGGAACTTGAACCGACAGTTTTCTTACACTATTAGAAGGATTTTCAGCAATCTCATCCAGAATTTCCTCCTCTAACTAAGAGTTCCTTGCTCTTCTTGGAGGTCCTTCCCACCCCGATGCGGCAAAAAATTTCCTACAATGAATTAGCAACAGATTAGCTACTTTTAGCATTTTTTTTTATTTCACTTGACTTTTTACCTGTTTCTTTTAAGCTTTGATCGACCCTTTAAAATGTTCTTTAGTGAGGTAAACGTCGATTTTGAAATGTATTAAAATAAATTCTTCTTGTCTCCACACAATTGCCGAGTGCTTATCCATAAATTAGATACATGTTAGCATATTTACGCACGACAGGAATAATCCTCAATTACTAAAGTCTTATGTACTTAATGAAACAGACAATTTAAAACTGGTGTTTTATTGTAGTATCCTGATTTAAAATTTCTATAACGTGTTATATATGTAACAAAAATGTGTGTTCTTCGAAAACGGCTAACTTCATCGAGACAAATGTAGAATATCTTTTTTTAAGGGAGAATGAGAGTATTTAAAAAATCAGATTTCAGGTCTGTCAAATGACTGTCAACTAACCTGCCAAAATTTTGTCCCAATGAGTGCGATGACAAGTCTATTCCTGACTTCCCTGATGATGTAAGATATCTAGCGTAGTATGGATTTATGGCCTATAACCATATTGAAATTTCACTAAATGCATGTCAGTTCAACAGTTAGAGCCGAAAAAGTAAGTCGCTGGGTGGTCTTTGGCGCTCTGTGTCTTCGTTAAGGAGCACTTTAGAAATTTTTTTTCTATGATGGATTGGGGTTATTTGGACCTCGCCTGTTCGCTACCAGGAGTATGCCATATACTTACCCGACACCCTGTATATCGGCACTTTGTTGAATAATATACTCGACAGTGTGAACTCGTACTGCGCTGTTGCCGCAAGCTTTGAAACAGTGGAGGAAAGTTGTGTGGATGTTACCAATAAAATATATACTAATAAAAACCCAAGTAAACCAAATGCTAAACTAATAATTATTTAATCGAAAGACATGATTTTAACAAAACCCATGGTAGGTACCCAAGAGAAGTCGAAAACTAATGAGATCGAGTTAGTTTTATAGACAACCAGTAAGTTGACCAAAGCTGAAATTACCTATAGTGGTAAAATGGTAAAGAGAATCTGTTTTCATAGCAATATCCTATTTATTAGTACAAATAAAATACTTCTAAAGCGATATATTTACGTAGTCCTCATTGAAAATAAAATAAAGTGTCACAGAACACTGAAAAAATGCGGAACAGCTTCAGATGCTTGCCCTTGACAAGTTTAAATTAACAGCAAGCCTTTGCAGAGAATAAGAATATGGAGGTGCAGCAATGTATGTGAAAAAATAAATGACAATGGGAAATCGGGACAACTTGATGCAGTATCAATAAAAGGATATTTTGAATGTGCAGGTATCGAGTGTGACCTTAGAAGTGAACAGCTAATCATTATAGCGATCTATAGGCCACCGAATGGTAATATAAATATATTTTTAAAACATTTTTAGATGAGTGGTTTCCCTTGTCTGATATAATATGTTATTGATGAATTTTCTGGTTCCAATATGAACTTCACAGGTTTTGGGAACTTTTACCAGTGTTGGCAGGTTTATGTCGAGAAATTGGTCGGTCTTGCATTTGGAAAAAAGTCTTTCTTTCTTCATAGGAATAACCAGAATTTCTTCTTGTGTTACTTGTTCAGCGATTGATCCTTGCGTGTTTACTTCGAGAATCGGGCAATTGTCTAAAGGAGAGCCTTTCAAAAGTTGAATGATGCAATGGTCATTGGGGTGAAAGTTTTCTGTACAATAATTAACTTCTTCGAGTAAAGGACATGTGGATTCCTCAAACTGTACTTTGTCTTCTTTTCGTGCCAAATATAGGTATTTTGGGATAAATATTTGGGGTTTTTGGACAATAGGATAAATGTGGTGGAAAGTAAAGCTTTCAGGCCTAATTATAGGTACATGAATTGCAAATATCATCCTTGTTTCTGAAAAGGTTATTTGAGTACCAAAAAATTGATAATATGAAAGTACGTTTTTAAAGTCTGGTATTTCTTCACTACTATACATAGCTTTTAAGTAATCTAGCATTTGTTGTATCTCGAAGCTTGATACTATAGAATTATGTAATGCGTTTAATTTAGCAAACATAATTGCGTCTTCTAAATTATCTATAAAAGTTATTAAATTTTGACAATCCAAATTTATTTGGGAAATTATTCCTTTGAAACTGATATAGTTATTTAAGTCATTGATTGTTTTTCTACCTCGTTTTTAAAGATTTTTAGACCATACTGCAATTTTATCTGATTTTCGTTAAGAAGCGATATTGTCTTATTGTAGTTATTGATTACATTTTTCGATAAGGAAATTTGTAAATTTAATTCATTCATAAAATTTTGTTGATTAATTTCCAGTGATTTAATTGCTTTATCTTATTTATTTTCGTCGTCGGAATCTATTGTGCCAAAAAGCCGTTTGTTTGCTTTTCCTACGATATTAAATAAACCTCTTTTTGTTCTGATGTGCGGGTAGAGATTTTCTACTTTATCTTGTGTAATTTTTATTAAATAATTCGTTCTAAGAATCGCGCTTTCGGAGAGACCATGATATGAAATAGGATTCGTTGCATTAATATCTTTTAAATAACTTTTTATTGTGAGAAAGTGTTTGCCTATATTTATAAGCTGGTTCAAAATAGGATTTAAATCTACATAATGAAGAAATGTGTGTTTACTATAGATGAGTTTAGCGTTTCCTAGTTCTATCGGGAGAATGGGGTTCTTAAAGGTCGTTAGTTGTATGTCGTCGGGGTTGCTATGAGCCTGAAGTGCCAGGGCCGTCATAATTGATATTAGCAGCGTTCGTTTCATCGCTTGCCTGAAAATTTGATTTTTGTTTAATTCTCGGTTTTCTAGCACTGCTTTTGTGATAAGCACCTTTTTTTGTAAATATCTTTTTACTATTTTGGCGTTTAATACCAACTTTACCTCGGGCTTTTGTCTCTATATACGCGTCGGTAATTTGTGAAAAGTCGGGTGGGTCAGATCGGGTTTCATTTCTTTTGTTAATAATTTTCTCTTTAGTCTGGGCGTTTTTCTCTTGTATTTGTCTATAAAGTTGTATGGTGTTTTCTTTATGTTTTTGTACATAGTTTGACATAATTACATGATCATTTATGTCAAATGGGTTTGTGCTATTAATGTGTCCTTTTAAAATCTGTATTTAGTTACTATATGAATCGAGTTGTTATAAGCTAAAACTACGCGTTTCATTCATTGCATGGGTGTAAAATGTTTATTTTCTTCTTTGAGACATCGATAATGCTCTATTAGGCTGGAATGAAATCTTTCGATTGGCGAGTTTGAATTGCTATTTTTTTGGGTGGTATAATGAAGTTCGATTTTGTATAGTTTGCAAAAATCTTCCATTTCTTTGTTTTTAAATTCAGTACCACAATCGGTAGTAACTTTAAGAGGTAATCCATGGCGTGTTATAAAATTTAGAAGGTTTTCAAGAATTTCGGGGCCTGTTAAATATTATATTTGGTAGGCTTGAACGTACCTGGTGGACTTCTGTCATATTTATTTTTTAGGCATGTTTCACAATTGTTTACAAAATTAGTAATATCTTCTGCCACTTTTGGCCAATAATACTTTTTTGTAAGGGCTAGTTTCATTTCGTTTATACCTCTATGACATGTTTTTGTTGTGTGACACATTTCGGGCTTTTCGCGTTGTTCATTTAATGTTTCGACATCATCTAAAAACTTGGAGCATTGAATTAGCTTGCAAGATGAATTTTGGAAAAGATTTTGAACTGTAACAACAAAGATTTTGGCTATTTCGGGGTTCCTGAAATATAATGCATAGGTCAGTTTTGGGTCAATAAATTCTGTTAAAATTTTTATAATATTATGTGATTACATAGTTCTTTGTGATATTGTCACGTATATACGTGTATTTTCGAATACTTTATTAAATTTACATTTAATTGTTTCGATATCTCCTGCAGTAATAATAATCTGATTTTTGAAGGTATTTAGAGAACGTACAGAAATTGGTATATTAAGAATGGGATTTTCTAAAGACGTGTGAACTGTTTTTAGGTCAGTTTCATCGTTTCCTGGAGGTGGATGTATTTGAATATCGGAAATTACATTTATTTTTGGTAAATTTTCATTAGGTGTTTCGAGGACTTCGTTAATGATTGATTGATCTAATTGTGGAATTTCGTCTTGGTTGTGCAGATATTCGTTTATTATGTGATCTACGTCACTGGGGTTGTTGACTGTGGAAAGAGTCTCTAAAGCATTTAGGTCATTATCTGTGGGATATCTAGAGAGGGCATCAGCAGCTTCATTTAATTTGCCTTTTTTGTATTGAATTATGTAGTCAAATTCCTCTAACTTGAGGCGCCATCGCACTAGTCTAGAGTGCAGCTCTTTTAAAGAAAATAACCACTGTAATGGTTTATGATCTATCATAATGGTAAACTTATGACCGAATAAATACGGGCAAAAGTATTTACAACTCCAAACATTTGCCAATAATTCTTTTTCAATTGTTGAGTAGTTTATTTCGGCTGGGTTTAAAGTTCTTGATGCGTAACATATTAGGTGTCCATTTTTTTACAAGTGTTAAAGCATTCAGTAAATTCGTTTGTGTGTTCAACTTTTTCATTCTTTTTTAGGCATTTTGTCATGGTTTTGGTAATTTTAGCAAAGTTCTTAATACATTTTCGATAATATCTTAACCATCCTAAAAATGATTTAATATCGCGTTGTGTTTTGGGTATTGGAAAGTTTTGTATTGCCGAAATCTTCTTTTTATTTTGTTTAATTCCTTCAAGTGTCACTATATGACCAAGAAATTCGACCTCTTTGCGTAAAAATTCGCATGTATCGAGTTGAATTTTAAGATTGGCTTCGCGTAATTTATTAAATACCATTTTTAAATTTTGAATATGTTCTTGCAGGGACGTACTAAAAATATTAATATCATCCATATATACCATACAGATTTTATTTTGTAAATCTTTTAGGACTTCGTCCATTACGCGTTGAAAAGTAGACACGGTGCGTTTTTTAATCCGAATGGCATTCTTAGGTATTCATAATTATCGTTGTTAACTGTGAATGCAGTTTTTTCAATTGAGTTTTGCTCCATTTCTATTTGGTGAAAACCACTAGCTAAATCAAGGGTTGAAAAATATTGGGCTCTACCGAGTTTGTCTAGTATGTCCGTTTTTTTTTTTCGTTTTCTCATTGATTATTCTCAAATCGCAAACTACTCTCCATTTTTGTTTAAGGGATGCGTATATTTTTTTTTTGGAACAACCCATATGGGCGAGGACCAGGGACTGGCAGATGGACGTATTATACCTTTTTTAAGCATCTTTTTATTTGTCTTTGTACCTCGTCTTTATGTACGTTCGGGTAACGGTATGATTTTGTGTGAATATGAATATTGTCAGTGGTTTTTATGTCGTGTTTAATTTTTGATGTAAAAGTAAGTTTATCTCCGGGCTTATGAAATTTATCAGAAAAATCTTTGCAATTTCTTCTTCCTTATTTAAATGTTCGATACGGAGTAAATTTTGAATATTAATTTTTTCGTTGCAATTTTCGTTGCAATTTTCGAATTTTTGACAATTTTCGTATATATTTTCAATAGTGTAAATTTCGTACAAATCCTGTTCAAAGGTGTCAACAGGGATAGGTTCTGTCAATGTTACAGGAATAGTTTTATCAGAAGGATTTTGTATTTCTACTAAAGCAAATCCGTTATTGGAATAAGATACAACCTGTGGTAAAAGTAAAGTACCTATTGTACCGGGTTTAGTTAAAATTTCACCTTCTAGTACATTGACTGGAATATTTTTTTAATATTTTTTCGTTTGGATTTACTAAAAATGAAAAATTTGTCTCATGGGGTTGTCTATAAAAGAACGGGATTTCGATATCTAGTCCACTTAATATTTGATTACATAGGTCGATATTAAGTTGCATGTTTATTAAGTCAGTTAAGCCTAATATACCACCGAAAAAATTGTGGAAGTCAAAAAGGATAAAATTAATTTTATAATTCGTACCGAATTCTGGAAAAGCGGGTATTGACGCTTAATATCTGGTAGTTTGCCTACCTAAAGCCGTTTTTATTATATTATTTGATTGATATATACAATTAGCATCAAATTGTTCAGCAATTGACGGTTTTAGTATAGAACTTAAGCTTCCGGTATCGATAAGTAGTTTTAAATTTGGTTGATTGATTTTAACATAGGGTAAGGCGTTATTTGATGAAATATTTATTTCTATCAAATCTGTGGCACTGGCGGGCCTGGTTCCTGAAAATTTTGGTTGTTATCGTTTTCTTCCAGATTTTGATTATTTGAAAATAATTGACTTTGAGGGATCATTGTTTGTTCGACATTTTCTAAATATTGATTATTTAACAAGCGATGTTCGCGATTTTGTACGTCTGTAGGGTCATAGTAGTTAGCAGCATAACTACCGAAATTTTCTGGGAAGTCATTGTTTTGATTTTCTAAATTTGTTGTTCTGAAGGTTATAGTGTCGACTAGTATTGACAGTTGGGTTTCTTGACGTTGTTGACATTGGTATTGGGCGAGGTAATTAATTTGCTGGTTCTTGATTTGGTCTGAATACATTTTGTGGCTTGCCAAATACTTGTCTATAAGTGGGGTATCTTTGGGGTGGCATTATCGCGCATGGCTGAAGGTTTATTGGTTGACTAGGAAAATTGGGCTTATTGTTCAAATTTTGCATTGGAAAGTTATTCTTTGGTGGCATGTACATTTGTTGATTGTTTTGATTTTGATATTTTGATGGGCCTTTGCATAGAGAAATTATGGGGCATGTCCCCAAAATTACTATATAATTTTTCAAAGTTCTCAAATTCATTAACATACGCCATAGCGCCTTCTAAAGATGTAGGTTTCTTTAAATACATATTGTTTTTTAATGTACCAGTACAACCTGCAATAAAAGTGTTTAAAGCTGTTTTTTCGTAATAGTTATTGTGACATAATTTCTCTTGTTCGCTTAAGGTACCATTACTAACTCTTTGTACTACACTGCTGCGCAGTAATTGTAGCCTGCTACCAAAATTTAGAATATTCTCTTCTTTATAAGGCTGAGTGCGTGTTAGTTCCTGAACTAAACAATCTAAATCTCTACGATCAGAAAAACTCTGGAGTATAGCTGTTCTTAATTTTTCTCAATTATCAAGTTCTACCCTATTATCTATCATGGTTTCGGCTCGGCCGGTTAACCTTTCCGTAATATATTCAAATACGTGAATATTGATATCTTCGTTTCCAAAAGTTTTATATTTGGTGACCAAATCATCACATCTTTTTATAAATTTATTTAAATTGTTACTATTGCCATCAAAAGGCTTAATATTTTCGAGTTTAAGTCTAAAAAGATCCCAGTTAATAGGTGTGGCAGTTAACGTTTCTGCCGTCGTTGTAGTCATTTTAAATTAAAAGTTTATAGCTATTTGAATAAAATGTCGCGCAATGCGAAATCACTAAAACTATGTATCATATTTCACTTTTTTCAAGAAAAATATCGATTTGTGAATTATGCGTAATGTACTTTCATACGCACAATTTTTCGCAGAATGAAATTTTTGTTTTCTTAACTAGTTGTCTTCAATAGACTGACTTAAAATAATTGTCTTCAATAGACAGAGCTAAAAATAATGGTCTTCAATAGACGGAACCTAAAATTATTGTCTTCAATAGGCGGAGCTAAAAATACTTGTCTTCAATAGACGGAACTGAAAATAAGGTGAGATGCACAATGCACAAGCCTAAGAACTGAACAGGAACCAAAAAGAGGCCGAATCTGCTAGAAACGGACTTAAAAATGACAGTTTGTTGGCTAAAAACGACGATTATGTGACTACCATAACGTTTGATTTAATGCAATCTTTGCCGACGCTAGCTCTAACTACTGGCATCTATTTTTTAGAAATGACAGTTGTGGACATTTTGGTTTGGAGTATATATGAAGTTGTTATGTTTACTTGAAACGAATCAGTTTCATCCAGAGGACCACAAAAAACCGGTTCTGGCCTATTTTTTTATTTATTATTTTAGGAATTATGTTAAAACTAAAAAGGTTTTGATGTATTTCGAATGGTATAGCAGACAAAATCGGAACATTAGATCGTGTTTTTGAATCTAGAGTTTAGTGTTGAGAAAATTGATCATAAGTTCCTGGTCAGCGGTTACTCCTTATTATCCTTTATACCTTATAGAGAGGATTTAAAGAGCGAAAAGGAATATGGCACTTACTGAATCGTAGGTCTTCTTCCTTTCCCGACTCCAAGGGATGGTTCTGGATATTGCTGAAGGGTTGAAATCACAAATAGTTCAATTTGACCGAAAATAAAATCGATTAACTCGACTACCGCACTATCCTACCGACTGCGCCAGTTATGTTCGGATAAACGATCTACTCCTTTTTAAAAAATATTTTATTACAATTGAAGATTAGCCTTGTGACTTTAACAACGACAAGAAAGAGAATGAATCTGTTTTAATATAAAATATATAATACAAGTTTAAAAGTGAGAAGTCAGTAGCATCTTGGTTTCCATGAAATCTGGCGTGGGACGTGTGGGACTAGCATGGCCATCATTCTTCGTGTATGTAACTCCCTCGTCTAACCTTATCGGATAAGAGTCCATACTATATGGGTGCAAGGTTTTATAATAAGCTAAGTGCTGAAATTAAAAATGCACTAACGGAAAAATTATTCAAAAGACAATTAAAAAACTTACTTGTAGACTTGGAGCCATATAGTACAAAAGATTTTTTGGAAATGTAAATAATATTGCTATTTTGTTGTTGACGTAATTTCATTTTATATGTGTTGTACATTTTTGTATATACGTATTTATTGAAATGAAGTTATGTAAACTAAAACTTAACTAAACTAATATAAATCTTAAGCTGAAGTTCTATAGTTAGAACCAATGCTTTCTTGTACAAAAGTTATTATCTTTTTTCAACGTGAAGCGCTAGTAATAATTATCTAACGTAGCGCACTGCTGAATGTACTATGTGCTAGTTGAATTTACCTCGTAATATCTTAAACCTAGTTACACTCTTGTCACTTTGAAGACTCGCCACTTTCACGGATTACGTGGCATAGAGGGGCGGGCAACAGCATTTTACGCTTATAATGCTCGAAACTGATTGGACAAGATAACTGCGGAGAGTAAATTTTACAAAACGTTGTTTGACACTTATATTCTCGGCTACTCACATCATTATACTTTCTTTCAAGTAAATTTTACAATTATAATTACTAATGCGTTGAACTAGTCGATCGCTAGATGCGAACGTTAAACCCATAAAAATAAGTAAACAAACAAGTAACATGGAAGGAAGTTGCTCATTTATCGCAGTCCGAACCACCTTAGATTGGCTGAGGGTCCTACAATCACCTACTTAATTTGAATATAGCTTGTATTTTTAAAAGTAACAACGATAACCCTTAAAAAAATAAATAAAAAAATCCCAATAAATTTTAGAAATTTCACCAAGGAACGAAACGATTTACTTATTAATTTTTTCTGAACGTTACCACATACAAATAGTAACACGAAGACATACCTGTGTATGATTTCCTAGTATACCAACATGGCTTCGCCGGTGATGGAAATTACGGTAACACTTGAGACGATTGCGAGATCTCCAACAAGGAAAGTGATTATTCACGATAATCTAAAGCCTAGTAATACTAAACCACAATAGCGAAATCGAAGGGGCACTGTTTAAACTACAACTTTAAATCCCGCTAGCGGCGACCGATCCTAAATCGTTAAATAAGTTGTAGCTTCAAAACGCCTTGCTAGTGAGAAAAGCAAACATAGATCTTCTAAGATCGACAAGACCTCTTGCCAGAGATAGGTGTACAAAAAAATTTCTTGTGAAATTCAGCAAACACAAACATCGTACCTTTAATGCTATTTTTACTTTTACGGTGCTTGATGATAACACGGTAATATATAATCCTTTTGAAGTCCGGTCTCTCACTAGTTACAAAATTAACCATCAATTAAGACAATAACATGTTTGTTATCTTTTTCCAATTCCTCGTTGAAGTGCGAGAGAGAGAGAGAGAGAGAGAGAGAGAGAGAGAGAGAGAGAGAGAGAGGTATATTATTAATTGTTGGTTAGTTCAGGTCCCGTCCTGTAAGAATACTAAATTCCCAAAATTTATTTGCCGGTTGTTGCCAACAATCGTAAATATGAAATCACGAAGAGGATGTCATGTGACGATTTGCTATTACCCTATCCTCAATTAACCATAATCCCCTATAACTAGCAATTCAAACAACACATTTTACAAAACATTGACAGAAGGCTTAAATGGGACATAAATAATCATTCCCAATTACCACCAAAAACCCATACATCAGATTCTAAAATATTTAATACTGATGCAGGAAATTGTTTACCGTTAAACGTCAAAAAATTGTGGCAACCTGTTGTGTTATCAGTACGCTTGTGCGTAAAATGACAACCGATTGTTAAGAAAATTGCCTGATCAAAACAAGTTATATCGGTAGTTTTAATAAAACTTGTTAATTTTTAGTGATTTAGTTTTGCCTCCATAGCCAAGTTATGATAAAAATAAACCACCAATGGTGAATTATGTACTTTGGATCTTCTCTGGGTTTGTAAGTCAGGAACGCTACTTTGACTTCTATTGCTTTGTCGAAAACTGTTTAGGTCTTGTCACTTCTAGAATTTTGAAATCGGTTCTTGCCGTGATTATTGTGGTTCGTGTGTATTGGATTTAAGAATCTTGTTCTGCATAATTTTGGCACCTTTTCCATTCATTTTGTTATTGATAGTGTCTCTCTACTATAAGTGCCTCACAACTATGGGTTTGAACCGACAGGGAGCCAGTCGTTCGGTAGTTTGTATGTAGCGTTTTGTCTAGATCTCGTGTGTAAGTCTATAATTAGTGGGTTTGTCCGTGCGTCTGTAATAGTCTGTTATAATTTTTGAGAAAAATTCATTCATCGTTTGCATATGAAAGTCCTGATGAAGTACGCGGTTCAATTATATATCTAGGGACGTCAGCAATAATTTTCAAAGCCCGGTTTTGAATTACTTGGAATTTATTGAGCTCCGTTTTGCTTATGTTGCACTAAACGCAATGCAAGCTTTACTCTATTAATTGAATTGAGCCTCCAGTTCAGCCTTTGGTCAAATATGAGTCCCAGGTATTTCACCTCCTGGCACCAATTCACTTGGACTCCATTGACCCGAAGCCTTGTGTCAGGCCTGCGAACGGTGCTTTTTGAAAAAAACATGACCTTCGCCTTGTCAGGATTCAGGCGAATCGTTCAAGCCAAAAGCCATTTTTCCAGCTCGATTACGTGACGCTGCATCCGGCTGACGACAATGCGCGGTGATTTGGCAGTCGAAGTAATTGCTGTATGAACCAAATTTTGCCCGAATTTCGGATAAACCATTATTAAGGGTGAGTTTATTATAATTTCATTATTAAGGGTGAGTTTATTATAATTTCTTTTTCTTTCCAAATACAAAGATGCCGAGTCCATACAAACTAAGTCATTAGCTGCATGAAGTGCTAATATTGTGATCAAGAATATGATCTTAAGAAATGCCTTCAATTGTAAGATAAACTTTTTACTTCTATACTCTTAATCATTTCATTCTTGGAACGGCGGAATAGAACATTACAAAATAGCATTACACTATTATCAGCCAATGGATAAGTTATCACTTATGTCATCATACGTTACAATGGAACAAAATTTCTTTAACACTTCTGTAATTAACTGTTACAATTTAAAATTAAATCATTACATTTTTTCACCGAATGTTTAACGAGAATTAATAAATACCCTAGAATATTAGTACCACTTCCTCAAGCAAGTTACTTTTTGACAATAGCCCTCTGACTACGTCAAGTAACATGCTTTCGAAATGTGTAATAAAGTCAAATTACGTTACTCTATAGGTTTTGCACCGAACGCGTCACGCGTTGGCAAAATTAATCAGTACCTACTATAAGAGAACAGTATAGAAATTAACGTGATTACGTCGGCTACAAAGAAAAAGAATACAATATTTAAAGGTTGTTAACGAAATTAGCTATGTGGATCCGACAATATTTCAAATATTTTGACTCTTCGTGCTATAACTGACTCAGCTAAGCCATAATTACCAATTCATTATTAGTTATAACTTCCACGCCAACAATTAATTGTATTGACACTGGCATTCTTAGAACTGATTTTGTAAAGGGATTGTAAAACATTCGATCTGCACCACTATTTATATTGAAATTGAATTTATAAATTTATTCCGGTTGATATTTTGAAAGCAAGGGGTTTCATCCTCAGCGGAAATTAAATTTCTTTAAGTTAAGTGTAATAATAATAGTAATAAATTACTTTATGTTTGATTATGTTAGGGTACTTTACAATTCCCTGAAAATAAGGAAGCAAAACATATAAACACAAAAAGAAATTGTGTTGAGTGAAAATAATTCGTCGAGATAAATGTACTTAATACCTTTTGTAATCTAGAGTAGAATACGGTTCCAGTTCAATTAAAAGCCCTTTTTTTTTAAACTTAAATTGTTTAACACTATTTATCATTTTAAAATCATTCGGCAAATTATTAAATTAAGGCACATCATATACTTGCTTTTCTCTGTGAGTGTCAATATATGTATTGGATGGTCAATATTTCGGGTTCGAGTATTATATTTGTAGGAAGTATGTGGATTGAACATTTGTCTGTTTTTAAAGAGAAACATTAAGCATTCATAGATGTAGAGACCATAGCAGGTTAATATGCCAGATGATTTAAAAATACCTCACAGCTATTATTAAAACCCATCCCCTTTAATATTCACAAATCTCTGTTTTGAATTATGAATAGATTATAGATCATGCTGCTTCGACCCCAAAGAATGCACCCATACCTTACTTCCGATACAAAATTTGCAAAATAAATTATTCTTAAAACATTTAGGCTCATGTACCTCCCAAAAATCCTGATCCCATTTACTATTTAGCTTTTGTGATACCATGATGTTCCCAGTCTAAAAATTAATTTAGGTATATCATGGTTTACCTTCAAAATTGCATTCTACTGCAGATTCAACTTCCCCTTTAACTGACATTTTGTAGATTTTGGTTCATTAAATCCACTTCTGTGAACAAAAATTGCAGTTCTTCCGTGTTGGCCATTGTCACGACAGAAGCTACCTCCTAGTCTAAAGTTTTTTAAGGGCAGGTATTTTAATTATTCCGCGCTTTAATACTTAATCCGTGGAAGTGCTTCCGACACTGTTTAAACAAGGAATGAAACTGCAATAAATACAAGGTCGCAATTAGTATACTCTATACTTGGAAAAAAAAAGGAAGAAATGCATTTAAAAAAAAACGTTATTGTTATTCTCGAACTTTAATCCTTGAAACCCTTGAAACAAAATTGCCTAAAAAGCTGATTAGAAAACAATATAGTTAGCCATTGGTAGATTTAGATTTAATTTAAAATCTTGTACTTTAGGCAGGATGATAATAATATGAATGTGAGTAAATACACAATCTTACCTTAAAAAAGTAGAAAAAACAAAAAAAAGATATTTTGGAGAAAACCATAGTAAACTTATTAAAACGTTGCAACTAAAATACTTGAAATATGTATCCAGTCATCGTGACTACCGTTCAAACGCAATTTTAAATCCTGAGTCTTGAATTTCACTGCAGGCAGGAAAATAATAAAAAGAAGAAAAGAGAAACATTTCTGTGTATCAGAAAAAGAAGGAACATCAATAATTAGATCAAAAATATGGTCTATATAAGATTTTATGAACATGCAAGGCAGAATTCAAACGATATGCATAGGTACGGAAAAAATAAGTAAACTGTATTATTTGTTTAGTGGTAAAACAATTATTTCTAATGATTCGACTACGATATGTGCCGCTTAGTAAGTAGATAGCGCGCCAGATCGATGACAGTGTTAATAAGAGCAAATTTATGCAGCTTAGATTAGGATTTTTTAAACTTATTTTGTGGTTAGTATATACAGAGTATTAATAAATTTGAACCTTAGTATTTACAACGTTCTTACATGGGGTCGTTTTCTCAGAAGTGCGCCTAGTCTTCTCGGGTCTTCCTCCAATAAGGGTATTCACATTCATCTTATTAAAAGGCAGTATATATACGGAACTCTTTCTGTCAACGTCAAATAAGTTTTTGACGGTTTGGAAATAATCACGATTACAGTTAATAAGCGCATTGTGAAGTGTTTAAATATCTCAATGTGTTTCGTTAACCGATGTAGCAACTATTCTGTTGGATTTATGGGCCCTCTATAGTAAAATGTATCATATAAAGTTAACGATCCCTTTAATTTATTTTCTTTTTACTCAATGCCGCAATCATAATTTTAATATTTATGAATAACTTTATAACCAATAAACCCATTCTCGATAAAAACAAACAGCTCAGCACATAGTTCTTACGTTTACGGCAACAATAAAAATATACTCGAAAATACTCATAAAATGTAACTGTAAAACTCTATATACGAAAAGCATGACTTTTTGTGAATGCTGAGTAGGGGATTTAGCCTCGATTGTACTGTATATGCAGATTTAAGGAGTATAAACGTTTATTTATATTAAAATAGTTCAAGCAGATGATGTTGTAACTCTAAATTGAGAAATTATTGTAGTGAAATATTATGAATCGTAACGCCAGCTAACTGAATTTACAATTACTCTCCCAAATTCATAATACAAGGATTCGAAAGTCTCGCATTGTTTAAAGTTGTACTATTAATATGGATTAAATAATATGATATTTTAAAATACCACCCCATATTAGGCTCAGAGTAATGACCTTATTAATAATTAATAATTCAATGTTGATCTTTATATATATTTATACAGGGTGTCCGGAAATGACGATGAAAAATTTTAAGGTATGATTCTACATAAAAAGATATGAAAAAAAGTTCATATTAACATAGGTCCGGAAATGCTTCCAGAGGGAGCTAGAGGCCCTTGAATATGGTGTCATAAAAGTGGTTATTATTTAATTTATTAGGATCTACTTACAATACAGGAATTAACTTCTACGTATAGGTTAGAGTAATTGGAGGTCACTTTTTGAAAATATCAGGTGACCCATATTGCAACCAGTGGCGTGGGAACAAAGGGTGGTTAGTTATTTAGGGTCATATTTTTTTTCGCCGAGTGTATTTTCGCTATTTTTTAAAATAAATTATGTTTCTTTGAACATTATTACGTAAAAAAGGTTCCCTTGGTATAAAGTCGTATAGTTGACCGTTTTCGAGAAGGAGGAGCAACTATATGAGGATATCACAACAGCAAAACAATAAGAAAATGCTTACTTTGCAGGGGAGAATTGCTGGTCAATTTTCTTAATAGCGAACGCCTGTATTGCTTGAATACTTTTTTTGAAAAACCGCCACATCGCAAATGGACATGAAGAAGTCCGAACGGTTCAACCAAAAACGAGATAGATTTTATTCTATCCAACTTTTGACAATATTGTAGGGATGTGACCATTCTGAACCAAGTGGACACGGAGAGCGACCACAGAATGGCCAGGGCCTATTTCCGACTAGATATCCGGAAGGAAAGAAATAAACTTATTAGCAAACCCCGGTTCCCAACAAGGGATGAATTGGAGGCAAGGAAAGAAGAATACCAAAAAGAAGTCACACATCGACTGGAAACAGAGGACGCTGTTGAAGGAATGAATATTAACCAAGTAAATGAGAACATAAAAGCTGCTCAACAAAATGCAACAAAAAAGATCTGCTTCAAGACCAAGAAACTTAGTGCCCACACTCTCCAATTAATGAAAGAAACAAGGGAAACAGAAAAAGGCACTGACGAACACAAACTCCTAAACAAAAGAGCAACAAAGGCTATTAGAACAGACATAAGAAAACACCATACCTAAATAATACACGAAAGAATCGAGAATAACGCAAATATGCGGGTTTTCAGATCTAGACTGTCAAAGGGAAATTATACTCTCCATTAACGAATAATGCAGATAAAGATCCAAATATCTCCATTCAGGTAATGAACGTAGGTTCAGAGAACATGCTAGATATGTCCCTGGATGAAATAAGAAAAGCCCTAAAGAATATTAAAAATGGCAAGTGCCCCGGTGAAGATGGAGTCACAGCGGAAATGTTGAAACTGGGGGAAAGCAACCTTAAAAAGAAAGTCCAGATTCTTTTAAATAAATGTCTACACGAAAGTAAAGTACCAGAGGAACAGTATAATACCGAGGTAGTGCTCCTGTTCAAGAGGGACGATCTTACGAATATAGAAAACTACCGACCAATCAGTCTGCTGTCGCATCTCTGTAAACTTCTTACCAAGATCCTCACAAACCGCCTTTAAAATAAATTAGACTTCTACCAGCCAGTGGACAGCCAGTGGAACAAGCGGGATTTCGCAGCGTGATAGAGAAAACAACAGAGAACAATATACCCATATACCTAGCATTTGTAGATTTTCATAAGGCGTTCGATTCCATTGAAACACGGTCCTTCGTAAACGGTTTAAATAACCCCAGAATAGACACAAGATACAGCGCACTCATAAATAATATCTACCAAAAAGCAACAATACATGTTAGAATCAATGATAACACTACAACTGGAAAACACCATACCACCAAAACTGTTTACATTGGCTCTGGAAGAAGTATTTAAAACACCACAATTGCAGGGAAAAGGTCTGAAAATCGATGGATCGTATCTTAGCAATTTACGACTTGCGGATGACATAGTCCTCATCTCAGAAAACCCATCGAGTTTAGAGCAATGCTGAAGCAGCTTAACAAGGCATCTAAAGCTATAGGTTTAAAAATGAACACTGCAAAAACCAAAATCATGAGTCCAGAAGAACAACATGTATCCCTAGATAATAGCATAATCGAAAATGTCACCGAATATGTATACCTCGGTCACACCATTAAATTGGGGAAAGAAACCCAAAGAGCAGAAATATCAAAAAGAATCGGACTTACTTGGGCCGCCTTCGGCAATCTCCACATATTCTTAAAAATCAGGAAATCCCCATAAACCTAAAACGTAAGATATATGAGACATGTATTGTGCCCGTGGCTACTTATGGCCTCGAAACAATGGCTATCACAAAACAAAGTGCAAACAGATTAAGACGAACACAGAGAGCGATGGAGCCCGCTATGCTGGGATGTCCTTGCAAGATAGAATAAGAAGCGAAGCCATCAGAAGGAGAACGCGGGTGGCTGAAGTGGCGTTAGGTAGGTCATGTCGCGAGACACACTGGAGACCCAGGGAGACCAAGCGAAGCAGAGGTAGACCACAGAGACGCTGGATAGACAACATTGTGGAAGTAGTGGGAAAAAACTGGTCCCGAACTGCTAGAAATTGACAGATTTGGAAAAGATACGAAGAGGCCTATGTCCAGAAATTAATGGAAGAAGGCTGATGAAGAAGACTGAGGAAATATTAAATTTACCTATACTAAGCATATGTTACAGTATGTTTAGTAGATAAAGTACATTTAAATACTTTTCTCTTGCCACTTATTTACCACAACCTCTGTATTATTTTCTTGACAATAATGTTTGCCAGTCTGTGGCCTCTCGTTTACCCCATATTATATTGGTTTATTCTAACGTCTTTTCTAAAGCTACCGACCAAGTGGGTTTCGCTGTCAAACAACTTGGGTCCCAGTTTCATACTTATGTAGTAATTATCTACAAGAGGTCCAAACAAAATTATAACAGGGTTGGTCCGTACAGTTGACCCGTCTCTTTTTTTCTTTGCTGCATTATCATTTTTGTGATTTGGTCCAGTAAATCGGAACAATTTTTTTTGTATTACGTGGTAGCATAATAGTATGATTTGACCCTAAGAATTGGCTACCTTCAGTTATAGTTGCGAGGCATTAAGTTGGAGAGCTTGACAAATATAATAATATTTTAAACAAGAAAACCAATTTCAAAAAGAGACAGTGATAACATCAGGCAAAATTGAGGCACTCTTAAATGACATTCAAGTAGGGCATTGCCCAAACTAATTCTTTATGTGAAGTTCGGCCCATAAAGCCACATATCATTAAATAGAAGTAAAAGGCATAAAGCCTGACTTAGAAGACAAGGAAGATCCTAAAAGTAAGAGCTGGTTCTAGCTTGACTTCCCGCTGAATTACACGATAAAGTTGTTTAAATTCGGCCCTCAATATTGGAAGTAGATGATGTATCTTCGCTTCTCCATTTTGATTTTATTGCGATATGGTGCTGATTGCTAAGCTAGGGAAGAGTACGGCGTTACAGAATCTATGGAATTATGCTTAGGTATTTAAATCATCTTCCAAAGATTGGCGTTTAAATAAGTGAGCGCACGTGCTCCATACAATAGTTATTCAGTAGGGGAACAAAATTAGTCTAATCACTAGTATGAGGATCAGATTTTTGAATATATCCATACGTCGTTATTTTGTTTGCTACAACTCACAGCAGACCAAAGTATCCTGCTTTAAAAACCCAATATACTCGTCACCAATTAGAATGTAATTTGAGGACATTCAATTACATTAATAAAATATCCATCTATATTACTAATACAAGGTAGTTGACAGAACGCGAAAATATCCGGACAATGTATCTAATATTTGACCGGCACTAGTCTGGAACACAATTCTGCACTCCCGCTTAGCGATAACTCTGCCCCATAAAAAAAGATCATAACAGGTAGCCCAATTGGCGTCAGAAGCATCCATTCATACTTATTTAAATAAAAAATAGGTGTTAAAACACTCCAATAATGATTCTTAATTTTATATTTTTGGCATTTAGAACGATATAAAATATATAAAAAATAATGTTAATATATAATAATTTTTTTTATTAAACAGAATTATGAGAAACAAGATACCCTCGATTTTCTTGGCTCCCATTTGTCTTTATGTGCAATGCACTGATCGTTCGCGTCACTGGAATTGGAGGTTTGTATAAACAAATACTCACTGTCATCCTGCTTGTGAAACAGTTTTATTTTATTTTAATGTATTTAATTATACCCTCCAAATAATAATCGTAAGGTAAATACGGCAGACATGCAATTTTCACATGCAATGAGGGGGCACAACAGTTTTGGCTACTTTACTACCTGGCAAGGAAAAATTAGAACGTGGCATATTTTTTATCCAACTTTAAACATATATTGTGAATCCGCTTTAAGAGCTAGATAAAATAAAAAACAACGACGTTATTAAAGTTAAACCATGAACAAATCGTTTATTGATTTCGTATTCCCTAATTTGTAGTCCTGTACCAGGTACAATTTGGTAAGTTGCTTCCATACTTATTGGCCTTAGTGCAAAATTTTCTGCAGCCTCAAAAAATAGGTCTTTGGATGACAGTTTCGTGTAGAAGAATAATTGAATCCATCTTTTTTTAATTTCACGGTCAACGGAGAGGGGTACAGAAAGAACATGTCCAGTGAATTTGTTCAACTGCACGTTGATCAACTTAGCTCTTTTCAGCAGGACGGTAAAGAACCATGTTCAGAAGAAAGATTTATTAAACGAAAATGTCTTTTTTTCTTTTAATCGACTTTATTGATTTTTATATATCAAGTTGTAAATAGCTAAAATATAATAACTGGTCGTATTTTTTATTTTTATTTTTGACAACTTATATTTAAATAAACAGAAATACGAGTACATTACACTACCCCAGAAGCTTGCTTCGCTTTTTCGCAAATAATTATTTTCTTTATTGATTTCTTTATTAATTCTTTTGTTAGATCTAAAGTTTTTTTTAATTCTATTTAGGCTCAGAATTAACCTGAGTTAAACCAAATTCTGTATACGCAGGTTTAATTGTATTAACCGTGCAAGGTTTCTCTTTGTTGCCATTGATGGTAAAATATCTGTTATTTCTATCTAGTATTTTAAATTAACCATTGTATGAAAATGATAAAGGTTTTTTTACAAGATCGTATTAAAACAGGACTTGACGAAAATAAATCTTTATTAGCGAAAGATTCTCGTTGTTTAAAACTAGAACAACATTTTAATTTGTTTATGATTGTCTTTAAATTAGCAATAGAAACATGAAACTGAAGAATCTGTATTTTCGATAGACTCTTCTTCGAAGATCTCTTCTGAAACTGTAATTTGTACCATATACCAACTCGACAGAACTATATTTCAAACCTTTTTGAAATTAGTTTGTAAACCAAACATTTCCAAAGGTAATGAATCTACCCAATTATTATAAAGGTTGACTGCTTTAAGAGAATTTTTTCAAAACGATGAAATCTTTCGATTAAACCGTTCGAAATAGGATGATAAGCCGTAGTTTCTGACCTGTTAGAACCTAGTATATACATTAAATCACCGAATAATTTTAATATTAACTGAGATCCTCTATCTGTTCCTTAGGAACACCACACCTTGATACCCAATCAGAAACTAGAGCTTCAAAAACCGTTTTACTAGACATATCCTTTACTGGCATAGCTTCCAGTCATCTAGTTAAATGATACTATAGAAGTAACTACATAAGTGGAACCTGTTGAAGGTGCTAATTGTCTCACAATATAAACATGTATGTTACTAAATCTACCATCATGCGGAGCGAAGTCAGACAAAGGAGGATCTGTACGTTTTACCACTTTAGAAAGTTGACATTCTTCACAACACTTAGTTCAGCTTTCAATATCAAGGTTTAAATATACCCGAACAATTTTAGAAGCTATTAATTTTTCAGTACCTAAAGAATATAAAGCGTCAAAAACTTTTTGTCCGAATTGAACAGGAACATATGGACGACAAAGTCAAGGTTTTTATTGAGTAAGTTATTTTTTTTTAACAAAGTGATGCTTTATCTGTCGCTTTCAAATTATTAAGTTCATATATAGGGAGAGGAAAGAAAGTCAAAAAGTCTTTCTCCACTGATTTAAAAAGGAGCAATCAAAGGCTCAATTTTTTAATAGAAAATCCTCTACGTGTCTCGAAGGTAGTGACCTTCATCTTCAGGAGACAAAATTAGTGTTGCTGTTGGTATTAGCAAGAAAAAGAAAATTATTGGTGGAAGGTGACGTTGATGGAGCTTTAAGATTTGAAATTTGAAAATGTATTAAGCAGTGAATGTAATCAGCATTCTGAAATCTTAAGTCAAAATTTTTATTAAAAGTACTTATGAAATGTTTGTCATATTTAGTGGGTTTTAAAGAAAGATGATGTTCTTTCCATGAAAGTTTCAAGAAAGGATATATAAATGGAATTGTGGGACATTTCAATTCATTTAAAGAGAAATTTTGTTAAAATCTGAGAGCGAATCTGTAACAATAAAAAATGTAATTAGTAAGAATTATTAATAAGATCCGTACTTACTCATCTTGTTGAAGACTCATTATAAAGGTTTAAAACATATTATGAAAGATAAACAAGTGTTGTACAATCCATAGATTGCTCTACAGATGGCGGGACAAAACTTTAAGGCACCTATTCCCAGAAAGGTGTAAATTTCAAATACTATCCCTTTATTTCCTTCTTAAGATGTTTTACTTATTTTACATCCACTTTCTATAATTAATTATCAAAATTTCCAAATTCCACAGGTATAGATCTAAGTTGTATATCTCAGCCACAATAGTGCTTCACTAAACCTTAACTTTTATGTTTTATATAGCGACTAATAGAGGCCACCCTAAAAAAGAAGAAGTTTTAGGACACTTATTCCCCAACTTTGTTAGTAATTTTATTTTGATGTATTGTAAGTTAGGTTATATACAGGTTTTATATTTGACCATCTGTCTAACTATAAGGACTGTGATTGAGCTTTTTATCTTTTTTGTTTCTCTGACCATACTGACATCCCCCATATTGTTCTTTAACTGTCAACGTTTAACTTTCAACTGTCCATTGATTCTGAACATGTTTTTAGTTCTCATTTTAATTGTGTTTGTCTCCCTGTTTCAATCTTTGAGGGTATATAAATTAAATTATTTTGTGTTTTTAAAAAAATTTTTTAAAAGAATTTTAATTCTCTTATTAATCATGATTGATTGGTTCACTACAAACTATGAGACTTAATTACGGGTGATAGGGCCTTAGGTCCTAAGTACCCCCAAATAATTTTAATAACATGTTTTAAACCTTTATAATCAGTCTTTAACAAAATGAGTAAGTACGGACCTTACTAATTCTAACTAATTACTAATTACATTTTTTATTTTTACAGATTCACTCTCAAATTTTAACAAAATCTCTCTTCCTTGCCTTTAAATAAATTGAAATGTCCCACAATTCCATTTATATATCCTTTCTTGAAACTTTCATGGAAAGAACATCATCTTTCTTTCAAACCTACTAAATATGACAAACATTTCATAAGTACTTTTAATTAAAATTTTGACTTAAGATTTCAGTATGCTGATTACATTCACTGCTTAATACATTTTCAAATTTCAAATCTTAAAGCTCCATTAACGTCACCTTCCACCAATAATTTTCTGTTTCATGCTAATACCAACAGCAATACTAATTTTGTCTCCTAAAGATGAAAGTCACTACCTTCGAAACATGTAGACGATTTGCTATTATAAAATTGCACCTTTGATTCTCTCTCTCTCTCTGTAGCCTACAACCCAGGGTGGGTCTTCGCTGACTTTACAATTTGCCTCCACTTGCTGCGGTCCATCATAAGTTCTTCTGGTCGCTGGATATTTAGGCTTCGTAAATCCGCCGCAATATTGTCTTTCCACCGCATCCTTGGTCTTCCCAGCGGCCGCCTTCCTACCGGGGTCTCTTCCCATACCAGCTTGACGACACGTTGGTCTTGTCTTTTAACATGGCCGGCCCATCTCAATCTCTCTGACTTTATTATTTTCACTATATCTGGTTGGTTATATAGTTCTTGTAATTCCCTGTTAGTTCTAATTCTGTATTGCTGTGTGGCGTTGTCCTTGGCTGGTCCATATATCCTTCTAAGAATTCTTCGTTCTGCTATTTTCAGTCGGTTCTCATTTTGTTTCGTCATCGTCCATGTTTCACATGCATATGTCATTATAGGTCTTATAACTGCATGGTAAATTGCTATTTTTGTACGGCGGGTTACATTTTTCGATTTCATTATTTTTTGTAGCGCAAAACAGCAGCGATTGGCTCCTTGTATTCTGTTGTTAATCTCTTGTGTTATATTGTTATCAGAGGTGATCGTAGCTCCCAAGTATTTAAACTGGTGGACCCTTTCAAAATTATAGTTGTCCATTGTCACGTTCTGTCCTATCCTGTCTCGTCGTTCTGTTCTTGTTGTAGTCATGTATTTTGTTTTATCTTCGTTTATTCGTAGGCCAACTTCTTTTGCAGCATTTTCCAGTTTGATGAACTCCTCCTTGACGTTGATAGTCGTATTTCCCACTATATCTATATCATCAGCGAAAGCCACCACAATGCGAGGACCCTGGTCTCTAAATAGGAGCGTTTCTATGTTCGCCTTTCGCACGGCGCTCTCCAAAGCGATGTTAAAGAGTAGTGGGGATAACGCATCATCCCCCTGTTTGAGGCCACTGTTGATTGAGAGAAAGGTTGACAGTCTTCCCTCAAGTCTTACTGCACTTGTAGATCCCTCCACACAGGCTTTTGTGAGCCTAATTAACTTTTTCGGTACGCCCAGTTCTGCCATGGCATTCCACAGTTCCACCCTTATGATGCTATCAATCACCTTTGATTGATCCTCATTAAATCAGTGGAGAAAGACTTTTTGACTTTCTTCCCTCTCCCTATGTTTCAACTCCACTTTGAGAATGGACTATTTCTTTAAATCATGTTCATATATGTTTAATGAGTAAGAGTCATTTCTCTGAAATCGATGTTAGAGACAAATGTTATTATTATGCAAGAGGGCACATCAGCAACTGAATTTTTCTTGCGTCTAGCGTGTCTTATATCTAAAGTAAATTAAGAAATACAATCTATATGACGATTTTCCCTAGGCCAACATTTATCTGATTTAGAATTCAGTGCACACGTAATAGGTTTATGATCAGTCAAATTATAAAATTCTTTTTTTTTCTATCTAAAATTTATATTCCTTTATAGTCAGCTAAATCCCCAGCAGTGCTCTGCCAAAAGTACTGTATCTACATTTAATTTTCTAGAAAAAAACTAAAAAGGTTGCCAAAACCCATTAACAAATTGTTGAACAGCTCCTAAAGCAAAATCTGAAGAATCGACCATTACATCGATGTCACCAATATTAAGAAGAAAGATTTATTAAACGAAAATATTTTATTTATTCTTAATCGATTTTATGGATTTTTATGATTATATGAAACTGTAAATAGCTAATAAACACAACTGGTCATCTTTTAATTTTTTTAGCCAACCTAAATGTCTACTTGTCACTATAGCTTTTCTCCGCGAGCATACGCAAGTTGAATTTCCCGCTACATCATCTTGTTTAATGATTATGAACTATTTTGAGTTCCCTTATTTAAAAATTGGAAGAATTATCAAAACTCCTGTACATAATTTGCAAGAACTCAAACGAAGGATTGTTGAAGGTTGGGTAAATGTCACTCTGAGCTAAATATTTTTTTAAAGTTTATTAATGTAATGTAATATAATTCAAATCAGGTTCCATTTTATCATGCTTACTACAAGTTAACAGATCTGTTATACTTAATTAATTAATGTTCCAGCGTAGAAAGCAGATTACTCGTACTTGCATAGCATTGTTTGAAACTAAAATGACAGCAGCAATAGTCGAATCAACGGAGAATCAACCTTTAATTTGGGACCCGCCCAAAGACTAATCAACAGGTAGATATTGAATGCCAAGATTTACAAATTATACTACACTTCTTTCCTTTAAACGATTTAGTAAATCACATTGAGAATAAGCGAAGCTTTAAAAGACAGGCGAAAAGGCTTTGAGAACTCGAATTAATTAAATATAGCAAAAAGTCGGCAACGACCGGAAAGCGATAATATAATATAAATTTGTAATGAGATTAAATATAATATTATAGCATTAGTGTAGCGCTCTAGGAATATAAATATTTATATTTTTCACGTTTCCAGTAGGCTGATATATAATTGTCTAAATTCAAATATATTACACATATTACATCGCATCTGCTATATAGCATTCAACTATAATATTTCTCCAGACTGCTTCCTTAAGCCGGCTACGGACGATGAGCGATAATATAATATATATTATAGCTCGGCAGTGAGCTATAATATTATATTATATTATTACTGCAGCGGACTAGAATATATATATTTTTTATTTTTCAAAATAGTAGACTGATCCAGTGAACTATAATATGGCGTAGGTGCGAAAATGGCGGAAGTGAAGTTTAATGACTCGTTATTGCTAGATACCATTGATAGCTCACCAGAAGATGAATCAGATGCTGAAAGTGACAATCTATTAGCAATTATGGTTAGTAACCAAAAAGAAACACCAAGATTCTGGTTATCTAACCACATCTTATCAAAACACGTCAAAACATGTAAACAACGCCGGTTTGCTTTCTTGGCGGGCAGCGCGACGCAAGAGGGGGGAAATATATATCCTAAAAATCGCTCGGAAAGCATATTCGTTCTGACATAAAATATATCGCTTGGTGTAGTCGGGATATAGATATATATTATAGCATCAATGCGCGGCGACTTGCGCTCCTTAATGCAAAGCGATATTTTTATAACATGTGAGCTATAATATATATTATATTATAGCTCATATGGGCGACAAGACGCAAGGGGTAGCGCATCGAAAACTTTCCACACATGTGTATTGATGTTAATGAATAAATCAAAATATGCTCGGCCACATAACCATTAGTTCTCAAGGGGACATATTTTTTTGATATTTTCACCCACCCTTAACATGTTAAATAGAAAGGGGGTTAAGGACTATCTTACTTTAAAGGAAATTTAATTGCCTTTACAACGGGATCTTGCTCGTTTAAATCGAGTAAGTAGTTCCTAAGAAATAAGGCAAAAAAAAGTTCTAAGTAACAAAATTTATTAGCACTTTTATCAATCAAGTAAATGTCAAAAATGTTCACCTCCATTCATGCAATTATAAAGGCACTATTCGAAATCTTCGCGAACATTGCGGAAGTTATTTGTCGGCACTCCTACAATAATCGGGTTAGATGGTATAGTTTTTAGATTTTAAATGTCTCCACAAGAAAAAGTCCAGTAGCAACAAATCAGAAGATCTTGTAGGCCATTCAATTGCACCTCTTGCGCTTGCTGGCAGATAACGGTCATTAATGGCATTTATTAAAGTAGGGTCAAAAGTGATTTCCAACAAGTCTAGGTACATTTCAAGGTAGAAATTCGACCAATACCTAAAATTAGGTCCATTGATAGTACTATAAAGGAAAATAAAAGCATTTATCGGAGAAACAAAGTTTAAGCATAAGTTGTTGATCCCAAATAATTCTTTTACTACCTTGTGCGAGGTAAGAGGTGAGAGATCGATTGCGATATGACCTGAAACTGCATTTTCTATAGCTGCTTCATTTGTTACCGGATTATCAACACTTCTTTTTTTGGCGGCCATTTTTCGAACTTGAACATAATTTCCAGCAATTTCTCTTGGCCGGTTTTATCGATATATATTTTTTCCCAAAGTCCTAGTGTTATTACTTTCTGAGATATAGCCGATTAGCTCCTTTGGTGGAACACCCGGTACATCTTTTCAAATATTTTCAAATTTTATTTAATCCTATTGATTTATTGATATTGTCTATTTTCAATAATTGTTCAATATTTAAAACTGGAAGATTTATCATTCGCGTTTAGCAATCTTTTTAAAATGCTTAACGAACCAAATTATCAACTTATAAGATATCAAGCAGATAATATTCCTTCTTTTAATGGTAATCCGAACAAATTAATAGATTTATTAATCCTTGCAAAAACTTTTTCAATATTCACAAAGATAGTACAAACAATGGCGCAGCTATATATGTGTGCTTATTTGTTACGGTTTTAAATAAATTAATTGGTAGAGCAGCAGATTTAATCACCTCACGAGTAGAGTTTACTACTTGGCTTTTACTCAAAATTTTAATAGTCTCAACTTATTCCGATAAAAGATCAATTGATTGTGAATCCAAGATATTTTAGCTTCTAGACCAGAAAAAGGTAAAAGTCCCCAACAATTTGGTCTGCGTTTACAAGACGCGCGTAACTTACTTTTTTCGAAAGTTAATATGTGTAACGAGTCTAATGAAGTTAAGCTTTTAAGAATACATGAATATAAAAACTTAATTTTTTAAAACATTCATAAACGGACTTTAACTACCACATGCAATTAGTCGTACGTTAAAAAAATCCCAAAACTCTCGAAGAAGCAATGACTCACGCAGTGAAAGAAGAAAATTTTCTCTTCTACAAAAATCGAAACAACAATAAGAGCGATCACAATACGAAACCTCCAAATTTTATTACACCAAAAAAATTTAATACACCCCCACAAACGTATTATTCTGTTATTCCGAATAAACATTTGTACCAACCAGTACAATAATCGAACTTTTCACCTTATCGAGGTAGTAACATGCAAAATCCTAACAGACCTCAATTTTTAGGTTACGGACAGTTTAGCAATCCCGTTCAAAGACCAAATTTTGGCAATCAAAATTTTAGACTCTCTTTTAACCCAAGACCATGTTTTAATAAACCTAATATACATCACACGCGTAATTCAGCAATCTCAAACTTAAGAAAACCCGAACCCATGAATACATCGTCTGGAAACACCGTGTTATATAATATTACAAAACTATGAACTTTTCTCGCATTATCCTTCTAATGAACCTTTTACTGTTAAGACAGCGCATACTACCACCATACATGATGAAGCAATAATGATCCCAATATTTCCTTTATTTAATTGTCAACGAAAACAGAAATTTTTCTTATTTGGTTTATCTCAAAAATTTGACGGGCCTTAAGGAATAGATTTTCTAACTTATATTGGCGCAAATATCGATTTAAATTCTAGATACTTAAAAACCCCAACTGCTAGTTTTTCAATATTTAATATAGATGAATCTATAATGACCCAATCATTAATAATGTCGAAACTTATAAAACAGAAATAGCCATACCCCCTCGTACAAGTCAAAAAGTAAAATTACCTGTTAAACAAACGGTATAGGAATTTTAAAATACACAGACTTTGGTTCTGCTAAAATGCAAGAAGCCTTAGTACAAGTTGTAGGTTCTTTTGCAATAACTCTCGTAACAAATGATAGTCAAAACCCCGTAAAAACTACAATATTAGAACCCTTTGATATCGAAACGTTTTTTATCGAAAAAATGGAAACCGATACTGAATTAAAGAAATAGAATCTTCAAAAACAAAATTTAAAAAAGTTAAAGTTATCACATTGTAATAAAGAAGAATTTAAAGCCATTCGACAAATATGCTACGAATACCGAGACATATTCTATAGCAAAGGTAACCCTTTAACTTTCACAAATCAAATTAAACATAAAATCAATTTAACGAACGAAACACCTATATTTACTAAAACATATCGATACCAAGAAATACATAAACAAGAAGTAAAATCACAAGTCAATAAAATGCTTAAAAACGGCATTATTCAAAATTCAAGTTTACCTTGGAGCAGCCCAATCTGGATTGTTCCAAAAAAATTAGGCACATCAGGAAAACGTAAATGGTGCATAGTAATTAACCATCGCAAAATAAACGAGAAAACAGTAGATAATAAATTCCCATTACCAAACATAACACATATTTTAGATAAATTAGGCAAAGCCCAATATTTTTCAACTCTAGATCTAGCGACAGGATTCCACCATCAGAAATGGAACCAAATGACATTTCCAAAACAGCCCTCTCAACCGATACACAGGTCATTACGAGCTTAAACGAATGCCACTCGAACTCAAAAACGCCCCTTCAAATTTTCAAAGAGTAATGAAGAATGTTCTTCGCGGTTTTCAAAACGAAATATCTTCTGTATATTTAGACGATATAATAATTTTTCCATCTCTCTTCAAGAACACATTGAAAGATTAAAATCAGTATTTGATAGACTAAGATCGATCAAGAAATTGATACATTTTTACGAGAAAGTTATAATCAATTTAAACCCGAAAACTTGAATCCTGACAATGTCAGTAAAATACTTGAAACTATCGGAAAACCCAAAGATACTAAAATTAAATTTAGATATATACAAGATATTAAAATAAAGCCCGCTAATCAACCTACTACTGGTCATGCAACTGAAGCCCCTATCGAAATTGACGATAACTCAAATAACACAGTACATAGTGTTAATGCGGAAAACAACTATTCTACTGTTACTCTATTAGACGAATTTATAAATAATAAGTCACACCAAATTATTGTTAAAAAATCACCTTACGACGAATACAATAAAATTAGTCGCGAAAATTTTGAAGGTCACCAAATCATACACGCAACTTTACCCACTAATATGTTAATCATTACTAATTTCTTTAAAGAATACCTAATTAGCAAAAATACCTATATATTATATATTTATTTCTTTTGCAAAGAACTGCTACCTTATTTCCAACAATCTATAATGAATCATTTTAATAACTTAAAACTTATAGAATGTACTAAATTAATAAATAACGCCCAACAGGACGAAAGAGAATTGTTAATTTAATATCGACACGAAAGTAAAACATACCATCGTGGAATCGAAGAAACATGAAAATTTCTAAAAGCTAATTATTGCTGGAAATCTCTAAATTTAATGTAACAAAATACATCAACAATTGCGAAATTGGTCAGCGTTCAAAATATAATAGAAATCCTCCCTGATTAACCACTTTTAACAAAAACACAAAGCAAACCTCTTGAAATATTACACGTAGGTATATTTACTTTTGGCAAATAAAAGTTTTTGACAACAATAGACAAATTCTCTAAATATGCTCAAGCCCTTTCACCTTCCATACACAGGAAATGCAGTGTGATACTGTGACGAATTAATAAAATTATTTTCATTCTTACGAGTACCAAAACAAATCGTGTCAGATAACGGATCTGAATTCCATAACGAAATAGTCAGTGGCTTATTAAAAGCACATAATATAATAATTCATTTTAACACACCTTATCACCACGAATCAAATTCTCTAATAGAAAGATTACATTCGACTCTAATTGAACATATTCGTATTCTACGCTAGGCAGATTCCCAAGCAGATGTAATAAAGTTAATGCTTTACGCAATCATCGCTTAAAATAATACAATACATTCAAGTACAAATTTTCCTCTTTACGAACTCGTCCTCGAACACATCGACTCTAGAGATCCAAAGGATTTATTACCATCCCACGTATATACCAAATATTTAAATCACCATAAAAATAATACCCAAATTCTTCATGATCAAATTACTGAAAAAACAAAAGAATTAAATCTAAAAACTATAGAAAGAGCAAATAAAAATAAAACCCCGAAAGAACTAATTATCGGCTCTCAAATTTTATAAGAAATCCGATAACCGATCATCATTCGGTCCCTATATTTTAACCGATATCTTAGAAAATAATAAAATGGAAATTGAAAACCCTAAAACCAAAGAAAGGAATTATTCACATAAACGAAACTAAAATAACATCTCTTGTTCCAGATGGAGCTGGACCATCGCAACAGAAAGAGTAAAATTCAACGATTTAAACAATCATCCCGGAACTCTACCTTTTAGACTAGGAATCGCGCAACTCGAATCCAATAAATGAACCTTTGTACAAAATATTGACTTAGAACCCCTAATATTGAAATTCGACACAATTAAACAAACAATCTTTAAACAGAAATACAAGATATTAGTAAACACTTAAGCACAGATAAATTGCCGTTAGAAAGTAAAGCACAAAGCTTACTTAACTTTGAAAAAATATTATTAATTAAAAGCTTTTCAAAAGGGTTTAACATAATATTTGTATTATAATTACCTCTTGTCGGGCCAGAGACATATCAATATTTTAATTTATTTCCTTTACCAACTCCTGATAATCAACCTTTTTTTTTGGTCAATATTCCCTATAAACCCTACCTAGCACTAAACAGTAAAAACTACGCCTATACGGACCAGGGATGTATGGAGATTTAATCTCAAAGCTACCTATGCAAAGAAGCGCATACCACCATAATAGAAGGCAGCCCTGCCTGTGCAGTTCAACTTATCAAGCAACATGCCAATATCACGTCATGTCACCCCTTCAAGACAAATCTGAAACAAGAAAAGTTAGCAATGGAAAATGGTTAATTACAGTCCCCAATCATCTTGTCAGCACTATTAACTATCAAAAATCAGTTGCAATTTACCCCTATTTGGATCTTACCTGTTGGAACTACCAAGTGATTGCAAAATCAGAATCAAATCGATCACATTGGAAATTTACAAACGTAACGAGCTTCTCAGAAGTCAGTCTACCAATATTGAATCTAAGCCAAATCGAAGGACGCCGATCAATCTACAATCCACCCACCATGGACCTCAACGATGTCAATCTTAAAGCAATCAAAGAAATATAAGATCAATTGGAAGAACAGAAGAAAAATCTGGAAGAAATTACGTCAACGATCTATATTAATCAAACTAGTTTTTGGGCAATATTTCCATATATTATAATCGCTTTGTTAATTATCAATACTGTATACCGAAAATACTTAAAGAAATCTAAAAATTCCGAAGTCAATTTGCCAAAACCAAATATTAATGATACACATATTTCAATTTTTTAGTATCGTGAAATCACGTTCTTTCGTACGTGCTTTCATCTAATAAGGGAGGAGTTATATTCCCGTGAGAATTGTCTACTAAAGGATTCACAGAATCTCTTATCTCAATTCTTAGATTTTCTATATTTTATTCTCATGCAATGTCAGCATCCAAAATATCATAAATATAAGTAAATCACAATATCAAGGGGAGTTTAATTGTAACCACAGTTAAATAAGTTTTTTTAAATAAACATTTTTGTTAACCGCTTTGTTATCTGTCCGAGCGTTTTTTACAAACTCCCCTCTTAATTTTTATTGAATTTATTCTACTTATATACTACGAATACACTGTCTATATAGTCAATGCGCGGTGTTTTGTACTTTCTTAAGCATAGCAATATTATTGTAATATGGAAGATATATTATATTATGTTATATTATAGCTCACCATCCGTTGACGACTTAAAAGGACTGAATAAGTACATTAAATGTTTTCTCAACTGAACCAAAAAAAATTTGTATGTAATAAGAAGCAAAAAATTTTATCAAAAGACAAAAGGGCCTTAGGCAGTATTAACTTAACCCAACAGCCTCATCACATACCTATTTAAGTTACGAATTTCTTGTTAGGGTTCGAGATATCTAATCTGCTTTCATTTGGTATGCAAATAGCCTAATCACGGCTATGCTTTCTCGTGTTTAATATGCCTGTAAAATTAAAAGAAGCGTAACAAAAATTAACCTAAAAATTTTGGGATTCCCGAGAGATAATATAAATGTATTAATTATTATAATGTGTATCTAAGGATCCTTTGTTCAATTACAGCAAATGTAGAAGAAACCTTGAGTTTGAGTGGATTGATAGAGCGGGCATAGCATAGTATATGAAAGTGTAAGTATCTAAAGCAACAGATCAGCGACATGTATCTATGTTAGAAAACGAGCTACTTACCGATAGTTTTCTTACGGGACAAGTGCCCTATAAAATATGTACAGGGACATTTTTTTAAGTGTCTCACCCGATTGACGATTTTCCCGCTAACTATAATAAAAAACAAATTACACATGTCAATGATTTTCCGCAAGGAAGACCAATTTAATATCGATAAACATATAGGTTCACAAATTTGACAGATACGACGTCACTTTGAATTTTTTTAAATGGCAACTCTCATAAATTATTGCACGAGTGAATTGCATTTAGCGATCCGATTTCAGTTGTTAATATTTATTTTCAGCCGTTTCGGAAATACGGGGGTTCCTAAATTGCCTTCATCAATTTTGTCTTTTAAGTGTCTCACCCCTTTAATAAATATACCTTTTGAGCTTGGAACCCCGATTTTTTACACGGTAACATAATTTTCCGTGGCCGAGATACTTACACTATAATCAATTTGTATAATCAAATAGCACAGATGTCAAAAAGTGACAGATACGACGCAATTTTGAATTGTTTTAAATGGCAACCTTGATCAATAACCATATGAGTAAACTAGATTCTGCGATCCTTCTATTAAATTTCTGGATCATGGATTATTTTTCTGTAACAACCTGTCTATTTCAAAATATACTCAAATTATGGTAATAAAGACCGCATCAGATATTAAGGTAAGGCTCCCTATATTAATGGAGATTCCACGTCAAACAATAAGCTCATAAATATCAAAGAGTGATAAAATTCAATATAGCATACCAATGCCTTGGTTATTTCTTTATATCATTTTACTTCTAGTTGACAATAAATAATACCTTTGGTTAACATTTTGCGACAAATTTGATTGTGAAATTTCAGTAAGTAGTTTACTCAACTACGATGAGAATTGTGATTAACAATTGGGTCGCAAATACTGAAAGGTTGAGAAACGCTGGGTTAAGGGTAATTAGATTATGGGAGAATACTTAAATTTGTATGTAAATTTATAACCTTATGACCTGACCAACCACCCTAGAGGAAGGTGGGATATTCTATAAGTAAATTTCTGAAACCAAATATTTTTTAAATTTTATTTAAATTAATTTTATTATTTTCAAGTCGCTAATATTTGAAGGACGATGAAACAAAACAAATAACAATGAATTTTGATTTTGATTTTTATTTGTTAAATTAATAATTCTTAATTTTCACTTACTAGACATGTAGTAGAAAATCGAAATCATTCTAGTGACGCCAAACTTCCTTTTTTTTACTTTTTGCACACCTTACCCAATAGTTGGCCGGAATATATTAAATTTTAAACAAAAGAAGATGTTAGGGCATATCAACTAACAAAAAAAGAAGAACCAACAAGAAAGCAAAAAAAAAAACAGAAGGCACCTATCGGAGAATGTCAAGATAATCCACAAACTCTTGAACGTCATAAAAGGCTTCACGCAACAATACTTTTGTGATTCTTTTTTCAAATAGATTAATGCTTAGATTTCTAAGTACACCGGTAGCAAATTGTAGAAAGTTATGCCTTAATAGAAAGTGCTCCTAAGGTATTTAGCAGTGGTTGAAGATACTGGAATGATTGGGTTATGGCGAATTGGGTACACAGTACTTGTAGAAGTAGACTTTTCACAAAGTACTCAGTATGAATTCAAAATTTCAATTTCAATTCAATTGTTTATTCCCAACTAACTATTATAGTTCATTACAGGAAGTATACTACAAACCTAAAATACAATTAACTGGAACAGTAGATGACACAATAATTTCACAATAAAGTATCTATTTCACAGCTTCTAACAAGATCATTCTTCCAGAATTATTTCTGTTACTTTATTTTTAAATTTTTTTATTACTTATTATTCCTTCATGTAAAATTGATCGACCGTTTACCAAAATTCGATCTAATTTCGGTAATTTAAAAATCACTACATTGCCTTGTATAATGTTATTGAACGCTAATAATTGATCTTAAAAATTTTGTACTGGAATTTTTTATTTTCAAGTTTATTGTCTGTAATAATATACTAATTTTTTAGACAAATGCTTGAGGTCCAGATATCTTCTTGGTCGATATAGATTTAAGGTTGGTTCTAAAAAAGGTAAGTTGGGTATACATTTAGTTACTTTATTTTGTAATTTTTGTGATGGTTTTGAAGTTCTACATGCAGAGCCACAGATTGATATTAAATATTAGATTTTTGAATATATAAGACAAAAATATATATTTTTTAAAAACATTAAGGGACCAAAATATCTTATTTTATATGAAATTACTATTGATAGATATATTTTAGTTTTTAAGTTGTAAATGTGGTACGTCCAACTTAGATTTTCATCTAAATAAAATCCTAAAAATTTAATTGTTTTTGTATAATTGATAGTTTGGTCGTTAAATATTCATTTTGAAATTTCCTTATTTGAATTGTTCTCACGCATTAGCACAAAGGAGGATTTGTTAAAATTTTTAGTTAATTATATGCATAAAACCATTTAAAAATAATATTATTTATACCATATAATTTTGATTTGTGATGGGCTACATGCTTGGTGAAATGGATATTCCATGGTAGAGTAAATTAAAGTCTTACTTATTATATTTCAGAATTTTAAATTCAGCTGCCTGACACGTGTTCCGACCCTTGCGGATCATTATCGAAGGGATACAAGACAATACTAAATTCTACATGTCATTAAAATAAAATTACGGAGATGAGATGAAGTGAATTGACAGATGATGGGTTATTTATTTATTATTTATTATTAATTATTTATACCATATTTCATATCATTTTCCAATTAGAAAATAGTATCTGGAAAATATATTACAGTCGAATCATCTGCAAATAGTTTAATATCTCTTTTTCAATTTAAATTTCCTATTGAATTTGTGTAAATTAAAAGGAGGATGGGTTCTAATACAGAGCCTTGTGGTTTTATTGCTTTTATTATTCTTAATTTGAACGAATTGAAAACGATTCTAAAGATAGTTCTCAAATCAACAGTATAGCATTCCTCTCATTCCAATATTGTACAGACATTGCATTCAGTTTTTACGATTAACAGTATGCTTTGCATAAGTCAGGTGATAACACACAACATTTTTATTATTGGCGACTAAATAGAAAAAGAATTTTTACCACTAGAAATTCCGTACAACATTATAATAGGAGAGAGTCATCGCGATGTGGTAAAAAAACTTCCCAAATTAGATTTTGGTCATAGGAAATTATGTTTGCCACTCCTAATCGGCATTTCCACACCTAAAGGGGTATTTTATTCATTAACAAACAACCCTCATAGCGATTTGATCGAGTGAGATATCAAACTAAAGGTTGTAAATTAAATATTTTGAGTATCTTAGTTTGCTTGCTCTAATCAGAGCTTAAATGCATCGCAAAATGATTGAGAAGTACGAATGAGTAAATATCGATAATAGCGCCAACTTTTAGTCTGGCTGATAACAATAATATTTATTTTCTTTATTTAAGGTACCTTGAATAATTTGTAGTAGCTATTTACCGAACAGATGCTAAAGTGATACTTTTCCACACGCAACTGCAGGTCGGTCAACAATTGAAAAATACACTTTTCGCACGTATTAGGTACATTGTTTTTTTCTATAAGAGTTAGCGAAGATTGTCACACAAGTCCGTGTCAGCTAAAATAATTGGAAAAAAACTTCTTAGATTTTCAATGATGCCACATACTGTTACTTAATTATAATTTAGCATTTGTTAGCAAGGAAACCGTGGCTTTTAATGTATGCATTAAAAATAAATAATAATATATTTAAGAAGCTAAGAGTATCTTATTATTATTTCAACATTATTCAAGATCTCTTCTTATTGTATTAATGTTGAGTAGAGAGAAACGGAGAGTTCGAGATCAGGTGGTGCTGGTGGTGCTGGTGGTGCAACTAACCCAGGTGGTGCAGGTGGTGCGTTTTACGATCTAACCCAAGTGGTTCGGTGGTGCGTTTTATGATCTAACCCGGGTGGTTCGGTGGTGCGTTTTATGATCTAACCCGGGTGGTTCGGTGGTGCGTTTTATGACCTAACCCGGGTGGTTCGGTGGTGCTGTTTACAAAATAACCCGAAATTAAACCCGACTTTTTACGACCTAACCCGGATGCTTTCATGAGGCGGCTTCTTATCTAACCCTAACTTGAACCTGAATATTTATGAACTGACCCGAGATAAAACCCGACTTTTTACGACCTAACCCGGATGCTTTCGCGAGGCGGCTTCTCATCTAACCCTAATTTGAACCTGAATATTTATGAACTGACCCGAGATAAAACCCGACTTTTTACGACCTAACCCGGATGCTTTCGCAAGGCGGCTTCTCATCTAACCCTAATTTGAACCTGAATATTTATGATCTGACCCGAGATAAAACCCGACTTTTTATGATTTAACCTTAGTGAAACGCCGCTGTTAAAGCGATATAGTAAAAAAAACTCGATTAAAATTTTATCTTGTTCGCTAGACCAATTAATTTCCAAATATTATAATTAAAACATACAATCACTACACTGGCGCACCGTCAAAAATCGTGCTTGCACTATCCCAACGTACAGAGCGTCCGCTTCAGAAAATACGGTGCCGTATTTTTTGCGCCGAACGCTCTGGAGGAACACACTCCGATTTGCAAGTACATACACGCTTTGTCGCGGCAAAGCTCGCCGTCAAATTACGGCCACTCTTTTGCGGTACCGCTTTGTAGGAAACCAAAGCTTTAGTGAAACGCCGCTGCCCCAGAACTCTGTCCATATTCCTCTACTGTGTTAATTTATGCGGGTAATAAAACCGACAAGGGTCGGATCGGCCTGCATACTTATAGAGGTAAAAAAACCGCTTTAGAATGTTTTTGGTATATCTTTTTTAGATAATTTTGGGGGAAATAATTTGCCTGAGATGCCAATTAAAAAAGCCTACATTTAATTGTATTTTAGATTCTTGAATTTTGTACATGGATTAAAAATCTACTATTTCTTGAAATTGTATACATTATGTTAGATAATTATTAATATAATGTTATTAAGACTTTGTAAATATCTGTAAAAACTGTTCTAAATCGTGTCATTTCTGAAAATTGTATACTGAGTGTTTAGAATTTAGTAAAAAATTAAAAAAATGTTTTAATGTTATTAAGACCTGTGAAAATTTGTAAAACTGTACAGAATTGTATTATTTTCTGAAAATGATATACTGAGTGTTTAGAATTTAGTAAAAATTAAAAAAATGTTTTAAATTTGTTAAATCATGTGAAATCTTGTATAAAATGACTAGAACCGTTCTTAATCATGTCATTTCTGAAAATTGTTTACTGAGTGTTTAGAATTTAGTAAAAAATTAAAAAAAATGTTTTAACGTTATTAAGCCCTGTGAAACTTTGTAAAAAATGACTAAAACAGTCGCAAATCGTCCTATTTTCTTAAAAGTGTATACTGAGTGTTTAGAATTTAGTAAAAATTAAAAAAAATGTTTTAAATTTGTTAAATCATGCGAAATCTTGTATAAAATGACTAGAACCGTTCTTAATCATGGCATTTCTGAAAATTGTATACTGAGTGTTTAGAATTTAGTAAAAAATTAAAAAAAATGTTTTAACGTTATTAAGCCCTGTGAAACTTTGTAAAAAATGACTAAAACAGTCGCAAATCGTCCTATTTTCTTAAAAGTGTATACTGAGTGTTTAGAATTTAGTAAAAATTAAAAAAAATGTTTTAGATTTGTTAAATCATGTGAAATCTTGTATAAAATGACTAGAACCGTTCTTAATCATGACATTTCTGAAAATTGTATACTGAGTGTTTAGAATTTAGTAAAAAATTAAAAAAAATGTTTTAACGTTATTAAGCCCTGTGAAACTTTGTAAAAAATGACTAAAACAGTCGCAAATCGTCCTATTTTCTTAAAAGTGTATACTGAGTGTTTAGAATTTAGTAAAAATTAAAAAAATGTTTTAAATTTGTTAAATCATGCGAAATCTTGTATAAAATGACTAGAACCGTTCTTAATCATGGCATTTCTGAAAATTGTATACTGAGTGTTTAGAATTTAGTAAAAAATTAAAAAAAATGTTTTAACGTTATTAAGCCCTGTGAAACTTTGTAAAAAATGACTAAAACAGTCGCAAATCGTCCTATTTTCTTAAAAGTGTATACTGAGTGTTTAGAATTTAGTAAAAATTAAAAAAAATGTTTTAAATTTGTTAAATCATGTGAAATCTTGTATAAAATGACTAGAACCGTTCTTAATCATGACATTTCTGAAAATTGTATACTGAGTGTTTAGAATTTAGTAAAAAATTAAAAAAAATGTTTTAACGTTATTAAGCCCTGTGAAACTTTGTAAAAAATGACTAAAACAGTCGCAAATCGTCCTATTTTCTTAAAAGTGTATACTGAGTGTTTAGAATTTAGTAAAAATTAAAAAAAATGTTTTAAATTTGTTAAATCATGCGAAATCTTGTATAAAATGACTAGAACCGTTCTTAATCATGGCATTTCTGAAAATTGTATACTGAGTGTTTAGAATTTAGTAAAAAATTAAAAAAAATGTTTTAACGTTATTAAGCCCTGTGAAACTTTGTAAAAAATGACTAAAACAGTCGCAAATCGTCATATTTTCTTAAAAGTGTATACTGAGTGTTTAGAATTTAGTAAAAATTAAAAAAAATGTTTTAAATTTGTTAAATCATGTGAAATCTTGTATAAAATGACTAGAACCGTTCTTAATCATGACATTTCTGAAAATTGTATACTGAGTGTTAAGTATTTTAGTTGAAAATAAGATCATAAATCATCTATACAAAACAAGCGCCCCTTATGGATTTGAACGAAAATCATAGATTCGACTATTTTCATGAAAAATAAATCTAAGTACGGAATAATGCAGGAAGATTATCTATTTTCTTGGTTTAGAAAGTGATGTAGTTAAGATTTATAACTTAGGAATAAATAAATTATTATTAATCTTTTCGACCTATTTCTCTTGCATATTTAATTTCTTTGATAGTAAGAACTAATCTTTTTATTTTACAAAGTAAAAAAAAAAGCTAAAGGTCGGCGTTGTCAGTCAGGTATAAGAACTGATTTAACACGATGGTTTTTGTACAAACGTTCACATACAATTGTATGCTTTTTAACCGTTTGTGTCGGAAAAAATGACGATTTATAGATTAGATATTTAGACGAAGAGCTAACCTTCTCAATAAAGTATTGATTATTGCCCTGCTAGCTAGACAACACTTTTTATGTTAGTCAAAAAAAAATTTTTTTTTTCGGACGCTATTACAGATTTCATCGTTAACTAACAAACATTAAGACCAAAAAATTAGCGTGCAAGATGAAATGTATAGGTTCACTTCATTTCTACATTATTTTACAACTCTCAATCGCATTAAAAACAAGATCGAATAAAAAATAACTTATGACATATGGACGAAAAATGTTTTTCGGGCTATTTAGGTTAGCGACCGCATTACGTCTGAAATACTACATTTTTCGAGCTTATAACATAATTTACTATTTTAACGTTAAAATAGGGGAAATGATGTATCGAAGTGGGTACTTTTTTTTGTCGGTCACGAGATTATAGTTTCTTTTAAAATGAGCTCTAATATTTACAACACAAATTATCCTTTAAGCCACATTAGTTTAAAACTCGTCTGTCGCTTTCCCTCTATTGTGAGTTTGATTAAAGTATAGCGTAGTATATATTTAGATGAATTTCGTAAATGTTGAATACTTTCAAAACTGAAAAAGCCGCCCTTTGCAATAAATATCTCCGTAGAGTTAGGTACCCTGCAGATTAAGGGTATTTCAGCGGATAATCATATACAAATTCAAATACCTCATTTGTTTCGGAGCAGTAACCATCAACTTTTACACCATTTAAAACAGCTTCTTTACCATTAGCAGCATGTAAGATGTTGATTTTTCTGTGATTCTCGGTCCAAAGTAACCAATCTATGGCAATTTTGCTCTGCCTGTTTCTCCATCGGTATCCATTTTTTGGTATGATTCCTATAGTATTAGGCTTCAAAAAATGTCTTCTAAAAATTGTATTGCATGCTGAAGCAATAGTTGTAGCTTCAGTAAATGGACATACATTGGTAGTTTGTATAAGTTGTTCTCTAAACTTTAAACATGATTGCGCAAGGATTTCGACATCCGATACGCAGTAGTCTACCAGATCTCTTTGCATATCGAAACCATCATTTTCATGTTCTACAAACCATTTAAGAAATTTGGCTCTGTCTTCTTCTTTCATACTATCTGAGGAGTAATATTGAATTGATGGTAGAGGTCCTATATAGTTTTCATTTGCCTTTGTATTAAATAGGTGCGGGAAGTAGCCTTTTTTAAAAATATCCTCAAGTCCAAATGCCTTTGGTAGTTTGGCTTAAGGCATAGGGAAATAGTTAAGTGAGTCGATAAATTTTACATTTTCAAGTTGCATCGTAATTATTTTGGTACCTCTCATGATTAACTCAGGTGTAAAATCTGTCTTTGTCATAATATAGTTTAATATAAACTGGTGATCAAAAGCCTGACCATTATGGGCTATTACAATAATTTCTTTAAAGTTTTTCCTCATTTGTAACAAATGGTTAGTAAATGTTCCCGCTGGGTCTATACCTCTGACTTTTTGTAACTTTAGACCACATTTTTTTTTTTACAAGTATCTGCTTCAGAATCCATGCACTCATCGCAGTATTGTTTGAAAACACAGAGATTGACTTGATGTAAAAACATTGAATTTTCCAATAGTTTGTCTTGGCTCGTCTCTAAATCGTAGAATACAAAAAAGATCATCTTTAATCTTAGGTTTTCCCTTATCAGGCCGAATATAACATAGATGATCCTCGGATGCATGTTTATTACAAATTTTACAATAAATTTCACCACATGCATGTGCTCTTTTGGCTTTAATGGTTTTTAAACAAATAGAACATAGTTTAATTTGTTCGCATACTGTAAATTTGCCTGACGAATAATCCTTTTTATGATTTTCGTAACAGTTTTGACTTCTAAAAAATCATAGACAGTCCTGGCATTTAATTTTTATTGCTATTTCGCAAGCAGAGGCTTGCTGACATGCCTGACAGCTTCCACCACATCGGTGCTCATTTTTGTGATCATATGGGACGTAACACTTTTCACAAAAATAGTTAGAACAAAAAGCTGCTGTCAGCGATGTAATTACATTAAAATGGCTTTTGTAATGTAATAAGTTCAGCCGTTTATTGCTTTCAGTTGAACCTTCAAATATAATATTTCGTCCTTTTGATCCATAGCTATAAACAACTAATTTATATTCTTTTAGATGATTTTGAAATTGTATTAACTCGGGAATTCCACCTCCTGCCTCAGGAATGCTAATTTTAGCTCTCTCCAACAATGATCTTGTTCTTTCGGTTTGAATTTTACTAATATCTCTTCTAACCTTACTGAATTCGGGATCTCTTTTATTATGGGCAATGGCGACTACCAAAGCACGTGGTAAACACAGGTTATCGGTATTTTTAATACTTATAATACCTCGTCGCTTGTCGCATTCCTCATGAAAGCTGTTATAATTTTTTCCTCTTCCCCCACCAACAGGTAATCTAACAGTTGTCACACTAAGACAAAATGATTCTGTATTAAGACCTGCTGAGTTTGACTGATAAATGCCACTTATAACACTCCAAACATCTTATATGGTTATGTATTTAGCTGCTTTGAAGCGAATCTAACCTTCTCCTCGGTTGAAGTCTTTAGAGCAAAAACTAAAAGCCACACGATCTAAGGGTTGTAGGCCTTCTGTAGCGTTTTCCACCCAACCAACTGGTTCAACTCCCTGTGGAACAGGTTTTAACTTAAACTCTAGAGTGCGTCCTGTAAGGTTAAATTCTCGTAACTTTTTAACAACGTCTTTAACAATAATAAACTTCTCCATCTTTCTTTTTTTTTTGTTGTTTTATAGTCTACTATCTACCTACATAAAAAAAAAAAAAAAAAAAAAAAAAAAAAACAAGTATATTTTCATATTTTTATCGGTCTTAAGTTCGATTTCAAAAGCACACTCCCTCTTTTTGATAATTTCACAGTCTAAGCACATAGATCTTATATTTTTTATTTACGATCAATTCATCTTTATTCGCCAATCATCTCAAACGAGTCTGCTTTTGAATGTAATATAGCCTTAGTATTCAGAAAATATTAATGATATCGGAGCCTAAAACATCCTTAACACTAAAAAAATCATTGTGTTTCCTAACAAAACCCATCATCTTGTCTATTTAGCTTGCTTTCCTATTGTTTAGCAGGTTAAATAAAATTATTATTTCGCTCTTTTTGTCTGTACTGAATCGTTAGGGGAATACGATTCTAGTCCTATAAGAGAGACAGTTAAAATTTATGTAAGCAATCAGAAATCCTACACTATGAGCTACTTAGTTAAAATTTCATATTTCCTTCCTGGATCAGCTAAAATTTGTGTTGTGTCGGTCAAAATTTATAAAATACGAAAAAAATGCTAGATACATTTTATCATGACTTTCTATCTAATACCATCTTATTTCAAGGTATAATTCGGTTGTCAAAATGAGAATCTAAAAAATCCTCGTGTTTCCTCACAAAACCCATCATCTTGCCTATTTAGCTTGCTTTTCTATTGTTTAGCAGGTTAAATAAAATTATTATTTCGCTCTTTTTGTCTGTACTGAATCGTTAGGGGGATACGTTTCTAGTTCTATAAGAGAGACAGTTAAAATTTATGTAAGCAATCAGAAATCCTACACTATGAGCTACTTAGTTAAAATTTCATATTTCCTTCCTGGGTCAGGCAAAATTTGTGATGTGTCGGTCAAAATTTATAAAAATACGAAAAAAATGCTGGATGCATTTTTAGCGTGACTTTCTATTTAATACCATCCTATTTCAAGGTATAATTCGGTTGTCAAAATGAGAATAAAATAATCTTCCCATGGTTTATGTCATCTTAAAAAAGTCAAAAGGTTATATTCTGTAGAGGGTCAGATACATTCAAATTTAAAAATTTTCTCCAAGAAGAATTTTAAGATAGTATTATAGTAAATAAAAATTCTATACCTCCAATATTTCTTGGAAACATATCGTGTTCTAGCGACATAACCCAAAAGTACCTCTATTCAGAAACGCATCGTACTTTTCTTGTCAAACTTGACTTTGTTGTAATGTTGTATGCAGAGCACTTTGAAAACAAAAATTAGATTAGAAACCGCCGCCTCTTAAGGTATACTTTTTTAGGTCTTACATAGGGTACACTGGTATACAGAACAAATGTCATCTTTAATTGTCTCATTGTCCCATCCATTACATTATTATAATCTTAAAGCACCTGTTACCAGCATTATCTGTTTTTATGGTTTTCATAAAACATAGCGATTACCGATGAAAATTAAACGAAAACTTAATAAATAACTTTTTTTCAACTGAAATAGACTGATTTTCGATGGAAAAATGTTACTTATAACTAAAAATGAATATAAGACATATACGCAATGATATTTAGAATAAATCAATCTTTTCTAAAATTACTATGAAATATTCACAAAATCGTTTCGTTATAACCAAAGTAGCAAGGCTTACAGATTTCGTATAGAGTTCAAACGCGATACTGGGATGATCTTTTTTTTTTTATATTTTTGTAGGATAATGCACCACTACGTTGTAAGTACTTGAGAGAGGACTTTCTTGAAAAATCCTCAAATTTCTCTGCAATTTTGTTCCTTCTAGAGTTAAATTCACACAGAAAACCCCGTATTCTTATCTTTCAGGTTGGTATATTAAAAAGGGCTTATTAGTATGGTTTAGAAAACAAGCAATATTAATTAACGGATGTTTTTTCGTCATATGAAGAGTTGAAAAATTTTTTTTTTCCACTCCAATGGTTGCGATGCAGAGAGTCGGGTTTCATCATAATCTTTCAGGGTAGCTCAGGTTTGATTGCATGTAGAGAGTCGGGTTTCATCATAATCTTTCAGGGTAGCTCAGGTTTGATTGCATGTAGAGAGTCGGGTTTCATCATAATCTTTCAGGGTAGCTCAGGTTTGATTGCATGTACTAAGGTTAGTGCTCCTTGCAATCGGTTTCAGGTTTGACGCGCCCCCCTCAGGTTTGGTCAGGTTTCTCAAGTGTTTGAGAAACCTGAACAAACCTGAGGGGGGTGCGTCAAACCTGAAACCGATTGCAAGGAGCACTAACCTTAGTACATGCAATCAAACCTGAGCTACCCTGAAAGATTATGATGAAACCCGACTCTCTACATGCAATCAAACCTGAGCTACCCTGAAAGATTATGATGAAACCCGACTCTCTACATGCAATCAAACCTGAGCTACCCTGAAAGATTATGATGAAACCCGACTCTCTGCATCGCAACCATTGGAGTGGAAAAAAAAAATTTTTCAACTCTTCATATGACGAAAAAACATCCGTTAATTAATATTGCTTGTTTTCTAAACCATACTAATAAGCCCTTTTTAATATACCAACCTGAAAGATAAGAATACGGGGTTTTCTGTGTGAATTTAACTCTAGAAGGAACAAAATTGCAGAGAAATTTGAGGATTTTTCAAGAAAGTCCTCTCTCAAGTACTTACAACGTAGTGGTGCATTATCCTACAAAAATATAAAAAAAAAAAGATCATCCCAGTATCGCGTTTGAACTCTATACGAAATCTGTAAGCCTTGCTACTTTGGTTATAACGAAACGATTTTGTGAATATTTCATAGTAATTTTAGAAAAGATTGATTTATTCTAAATATCATTGCGTATATGTCTTATATTCATTTTTAGTTATAAGTAACATTTTTCCATCGAAAATCAGTCTATTTCAGTTGAAAAAAAGTTATTTATTAAGTTTTCGTTTAATTTTCATCGGTAATCGCTATGTTTTATGAAAACCATAAAAACAGATAATGCTGGTAACAGGTGCTTTAAGATTATAATAATGTAATGGATGGGACAATGAGACAATTAAAGATGACATTTGTTCTGTATACCAGTGTACCCTATGTAAGACCTAAAAAAGTATACCTTAAGAGGCGGCGGTTTCTAATCTAATTTTTGTTTTCAAAGTGCTCTGCATACAACATTACAACAAAGTCAAGTTTGACAAGAAAAGTACGATGCGTTTCTGAATAGAGGTACTTTTGGGTTATGTCGCTAGAACACGATATGTTTCCAAGAAATATTGGAGGTATAGAATTTTTATTTACTATAATACTATCTTAAAATTCTTCTTGGAGAAAATTTTTAAATTTGAATGTATCTGACCCTCTACAGAATATAACCTTTTGACTTTTTTAAGATGACATAAACCATGGGAAGATTATTTTATTCTCATTTTGACAACCGAATTATACCTTGAAATAGGATGGTATTAAATAGAAAGTCACGCTAAAAATGCATCCAGCATTTTTTTCGTATTTTTATAAATTTTGACCGACACATCACAAATTTTGCCTGACCCAGGAAGGAAATATGAAATTTTAACTAAGTAGCTCATAGTGTAGGATTTCTGATTGCTTACATAAATTTTAACTGTCTCTCTTATAGAACTAGAAACGTATCCCCCTAACGATTCAGTACAGACAAAAAGAGCGAAATAATAATTTTATTTAACCTGCTAAACAATAGAAAAGCAAGCTAAATAGGCAAGATGATGGGTTTTGTGAGGAAACACGAGGATTTTTTAGATTCTCATTTTGACAACCGAATTATACCTTGAAATAAGATGGTATTAGATAGAAAGTCATGATAAAATGTATCTAGCATTTTTTTCGTATTTTATAAATTTTGACCGACACAACACAAATTTTAGCTGATCCAGGAAGGAAATATGAAATTTTAACTAAGTAGCTCATAGTGTAGGATTTCTGATTGCTTACATAAATTTTAACTGTCTCTCTTATAGGACTAGAATCGTATTCCCCTAACGATTCAGTACAGACAAAAAGAGCGAAATAATAATTTTATTTAACCTGCTAAACAATAGGAAAGCAAGCTAAATAGACAAGATGATGGGTTTTGTTAGGAAACACAATGATTTTTTTAGTGTTAAGGATGTTTTAGGCTCCGATATCATTAATATTTTCTGAATACTAAGGCTATATTACATTCAAAAGCAGACTCGTTTGAGATGATTGGCGAATAAAGATGAATTGATCGTAAATAAAAAATATAAGATCTATGTGCTTAGACTGTGAAATTATCAAAAAGAGGGAGTGTGCTTTTGAAATCGAACTTAAGACCGATAAAAATATGAAAATATACTTGTTTTTTTTTTTTTTTTTTTTTTTTTTTTTTATGTAGGTAGATAGTAGACTATAAAACAACAAAAAAAAAAGAAAGATGGAGAAGTTTATTATTGTTAAAGACGTTGTTAAAAAGTTACGAGAATTTAACCTTACAGGACGCACTCTAGAGTTTAAGTTAAAACCTGTTCCACAGGGAGTTGAACCAGTTGGTTGGGTGGAAAACGCTACAGAAGGCCTACAACCCTTAGATCGTGTGGCTTTTAGTTTTTGCTCTAAAGACTTCAACCGAGGAGAAGGTTAGATTCGCTTCAAAGCAGCTAAAGACATAACCTTTTAAGATGTTTGGAGTGTTATAAGTGGCATTTATCAGTCAAACTCAGCAGGTCTTAATACAGAATCATTTTGTCTTAGTGTGACAACTGTTAGATTACCTGTTGGTGGGGGAAGAGGAAAAAATTATAACAGCTTTCATGAGGAATGCGACAAGCGACGAGGTATTATAAGTATTAAAAATACCGATAACCTGTGTTTACCACGTGCTTTGGAAGTCGCCATTGCCCATAATAAAAGAGATCCCGAATTCAGTAAGGTTAGAAGAGATATTAGTAAAATTCAAACCGAAAGAACAAGATCATTGTTGGAGAGAGCTAAAATTAGCATTCCTGAGGCAGGAGGTGGAATTCCCGAGTTAATACAATTTCAAAATCATCTAAAAGAATATAAATTAGTTGTTTATAGCTATGGATCAAAAGGACGAAATATTATATTTGAAGGTTCAACTGAAAGCAATAAACGGCTGAACTTATTACATTACAAAAGCCATTTTAATGTAATTACATCGCTGACAGCAGCTTTTTGTTCTAACTATTTTTGTGAAAAGTGTTACGTCCCATATGATCACAAAAATGAGCACCGATGTGGTGGAAGCTGTCAGGCATGTCAGCAAGCCTCTGCTTGCGAAATAGCAATAAAAATTAAATGCCAGGACTGTCTATGATTTTTTAGAAGTCAAAACTGTTACGAAAATCATAAAAAGGATTATTCGTCAGGCAAATTTACAGTATGCGAACAAATTAAACTATGTTCTATTTGTTTAAAAACCATTAAAGCCAAAAGAGCACATGCATGTGGTGAAATTTATTGTAAAATTTGTAATAAACATGCATCCGAGGATCATCTATGTTATATTCGGCCTGATAAGGGAAAACCTAAGATTAAAGATGATCTTTTTTGTATTCTACGATTTAGAGACGAGCCAAGACAAACTATTGGAAAATTCAATGTTTTTACATCAAGTCAATCTCTGTGTTTTCAAACAATACTGCGATGAGTGCATGGATTCTGAAGCAGATACTTGTAAAAAAAAAAATGTGGTCTAAAGTTACAAAAAGTCAGAGGTATAGACCCAGCGGGAACATTTACTAACCATTTGTTACAAATGAGGAAAAACTTTAAAGAAATTATTGTAATAGCCCATAATGGTCAGGCTTTTGATCACCAGTTTATATTAAACTATATTATGACAAAGACAGATTTTACACCTGAGTTAATCATGAGAGGTACCAAAATAATTACGATGCAACTTGAAAATGTAAAATTTATCGACTCACTTAACTATTTCCCTATGCCTTAAGCCAAACTACCAAAGGCATTTGGACTTGAGGATATTTTTAAAAAAGGCTACTTCCCGCACCTATTTAATACAAAGGCAAATGAAAACTATATAGGACCTCTACCATCAATTCAATATTACTCCTCAGATAGTATGAAAGAAGAAGACAGAGCCAAATTTCTTAAATGGTTTGTAGAACATGAAAATGATGGTTTCGATATGCAAAGAGATCTGGTAGACTACTGCGTATCGGATGTCGAAATCCTTGCGCAATCATGTTTAAAGTTTAGAGAACAACTTATACAAACTACCAATGTATGTCCATTTACTGAAGCTACAACTATTGCTTCAGCATGCAATACAATTTTTAGAAGACATTTTTTGAAGCCTAATACTATAGGAATCATACCAAAAAATGGATACCGATGGAGAAACAGGCAGAGCAAAATTGCCATAGATTGGTTACTTTGGACCGAGAATCACAGAAAAATCAACATCTTACATGCTGCTAATGGTAAAGAAGCTGTTTTAAATGGTGTAAAAGTTGATGGTTACTGCTCCGAAACAAATGAGGTATTTGAATTTGTATATGATTATCCGCTGAAATACCCTTAATCTGCAGGGTACCTAACTCTACGGAGATATTTATTGCAAAGGGCGGCTTTTTCAGTTTTGAAAGTATTCAACATTTACGAAATTCATCTAAATATATACTACGCTATACTTTAATCAAACTCACAATAGAGGGAAAGCGACAGACGAGTTTTAAACTAATGTGGCTTAAAGGATAATTTGTGTTGTAAATATTAGAGCTCATTTTAAAAGAAACTATAATCTCGTGACCGACAAAAAAAAGTACCCACTTCGATACATCATTTCCCCTATTTTAACGTTAAAATAGTAAATTATGTTATAAGCTCGAAAAATGTAGTATTTCAGACGTAATGCGGTCGCTAACCTAAATAGCCCGAAAAACATTTTTCGTCCATATGTCATAAGTTATTTTTTATTCGATCTTGTTTTTAATGCGATTGAGAGTTGTAAAATAATGTAGAAATGAAGTGAACCTATACATTTCATCTTGCACGCTAATTTTTTGGTCTTAATGTTTGTTAGTTAACGATGAAATCTGTAATAGCGTCCGAAAAAAAAAATTTTTTTTTGACTAACATAAAAAGTGTTGTCTAGCTAGCAGGGCAATAATCAATACTTTATTGAGAAGGTTAGCTCTTCGTCTAAATATCTAATCTATAAATCGTCATTTTTTCCGACACAAACGGTTAAAAAGCATACAATTGTATGTGAACGTTTGTACAAAAACCATCGTGTTAAATCAGTTCTTATACCTGACTGACAACGCCGACCTTTAGCTTTTTTTTTTACTTTGTAAAATAAAAAGATTAGTTCTTACTATCAAAGAAATTAAATATGCAAGAGAAATAGGTCGAAAAGATTAATAATAATTTATTTATTCCTAAGTTATAAATCTTAACTACATCACTTTCTAAACCAAGAAAATAGATAATCTTCCTGCATTATTCCGTACTTAGATTTATTTTTCATGAAAATAGTCGAATCTATGATTTTCGTTCAAATCCATAAGGGGCGCTTGTTTTGTATAGATGATTTATGATCTTATTTTCAACTAAAATACTTAACACTCAGTATACAATTTTCAGAAATGTCATGATTAAGAACGGTTCTAGTCATTTTATACAAGATTTCACATGATTTAACAAATTTAAAACATTTTTTTTAATTTTTACTAAATTCTAAACACTCAGTATACACTTTTAAGAAAATATGACGATTTGCGACTGTTTTAGTCATTTTTTACAAAGTTTCACAGGGCTTAATAACGTTAAAACATTTTTTTTAATTTTTTACTAAATTCTAAACACTCAGTATACAATTTTCAGAAATGCCATGATTAAGAACGGTTCTAGTCATTTTATACAAGATTTCGCATGATTTAACAAATTTAAAACATTTTTTTTAATTTTTACTAAATTCTAAACACTCAGTATACACTTTTAAGAAAATAGGACGATTTGCGACTGTTTTAGTCATTTTTTACAAAGTTTCACAGGGCTTAATAACGTTAAAACATTTTTTTTAATTTTTTACTAAATTCTAAACACTCAGTATACAATTTTCAGAAATGTCATGATTAAGAACGGTTCTAGTCATTTTATACAAGATTTCACATGATTTAACAAATTTAAAACATTTTTTTTAATTTTTACTAAATTCTAAACACTCAGTATACACTTTTAAGAAAATAGGACGATTTGCGACTGTTTTAGTCATTTTTTACAAAGTTTCACAGGGCTTAATAACGTTAAAACATTTTTTTTAATTTTTTACTAAATTCTAAACACTCAGTATACAATTTTCAGAAATGCCATGATTAAGAACGGTTCTAGTCATTTTATACAAGATTTCGCATGATTTAACAAATTTAAAACATTTTTTTAATTTTTACTAAATTCTAAACACTCAGTATACACTTTTAAGAAAATAGGACGATTTGCGACTGTTTTAGTCATTTTTTACAAAGTTTCACAGGGCTTAATAACGTTAAAACATTTTTTTTAATTTTTTACTAAATTCTAAACACTCAGTATACAATTTTCAGAAATGTCATGATTAAGAACGGTTCTAGTCATTTTATACAAGATTTCACATGATTTAACAAATTTAAAACATTTTTTTTAATTTTTACTAAATTCTAAACACTCAGTATACACTTTTAAGAAAATAGGACGATTTGCGACTGTTTTAGTCATTTTTTACAAAGTTTCACAGGGCTTAATAACGTTAAAACATTTTTTTTTAATTTTTTACTAAATTCTAAACACTCAGTATACAATTTTCAGAAATGCCATGATTAAGAACGGTTCTAGTCATTTTATACAAGATTTCGCATGATTTAACAAATTTAAAACATTTTTTTTAATTTTTACTAAATTCTAAACACTCAGTATACACTTTTAAGAAAATAGGACGATTTGCGACTGTTTTAGTCATTTTTTACAAAGTTTCACAGGGCTTAATAACGTTAAAACATTTTTTTTAATTTTTTACTAAATTCTAAACACTCAGTAAACAATTTTCAGAAATGACATGATTAAGAACGGTTCTAGTCATTTTATACAAGATTTCACATGATTTAACAAATTTAAAACATTTTTTTAATTTTTACTAAATTCTAAACACTCAGTATATCATTTTCAGAAAATAATACAATTCTGTACAGTTTTACAAATTTTCACAGGTCTTAATAACATTAAAACATTTTTTTAATTTTTTACTAAATTCTAAACACTCAGTATACAATTTTCAGAAATGACACGATTTAGAACAGTTTTTACAGATATTTACAAAGTCTTAATAACATTATATTAATAATTATCTAACATAATGTATACAATTTCAAGAAATAGTAGATTTTTAATCCATGTACAAAATTCAAGAATCTAAAATACAATTAAATGTAGGCTTTTTTAATTGGCATCTCAGGCAAATTATTTCCCCCAAAATTATCTAAAAAAGATATACCAAAAACATTCTAAAGCGGTTTTTTTACCTCTATAAGTATGCAGGCCGATCCGACCCTTGTCGGTTTTATTACCCGCATAAATTAACACAGTAGAGGAATATGGACAGAGTTCTGGGGCAGCGGCGTTTCACTAAAGCTTTGGTTTCCTACAAAGCGGTACCGCAAAAGAGTGGCCGTAATTTGACGGCGAGCTTTGCCGCGACAAAGCGTGTATGTACTTGCAAATCGGAGTGTGTTCCTCCAGAGCGTTCGGCGCAAAACATACGGCACCGTATTTTCTGAAGCGGACGCTCTGTACGTTGGGATAGTGCAAGCACGATTTTTGACGGTGCGCCAGTGTAGTGATTGTATGTTTTAATTATAATATTTGGAAATTAATTGGTCTAGCGAACAAGATAAAATTTTAATCGAGTTTTTTTTACTATATCGCTTTAACAGCGGCGTTTCACTAAGGTTAAATCATAAAAAGTCGGGTTTTATCTCGGGTCAGATCATAAATATTCAGGTTCAAATTAGGGTTAGATGAGAAGCCGCCTCGCGAAAGCATCCGGGTTAGGTCGTAAAAAGTCGGGTTTTATCTCGGGTCAGTTCATAAATATTCAGGTTCAAATTAGGGTTAGATGAGAAGCCGCCTCGCGAAAGCATCCGGGTTAGGTCGTAAAAAGTCGGGTTTTATCTCGGGTCAGTTCATAAATATTCAGGTTCAAGTTAGGGTTAGATAAGAAGCCGCCTCATGAAAGCATCCGGGTTAGGTCGTAAAAAGTCGGGTTTAATTTCGGGTTATTTTGTAAACAGCACCACCGAACCACCCGGGTTAGGTCATAAAACGCACCACCGAACCACCCGGGTTAGATCATAAAACGCACCACCGAACCACCCGGGTTAGATCATAAAACGCACCACCGAACCACTTGGGTTAGATCGTAAAACGCACCACCTGCACCACCTGGGTTAGTTGCACCACCAGCACCACCAGCACCACCTGATCTCGAACTCTCCGTTTCTCTCTACTATGTTGATATTGAAATGGCATTAAAATTTGGCAACATAGTGTAAAATCAAAGGAAACACGTGTTAGTTGCTTTTAATTTTTATTGTTTCACTCGCGCCGCGAGTCACAAACTATAGATATTTGTGTATGACAGCTCTGTGTCAGAGAAGTAGTAATAAAACGGGAGCAAGCTATTCAGTTTTTATAAATACGTCGGCGCCGTGTCAAAAAACTTTTATTAATGCGTCCTTGACATTAATACGAACACAACTAAAGAATCCTTATCACTAAATCAATCATGAGGCTGTACTTTCTTTCATACCAATATATATTTTCCGATTTTTATTGCATTTAAAACATATCGGTGCAGCACGCCCATGATTCCCTTCCCCTTACCAATTCCCCGAGGCCACAGACTGGTGTGTCGACCTGTATGTTGCAGGGAAGTGCAACTTTTAGAGCAAATATAAGTGCGGAAAGTAATCACTTTCCGTACACTCGTGGCAAACGAAACATGCGCACTCTATCGTGATGTTAGAAATATCCTGGGAAAGAATCACTGTCAAGGAATTAATATTGGAAAAATATTCACTTTTATTTCTTAATTTTCTGCTTAAATATGACTTTCTTATTATTTTCTCAAAAATTCAGCATGAAAACTGATTTTGAACTTAATTTCCAAATTAAAACGTCCAGTTCGCCAGTTGTGTCTTGGCAGTCATTATTTTTACGTGCAAGGGATAAAATCGAATGTATTATTTCATTATTTGGCAATATCTTTATTTTGTTAATAATTTCTTGTTGAAATTAATTAAAAAAATAATTAATAAAGTGATCAGCACATACAACAATACTGGTTTGTTAATAAATCAATTAGAATTAAAGAAATACATTTAGAATATGGAAAGCTATTTTAGACCACGAAATTGTCAAATTATACCATTTTAAAATTTTAGACAATCATTGTAAATTTTTTCCAAGAAGGTTATTCTTAATTAATGATTCAACTAGAGCTTATAGATCAAACTCATTAATTTAAAAGTATGTCTTCACAAATATTAATTTAAAGCTTACTTCAGAGGCACGTAAAAATAAAATTTTTATATTTACTTCATTCCGCACGCATCGCAAAGTCTTAGTCGTAAAGCGTTAGCTGTATTTTCCACGAGACGTTACATCACCATACATACTCACATACGGATTGTTGGATAATAACAATAAGCTTGGCAAATACCGTCATGATTGCAGGAGCGTTTGCCGAGATTATGCAGATGAATAATTATGGGTTTAGGATCAAACGACGTGACCGTGAGTTCGTAATACTGTAACCTAAATAGAGAGAGAGGGAGAGAGAGAGAGAGAGGTATGACGATGGCATTAAATAGGTCTCAGGCCTAAAAGATATAATTTCTTTATTCAATGCCTTATTTATTTGAGAACTAGTCAGCCCTGTTGTCATATAATCAGAGAATATTCGAAGGAATCTCTAAAATACGTCTACACTTACTGAGAAAGACTAATAATACTGGGCGGCAAAGAGAAATTGTTGAAACCTAAAGTTGAATATCATATTGTAGTAGTATATCTGAAAATGGAAATGGCGTAATATAAGACGTAAGGTTCTCTCATTAAACAAACCACATGTAGAATGACAACATCCAATATTTATTGAAAAAATGATTTTACAAATTTATAATCCTGTGTATCGACTATATTTATAATTTACGAAGTTAACATCTAAGAAAAAAGCAAACATCAAGAATTATTATTTCAAAACACACTAATCCTATTTTTTCCTTTTATGGGTATCACATCTTCTCTCTCTTTAAAAACCAGAAGTAATCACCCATCATGGCTGGATCCCATGGTCCTTGGTATCAAATTTTCATTGTCCTGATATTTTGATGGCACCTTTCACCCTGTTCATCGCTGACAGCGCCCAAATTCTCAGATAAAAAACGATAAACGGGAATGTAGAAGGTGTATTTTTATTGACGTTCGACAACCAAGCGATTTGTAGAAGTCTAAAAGTTCATTAACTAGTTGTTCGGAGTTTGCATCCATATTGTTGAATAAAAATCCCCTTCCTACACTTATAAATGACTTCTAAGCTCTGACTTTTTGCGTGGAGAACTTTTCTATACAATTAGCATCGTTCAACAAATTTCTAAACTGTAACCTAATAAAAATGCGTTTTTTTAATTTGTCGTTACTTAACTGAGAAAAAAATTTTCTTAGCTATTTAAATCCTTCGCCCTCTTCATACATAGTCTTCACAAAATTTTTATAAGTCCAAGTTTAATGTGAAGGGGAGGCTATAGGACATTTTTTGGGTCTACAAAGGCACTGCCGTCTCCATGAACAGGCCGTCATGTTAAGATCGTGGCGTCACATTAGAAGATAAAATTTATTATAGAACCTATGTCGCACGTAGGTAATAAAACTGATAAAAATAAGTTAAAGATGTCTTAAATTATATTAAATGCGTTATAGTATATTAAAAAGGTATTTCGATGATTAGTACACAGAGTGATTTAAGACTATAAACTAGCCTATGTTATCATCACTAAGTATTGCCTTCTATCTCCGATACTTCTTCAATATTATAAAATAATCCCCAAATAATCTCTGATTAACAAACTTTAGAAACAACTTCATACCTAGCTATTTTAAATGAAATTTTATATCAGTCAGTTGGTAGATACATACTATTATTCTATCTTCTTCGAGAAACCATACAAGCTTTATTTAACTTGGATTTTTGACTAGAAAAATAAAGAGGCATCAAAAGGGACCTGCTTTAAGCTTGTGGGTACCTTTTAACCGATATTTTGACTAAGAAAACCTTGTATTATATAGTAATGGTAGTTTCTTAAGTTGGAATCCTTTTCCTTTACTTCTTTTTAGTTGTAGGGATTTCTTTTCGAATACTTGGTTGGAAGTTTTTTGTTTGAACTCTTTTATTTGTTTGTGTTTATTTTATTGCTGTCTTCAACATTTTTGATTTTTGTATTTTTATGAATTTTGATTGAATAAATTCAGAAATTGAGTTGTGTTTAAATCTGTTAAGGAGGGAGCCAATCTCTTGGGTATTTATGTTTATCGTTTTCGTGCGAGTGTATGTGAGATTCTGCAATTAGTCTATTTGGTGAATTGTCTGTTCTGCTATAGTATTTTGTTATTATTTTGTCTGTAAATTGTTTGAGTGTGTCAATTTTTAGGTCTAGATGCAATGCATTGTTCATCATGTACATTGGTGCCCCCACCATTACTTTTAGAATTTTATTTTGTACTCTTTGTACTTTTAACATTTTGGTCTTATTTACGGTACACCACGTCGGTATACCGTAAGTAAGTACCGGGCGTACTAGTGTTTTGTACAACGTTGTTTTTACTTTTAAATTTAATTTACTATTTTTATTTATTAGGGGATATATAGCGTGAAACTGTTTTTGGGCTTTTGCCACTCGCTCATCTGCATTGTCTCCCCATGCCATCTTTTTATCAAAAGTCAATCCAAGATATTTTATCTTGTTTGACCATTCTATTAATTTATTGTTAACCCTTACCCTGGTTTCAGGTAAATTGATTCTTGCTTTCGAAAAAAAGATGGCCTGGGTTTTGTCTGCATTCAAACAAAGCTTCCAGTTTTCCAACCAGCTCTGAAGGAGCATGATATGACGTTGCAGGCGTGAAACTACTAACCAGGGCGCCCTTGAAGTTGTAGTTATCGCAGTATCGTCAGCGGAGAGATAAAGTTGTGTGTGTGGTAGTTTAGGGATGTCGCTTGTGTATATATTGTACAAAATAGCAGCCAATGGTGAACCCTGTGGGACACCAGCCCTGATCCGAGTCTTTTCAGATATTGTGTTCTCTGATGACACCACGAATGTTCTATCTTCAAGGTAAGAGATAATTACATTGACTAAAACGTTTGGCATACCTAATCTTATTAATTTTAGTATCAAGCCGTTGTGCCAGACTTTATCGAATGCCTTTGAGACATCAAGGAAAACCTTGTATGGTATGCAAGACTAAAGAAAATGTACAACGTAGGTAGGTTCTGTTTGTTACCAAACTATCTGAAACTGAACTCACCTGATCTAATCTAAGTACGACAATCTCAATCTTCAATACTATACTATATAGCTAAGTAATGTACTTTCAATCCATCTGTGTTTATTGCCCAATAATAATTTAAACAATGTACCAAAATATTATTAAAAAGCAAGCTACCTACACTACACTGTTCCAGTCTTAACTACCATCAAGCCTTCTGGTTGCCCTGAGTTTCCTGAATGAAAAACTTTCCTCAAAGGGCTTTATGTAAACGCTGGTATATTTTTGCAATACTAAATCGTCTCTTGGGATCCATTTTTTTTATCAACAAATAGCATTTTTTCATACGTAAAAGCACAAGAGCATTTTTTTATAGGATAAACTTTTATTTTTTTCGAAAATTAGATTGCTTAGAAATTTAACGAGAACAAATGAAAAATCTATTACTGTTTGTTTGAGTTTAAATTGCCAAAAAGTGATCTGGTTTGAGTTTAAAAAATAAAAGTTTATCCGATCCAAAAAAAAAGATCGAGTGATTTTTAGCTAAAGAAATTCACGAATTTTGTCATGAATAGATATAAAAAAAATAATTCTTCACTAAAAAATTGTTTGACAGCATCAAATTAATTTGTAACAATATATCAGGTTGCCGAGCAATGAAAAAGAAAAGCTACTCGATTTTAAGCTAGAGAGGTTTTTACCATTTACTTTTTAGCTGGAGAGGCTTTTATCGCGATAAAAAGGATGCAACTTTTTTATCGATGTCAAAGTGATAAAAATGCAAGTTCTCAACTACGTTAAATTAATAGTATAGGTTTTCTAAAATAATCACATTTAACTGCTAAAAACAACTAAAAACTTGAAGGAATCACCGAAACGGCCTATCAAAATAATGCAAACCTGAACAGAACATAGAAACAGCTGATTTTAGAATATGGGCGGGAGCATGACGGCCTCTTCATGGAGACGGCAATAACAATTCATTTATTTTCATGGGTTCCTTTTATTGTCACGGAATGGGCCACTGGTATAAATGGTTTTAGATTTCCACTACGTAATAACACAGCTTTTTAACTATATTTCGATAAGCCTATGAACAAGAGCCACTTACAAGTAGAATGCTCGATATTGAGTTCCTGCGTTAAATCATCGATTAGTACACGCACGTTACAAATTTCCATATTGCAAATTACAGAAAACCTAACATTTCTTTTCCTAAAAGTCGTAATTTTTGCTTCTTTGGCTAGTAAGTTCCACCCCTTAAGACGGGAACCAAAAAGTTCTGACTGTTTCTTCGACAACCCCAAATCATGCAATAAATCATTTAACTCACTATGAATAGTCAAATGTGGCTTGCCGAAACTGGGATCAGGAGTAAAATTGGGGTCGGTACACTGTTCCTCAGAACTGAATAGGATGCGTCATTATCTCCATTATCTTCCAAAACAATATCTTCTTAATCTAAAGGCGCAGTCGATTCTGATAAATCTGCATTGTGAGCAACAGGTCTTGTGGCAGAAGGCAAATTCAGAAATTCGATCTTGGTCGTCTCGTTTTTGGAATAATCTTCAATCTATGTAATGCAAAAATAGCAATCGTCAAAATGATTTGTGGGTTCTCGTCATACCATTGGAACTGCAAAAGGCATACTTTTCTCTTTCCTTTCATCCGCTGCACCAATGAACATCGGGAGCTGACTGCTTATCTTAATCTATAGCATCGTATATATATATTTATATATCGAGAGGGTAGTCGTTGCTGACTAGTTAAGGAATAAACTAGTGAATATTGGGGAGTGCAGCAAATGAAAGAGTACTCTTTAAAGTTATTCCAAGCTTTCGGAAATCATATATTTCATTTCCATCCTCAGGGAGAAACTTTTTTGAGATTGTTCATAAGGATGTTCATAGATTTAATATAGGACATGCGAGAAGAAAACGTGTTGAAACCCAAGTCAATTACAATTAAAATCAAAATCTGGAGACAATACTAAAAACATTGTATATGGACGTAGAAACACACAAATTAAAATAAAATCAAAATGTGAACATCAAAATGTTTATATTTTGTAATGCTGTATATATATCTCCTGAAAAAACAATGCGATAACATCAACTATGAACAAACTCATCTAAGATACTCTGAAGATGGAAATAAACATTTCCGAAAGCTCGGTTTAACTTAAAAGAGTGCACTTTCATTTGCTGCTTCCCCACAAAAAGACTTGTTGTTATATGTATATATATATAGTTATATATTCTTATAGTTATTTTATTAAAGATTCAATGCACAATGCACATATATTATGGATTTTTTTTTTGAGAATAATAAATATATTACAGTATAATTTAGACTCAGTGATCGCCCGATATAATTAATTACTTTCATAAGTAATTTTATTTTAACATTGAAAATGTTTATATTATCGCACGGGCACGTAAGTATGGGTACAGAATTCGAAATTCTTGTGTTGCATTGGTCCCTGACGTCACACCGAATTAAAATGATCGGGATCAGACCAAGTCGAGAGTAATCGTATGGTTTCGCTGGAGCAGTCAGCGGAGATGGCTTCAGTCACCCGAAAGTTCATTCGCCCGACTCCCCAATTCACCCGAAAGTGTAGTCGTCCGACTTCGTAATTCACCCGACTCGGAATTGCTCGGCGCTGGGGATACGTAAAGAGAATTTTATCAGAACGTATACGTGAAAAAAGTTTTATTCGTACCTACCACAGTATACGGAACTATATAGTTCCGTATACTGTGGTACCTACTTGCTGGTTGGACGAATTCATTTCAAGTTGGTTATGTGATTGGTTTGGTCCGGTCAGACTGGTTAGCCCATTTTGTGAGGTCATAATAAATTTTATATTTATTTATAATTAAATGTACATACTTTAAATAGCAAATAAATAGATCGAAAAACATATCAGTTTGAAACGTTGATGATTGTTGATAATTTGTATTTGCAATATAATTTACCAATGATGAGTAACTACTTTATTATTTGTATCCAAGTGTTCTCCATTTTTATGTTTAGGTAATGATTTAAAACGTTGCTTAATAGATTTGGTAAAAATGTTAAGAGGGGCGGCGGAACTTTCGCCCCCATATTGGGTAAGGTACCTGCTAGAAATTTTAGGTCAAGTAATCTTGCAAGAAATTTCGGCCCCAAACATTGCAGGTAATGCGAATTGAACCAAAAAGGTGGATTAGATGCCGTGTTAGCGCTGTTTAACCAATATAAGTCTATAAAAGGGGCAAACAATTAATAATAATATTCCCCGGTGTCTATGGCAAGGGCCTAGCGACACCTAAAGCACCGGTTCCCGTCAGATCACCGAAGTTAAGCGGTGTCGAGCGCGGCTAGTACTTGGATGGGTGACCGCTTGGGAAACACCGCGTGCTGTTGTCTTAGGGAAGAGTGTAAAATGAATCGACATCAAAACCATCCTATTCACGCCGGACAGGCCGGATGAGATCGGATATCTCGTAGGATGAAGGTGCCGTTTCACACTCCCCAGTCGGTAGACCGCACAATTAAAAACCGTACGGTCGATGACCGGTTCTAGATGGCCTCAGATACGCCGACGAACCGTAAAAAAGTAAAATAAAAAAAAAAATATATTCCCCGGTGAACTTGAAAAAGGCGAATTGGAACCAAAAAGGTGGATTAGATGCCGTGTTAGCGCTGTTTAACCAATATAAGTCTATAAAACCGCATTAGCCGAGTTGCAGGTCAAAAATTGAGTTAGTTCAGGTTAGTTGCATTTTCATTTTATAAATGATTCAAAACACAAAAGATCATAAAAAAATTAAAATGTTATAACGTTAGACCATTGGGGCCGAAAATGCCTGTAATAAAAACATGCCCTTCCATCCCGGGGCCGAAAGTTCCTGTCAAAATCGGGCTGCTACCTGGCCGGGGCCGAAATTTCCTACTCCCGTTAAGAGATCCATTTTAATTTGTTTTATTTATATGTTTGAAAGAAATATTATTTTATAAATGAATCAATTTATTTATTCAACAAACATTTTATATTTGCAAAATTTGTAAAACAAACACTCTAATAATGCAAAGGATACTCAAGAAACATTGCAATTGTTTTTAAAAGAAATATTGTGTACCTATAATGTTACACAATACACACAAATTAAAGAATAAATATTTAGTAAAACGGCGTTCTATAAATCAGTATTTACAATTTACCTACTTTCAGTTAAGTATTTCGTTCAATAATGTCCAGTATTTTTAAAATGAAATATTTGAAAAAAAGGTTCCGGACATATGTTTATATACCTAGACATTTAATAATAAAAATTGGTGGTGAATCACCTCCTGAAGGTTGGTTACATACTTAATTAACACCCTGTATATTGAGGTTAATGACTTCTTCCATCCACATTTCCCTTCCAAATATAGTTTGTGATAGAATTTCCAAAAATGTTAAGTAATTTTCGTAGTAAATTCGTGTAGTATTGAAAATAGAAGTATAAAGGGAAAAAAACAGAAATAATAAAATAAATAATAACATTATCCTTTATTATTCCACAATCCTAATGGACATAATAAATTTAACAAAACTTATAACGATAAAAATAAAGCACAAACACATAATACATAATTTAAAAGATGTACCTACAGATAATAAATTTTTTAATTTATATAAACAATAACTACCTTACTACCTACATTCTTGTTTGAAGAACAAATAATTTGTTTCTTTTTTTAAGGTTTTAGAAAGCATTGACCCAGATAGCAACCAATATTCTCAGAAAATTCTTCGAATATCCTAATTGGAATATTCAATTAAGCTTTGAACATTCTATAGATATATACATTATTTGTCGAATATTCTTAGATCTAGCCAATTGGGAATATTTTTTTCTAATCATAGAATATTCTAATAGAATAATTCTTTAATCTAGATTATTCGTCAATTCATCCCTGAATATCTGTAGTAGTACTATTTTAAGAATATTATTAAGGAATAATCTATGCATAAACGAGGATTCTGCAGAGGAATAAAAAAGGAATTCATATACTATACTATACATGGTGCTAATTAAGTATATATGTATACAAACTTTAAGACGCAATTATTTATATGATTTTAAGACAAGAGGTTCATATAAATGTATATCCTATATTGCTTGGTTTTCGATATACAGGGTGCTCAAGTTTTTATTTTTTATTGTTTTTTTTTATATATTTCTTGGACCGTTTTAGGGGTAATTAATTTAAATTTTGCACAAATGATCCATTTACCACAGTACCTATAATACAACGTTCTGAACATCTAAAATAATTCAATAAGTACCATTGATGGGGGGGGGGAGGTGTGTAGAGTGGCTATGAAAACAAAGAGGACCCTGATATAGATTATTTGCAATGTTAATAACGGTGTTTTATAGGTACTGTAAAAGTATTATTTGTGCAAAATTTGATAAATTACCCCTAAAACTGTCAAAAAAAATATTAAAACAGCAATAAAAAAATGAAAACTTTAGCACCTTGTATATAGAAAAACCATTTTAGGATATACATTTATATGAACTTCTTGTATTAAAATCATACAAGGCTTTACCTCTTAAAGTTTGTCTACATACGTAATTAAGACCCTGTATATATTTATTTTTCTGCAAAAATATTGTCTTTTAAGTATTTTTGTTTTATTAACCCTTATTCAGTATCTTCGTTCTTCTTCGTTTGGCTGCCTATTCGTTCCTTTGCTTTTGATAAAAAGATGCTGGTTTTCAGCTCAATTTGCTTTTCTGTTACGTCTACAAATTGTGATTGCACAGCTTCTACAAGGAGAGAAACAAATTAAAGGGTTACCAATAAGTGATTGGTTTTGTTTAATTATTTGGATAAAAAATAACTTATGGAATAATAGGTATACTTTACTTTACCTTTATTTGCTGCAAAAATTTTTGTTGAATTAAATTTCTTTTTGTCTTTGTGGCCGGAAAGGCTGTACGATTGCATGACATCATTGGTCATTAATTTCTTAAGCATTCTCTTAAGGAAATCTGAAAAATCATTGCCACCCAATTTTTTTAGTTTCATTATCTAGAACAAGAATGAATATTAAAACGGTTTAGTATTCATATGTAATACAAGTTTTGTGTATCACTAGTAGTTATTAAAATCCAGAATTTATTACTGCACCATCTCTATAGCATAGCGCTTAGTAATCAACAAAACATACATAATATAATACAGGACTAAATGACATGACCTGACATGACAGCAATTGCGTCTTGAATTTTAAAAGATGTTTTTTTTTTAATTAAATTACTAATTACATCACCACAGTGTTGCTTAATGAGGGAAAGGATGTGGCACAAATTATCTATTTAAATTATTTAACAAGGTATATGGCATGTGGGAAACTATACACCTACACAAAAAAAATGTAGGAAAAAGATCAGTAAATGCTTACCATCAGTTTAAAAGAATTGCCATCACACAAATCATTCTCTATTTGATTTAGTTCTATGTCATTACTTATTGGTAACCTATTGTAAAAATCCAAAATATCTTCATTGGGCATCGGCCATTACATTAAATTCTGGATTAATTTTGATCAAATTTATGATTTGGTCAAGTTTGGTTGTTGTAATTTCAACGAATTTTAAAAATTAGTACCAAATCTTTTTCCTTGAAGAATTGTTACCTATCCTACAACTTTAGCTTTACTTACTGAACGGTTAATACTGTTTTATTAGCACTATTTAAAAAAAAAGTGACCAGTGAAATCTATAATATACGTATTTACTTTAGGAAGGTACAAATGCATTATAATAAAACTCGAATGAAGCTTTGCCTGTTTTATTGACATATTAACTTACAAAGAAATGTTTAAAATTTGTATTCCAATGGTTATCAGGCCTGTTTCTCGCTGCTCTACTCAATCAGTATTCTGCTACTGGTTAGTTTGGACTGCTCCGGACCTTACATAATGAGAAGTTCTAACCAGGTGTTCGTAAACTGTTGGAGTTGTGTCCTATGGTACCCTAAACAGAAAAAATCATGTAAATATATTATGAAATTACATGTACTGTATGGTAATGTTTACCTTAAACTTCTTGTTATGGTGGTTATCAATATAGAAAGGGGGCACACCGAGGGACACACTGCAGAAACACTGTGGGTATTTCACTAGCTTCAATTGATCTGTGTGTACATGGAATTGGGCTGGGCAGATTAAATGCACATCCTAAAAGAATATACCAATTAGGTATTAACACTAAGGAAAGAAATATAAGTATACATATACACTGGTGGCACTGAGTGGCAGGCTCTTAATATCTAGCTTAACATATATTGGTAGGTGTAATGTTTACCTTAAAATTCTTGCTGTGGTGGTTATCAGCATAGATTGGGGAACACACTGCAAAAACACTGTATAATACTGCCAACACTCTTGTGGATTGGTGCTCTTATCAGTCTAGTCACAAAGTTAGTTCCAAAAAGCAGACAATGAATCTACAATGAGAGGAAAAATGACAAATTGAGTAGCTGCAAGACTTTTAAATGGACAAAGCATATATTTTATTACCTGATATACCTAGGTTGCAAGCAGTACTCCAAGATGTTTTTGCGTGTCTCAGATCCTTATTTGCTGCTTCAGATGCTGTTTATGACTAGTAGGAGGTCGTTATAGTTCAGTTTTTTATCAACTTCTTAAAGCTGGTCTGCTGAAGCACACACACACACACACACTTGCTTTAACCTGGCACGACTTGGAGGCACTGGTACGATATGGTTTATAGGGTTCGATTACTGTTATTAGGGCCCCAATTTCTACTTTTTCTTCCAACGTTGGAACCTGGTTCTTGGTGAAAATTGATGAACAAATAACTGGAAATATTTTTCCAATTTTGGGATGTTTCGTGATTGAGCAACGTAATAGGCGTATATCACGAAGTGCGGCTGCTGTCCGTATGGAGTTTTGGATAGCGAAACAATTCAAAAACAACACTTTTTGGAAAATCTGTTTGTTATTGTTTTGACAATTAGGTTATGGTCTAAGCGCAGTACATCGTACATTGTGACATGTCAAACCTTCTATTTCTGTTACACATCAAAAATAGGCATGGCATTATCTCTCTTCACGAATTTACACGATAAGTCGGGCGACTGCACTTTCCGAGTGACGACGAATAGTCATTCGGGCCACCGACTGAGTCGGGCGACTGCACTTTCGGGTGAGTGTGGTGTTCCCTTGTTCTCAGTCAGCGGGTGCGGTTGGCGTTCGCGATCGAGCGTAACAATCGGCCGTTGCCATAGGGTGGTTTGGCTGGCGCGGCTGGAGCAGCGCACTTCAGATCATATTCGTATTTCGTAGTGAAAGCGCTTATGCATGATTTATAATGAACGCCGATAAAATTAGTTGCATGCTGTTGTTGGTCGAAGAAGACGAAGAGGAGATGTTAGCCCAAATTCCTCTATTTCCACAAACGTCATATTAACACTTGAATTTATACTATACCATATTTAAATCAAAGCTGCAGCATACCAAGTAAACCAATCAATTTGATTAAGACGTCAAAACATTTTAAAATTGTATCATTAGTTCGTATATTCGAAAAAAATATCAAAATTAGAAAAACGTCAGTGGCGTACATTTTTTTGTCATTAATATCCGTTGAAGTGTTTCCCGGGACGCCACTGGACTTAAAAAATTTAATCTAGTTAGGGCTAATTAAGCCTCTTATCATTATTATCATTATGAATGACAGTACCAAATTGCAATAAAATCAAGAAAAGGATATTTACAAAAATAATAAAAAAAAAACGATTTTTTTTAAAAAACTTTAACACCCTGTACATCAAAAACGGGGCAACTCCGGACACATGTTCAGGTTAGTACTTCTGAAACACCCTGTATACATTTAAACACAACGGTCAAAAACACAAATATTTACATCAAAATATTGATAACAAACAATAACACACAAACGATGCGAAATTACCGGTAAACTAAATACAAGCCTGTCGCCCAGGGCCTTTTACTTTTATTACCGCTTGACCAATCGAAATAGAGTTACGGTTGTCATTAAGTACTGATCAATGTTTCCTTCGTATGCATATTGTCGGATTTGAATATGGTATAGGGTAGACTGGGGCAAGTGTAAAAATGTGGTAAGTGGAAAATCAGAGCGCGAATCAGGCAATATTGAAAGCTTGCTTGTCTGTATGGTCCGAGGCAACTAACTATACATTAGCGCTGTTGAATTATCTACGCCCGGCGAGTGACCAGGTGTTTTTTTCTTTCTGAGTAGTCTTTTGTAACATAACCTCCGAATCGATCGGTTGAATAGTGTGTGATATCTGATATCTCCATAAAAAATTGGTCAAAGGTAAAAACTTATAATAAACTTTTAGTTTTATTGCATTTTCTTATGTTTAGTCAATTGTTGTAGCTTTAAAATCCTATATACCGACCAAATCTAAAAGCGGTTTTTACTCACGAACAGGTTTGCACTTCCCCCATAAAAAACATAATGTGGGGCATGTGTGAAAATTGTAATGGGGCAAGTGTAAAGGTTAGTTTACAGTTGCTCATTTTCCTGGGAATGCTAAAGTTCGTTGGCACTGACACTTAAAGCTTTTATTCTTTACAGAGAGTTGGCGTCATGGTACGAAATTATAAAAGAAAGTCCGATAGGGCTGCCTATGGGGAGGAGCAATTAAATGCTGCAGTAAATGCCGTCAATCAAAGTCAATTAACCATGTCGATGGCTAGTGCCGAATTCAGAATCCCATACATTACAATATACTGTAGAGTAACTGGCCGCCGTGGCGAAAAATGCAAGACACAGGGCCGACCTCCAATACTTTCTTGGCAAGATGAGTGTCAACTGGCCGAAAATATAAAAACAATTGAGAAGTGGGGATATGGATTAACTTCGAGAGAGCTTCAAGAAAATGTTCGGGACTTTGTAACTTTAAATAATATTCCCAATCCTTTTAAGAACAATATGCCAGGCATAGACTGGCTAATAAAATTTAAACAACGTCACTCTTTGAGTTTGAAAAAACCACAAAGCTTAGAGTACTGCAGAAAGAAATCTACGGACCCATTCATAATAGACCAATATTTTGTTTTATTGGAAAGGGCTATATTGGAGTTGGGTCTTCAGGATTGTCCTGAATGTATTTACAATTTAGATGAGACTTCACTGTGTACAGATTCTTCTTTTCTTAAAATTGTTGGCGCGAAAGGCAAACCCTCCTCAAGAATTATTGCTGGATCGGGCAGAGAAAATATAACCGTCCTGGCAGGAGCAAGTGCTAGTGGTAGAAAATTGCCACCATTGATAATATTTAAAGGCAATAATGTATGGAGTTCCTGGATTTCAGAAAGAAATGAAGACCTCTTCAGACACCGTATATGCAGCCAGCGACAATGGATGGATGACTTCCGAAATATTTAGACATTACTTTCTAAAGACTTTTATTCCTTTGGTTCGTGATCAGGCACCAATTATTGTTATATATAATGGGCATGTCTCGCATGTGGATTGCTTATTAATTCAGCCGCAAGAGAAGAAAATATTCATATACTTAAACTGCCAGCCCATACAAGTCATTTAGTTTAACCTCTCGATTTGAGTGTGTTTAGATACTTTAAGGCAATATGGGAGAGGGAAGTAATAACATGGCAAAGACGTCATCAGGGACAACGACTATCAAAAATGGAATTCGCCACATTGCCAGTGAAAACCTGGGCTGAAGTAGATTCCGGAATCATAAAAACAGGATTCAGAAAGGGTGGTATTGTTCCATTTAATAGACATGTTATTCCTAAAGAAAAGTATGACATCGATGCCCTAAAAAGATGGGAGGAACACTTGAAAAATTAAAGATCTGTAATAGATTTACAACCGAGGCCAGAACGTATTGATATTGAAAGGAATGAACATGATGCTGTAGCACCGAATGTAACAGAAAAAACCGCTACTTTCGAACAGTCAATGTCAAAAACAGTAAAGCCTTCTACATCTGGCGCTTCATTTAAAAGGAAACTAGCATCTAATGCAGAATTACTTACAGCTCCTTCATCAGCATCTAGTGCCAACAATCTCAAAGTAATTGTCAGATCTGATCAAAATAAAGAAAATATTCTAAATAATCATCAGGATCCTATAACTGAAGCTGTAGTACCAGCTACAACCGAAAATCGGCAAGAAAAAAAGGCAAGTTTTGATGATCTACTACTTGATTCGCTCCGATAGAGTCCTTCTTCTCAAAACTCTCTACAAGTTCATCTACTATATCTAAACCAGCTATGAAAATTAACCGAAAGAGTAAACAAAGTCGGACAAGTCCGTATCAATTTGAATCCAGCTCCAGTGAATCAGATAATGAAAGTGTACCTTTTATGGAATCGGATCAAAGTTTCATTTTAGAATCGGATTGCGAAGATCAGATTCCTGAAATAAACAAAGACAATATTTCCATTGGAGACTGGGTACTGGTTAAATACACATTACCAAAAGCAAACAAACATTTCATTGGTCAGGTAAACACTGTTGACAACGGCTTTGAAATCAAGTTTACTAGAAAAGTAAAAGACAATTTTGTATGGCCACTCACCGATGATGTCGATGTAGTACAGCTAGACAGTATAGTGACTTGTTTACCTGAACCGGTAGTAACACGCCGAGGAGGTTTTCATTTTAATGTGAAATTTGCGGGATACAATATTTAACAAGTTCCATAAAATTATTCGAATTTTTAAACTGTAAGTTTCTTTTCTGTTTTAGTTTCTCGTTGGGAATAATTCCCACTGTTTTAGAGATTAAAGCCAAACATTGGGTTTTGAACGGATAAATACGTTTATAAAAATATTATTCTTGCTATTAGGCATTTTTTGAGTGTTATTTTGGATTACTTATTATTTTTCAGAGGTACCTTTTAATTTTTCGTTTTAATGCTTTGTTTGGCTAACTATTTCCCAACGATAAAAAGTTCATAACTTTCCAGATTTTTATTTTCTTTTTAGTCTGTAAAAAAAAAAATTGGCATGGGAGATATAAACTTCATTTAATTTTACACTTTTCCATTACCACTTCTGTGAACATGCATGGAAATTTTATTCGATTTTACTCTTTCCCTTTTTGGGGTAAGTGTAAAATTTCGGTACAAAAAAAAAATAATGATTCAAATCTCAAGATCTCAAAAATAATTCATGGGTGCCCTATGCAGTATGAAAAGTAAACATATTAAACTATTCCTTTCTTACAAAGACACTTTTATAAATGTTGTATATTTAAAGTAGGAAGGAAATAAACTTGAACTATTAAAAAGGGCTTCGCACTTGCCCCAGTCTACCCTAATTATAAGCTTTGTAATGTTATGCTGAAAAATAAAGAGAATGGTTTTGTACACTTTACGGTTCTTCCCTACACTTGCTGCCACTTTTTTTCATGCATTTTCTTTCATTACAACATTTTTGTAATTTTCGTTCTCATAGTTGTATAACGGGGGGTACTTTTGCACCTCCTCTATCAAACACTCGTCAGCAATCGCCGAAAAAGGTGGCATTCTGCTGAGCGATCGCGGCTAGACTGGTCTCTCTAGCAGTTCGAACGCAGCCGCTGCAATTGACGGTGAACGCTGTGTTGCTGAGCTGCGGCATGGAAACCGTGTACACACATATCGCATTAAACCAGTACCGAGCGACCAATCGCGAAACGCCAGCCGCGGCCGCTGACTGCTCCAGCGAAAACATACCTTAGAGGCGCGTTAGAGTTTATAACCTTTATTTAACTATTTTTTATATTATGAATCAATAAAACTTATATCAAATCCTAAATATTACACGCAAATCTATGAGTTTTCGCAGATCTCAAATCTCACATTAGTCACAAGCGTTGCACTCTGCCTCGGCATTTTCAATGTCTTCCCCGGTTGCATCTTTGTAAAGAACTGTAAATTTTTTTTATTATGTTTTATTTTTATTTATGTACGTTGTTCTTATGTAAAAATAAAACGGTTATTTAAATGGTATAATGCACAAACCGTAAGGACACCTTCAAGTTTGGTTATGCCTCCAAATGACTGAAGCTATGATATCCTGGTGTTTATTCCTAATAAATATTTTTCAATAATATTTTTGGTAATTTTAAATTTATTTCCTAGAAAATGTTACCATAACTAGAGGTAGCTCGTCGCTTCGAAGTTCGCAAGGTACGTCTTATTATTTTTTAAAATCCTGGTTATTAGATATGCTCAGGCATAATAAAGGTTTCTGTTACCTGATCAAAAATTCAGTGAGAGATTAGAGTTCTTATGTATTCCCACCACCTTTTCCATAAGGTCCACTTTAAAATTTTAATTGCAAAATTACAAATATGATTTTTTTCGATCAAACTTAATAAAGTTACGCAACAATATCCCGGTACTAAAAGAAATTCGAAAAAATTACACCAAAATAATCCATCAGTTTCTATCGACACATACACCTAATCATGATTGGTAAACAAGAAACTTCAACTATCATGAAAACAAAATTAAAAAGGATGGAGGCAACTTAATTGACAATAATGATTAAAAATCATATACTCTCGTGCCCTTCTCCATTGCCGATCAAATATGCAAAGACTTCGTCCTTTCTCATCTCACAGAATGTATTAGCTGGTTAGGTTCATTGGCCAATATAGGTTTCTCATATAAAATGTAGATGAAATAAACCATTAAGAGCTAGCTTATTATCCCAGGGCGCCATTTAGCTATAACTTTCTAATTCAATTAATTTTAGAGCAAGGAGGGAATGGTTAAAATACCAAATCATCCTGTTTTCCTTTTTTTCTGTTCAATCCATATTTTTAAAATTTAAATTTATAGTAGTCAGTTTCTGTTCAGGGAGTTAAGGTTGCGTGATTTGGCTTGAAACTAATATAAGACGTTATAAACCATCATCAGTTCTTATTGGTCGATTGAACATGTTTTGCTTGATCTCGTAGTTTCGCGGTTACAAGGAGCAATAAATTTTGTTTCTCAATGGAATGACTTTAATCATAGAAATTAAATGTAAATTTATAGTTTTAAAATCGGACGATCCAATTACAGGGTACTTCATAATTTAATCCTGATCATTGAGGGTCTTAATCCTTAGATAATTTTGAGACAAAAAGTTTACATCAATATTGGTTCGCAACCGCCTTAATTTTGAGATATAATGAAAAATAAGATATCATTTTAAATTTTAGTACGTACCAACTATTCATAAAAATACATTTTTTTCATAAAGTTGTTCTAGTTCTACCATTGATGTCCGCGCCAACAAGTATATCGATATTTTTAACGAAAAAAGTGATACGCCACTGGTTTTTGTTAAAATAAATATTATTTTCAAAATTGCGCTTTATCACTTAGCAAAAACGGTTTACAAACTTTTTTTTGTGTGACGAGCGTTTTTCGATTAAAAAAATAAAATACATTTATTTACATATCGCTATGCCCATAATATCAGAGTTTGATTAAATTGCATTTATCTCCTAAACGAAGCCAGAAAATTATCAAAAGGCACTTTACATTAGACACTGAACTGTCTGAATAACTGTGATATTAAAGAGGAAAAAAGCAGTGGCGTCAATATATTTTATTTCGCTTAAAAATTGTAACACCCTGTGTCTTAAAAATAAAATGGTGGCGAATATATGTTAATGGCTCTTTTTTTTAAGAACTTTTAAGGACTAAGACCCTCAAAGATCAGCGTTCAATTATAAAATACCCTGTATACTGGGTCAAAATGGCTAAATTTTAATTTTTAACAATTATAACTAAATTAGTGGAATATTTTAAATGGTATCTTATTATACTCTTACTAGAGTGATTGTTGACAAAGGAATACATAACTCTTAGAAAACTGGAAAAAATTATTATATTTCTTTTTAGACAAAGGTATTAAAAAATTGTCAATTTTATTCCAGGTGACAATAAAACTACTGCCCACGACGTTTTAACTAAATGCTTTTAAATGAAAATATGAAAGTGAACCATACACCAAGGATACATTAAAAATATTCAGCTGGAAGTAGCTGATTTCAAATCAAGTTATATGTACTGCAACTAATCAAAGTTTAAAATGTAAATACATAAAACTATCATTTAAACATATAATCTTATTAAATAATAAAGTTAAATACGTATTAATTGTTTTAACTCCTTACTTAGTTACATCCATAAGACATCTTGCATAAAATTATTTTATTTTACAATTATATCATTACACAATCTATTCGCATAAAGACATAGAATTTATTGAAGTGGATTATCATGTAATGGAGGATTTATTGTAATGCTAAGCTACCGTCGACTGATTTATACTTATCTTCCTCTAAAGGTCTTGTAATAAATTGTTGTTGTTGGTTATTCACGCTCTTGGTTTACAGTATTTGATTTCGGTTATTTGGTCTTATTAACGGTAATTTCGGGCGCCACCCTTTATTTATTTTTGGTGATAAGGGATCCACTCTGCCAATCGGGTAGCCTTTAAACAGGGGAAAAATGCTCAGAGTTCAACTTTGCTCAAAAACAGCTACTGCTTCTGCCGGTAAACTAGTGAACGGTACCTGAAATGAATTCGTGGTAGAAAAGAGACACCGGATTATCCGTTAAATTAATGAACAGGTCGTGTTTATCAAGACAATAGGTTATAAACAGAATTATATATAAAATTTAATTATCAAAAAAGTGGAAGAATAACAAGATAAAAAAAACACTTGTCCTATCCCATGCGGACCCCTACTTCTGGTAGTATCGCAGTAGAAGAAAAGAATACAAATACCAGCGGTGTAGCAGCGTAACTAATAAGCAACTGATTTCTAAGCGTAAATTAACTAGTAGACGAGTGTTAGTTTAGTTTAGCGGTTTAGGGGACGCTTGTGCCGTTTGCCTAAATATGGATTAAAACGTTAATCAGTGATTATCTCGAAGTATGTGTTGTGCCGTCTGTTAGACAACGATTAAAGGCCGCCGATAATTAGTTAAACTAAACATAGTTTCTGGGACGTTTAAATTATTGATTGGTAAAATATCAATGATTAACCTCAAAGTGTTTGGGCAGATTTCACTCAAACCTGATAAGTGATATCCTTATGTGGCAACGTGATTTTATTACGACTTATTTTACAATTTTTGAATTATCTTACAGCATGAGACAAAAATAACTAATTTTTGCCCTTTAAGGGCCCTTATTAAAAACATTCTACCATGTAAGTGTTTTCCAGTTTTGTCCCAATTTGCTCTAGTAACCTACAGATCTGTCCAACCTCGTTCTTTATTCAATACTCTACAACTTGTAAACTTTATTTTATAACTATATCTGTACTCCGGAGGCATACGACGCTATGTGCCATTCGCTCGATTTGTGGATATTCAGTAAAAACAATTAGTTTAATATAATTTTGAGGTTAGTGTTGATTTAGGAAGGTATTATCTTACTTTCACTACACGAAGTATTAATTATTTATTGTTTCTTTGTAAATACATTTTTTAAAAAAATTTAATTATCATAATTTGTATTTTGATGGACATAGTGTTCTCTACCTGTATTCTGTACTCGGGAGGCATACGACACTATGTCCAATTTTTACAAAAAATAAGTAGGTAGTAGGGGATAAGGAAAAGTAATAATAGCCAAATAAAAACAAAATCTCCAAATCATTTATTAGTTTGGTCATGTCAGGAACAGTTTTAATCCTCGTCACTAACAGGGTAATCGGTATTTCCGCGTTTGGCATACCGAAGATTCTTATAAAAATTGTGACAGTAAGAGTTTGTAAAGGGCAACAATGACAAAATATCCTTGTACTTCTCTTCGGTGATCTCTTTTCCTCTCTCAGTCACAGGTTGAAGTTTTTCAGGTAGTTTTAAATCTGATGATCTTGCATTTCTTTTCAGATTTACTTTTCGGAAATCATCTTCAAGATTTGTCTTGAAGTACAAAATTCCAATCTCACCCTTTCTCACTTGAAGTTGCACTGCATTCGAGATTAATACGGGCTTTTTGTCTGTGTCGATTTTCCTGGCGATGAACGGTGAGTTTTTGGAAGTCCTGTAAAGTTCTTTCAAGTTAAAAAAATCTTGCACTTCCATATTTTGTACAATGAATTTTGGGGAGCATTGTCTAATGAACTGCTGCCAGTCCCATGGAGTCATAATTTCTAGGCGAAGTAAATTTCTTTTTTTCCTTTTAATAATAGCATGCACTGTGTCTGCCTCCATATGCGTGTGGCCTTTCAATAAAAAATTATGATTAATTACCTCAACTTGTGGATACTTTTCAATGATCCAAAGAAATTACATTACAACTGATAAGTTTTTATTTTGCCCATAGCAATTATCTGACCATATGGTCAGCTCTTTGGTATCTCCGATGTTTTGTGTCGCCCATTTAATTAAAGGGAAGTGGGTAAGCATTTTTGTAAATCTACTGCCTTCTCACATTGTTTTCAGTTTTAGACCTTTCTATGTCATCATGCTTCTTATAATACCGAATTTTTGATTCATGTATGTGAGCTTCATGTTCACTCTGCAGTTGATTTTTATCAGTTTCTGATTCGCTTGATTTAATTTTTGCTATAAAAGTATCACAATCATCACACATGTGTCAACTTCTGGTAACTTGAACGATAAATTGTATTCTGTGTTGAATACCTTTGAGTAGAACCACTTTTTGGCAACCAATTCCTTTGAGATATGTTTTTCCGTATACCACTCAAGGTAGAGCTGGTATAATTTTTCTATTGTAAGATCGGAGCCTAGATATTTCTTTGCAGTCCGTTCTCTAGAATAATGACTTTCATAGGCAGGTATGCTATCGATGTGTTGTTTAACATTCAAGCGTATATTTTCAGGAGTTTTATTTCCTGGAATATGTTTACCCCGTTGATCTTCTTTCACCATACCTCCGTCCTCCTGACCTTTTTTCAAAACATTGACGACTACTGTGTTTGATATTGCTAATGTATCCAAAAACATTTTCTTGCAAACTTTGATGGTCACATTTCTAACAACAAAACTATAGACAAAGGCATTATTCTTTGTTAGCACAACATCTCTGTTTCTATGCCGTTGTTTATCCTTGACCTCGATGCATGAACGAATGTATTGCCGTTTAGTATCGACGGACTTTTCCTTGTGGCAGTAAGTTTTGAAAATATGTTGCCTCTCATCTTCTGTGATCTTTTCAAAGCATTTCATCCGGCATTTGCATGCAGCCTTCATTTGTCTTGCTGATACCATTTTACCTTTTTACTTGTATAGGCTTGGCCACTAGTATAGCACTCTTTCCGGATTGATGATTGCCACTTTTCTTTATGACGCACTCTTTTATGACCACTTTGTTTAATAAGAGTCTTTTGCTTCACCTTACTTTTTCTAGTACTCTGTGGCATCGAAGTATTCGGGTCCAAATTAGCTGATGTTGCAGGCAGTTCATCCAAATCATCTGCCACAGATGAACCAGATGTTGTTGGTGAATAATCTCGATCTTTCAAAGAATCGTCGCTAGCATAACCGTCTAAATCGTTACCTTTGAGAGTCACGTTTGAATTGCTTGAGGCTTCTAAAAATATTCATGCCCTTAGTAAGGGAAATTGAAGTTGTGAAAAATGACAAATAGTGATTTAATCCCTAAAATTTCATACAAATGGTTGATATACATACCAGTGGGCGTAACTTCTGCATTCCTCAGAACCACTAGTGAACTAGGCTCTACATTCAAATCATCTGTAGTATCAACCTCCATGTTTTGCAGCTCATTGCTATTTGTAACTACATTTGGATTACTTGATAGCTGTGAAATGATGATACGTTAAATAAGTATATTAAAATTGCGAAAAAATTATTATGAAACATGAATGAGAACATGAAACATAAATCTCAGAAAAATAGGTAGCATCCTACCTGTAAACAAAACCTTCTCCTTTGCTACTAGCGTACAGGATTTTATGTTCCCACCATCCGAAATATCATACTTCAAGCTTTTACTGTTAACACTTAGCGTGTACTGTAACTGTATAGAATGTTATTAGTTCTTCACCTTTAAAAGTCGCATCTAAGTTACTTGAGGGACCTGGGATGATTATGTCTAAAAAGTTATTAATATTGATACTTTTCCAGCAAATTAAAAAAATAGTTTTAGGCGTTTTCTTGATAAATAATTAACCTGTGTTTCAAAAACTACGCCTAATTTGGCCAATCTGTAGCATGTTAGTGAGCTTGTAACTTACGTTTTGGGAGAATGACACAAGCTATTTAGGACAACCTGTACATGATGTATTTGTATAATTTTAAAGTTACGTACCTGTATCATAAATAATGCCCCTATTTTCCAGAACTGATGATGAGGGAGTCTCTATGAACATTCCATCATCTGTTGTATTGATGGTCATGGCTAATAAGCTACTAGCACTGATTAATGGTACCAATTCTAAAATTTAACTTAGGATAATAAAACGCGAATAAACTGCTTAACAGCTTTAAGATAACTCTTTATTATTTACTAATATTCCATTAAACAAATCTCCAAATAAAATATCAATATTTTATAGTCTATAATATTATACCCAAAAAAATCGCATTTAAATTCAATAAAATATTAATATTTTATTTTGGCGACAATCGCGCGAAAACGCTAGTGTGTGTGCTTAACCTTACCTCAACGAAAACGTTTATTATAACCTTAAATTTTTAGGAATCTATTTACGACATTAATTATTATATTTCTTGAATTAGTATAAAAAAGTAATCTTACCTTCTTGTTTATCTTGCTTATTTAGAAGCGACAGGATTCGTTTTCCTCTTGATTCCAATTTTAGGAGCTGATTCTTTTCACTAAACTATTTTTTTAACAAAAATAAACACAGTAAATAGCACTTATTGGCGCCTTAAACGCCGATAATCATGCTGGCGTTTAATAATATGTGTAATCTCCACCTACTATTTCATAGATTAGTTAGAGGCATATGACACTAGCTTATAGTGTTCTATGCCGCTAAATGTGTTGCTAAAGATATTACTAAAGATCCGAGGCCTACAGATATTATTACCTTGGTGTTTTAGGCCTCTGAATAAAAATGCATATAGTGTTAAAAGTCTATGCTGTTTCTCAGCTACCTTAATTAATTGGACTTGGTTTTGTATGCCCCACAAAATAGTTTAATTTTCTGAATAAAACTACATAGTTACCTCATTTTTGTAAAAATTGGACATAGTGTCGTATGCCTCCGGAGTACAGATATTAACTTTAACCCCACCCTTCCTTCGTTTCTCCACTTTAATTTAATAATAAGAAAGAGGAAGCAAAATCAATTATCGACGAAATTACTAAAAATTAGTTACTAACAATAACGCAAAAGCGGAAAAGTCTGTTCACTAGCCAGGCAATGGTAGGTATTCACAATGATGCAGTTATCGTGTGGTGTAAGGGAGTCCTTTAAATTCGAAGCGTTTTATTTTCGGTTGTCTATTTTTTCGTAGTTATGCAAAAGGATTTTACGGTATTAGTGGACATAGAAGCCACTGATACCTACGAGCCTTGCGCAGCCGCCTCTTATTATTTTATTTGTACATTGGAGAAAAAATTACACTGCGACCTTAGAGATCTATTGTGGTATGATAAATTGTTTAATTTCACTTCAATTTTTTTTTATTTCTTTGCAAAAAGGTAGATTTGAGAAAATGTAAACAAACATTCTTTATTCATGATAATATTATGTAGAGTATCATATTTTCAGGGAGGAGGTCACTATGACCCCCCATAACCCCCCTGGAACCGTGCCGGAGTCGGTATACTATTTTTATTTCTTTAGATAACATAACTACTAATAAAATAAATATATGTACAGGGTGTTTCTTTATTTACTTTTTTCATTATTTTTTGTCAAAAAATTACCTGCTTTAATTTGTCGGTATAAAATTGAAACACCCTGTAGAGTCAGACATGAAAAGTCTGGCTTAATTGACACAGATTGTGGGTGAACATGACAAAGATTTATATTATAAATTATAGTATTTATATTATTATATATATATAGAAATTTATATTATAAATTATAGTATAAACATATATATATATATTTACAGGGTCGTTGGTATTGTATATAGAGAGGGTAGCCGTTGCTGATTAGTTGAGAAATAGACTAGCGAATATTGGGGAGTGCAGCAAATAAAAGAATACTCTGTAAAGTTATTCCAAGCTTTCGGAAATCATATAATTCATTTTCATCCTCAGGGAGACTACAAATTTATATAAAAATTGAGATTAGGAAAATTGTTGTGATTATTAATCATAATGTTTACTTAAAACTTTCTTGAAATTGTTCATAAAGATGTTCGTATAAAATAAGAGACATGTGAGAAGAAAATGTGTTGAAAATCAAAGTCAATTGCAATTAAAGCTCACGTCTGGAGATACAATTAAAACCATTTTTTCCACTACTAACCTATAACATCGCCATTATTGACCGATTATTAACGCTAGAAATCGTTTTTCTCTACCTTATAAGTCATTATTGACCATGGTCAATAATAAGCCATTGAAATCCATTATTGACCGATCTTTGACCTTAACCGAATTTTGTTTGAACGTAGGTAACTTGATTTTTTAATTCTACAACATCAATTCATTGTGGTTAGGCAACCAGATAATTATCAATACATATTAGATTACTTGATATTGTAAAATATCGATACAATCAACATTTTTTCTGCTTCCATCCTTAATTCGGGAGGTGTACACATAATATTATCACTAACATTTTCTTCGCTCATTTTTTAAAAAAACGCAAAACTCGTGAAATCTGATGACACAAATGAACACAAATTGACATTGACAAAGCCACCTGACAAAACAACAAAATATTTTGCCAATTCCAAAGCGCAGGTAACTTGATTAAAAAATATACTTATACCTACCTATAATTTTTTATAATTATTAATACTATAAAGATAAATGTCATATAAAAGTTTGTAGTAGTGGAAAAAATAATATATTAACCACGGTTTAGACAGCTTATATTATCGCCCTCGCGTCTTAAATCCCTCGTCGCTTCGCTCCTCGTGATTTAAACTCGCCGCTCGGGCAATAATGATGGCTGTCTAAACCTTGGTTAATAATATACTATTATATGGACGAAGAAACACACAATTTAAAATAAAAATCGAATTTAACTGATTACATTTTTGAAAAGTTGTTATATAATTCAAAAGTCTATGTTAATATTACGTGGGCAACCATGTCCTGCCTGCAGTAATTTTTATGTGACTGAATAGGTTAGGAAATACTGTCATTGTCATCTATCATCCTGTATGTCATAAATATTTAATGCGGTTTTCAATAAAGCTAGTATTAAACTGAGGTTTGTTTGATTTAAATGTTAGCATGCAGCAAACCTGAAACATCACATTATATGAGGTTCCTAGTGTTGTTATCGATGGAATTGATTGTAAGTATATTATTGTCTAAGTGGAGAAGATAAGAATAAATTACACTTAAATGTTGAATATCTGTTCTTTTGTTCATGCAATTGGGTTCTTGAGCAATAAATGTCATTTTCAAAAACAACCTTTTTTGAGTGACTGAGAAATAAGGACAAAATAAAAAACGAACTAAAACCTAAATTTAACATAAAACAAACCTTTAGTACTATCTTACATCTAAAAATGTTACATTAAAAATTAAAAATTAACCCACCTTAATTAAAAAGTCTATTCCACAAAGAATACCACCACAAATTCAAAATCATAATCCTTTTCTCTCAATAATATATGTAATGATATATGTAATGAAAATAAATAAAATCATTTATCTACTAGCATGTGTCAAGAGTAAAAACAAACTTGTTTAAGACCTACTTCTCCTACTGTTTACAGTTATTGGCTTACGTCAAATAAATATAAAACCTCTACACTCGATACTCAACAAGTGTATCAATTAACCCCTTATTCTTAACCATCTGTGTAGCCAAAGGGACGTTCCCAGTCAAGTCCATGGGCAGGCATACACATTCATTGAACCATCCACTACTGTGTTTTAACTTGTTTATATTACAATTATATAGAGTTGCTGATGATGATCTTTTCTAAGGTCGAAACTAGTCCGACTCAATTTTCAAACTTATATTGAACATCTAACTCATATGGTGAATCCCTCCCATATATATGCCCTCGATACCCAAATCTAGGGTGTATTGTAGTTAATATAATAAAAAAAAAAAAAATTTTGGTGGTAAAGACAGACTTTCATATCCCTTTTTTATAATTAGTTTGTGTGGTTAGAATCTTAGCTGAGTTAAAGTTAATGTTGTGATCAAAATTATTAGCATGTTCAGTAAGGACACATCTCTCTGGATGGTGTCTACAATCACTCCTGTGGTTCGTGATTCTACTATACAAGGGTCTAGAAGTTTGATCTATGTATACTTTATTGCAGTCTGCACAGGGGATTTTATAGACAACATCCGACAGTTGATTCGGTTGTGTTTTATCTTTAAGTTTTGAATGTGTAGAGTTTATTGTAAGTACAGGTCTATATGCAATCTTTATATTATCTACTTCTCTGAAAAGTCTAGATAGTTTAGATGTGACCTCTCTTATGTATGGCAATGAGGTGAATTTAATGTTTACAGTCGCTTCAGTTATATTTCTGTTATTGTTGTTAGTAGTAATAATATCCACATTGGGTACTTGTGTTAAAGTGGAAGACGTGCTGAATAGTATCTTCTTTACTAATGGGAGAGGGTATGAGTTATCGGTGAAAAGTTAAAGAGGAATATTAAGGTTCTTCTTTAGAAAGATGGGTGTGAAATGATATGAAAAATGAAAATGATAGTTTTGAAAAATAAAACAATGTATTTGAAGGCGGCTTAGCGTAGTATGAGAGTATGAGGTCCGGGCTTACAATGGCGATTTAAAAAGTCAAACGGTTATTCGCCGGCAATTTGCGAGACATTAAGAATTCATATTAATATAGATAAATAATAATATTATGTCTGTTGTCTGTTTGACACAGGGTCGGCACTACCGACCCTGCTGCCACTGCCTCCATTCCCATTAACCTTAGGCCCGGTACTTCCACGCTCGAATATTTTTATTCTAAGAATAATTGCTATAGTATTAATTGTGTCGGCAATTGCTTCCATAAAGATTATTCGACAAATAGCACTATCCGTAGATGAAAGTACCGGGCCTTAGGAAGTGAAGGATCTAGTTCGGTATCAGATTAGGCAACTCCTCCTCTTCTATTTGGTGTGCTCCCAAGTGTGGTGCCCTTGCATTCTGTGGTGCGTTGCATTCTGAGAGAATATATAAAGAGGTTGCATCTTCTTTCTCACAGAATCTGCATTCCTCTTCATCTGCTAGTCTGGGATTCTGTAGGTGTCTCTTTAGCGGACAGTGCCCTGTGAGAATTCCCGTCAGCACTAGGAGTTTGTTTTTGCGTGCAGTCATATAGTCATTAAATCTTTCTGGTTATAGTTAACCAGAAGTATTTTTAACTGTCTGATACCCTATAGTCCCTTTCAATAATAGGATTCTTGTTATCTATTTCTCTTTTTAATTTTTACAGTATTGTGCTATTGCTAATTCCACAGAAGGATTTTGGTCCCAGAAATGATGTTTTAGTCCCGCTCTTTGCGAGTGTATCTGCCCTTTCATTCCCCTCCTCCCCGAGGTCTCCTCCTCGTAAGTATCACGCCAAGCGGCTGTTATTAATCGGTTTATCACCAGTAAGCAATAATTGACACGTGGCTTTTCTTTACTTATACTTCATTCACTCCAAACTTCTTGTAAGTCTCAACGGATGAAGATCATTTGGGTCGGTAGCAAAGACCATCCGTCAAAACGTTAGCAAGTCATCCGTTCCACCTCAAACACATTCGCGTGGCATTATTGCGATCAGAATCTAGGAAAAAGCAAACTTACTGGCGGAACCATTCTTCTTGCTTCATTCTTCGCGCGTCCAGCGTATGTCCAAAAAAGGTATAAAGGTCATACCAAGTTACTGCCGACCAGTCGTATTACTTTCGTATATATCAAAAGGTTGTTGAAGGTTATTAACTATACCGATCCTTGTTCTTTGCTGTTAAGCTTTATTAAGGTCATTCTCTATTAGCGACGATGGACGGATTTCTTTATCGTCATTGTCTTCCATCCTGTTTCACATTAACTATCCAAAGAGTCTCACGTAGTCCTATGAGGACCGTTGTGATATCACACTTGTCCGCGAGACCTATTCGCATCAGCTACTGATGGTTAGCGCAACGTACGCCGCAGAAAGATCTTGGCAACTTTAAACCAGCCACTACTGCTAATAAACTTGTGGGTCACCCCAGTGGTAAGCTGCTTACGTCCCCCAGATTATTAACAGGTTGAGTGCCACTGTCCAGTATACTGGACAAACAGGTTCTTTATCAGAGCCCGCGTCCAGTAAACTGGACGTTACTATCATGGTGTTTAAATGCAGTTTAAAAAATGCGGTCTCTAGGAATAACTTGTTGTTTATAACGTGGGCCACCTTCCAATTCCTGAGCAACTTAAAATCTTATTATAACGTGGCCTGTAAATGAATGTTTGTGCGAAAACTAAAAAAATATTTTGTCGCACGTGGTGTGTAGTTGCCATAATCTCGCGCTGTTATTTACTTTGTTTTGAGATTTCGGTGTGTTCGTTGAGCAATTTTAAGTTGTTTTGAAATGGCTGACGGAAAATTTCCTGACCCGGTACCGGGGTAAGTTATTTTATTGTATCTTACATTTTAGTTGATAGATGAAATTGGATTAAAGTTTTGTCTTGTGTGTATTTTATTTCAACATAACCTTTAAATAGAATGTTATAACGCATGTTTTTTTTTGCGGTGTTGCCAGCTTGCGCATATTTTCTTTTTCTTACCAGACTCATATTTTGCGCTGTAGCGTAGCGCTAAATAACACATTCGAATTTTATAAATGAGGCGTCAATGGATTCATTTATTATAGCCCGAGTTGGGTTGTTATAGATTATTTTTTCCTTTCTAATAATTTTTTTATTCGTTTCAGACCAAGCGGATTGAGAAAACGAAAACGAGATGCATATAAGAAACAGAAATTGACAACCAAGGAGTTAGAAGAGCTCTGGGAGAAAACGAGCGAAAGTGATTTAGATTTTTCGAGTGATGACGACGTAGAAGATAAAAACTACTCCCCATCAGATAATTCTTCTTCCGGAAATTCCTTATTTGGTGCAGAGGCGGAATATATATCAAATTCTGGATCCGAAGCAGAAAGAGCTTTGTCTGTTTCGCCTGCAAATATTCCATTACCCGCTGCTAATGAAATCGATGAAAATTTGTGGACAGATACTGAGGAAGAGCCCATAGATATTCCTTTTCTAGGAAATCCCGGTATAAAAGTAGATATTCCTCCTGACGCCGAGCCTATATATTATTTCTCTTTATTTTTTGATGAAAGTCTTTTTGAAATCATTACTAGTGAGACAAACAGGAGAGCAAACGAGTTTTTACAAACACGAACAAGGAGGTCTAAAAGAGAACAAAAATGGAAAGATGCTACTGTAGACGAAATGAAGAAGTTTATAGGGATTTGTTGTTTAGGTGGTACTGTAGTTTTTCCATTGCTTGCCAAGCAATGGAGTACGCACCCTTTATACCACCACCCAATATTCAGCCAGACAATGCCAAGAAATAGATTCCAAATGATACTCCGAATGTTGAGGTGTGTAGATCACAATGTGGCTGATCAAGAAGATAAAATTTTTAAAGTGCGGCCAATCTTACAAAAGGTTTTAGAGAATATAAAAACAACATTTTACCCTAGTAAAAACTTATCTATTGATGAGGCTATGGTTGGTTGGCAAGGACGATTATCGTTCAAACAGTATATCAGCAATAAAAAAAATAAATATGGCATAAAACTATATGAGTTAACCACACATGATGGCTTTGTGTTAAATGTTTTGATATATACAGGAAAAGGTACACTGCAAGAAGACAACAAGCCTCATACACATGCGGTTGTAGAAGAACTACTTACTGACTATTTGGACAAAGGTCATACAGTGTATTTAGATAATTTTTATAATAGCGTCGGTTTAGCCGAAGCACTACTTGCAAAAGGCACTTTATGTGTTAGCACACTTCGTGAAAATAGAAGAGGAAATCCAAAGGAAATAGTGAAAAAGAAACTAAAAAAAGGACAAGTAATTTGGAAAAGAAAAGGTCGAGTATTGGTCACAAACTGGAGAGATAAGCGAAGTGTACGAATGATTAGTACAAAACATAAGCACGGGATGATCGAAGTAAGAGCCAAAAGGGGCAATAAAATAAAACCTATCTGTGTAGAAGATTATAATAAAAACATGTCGGGTATTGACAGATCAGATCAAATGATCTCATATTATGCAACCCCAAGAAAAACGGTACGCTGGTATCGAAAAATATTTTTCCACCTGATTGACCTTTCGATTTGGAACGGGTTTTATATTTATCAAAAAGTGAATAGCTCAAAGAAACAAAAATTGCTAGAATTTAGAGAAAAAGTTATTATGTCCCTCTTAGGGGTAAAAAGATCCAAAATAGAAGAAAAAAACCTTAATTTGGACAATTTTCACTCTTTGGAACCCAATCCACCAACTGAAAAAGATAAAAGTGCAATGCTAAGATGCAGGCAGTGTAAAAAGAGGAAAACTAGATATTTTTGTCCTGTTTGTGAAAATAAACCAGGTCTTTGTGTGTACCCATGTTTTAAAGACTACCACACCATAAATCAAAAAGATTTAAAGGCTAACTAATATTTCATTATTTTTATTTTTCATAAAAAATGTGTTTTTTGTTGTTTAGAAACTTTTTTTTTTATCCTAGAAAATGTGTTTTTGTTTTTTTATATTTCTAGAGACACTCAAGGTCTACTACATGTTTTGTACAGTGTTTATTTCAAATATATGTTTATTTTTTATATTTTGATATGCTTTGTTTTCATTACTAATATTGATTTTACAAATATGTCCAGTAAACTGGACGTCCAGTCAACTGGACGAATGGGATACTCGAGTTACGATTATTAAAATATCCCGACCGCCAGTAAACTGGACAGCTACTAACAACTGTCAAATTGACAGATAACATTTATGGACTGTCTAAACTATGCATGTGTATCAAAAAAAAAATTGAAATAATAATATTTGCTCTTGGGCTCCCGGTAAGGCTTACTTATTTAAGCGTGGCACTCAACCTGTTAAAGAATGCTTCGCCCAAGGCATTAAATCTTCTTTTTGAGAGCCCAGGGCATTCACATAAGAAATGTTGAATACTTTGTTCCTCTTCTTCATCTCTGCAACGTCTGCAGAAGTAGTTGGTATTTACATATGTTCGGCGTTTCTACCGAAAAGGCAATGCCTGGTAACTACGGCAGTGATATTTCTTAGGTCTATCCGATTGTCTTTTGATAAGGCTACGGTTTCCTGTAATCAAGGAGGGGCCACAATTACTTAGAGATGCCACAGACTGTTAACTCTGCCCATCTGCTTTGTGCAAATTTTTTGACTATGCGATTTATCTCCTCTTTGACAAATCCCAGCGGTCTAATCACAGTATTCTCTGCTAGTTCGCAGATATGCCTGCGCCTTCCCTGGCGAGTGTATCGGCAGACTCATTGCCAGCTACAACACACTTGTTTCCTCTTTACTTTAGATGCTGAAACATCGTCTGTCAATGCACTTTCCTTTAGCCTGTTGGTCAAAGGCCTACAAAAAGTCTGTATTGTAATTAAGTAATCAAGTAAAATTTAATCCTAAAACCCAGGCGGCAGTTTCTTCTAGAAAGTTATATTGCTTAACCAATTAATTTATTGGCGATCAACTAGGATAATCGTGGCATAGTCATGTTTTTGTCATAGGTAGCAGCTTAGGGTAGTTTTTTGTACCAAGAACATCCATTCACGTTGAACAAATTTGACGCTCTATGAAACCAAAACTCGAACATCTCCGAAATATAGCTCATCCATTTGGAGCTCTGCTCCTAAGCATACTATGTGGTTGATTTTATTTTATAAGAGTAATTCGCCTAATTGCCGATCATAATCTGAAAAACAACCTCGAAAGCAGATAACATCGAGGACAGGATGGCGAGATGTGCCCTTTTACAAATATTTTTATGGTACATTGATGTTGCCAACGTACTTTTACCTAGACCGGCGCATTAGAGGAACACACAGCTAACCACTGTTACCAACCCCTTCGTGTTTCAGCTTAGTATACCTCATACAACCATGTGTAAAATTTCCTTTATCTTTATAACGTCATCGTCTCTTACAAAAACTTGTTAATACAAGAAAAGACGCATTGACTTAAATGTTGATTTATGGAATCACATTCTTTTCACGCCTATTCATACGTATTCCTGTATAAATTGAACTTCAAAGGTAATAGGTTTTCGTATGGTTTCGGCATACTAAACACAAAAGTAATATTTTTATTCTAATATCATAATTTTCTTTTGTCACTTCCATATCTAAGTCAGCCGTACATCTATAACTCACTATGGACCGCAATTTTTGGTTAAAAATGATATATTCTATTATATTTCAGGCGTATTACAAGATACTACACAATCAATAAAATATGAAGTTGGCACGAGAGCAAACAATAATTTTGATAGAAGCTAATCTAGTTTCATAAATAATATGTAAAGTAGACGGCACTGAAATATTTTATAATGGCCTTATTCCCTAAGCAGCTGCATTCAGAAGCAAAACATTGTTTAGGAAAAATATTGCACAAGGTTATTTAAGTCCTCAATCATTGTAGGATATTCAAATAATTTTTGGCAACAAAATTAATTTGATTACTAATCATATCGCTTATATTAAACTAGTTCTTAATTTACTCTGTCCAGTATGCTAACTTTTGCAAACCCAATGGTCTTTCCTCATGTATTAAACCGTCTCCTACGGCACTTATTTAAAAATTAATTAAATTGTAAATTTACTAGTAGATTTAGAGTTTCCCGGGCTCATGAGGGATAGATCTATGTTACTTTATGACAGAAGATTTGTTTTGGGCGCTAGAGAACCCTAGCTTAATGACACTATTGTAGTATGGTATGAGTACACCCTGTACATAAATTAATATAAATTATAGTAGACATTGTTTGGCAATAATAAGTAGGTTACAACGAGACAGAAAATAATATGTATATATATATATATATATCGAGAGGGTAGTCGTTGCTGACTAGTTAAGAGATAAACTAGTGAATATTGGGGAGTGCAGCAAATGAAAGAGTACTCTTTAAAGTTATTCCAAGCTTTCGGAAATCATATATTTCATTTCCATCCTCAGGGAGACTACAATTTATATAAATTAAGATTAGGAAACCTCATTAGAACAATAAATAAATGATTTTACTTACAACTTTTTTGAGATTGTTCATAAGGATGTTCATAGAATTAATATAGGACATGCGAGAAGAAAACGTGTTGAAACCCAAGTCAATTACAATTAAAATCAAAAATTGGAGACAGTACTAAAAACATTGTATATGGACGTAGAAACACACAATTTAAAATAAAATCAAAATTTTGATGTTCACATTTTGAAAATTCGTTACTAATTTGAAATTATGGAATTATTTAGCGGGAAATCATGACTTGCGTGCCACAGAACAATAAAGGTTGCGTGCCTCCATTTTAAGTGACTGGTAGGTTAGGAAATACTGTCATTTTAACATGTCATTAAAATTGTCAAAAATATTTTTAATGCGGTTTACAATAAGAATAATATTAAATAGAGAGAATTACGGATTTAAGTGTTATCGTGCAGCAAACCTGAAAAATCGTTAAAATGCATTTATACGAGGTTCGAACTATTATCATTAGTATTGATTGTACGTAAGTTTTTATCTAAGTGGAGCAGATATGAATAAATTACACTTAAATGTTGGATATCTGTTCTTTTGTTCATACTATTGGGTTCTTGAGCAATAAATGCCATTTCCAAAAACAGTCTTTTTTTATAATTATTTTGTGAGGTTAGAATCTCAGCTGAATTAAAATTAATGTTATGGTCCATATTATTTGCATGTCCAGCAAGGGCACATCTCTCTGGATGGTGTCTACAGTCACTCTTGTGGTTAGTGATTCTGCTAGACAAGGGCCTAGTAGTTTGACCTATGTATACTTTATTACAGTCTGCACAAGGGATTTTGTAGACAACATCTGATAGTTGGTTAGACTGTGTTTTGTCTTTAAGTTTGGAGTGAATAGAGTTTATTATAATTGATTTCTCTGAATAGTCTAGAAAGTTTTGGAGTGATATCTCTTATGTAAGGCAATGAAGTGAACTTATAGTTTATAGCCGCTTCAGTTATATTTCTGTTTGTATTATTGACAATGTTCACGTTGGGTGCTTGTGTTAGAGTGGAGGACGTGCTGAATAGTATCTTTTTTACCAGTGTGGCAGGGTATGAATTATTAATGAACAGATTGAGGAGGATGTTAAGATTCTTATTTAGGAAAGATGGGTGTGAAATTTTCGAAACTCTCGTTTTCATTTGTTTTATTAGGTTTACTTTAATACTATGTTTATGGTAGGAATGTTAGTTTAGATATCTACCTGCACTACAAGGTTTTTGGTACCAGTCTATGGCAATTGTGTTGTCTATATTGCGTATAAATCTGGTATCTAGGAACGGAACTGACTGTGATTCATCCTCCGTTTCTATTGTGAACTGAATATATTGATCGTAGTCATTGAGAGTCTCTACTATTTCAGTTAAGCCATCTGCAGGAAGTGCAATGATGATATCATCAACATATTTTTTTAAAAAGAAGGGTTTAAAGAAAGGACTGGTAAGACCACATCCAACAGGTCGTCCATGACGTAGTTAGCCAAAATGGGTGATATTGATGCACCCATAGGCGTGCCAAAAGTTTGTTTGTAGAAAGAATTGTTAAAAGAAAAGTAAGTATTTTCGAATAGAAAGGATATTATTTCTAAAAAAGTTTTTCTGTTGATATTACAGAAATTACTGATGCGATGCCAATTATTGTGAATCGCTTTCTTTGCAGCGTCAAGATAAACGTTGCTAAAGAGGGAGACCACATCCAAGCTTGCCAGGACATAATTCATAGGCAATTGTAAGTTGTTGTAAGTGCTAGCTATTTCAAAGGAATCTCTAATGTAATATTCATTATTGTACTCATACGCTTTTGTGAGAATGTCTGTAATAAAACCTGCAATAAACTCAGTGGGGGCGCCTATGGACGCTACAATAGGTCTTACTGAAAGGATTGGTTTGTGAATTTTTAGAAGCGAATAAAATTTTGGAGAAATGCCCTTATAATTAGTTAGTTTCTTTTTTGTAGATTCATCTATTTGGTTAGTATTGTGTAATTTTTTAATTAAGTTGTTACATTTAGTTTGAATAGACGATGTAGGGTCATTACGTAATTTAGTGTAAGAAGAATTGTTATTTATAATATCATCTGACAATTCAATATATTGTGCTTTGTTCATCACTACTCCAACATTGCCCTTGTCTGATCTTGTTAAGATGATATTAGGGTTATCTTTAAGAAACTTTTTTGATTTTTTATATAGATTATGGATTAATGAATTATGTTTTATGTTTGAATGTATGTGATTGGTGATGACATTAGTCGCTCGTGCTATTGTGATGTTCTTAAGAGATGTATCTTCAATAGAAGAAGTGATGTAATCTATATCTGCTAAAACATTTTTAATTGATATATCTTTACCTAGAGTAGGCTCGATGCTAAATTTTGGGCCTAAAGATAGGAAACTTTGTACATCATTTGGGATTTGTGTGTCTGAAATGTTTTTTATCCATTGAGGTTTAGTGTTTAATATTTTATTGAGTTGATTATTATGTAGTTTATTTAATTTATTTATGTTTTTTGTTTTAATTTTATAGAAAAGTCTATTGTAGTTACTATGTTGTCTACCTGAAAAGTTGATATAAATGGCCTCATTGGTAAGATTGATAATGTCATTTTTTAAGGAAGTTAACGATGTTTCAAGTTTGTTTATGATTTTATGGTTAGTGTTAATTTCAATATTTATTAATTTATTTCCCAACCTACGATTGTATTCCACTGCATTATGTGCGTCTTGTCTCAGTAGTAGATTCTCCACTAGGCCTGTAGAAGCCGTAATATGTTGTGGTCTGATGTCCTTTTGTCTGCATTGTAACAGAAAGGATCTGCGATTGTATTCTTTGGCCAGTTTCATCTTGGTCTTGACCCATAATTTCAACACCTTCACTGCTCTGTCTCCATAAGTAGCCGAGATGGTCTGGTAAAACCCCATACCTGAGATTTATCGAGAGGGTAGTCGTTGCTTAATTTTAATTCAGCTGAGATTCTAACCTCACAAAATAATTATAAAAAAAGACTGTTTTTGGAAATGACATTTATTGCTCAAGAACCCAATAGTATGAACAAAAGAACAGATATCCAACATTTAAGTGTAATTTATTCATATCTGCTCCACTTAGATAAAAAGTTACGTACAATCAATACTAATGATAATAGTTCGAACCTCGTATAAATGCATTTTAACGATTTTTCAGGTTTGCTGCACGATAACACTTAAATCCGTAATTCTCTCTATTTAATATTATTCTTATTGTAAACCGCATTAAAAATATTTTTGACAATTTTAATGACATGTTAAAATTACAGTATTTCCTAACCTACCAGTCACTTAAAATGGAAGCACGCAAGTCATGATTTCCCGCTAAATAATTCCATAATTTCAAATTAGTAACGAATTTTCAAAATGTGAACATCAAAATTTTGATTTTATTTTAAATTGTGTGTTTCTACGTCCATATACAATGTTTTTAGTATTGTCTCCAATTTTTGATTTTAATTGTAATTGACTTGGGTTTCAACACGTTTTCTTCTCGCATGTCCTATATTAATTCTATGAACATCCTTATGAACAATCTCAAAAAAGTTGTAAGTAAAATCATTTATTTATTGTTCTAATGAGGTTTCCTAATCTTAATTTATATAAATTGTAGTCTCCCTGAGGATGGAAATGAAATATATGATTTCCGAAAGCTTGGAATAACTTTAAAGAGTACTCTTTCATTTGCTGCACTCCCCAATATTCACTAGTTTATCTCTTAACTAGTCAGCAACGACTACCCTCTCGATAAATCTCAGGTATGGGGTTTTACCAGACCATCTCGGCTACTTATGGAGACAGAGCAGTGAAGGTGTTGAAATTATGGGTCAAGACCAAGATGAAACTGGCCAAAGAATACAATCGCAGATCCTTTCTGTTACAATGCAGACAAAAGGACATCAGACCACAACATATTACGGCTTCTACAGGCCTAGTGGAGAATCTACTACTGAGACAAGACGCACATAATGCAGTGGAATACAATCGTAGGTTGGGAAATAAATTAATAAATATTGAAATTAACACTAACCATAAAATCATAAACAAACTTGAAACATCGTTAACTTCCTTAAAAAATGACATTATCAATCTTACCAATGAGGCCATTTATATCAACTTTTCAGGTAGACAACATAGTAACTACAATAGACTTTTCTATAAAATTAAAACAAAAAACATAAATAAATTAAATAAACTACATAATAATCAACTCAATAAAATATTAAACACTAAACCTCAATGGATAAAAAACATTTCAGACACACAAATCCCAAATGATGTACAAAGTTTCCTATCTTTAGGCCCAAAATTTAGCATCGAGCCTACTCTAGGCAAAGATATATCAATTAAAAATGTTTTAGCAGATATAGATTACATCACTTCTTCTATTGAAGATACATCTCTTAAGAACATCACAATAGCACGAGCGACTAATGTCATCACCAATCACATACATTCAAACATAAAACATAATTCATTAATCCATAATCTATATAAAAAATCAAAAAAGTTTCTTAAATATAACCCTAATATCATCTTAACAAGATCAGACAAGGGCAATGTTGCAGTAGTGATGAACAAAGCACAATATATTGAATTGTCAGATGATATTATAAATAACAATTCTTCTTACACTAAATTACGTAATGACCCTACATCGTCTATTCAAACTAAATGTAACAACTTAATTAAAAAATTACACAATACTAACCAAATAGATGAATCTACAAAAAAGAAACTAACTAATTATAAGGGCATTTCTCCAAAATTTTATTCGCTTCCAAAAATTCACAAACCAATCCTTTCAGTAAGACCTATTGTAGCGTCCATAGGCGCCCCCACTGAGTTTATTGCAGGTTTTATTACAGACATTCTCACAAAAGCGTATGATTACAATAATGAATATTACATTAGAGATTCCTTTGAAATAGCTAGCACTTACAACAACTTACAATTGCCTATGAATTATGTCCTGGCAAGCGTGGATGTGGTCTCCCTCTTTAGCAACGTTTATCTTGACGCTGCAAAGAAAGCGATTCACAATAATTGGCATCGCATCAGTAATTTCTGTAATATCAACAGAGAAACTTTTTTAGAAATAATATCCTTTCTATTCGAAAATACTTACATTTCTTTTAACAATTCTTTCTACAAACAAACTTTTGGCACGCCTATGGGTGCATCAATATCACCCATTTTGGCTAACTACGTCATGGACGACCTGTTGGATGTTGTCTTACCAGTCCTTTCTTTCAAACCCTTCTTTTTAAAAAAATATGTTGATGATATCACCATTGCACTTCCTGCAGATGGCTTAACTGAAATAGTAGAGACTCTCAATGACTACGATCAATATATTCAGTTCACAATAGAAACGGAGGATGAATCACAGTCAGTTCCGTTCCTAGATACCAGATTTATACGCAATATAGACAACACAATTGCCATAGACTGGTACCAAAAACCTTGTAGTGCAGGTAGATATCTAAACTACCATTCCTACCATAAACATAGTATTAAAGTGAACCTAATAAAACAAATGAAAACGAGAGTTTCGAAAATTTCACACCCATCTTTCCTAAATAAGAATCTTAACATCCTCCTCAATCTGTTCATTAATAATTCATACCCTGCCACACTGGTAAAAAAGATACTATTCAGCACGTCCTCCACTCTAACACAAGCACCCAACGTGAACATTGTCAATAATACAAACAGAAATATAACTGAAGCGACTATAAACTATAAGTTCACTTCATTGCCTTACATAACAACTTTCTAGACTATTCAGAGAAATCAATGATATAAAGATTGCATACAAGCCTGTACTTACAATAAACTCTATTCACTCCAAACTTAAAGACAAAACACAGTCTAACCAACTATCAGATGTTGTCTACAAAATCCCTTGTGCAGACTGTAATAAAGTACACATAGGTCAAACTACTAGGCCCTTGTCTAGCAGAATCACTAACCACAAGAGTGACTGTAGACACCATCCAGAGAGATGTGCCCTTGCTGAACATGCAAATAATATGGACCATAACATTAATTTTAATTCAGCTGAGATTCTAACCTCACAAAATAATTATAAAAAAAGACTGTTTTTGGAAATGACATTTATTGCTCAAGAACCCAATAGTATGAACAAAAGAACAGATATCCAACATTTAAGTGTAATTTATTCATATCTGCTCCACTTAGATAAAAACTTACGTACAATCAATACTAATGATAATAGTTCGAACCTCGTATAAATGCATTTTAACGATTTTTTAGGTTTGCTGCACGATAACACTTAAATCCGTAATTCTCTCTATTTAATATTATTCTTATTGTAAACCGCATTAAAAATATTTTTGACAATTTTAATGACATGTTAAAATGACAGTATTTCCTAACCTACCAGTCACTTAAAATGGAGGCACGCAAGTCATGATTTCCCGCTAAATAATTCCATAATTTCAAATTAGTAACGAATTTTCAAAATGTGAACATCAAAATTTTGATTTTATTTTAAATTGTGTGTTTCTACGTCCATATACAATGTTTTTAGTATTGTCTCCAATTTTTGATTTTAATTGTAATTGACTTGGGTTTCAACACGTTTTCTTCTCGCATGTCCTATATTAATTCTATGAACATCCTTATGAACAATCTCAAAAAAGTTGTAAGTAAAATCATTTATTTATTGTTCTAATGAGGTTTCCTAATCTTAATTTATATAAATTGTAGTCTCCCTGAGGATGGAAATGAAATATATGATTTCCGAAAGCTTGGAATAACTTTAAAGAGTACTCTTTCATTTGCTGCACTCCCCAATATTCACTAGTTTATATATATATATATATATAGAAAATCCTAATATTGGGGGATCGATCTGGGTTTGGACGGTTTGAAGAAAAACTCTTTTCTACTACGCCGAGCTTTCGGAATTATTTTATTCCTTTTTCAAGGCTGCAATACAGAACAAGATCTTATTTTTTAAATTTATTTTATACAATTTTAAAGACTTACGTGTAAAGTGAGTTATTTTTAGAGAAAACTGGCATTTTTAATTCGTCGTAGGTGTCATTGAAGGAAACTTTGAAATTTATTTGTTTTATTTGTTACATATTTTTGATTTTAATAACTATGGGATAACACCATGTGGCCGCGAACATATCTGTTTGATTTTCACTTTAGAAAATGGCGGGATACCTGCCTTCGCGTTGCATGAATCTGAGGGAGACGACTGAAGGAGAGAGAGGGAATAATGTTGGCAGTGCGCTGCTTCCACCAAGTACCACCTGACTCACGTAATGCGTGCGCATATTCCAGTGGTGGCGTTGTTTATTCATGAAATTATTTGGAGTTAGGAATTAGTACTAAATATTTTATTTAATTTGATTATTTGATTGTACTCAAGTGTGTGTCTGTCTGTCACCCAGAGTCACACCAAAGTTTTTTATTTATTTTAGTTGTTAAGCTGATTTTCTTTATTACCAGTCTTTTTTGTTAGAGAGTTAAGGGATAGTGAAAATTTGTCAATGTGACCTATGGAGAAGCCGGAAAATATAGGTTGAAATAATGTGAAAGAACGTAAGACTTGGGAGGACAGAGAAACTCCTGTGGGGGGCGTTAGTGGCTAGCCCATATAGCACAAGATACCACCTGTCACTTGGCATCAGGAGCCATGATGGGTGCATCGCTATAGGGTGGAATATTTTAATTTTAAATTTTAATTTTTAATTTTTAAGTGTGGTCTGGTCGTCATTCCTGACCTGTCACGTAAGGGCGACAACAAGACTTTTTTAGGCTAATCATAAGCATCACAGTGCCGACATAAGCGCCTTCGCCTGTCACTCAAAGGAATACCCAGCGGAAAGGGAGTGCCATGGTAGCCGTATGTTTATATGTTGTTTTTGAAGTACAAGAGAATCTCTGAAACATCCCCACTGGCACACAGACGCCCCATCTGTCACTTGAGGGTCAGTGGGACAGTGTGTCGTCATTACGCATAGTATGAATTATTGAATGGTGATTTTGTAATAGAAATTTCTATTACAAAATCACCATTCAATAATTCATACTATGCGTAATGACGACACACTGTCCCACTGACCCTCAAGTGACAGATGGGGCGTCTGTGTGCCAGTGGGGATGTTTCAGAGATTCTCTTGTACTTCAAAAACAACATATAAACATACGGCTACCATGGCACTCCCTTTCCGCTGGGTATTCCTTTGAGTGACAGGCGAAGGCGCTTATGTCGGCACTGTGATGCTTATGATTAGCCTAAAAAAGTCTTGTTGTCGCCCTTACGTGACAGGTCAGGAATGACGACCAGACCACACTTAAAAATTAAAAATTAAAATTTAAAATTAAAATATTCCACCCTATAGCGATGCACCCATCATGGCTCCTGATGCCAAGTGACAGGTGGTATCTTGTGCTATATGGGCTAGCCACTAACGCCCCCCACAGGAGTTTCTCTGTCCTCCCAAGTCTTACGTTCTTTCACATTATTTCAACCTATATTTTCCGGCTTCTCCATAGGTCACATTGACAAATTTTCACTATCCCTTAACTCTCTAACAAAAAAGACTGGTAATAAAGAAAATCAGCTTAACAACTAAAATAAATAAAAAACTTTGGTGTGACTCTGGGTGACAGACAGACACACACTTGAGTACAATCAAATAATCAAATTAAATAAAATATTTATTACTAATTCCTAACTCCAAATAATTTCATGAATAAACAACGCCACCACTGGAATATGCGCACGCATTACGTGAGTCAGGTGGTACTTGGTGGAAGCAGCGCACTGCCAACATTATTCCCTCTCTCTCCTTCAGTCGTCTCCCTCAGATTCATGCAACGCGAAGGCAGGTATCCCGCCATTTTCTAAAGTGAAAATCAAACAGATATGTTCGCGGCCACATGGTGTTATCCCATAGTTATTAAAATCAAAAATATGTAACAAATAAAACAAATAAATTTCAAAGTTTCCTTCAATGACACCTACGACGAATTAAAAATGCCAGTTTTCTCTAAAAATAACTCACTTTACACGTAAGTCTTTAAAATTGTATAAAATAAATTTAAAAAATAAGATCTTGTTCTGTATTGCAGCCTTGAAAAAGGAATAAAATAATTCCGAAAGCTCGGCGTAGTAGAAAAGAGTTTTTCTTCAAACCGTCCAAACCCAGATCGATCCCCCAATATTAGGATTTTCTGTTTAACTAGTCGATCAAGACTACCTTCCCACTTTTTATATATATATATATATATATTGATAAAGGGTACGTTGTCGCCTCCAAAGTAGATAACGAAGAAACGTTGTCACCTCATATATGACGTTGTCGCCTCCGATTTCGGAGGCGACAACGTTTCTCCATACTTTTAATGGTTCTGACGTCAGATGGCATCTAGCATCCTAAATATAAAATTTTGGTCGGAGGCGCCAACGTAGCCTCTACATATACAAAAAGAGCTTTTAGTTCCGGTATAGATCACTGGCGCTAGTGTTGCACAAAACGGTTACGGGAAGCACGTTGTCGCCTCTTACCATATAAATTCTCATGTGTGCATCACATACGTTACTTTCCCGCCTCCGCTAAATGACAACGTCGGAGAGGAGGTTATAAGGACGTTTTCATATAGTTTTATATCATATTTGAAGCTTGCGAAATAAATACGTGCTAGTGACGGTGCATAAGTTGAATGTAACCTAATAATAATTATTAAGGACTGGGAAAATGTTAAAACTGTGCAGTAAGTACCAGAATCTTTTTTAACATGATCTAATTTAATTATTATTTTTAATTTGGCAACTGTTGGCCAGTCGATAGACTATATCTGAAAATATAATAGAGTGAAAATGCGCCTTAGTAAATAAATTTTATACAAAACTTTTTTTTTGTATCTCTGCGAGTTTCTAAGAAAAGTTAGTCATCTTACAATAATTTTAAGATAGATCGCTGAAGAACTTGATGCATTAAAGGAAGAATTTGCTTCATATATTGAAAAAGAAATTTACCCATCAACACAACAAATTAAAGATTTTCTTGAGAAGAAAAATATGAATCGAACCGTTGTAGTTGGAGAATCCAAACTGCAACATTTAATTAAACTTGCTAATAAAAATTAGTTGTTGTAAAGTATGCCCACCTAAGTTGAAATTTTATGGATAACTTTTTTTATTATAAATTTTTAAAGTTAGTCTTCATAAAAAGCTCTGCATGAGCTAAAACCTAAAATGCAACCATCAGATACTAAATTTTTTCAATCTTATACGAGGTTTGTCCAAAATATGACTTTGGCCCAAGAGTAAAGTACTTACCTTCTTTTTTGACAATATCAAAAATTGCTATAAAGAAGTTGATCAGAATTGAAAACTACACTGAAATAGGTATGCAATTACATCCGAAAATCAGTTTTTGTATTTTTCAAAAATATAATATAGGTATAAGAATGTATAAAAAACTAAAAGGTTATCACTTCTTTAATAAACAAAACGGATTAATATCCATTATTAAAATTAAAATAAATTATAAATGTAAGAAATCTGGAAATCTTTATAAAAAATAACAAATGATCTGATTTTTGAATGCAATTGCCTATTTGAATGTAGTTTTCAGTTCTGATTAGATGAACTTTTCTCTATAATTAAAAGGCACTTTACTTTTAAGCCTAATTCATATTTTTTGACAAGCCTCATATACGATTGAAAACATTGAATATCTGATGGTTGCATTTTAAGTTTTAGATCATGCAGAACTTTTTATGAAAAATAGCGTGTTTTCTTAAAATTAATTATAAAAAAGTTTTAGTTAAGTAGACATACTTACTGTGTTATTCTTTTTTTTTATATCTTTTTTTAGAACACCTTTACTTACTTTTTACTTATTATTACTTACTTTCTTTACACACTTGTACTTACCATAATGTATGTATCCATATAAATATAATACTCAACATAATAACAGTTTATTTTTCTACTCAGGGTGTATACAGGGTGATCGCGTATAATGTTACCCCCCCGTTAACTTCTTTATTTCGCAATTAAGAAAAAACTGTTAAATACAAAAGTCGTAGGATTTAATGTAAACTTTTTGCAAAATATATTTTCGTAGATACGTTGCATAAAAGTGTGACAGATCAAAGTTATATTTTTTAAATGGAATACCCTGTATATTGTTGCATTATTGGATTCTACAGATAATTCTAAACATAATTTATATATAACACTATATATCTAAATTGATCCGCTTTCGACTTATTGATGTTTGAAAATTACTATACCGGGTGTTGCATCGTCGAGCGGGACATAGGAAATCCCATGTAATTTTAAATGGGGTCAATTATTGGCTTCCCTAATTATTTTAGAGAAAAATTCTATTTAGGTTTATTAAAGAGCACTAAAACCCACATTCAAAAGAATAACTTTAGATATTTTTGATGAGCCCGTTTACGGGTTATCGCCGATTTCTTTTTAACTATTTCTCCTTTTTATGGCCTCGTATTTGCGGGCACCAGTCAAGGTAAAAGATGACTATCAAATAAAGTTGTCATTTTGAAATGTGTGCTTTATTGTTATAAAAACTCGTACATCGAAAATATTAGCCATGAATTACCCGTCTGAAGAAAAAATATTAATGATTAAATGGTATTATCAAGGAAATAGTTATCAAAATGTGTCAGACATGTTTGCTGCTCTGTATCCGAATAGACCGATACCTGCAAAATCTACAGTCGAAAGGACTATCAAAAAATTTGAGACAAAAGGCGCTGTAATAAATAACTGCAGATGTGAAGAATGGCAGGAACAAAGAAGAGATGCAAGAAATGATAGGGACTTGCAAGTTTTATTGTGCGTGGAAGAAAATGATGGGAAGATCAGCACAAGGAAACTTGAGGATGACATAGGATTAGATCACACCACAGCGTTACGAGCTTTGAAACGACATAAATATTATTCATACAAATATGAAAAGCACCAAGAGCTAAGAGATAGGGACGAAATACGACGACAGGAGTTTTGTTTTGGTATGATGGAAAGAGCAAACATGGATAGGGAATTTTTAAAAAACATTTGTTTCACTGACGAATGCACATTTACCTTAAACAATGAACCCAATGTTCAAAATTATCGATATTGGAGCAAAGAAAACCAACAAAGGTTTGTGGAAACGTGGACGCAATATCCACAAAAAGTTAATGTATGGGCTGGGATTTTCGGAGAAAATATTATCGGGCCATTATTTCTTACACGAAATTTAAATGCAGAATATTTTTTGGAACTACTTGAAGATCATATTTTACCTACTTTACATGATGCCGCCAGGGAAAATCAGGAAGTTTGGTACCAAATGGATGGCTGCCCGGCACATAGTACCCTGGCTGTCCGGGAATATTTAAACCGTGCTTTTAAGGGAAATGTCATTGGCTTAAATCATACAGTAAATTGGCCAGCCAGGTCTCCTGATTTATCGCCAAATGATTTCTTTCTCTGGGGCCTTTTAAAAAACAGGATATACAAAGATAAAAAATACCCAAATCTAGACGAGTTAAAAAATGCTATTTCTGCCGAATGCAATAGAATTTCAGTTTACCAACTAACGATTGTAAGAAGAGAATTTTATGATCGCCTCGGTTATTGTCTAGCAGTCAATGGAGGAATATTTGAACATCTTCTTAAATCCTAAAGTTCTAACAATTTAATAGTACCTACCTATTAATTAGTAAAATATTGAAACATGTAAAATGTCATAATTAACCTTGTAATTGGATACTTTATTTTAGTTTTATTCAGATTAATTTGTACTCATAAATACACCTTTAATATTTTCGATGTACGAGTTTTTATAACAATAAAGCACACATTTCAAAATGACAACTTTATTTGACAGTCATCTTTTACCTTGACTGGTGCCCGCAAATACGGGGCCATAAAAAGGAGAAATAGTTAAAAAGAAATCGGCGATAACCCGTAAACGGGCTCATCAAAAATATCTAAAGTTATTCTTTTGAATGTGGGTTTTAGTGCTCTTTAATAAACCTAAATAGAATTTTTCTCTAAAATAATTAGGGAAGCCAATAATTGACCCCATTTAAAATTACATGGGATTTCCTATGTCCCGCTCGACGATGCAACACCCGGTATATAAGAAATAAAAGGTCATGCAAGTCAAGATGTGTTATTTTTAAACTATGTTTAGAATTGTCCGTAGAATCCAATAATGCAATAATATACAGGGTATTCCATTTAAAAAAATATAACTTTGATCTGTCACGCTTATATGCAACACTCTGTATTTACAAAAATATATGTTGCAAAATGTTTACATTAAATCCTACGACTTTTGTATTTAACAGTTTTTTCTTAATTGCGAAGTAAAGAAGTTAAAGGGGTTAACATTATACGCGATCACCCCGTACATATCACATTTGGTGCCGAAATCGAAAACGGCGTTCAGTCTTTCACAAATATTTATTTAAAAAAACCCAGCATGCAGATACAGAGGCGTCTTTATGACCTCCGATGAAGTGGCAACTCTGCCGGAGGTGATAGCGATAACAAGATGTACGCGGATCGGAGGATACATCGTACTATCTGTGCTCCCCATATATGTTTATATATGAACCCTCAAAAATTAAAAAAATACTTTCCCCTCTTAAGGAATCCGGATTGGTTATGATTTTAAGGCCCCATAAGATTATTTTCGATGTAAACCAATAGGAAGACCCGGAGGTCAGGTCGCCTTATCTATGTACCGGAGGCGACAAGATACCGTGCACCAATATATATATATATATATATATAAAAAATCGGTTCACCGGGCAACTTGTAAATTATTTTAACTAAATACAGATATGTGGTAAAGTGAACAGCCTTTTAATTAGCCAATAATTAATATATACAAGGAGATGAGAAAGTAAAATCTTTACATGGCGATCCTGCAACAGCAAGAAAAAAAAATATATTAAAAGTACTACATGGCAGACAGTAATAAAAATGGGCTCAAAATATTCTAAAGAAGAAGTTATAATCGCCAAAACAGCAAGGCGGATATGCTACTAGCAGTTTAAGCAAAGGAATAACATTATCAGATCGGCCTTTGATTTCGGTGGCTCTGGTTGATTTGGGAATAGCCTATATGATTATTCAGCGATATAAAAACGAAATACAAAAATCTTCACTGACGCAGCAGAAGAAGACCAAGTTTAAATTTTTTTTCAGTTTTTTTTTTCAGCAAAGCAAGGAAAATGGGTTATGGAAATAATTAAATAATAATAGAAATAAAATTGGGATAATGAAACTGCGATGGTGGTAAATTATATGGACAATAAATATCTAGTTAAGAAATTTAATTAGTTATAGTATATAGTAGGTATATTTTGTTGTCACCAGTTTAAAGAACCAGGTATTCGTTAGCAATAAATATTGTAGGTATGTTATTATCTGTATTATACTTTAAATATATATAACTAAAGATTGACGCTTAAAACAATTCATTTCACTGCCGTTAAATGGGACATTCTAGTCTAAATAAAGTTTATCGAGAATTGACGCAAATACGGACAAATATTTTTAAGTTAAATTACGAAAGGCGCAAGACGCACTTAAAAGTAAAGCTTGACAAGGCAAAAAATATTTTCTCGCAACTAAATATGGAAATAGTAACGGGGAATCAAAGAATTCTGCATTAGACAATTACGAAATCGATCTAGTAAGACATTTAGTCGAGAAAATAAGAACAATATATCAAGAAATTTTGTATTTTGGGAAAGAATACGAAATCTCTGATAAAACAATGGCGCCGTTCGATCTTAAAGTTGCTGTGAGTCTTCCGCCTATCACGAGTGATACGGAGGAAACCATACACCAATTAATTAATGCTATAGAGCCTTACAAGTCGATGCTTAATGATGCCGGTAAACCCCTACTAATAAAATTTGTGCTTAAAACACGGTTATCAAATAGCGCCGAATTGCGACTTAAATCAAGCTACGAATCGGGACATTGTTTAGTAATAATAAGTAGGTTACAACGAGAAAGGAAATAATACTGCTGATGGGTAATATCGGTCACCGGGCAACTTGTAAATTGTTGTAATTAAATATGTAACAAAGTCAACAGCCTTTCAATTAGCCAATACTCAATATATAAAAGGAGGTGAGAAAGTAAAATCTTTACACTATAGTTACCTCAAACTTGCGGCCTAGTTTCTAGTAAAGAATTATACTTAATGGGTTATATTATAGGCCATGGACTTTAGCTTCAAAGGACTAGCGTAAACCTTTATTATTGTGGTTTAGGCTAGAACAGCTGATACGTAGGTTTCAGTATCTGCAGGATTCTTCTCCGGTTCGTCGTTTAATTGCATACAAGAAAGCCAACTGTGATCAGCCAAGATGAATGGTCAGTAATGATTTAAATATGAATTAAATCGACGATTGTGACTATGAAAGAAGAAGATAATTTAAAGTTATTTACAACGAAAGTGAAATTGTTACTCAAGATATCGACAAGAGAGTAAGAACTTAAGTTATGAAATTTTGTTTATTACAAATAATAAAATAATTAAATAACTGGTAGATACGTCATAAATTGGGTAATGAAAATATTAGTACTGCGCAGTTTGCCTGGATAATATTATAAAATATCAAATTCAGGCTTAATAACATCACCAAACGTCAAACTTAGAGATACGGAAAGATGTTAAATATTTACATTTGTAAACTCGAAATTTACTATAAATAAATAATAATATGTTGACTCAATTATAAATTATGGTAATTATACTATAAGGGGATTTGATTGGGATTTTACGTCAGGACATATCTTTGACATCTGTTCTTTGATCGAAAACTTTTTGTGTCGTGTGTCGTTTAAAGCCGTATTACAGTCGGCAACGAATTGCAGCAATACTTTAACCTTGCAACTCTATTGCTGCAATTAAATTGCAGGACTGTAATACATCGTGCAAGTCGTGGTGCAAGTCGTGGTGCAAGTCCATGTTTTTAAAATTGCAATATGAGCATAGATAAAGGTTTATAGGGGGAATATGAGTACCAACACCAACCTCTAGAACTTTATGCGAAATGTCAATAAACTTTCTAACCTCTAACCAAGAAAGTCACTAGAATTGCAAACGCACTTGCAACAAAAATCGATCCCGACCGATCTTTTGGCAATAGCAATAGAATTGTCAAATCCGATCAGCTGTTTTCAACTGCACATGCTTATAAGCAAGAGAATTGCGACTTGCCGATAGACTTGCCGACTGTAATACGGCTTTTAGGAACGATGAAAGCTGCAAAGTTGTTGGCGCCAGCTACCTAATAATAGACATTAGACGAGGATGGTAGTGCTTCTCTACTGTTAGAGATTTATATCAACGGCGCCAACGAGAAGCCAATCTTTCGGCAGTTTGTATGCAGAGTTTGGTCTGGCAATCATGTGCGAGTCCGTTATTTATATGTTGGTCGATATATCTCTAATAGTCTGTAATTATTTTTAAAAATAATTCATTGATTGTCGTTATTCAAAAATCGTACAGTTCAGTAAGTACGGGCCCGACCAAGACCTTGGCGAGATTAACTTTGGTTCGATTACTAAGTCTACTCTGTCTTTAAAGCAGGGAATAGATTGAGCTTAATTGACGCAACGCTGTCTTGTTTCTATTAATTGAATTTAACCTCCAATAAGAGCCTTTAATCGAAGATAAAAAAAAAATTCACAGGTATTTCACTTCCCGGAACCAATTTACTTGAACTCTACTGACTCTGACTCTTAGCCCCGATTAGGGCCATCTGACGCGACTTCTGGCGACGACTCGGACTAGCCACGGATGCTTAGAAGTTGAAGTAAGTTATTGCAGCATCGTCAGCGAAAAAATTAAGCTGGGTTTCCCTATCTCGCGAAATATCATGCGGATATTGTTATACAGTATCGGGGAGAGAAGTAAGACTTATTAGAATTGGTCTCTTATAAAATTCACATACAAACCATATTAAGTTATTGTTATGTATGATGGATGTGTTAACCGAGCCGGCAATGCTGCCAACAGCGGGGGTAGGTGACAGTGTTAAAAAGGGGCTTAAGGGAACCCTGCTATCGTATTGATAAAGGTAAATATCGGGATTAGTGAATCAAGTCAGCAATAAAAGATAGGATAAAGGAAAACATCTTAATTACGGAAAATTATTCGCCATGAAAATTTAGACAAAAAAGGTATCAGGTGAGTTGTGGTGGGCACGCCCGCGAAGGTTTCTATCTAACCTGAACTAACTTAAGTTAACTTTTAAAAAATTTAAAAACATAAAAATATATACTAATTCATTAAAAAACGTGAAACAATCTTTGCTTCCATAAATCTGGATTAAACCGCTTGTCGCTAACGACTCTAAAAACGTCAAATTGGTCACCAACATTATTTTCTAAAACATTAAAAAGGCAACAGGAATCCGAACACTCTAGCTGAGATGGGACATAAATTTACGATAAAAGCTTGTTTATGGAGAAATGTATAATTATCAGAAATGAAAAGTAGATACGGTGAATACTTACAACATAATTTTATGCTAAATTATGTGAAAATAGACATTATGGATTTAATTATTAGAAAGAAAATATTAATTAATAATAGAAATTCCTGAAAAAGTGGGATGGATACTGAAATGTTTAGGGATGTAAGTCATCACGGTAACTAGTTATAATTTAATATCGTGTGACTCACGGAAAAATACCATAAAAATATGTTAAACCACAGTTATAATACGATTATACGAATGCATTTACTTAATGTGGAAATTTAAGAAAAAATGTGAGGATGCCTGAAACACTTTCTTTTTCTCTTGTTGAACATACCTCATTTAGTCACAGCAGAATATATTGTTATTAGTATTATTATATTAAAGTTAAAATTCGATTACTCAAATGCTTATATTCAAACTCTGAAATACTTAAAGATTAGTAAATCGCGGCATGGTGGCATAAACGAAATATTTTAATCAATTAAATGACATTTTAGATAATATTGTATTCTGCGTAAAAGCGAAGAGATAGTAGGTAATTTCATTAAAAAGTTAAATGTGAAGAATAAATTTAAGTTAAGTCAAGTAATCTGATATATAACATACTATATATAATATAAGAAAATATAATATAAGAAAAAGGTTAAATCCTTGAACCGGAAAGACTTATCCGTCAGTGGGTAAGAGGCTTAGACCTCGGTACCGCACTAGGGCGCTGCGAGTCGTGATCCAGCAATGCTGCAGTAAATTTTAAGTGTGCAGAAAATCGATAATATAATTTCCTGAATTTGGATAATTGGCAGTAAGCTATAAAAACGGGAAAAGATATCTGTAATTATACCATTTATTAAAATGTATGGCTTCAATTTAATATTTCCCAAAATTTGAAATAGAGTGTAGCGGGAATTGGGGCTCGGCAATAGAAACTCAATTATATGTTTCCCAACGTTTCGTTTTATATTAAAACTTTCTCAAGGGTCTGAAAAAGAAGACATTTGTTTTTATAAATACAGTAAAAGTCAAATATAATTTCGTGTAACAGATCCCTAATCCGAGAAATAATAACCTCAATAATTGTAAAACTATTTTGGGGGTTTATCAATTAAGTAAGTTAATCATACAACAGAAACAAACTCAGAGAAAAACCCAAAGATATGGTACTCACCGATACTCTTAGAGTTCATAGGGCCGTTTATTACCAGTTGTATACATTTTATTTAATATTCTTCGGAGAACAAGACATATCGACTGCTTAGATGTTTACGAATTTTTTTATTAACTTGCAAGTATTTGACAAAGAAAAGAATTACTTAAAGAAAAACATCAGTGAAATGATCTATATAAATCTAAATGAGTCAGTTAATTTCAGAACAGACACTAATAACTTGAGCGCCTGCTACTCTGGCATTTTGAGCAAATACAAAGATGTACTTAGTACAAAGAGACAACAATAGTGTTTGTGCGTGGTGTATATAAAAGTTAGTGTTCTCTGTTAGTGTAGTCCTTGAATGTTCAACTAATTCTAAATGGCAAAAGAGTAAAATGTAAAACAGTGTATAGATTGATTGATATAGGTCTTCGTTGTTGTCACCGATACTGTCGGAGTCTTAACGTAGTACATACCAGAACATATTTTAGTAACTCTCTATCCGTTTAACACAAAGTTCATGCGACTTGCAAGTTAATAAAAAAATTCGTAAACATCTAAGCAGTCGATATGTCTTGTTCTCCGAAGAATATTAAATAAAATGTATACAACTGGTAATAAACGGCCCTATGAACTCTAAGAGTATCGGTGAGTACCATATCTTTGGGTTTTTCTCTGAGTTTGTTTCTGTTGTATGATTAACTTACTTAATTGATAAACCCCCAAAATAGTTTTACAATTATTGAGGTTATTATTTCTCGGATTAGGGATCTGTTACACGAAATTATATTTGACTTTTACTGTATTTATAAAAACAAATGTCTTCTTTTTCAGACCCTTGAGAAAGTTTTAATATAAAACGAAACGTTGGGAAACATATAATTGAGTTTCTATTGCCGAGCCCCAATTCCCGCTACACTCTATTTCAAATTAAATAATTTGGGCGCTAAAAGACTAGACTATTTCCCAAAATTTTGCTTTAATTTGAATTTATCTAGATTAATGATAGGTGACTTATAACTGAATTTTCTATCATGTTAGTCTAATATCTGTCAAGTTACTTTTTGCATAACATGTTATGATAATAATCCTTTAATTGATGTATAGTATAGTCCTACGTTTTCAAGTGCGTTATTGCTTAATTTGAAAAGATTTTAGTGTGGCACACTTGAGTTTCATTTTATCATGAAATAATACTTTTTCCATTTGTTAAGGAATTGTGGTCCTTACGGCATAATAGAAATCGATATTGTCGGCTTTTTCTTTTTTATTATGTTAGGTTATATATTGCATATTATGTGCCTTGTCAATAAAACTTCTAGTTTTTATGATAGTAAGCGCAGATGTTCAAGAAATATTTGTCCGGTACGGCTTTAGTGGCGGCAATAAGGGGCCAGCAGTCCCTGCCATGCGTGGAGGGGGGGGGGGGGGGGGGCTCAGCTGAGAAGGAACCCCCAGGCCCTTCACTTTGCCATCGTTAGCGTTGGTTAAGTCTCTATATTTTGAATATTGCGGTTCATAAAAAATTAACTAAAAATTAATAAGAAAAATAATAACTTGGAGTTTGAAATGATCTCATTCAACTAAGTGAATCGATAAAATCATTTTTTTACTATACTTACAAACAACTGTCAGCAAAAGCATAATTCTGTTTTATCTATATCTTTATTCACGGATTCGATAAAATTTACAAAATAAATAGCGACTCGACCGACTTGCGAAATACCGCGTTATGCGAGTTTTCTTTGGCGGCTTATTTTTCATAACAATGCGGACAAAAACAAAACGTGCCCGCGTAGCTTTACCCACAGAGTATTTAGTAAAACACAAAACAGAATCTAAGTTAGTTTAGTTTTCAGTTGACCATGATTGATTACTGTCCATGAAATTTGTTTTCTTTTCGTAAAATGAATAATTACTGACAGAGGTAGAAAGTACCTCAGTGAAACTAAAAGGAATTAGTAAATTACTCAAGATTAATAGCTTTTTTTAACGCCTTAAGTGAAACAAAGGCAAATCAAGAACATGAAGATTAAAAAGTTGATATTAGGGAAGAAAATATTTCACAAGTTTTTACTAAGGACAACGAGGGAGGCATTAATCAGGCTTTAACTTCAAAATTCAACTCTAAATTGGTTAATGTGTGGGACAAAGCTATGCAGTATCTGACTTTTATTAAAATTAAATAATCCAAAAGAAAAAGGTTTAAAGAAGTTTGTCCCAAAGTTGAAGTTGTTACCTTTTTTGAAACCAATAAATTGACTTTCAGCGCCACTTGACGTAGACACCTGCTTATGCAGGTTCCATTTCAGCGTTTGATCTGCTCTAGGTCCTCGCTGGTCTGGTTGGGTGGATTGCTTAATTGCCGCGAGATGTCGCCACGTGCAACATCTCGCACACGTACCTATTTCAAAAGATACTACCGTCCAATACTATGAAGAAACTCCATTTAATACAGATAGGGCGCCTGTCTCCCGATGTGTTGACTGATGAAATGAAACAAAAAGTCATACTGACCTCGTTGGCTACTTTCTTATACGGAACAAGCACATGCATGACGTGATGGCAGTATTAATGACTGAGAAGGCTTTAGAAAACAACATGAGAAGAGTGTCGCTCACTTTTCGCGCATGTATTGCATACACATCTTGGCAAAAGAAGAAAACTGTGGACAACTTATTTCTAGAATCTCAAGAAACCATTAAACAAAATTTGTCACGAATTTTTAATACGACTCAAACCTAAACGTTTTGTAGTTTATCATTTTGAGGTCATCGCGAGAGTCTTTCTGAAATAGGACCAAGTGATAATTTTTTAAATATTATCGTTTTGATGTAGCGATATGATTCACTGTTAAATTCGCATATAATGAATAAAAATTATCGAAATAAATATTTACACCACGATACACAAAATGAAATCATAACATTGATGTCAAAGTGGGTTGTAGAAGAAATAGTTTGTGAAGTCTCTAAAGCTCCCTTTTTTTACTTATTGTCGATACAACCCGAGATATCTGAAAGAAGGATCAATTAAGCAGTATTATTCATTATGTTAATATTTACCTAGATCTTGATATGGCAGGAAATATCGAAATAAAAGAATTCCACGGCTTTATACGAATAGATGACCAAAGCGCCAAAAATATCTCATTTTTAAATAAATTGGAAGAACTAAAAATTGATATACGAAAATGTCGAGGCCAAGGATATGACACAGCTCCTAACATGAGCGGGAAATATTCTTCAGGCAAGAATCATGGAAACAATACCTACTGCTTACTTTGCTTACTGCGCCGCACACAATTTAAACATAGTGTTAAACGATTCACTGCAAAATGTTAGAGAGATTAGAAATTTTTATGGAATAGTAGCGAAAATATATTTGCTTTTCAGTTAAAGAATACCTTGCTGGCAAGATCTTAACAAATTTAAGGAAGATGGTCGTCTCGTTTTGATTGCCTAGGTGCTATAAAATATAACTGTAGATGTGTGATGCAATACTTGTCAACATTTTCATTATTAAAAAAAAAAACCGACAGAGCAGAAGCAAGCTCCTTGCAAAAAAATATGAGTTATTATGATTTTAATCGGCTTCTTGCATACATATAGTTTTGGAAAATATTAACTTAGTGTCCAAACTACTACAAAGTTCTACTGTTGATCTGGGCCGAGCATGCGAAGTACTGAGTTCTACAATAAATAACTTTACTAATCTCAGAGATAACTTCGAGGACCTGCATGTGGAAACAACAAATTTAGCGACATCGTGGGACATTTAGCCAATATTACAATCCAAGTGCCAAAGAATGGTCAGAACTTTTTTTGATGAAATGGCAACCGACCCCTACATAGAAGATTCTCTAAGAAGATTTTAAATTAAGGTCTTCTATACGAGTCTTTTGATATTATAATCAATCAACTCAAAACACGATTTATCAGTTTGAAAGAAGTAATGAGTTATTTTCTATTTTTAAAGTAAGACGATTTCGTTAAATTATCTACCGAAGAAACTAACTATAGGGCATGCAAGTTAATTTCGAAAAAAGAAAAGAATCTATGAATCAGTCACATAATTTATATCAAAAAACAGATGCATCTTGAGTAGTCTTCCGGATATTTGCTCACTGTTTCAACTTTTTTTTAAAATCGCCGATAATAGCTTCTGCCCACAGAACATTTTCTAAGTTAAAGTTAATAAAAAAATATCAACGTAGTAGAATGGGCAACGTAAGACTGAATGCTTTAGGAGTAATGAGTGTTGAACATGAACGTGGTCAGAAACTTAATTTGTAACAGTTGGTTGAAATTTTTTTAAAACAAAAATATCGCCGTTTTGGCAGTTTAACAGTGCTTTCCTATACTTTATTTCTCAATATATCTATCTAATACTCGCATTTGATCGACTGACTCTGGCAGTGCTGGTACCAGACATTTAAGCAATGGTAAGTTTTTATATTTAAGGCAATTATTAGTCAATTAGGGTAAAATATTGCTGATTTACAATAAAAACACGCAGACATATCCCTTGTATTTTAATTTTTCCATGAAAAATATTTCGTAATAAAATAATACCTATGTAATACTATGTATGTATAAAATAAAATCCCATTTTTAAATAAAAGGTAATACGTGACATATGCATGTCCACAGTCCAGTATACAGAATAATTTCCTGTTGGGTGGAAAACAAAATAAGGTGAGTTTCCGAGCTTTTTTTTACAATTTAGCATTTTAGGGGCCTCTGTATCCTTATCGCCGCCACTTAACGGCTTTCTTTATTGGATAAATGTTGATTATGAAACATAATTGTTTTTGGGAGATCGAATGCTTTTCGAAACCAAAATCAATATCGTAGGTTAGTATTTAAAAAAATATGAAACATCGGATTAAAATTTTAAGGATACCAACCTGCTGAGCGGATATCATGCAGAAGTGCAATTTATTTCACACATCAGTTCAAATAAATACACGGAGATATAAAACATATTTTGTAAAATTTCGTTTCTTTCGGGATATTTGTTTTTGTATTAACAAATTTAGCAGGTACTAACCCCTATTACAGAGTAGAAAAATATATACTATGGCAAATACAAAACGCATAAGTCAGGCAAGAAGTTTTTTAATTCTTGACAGCTAAAATGAGACGTGCCACGATCTCTACCAATTTCTACATATTACCTTAAGCAGTGCAATATTTTTTTGTGCTTACTAGCCGATTCTAAACAAAATGTAACTGGATTTCTTGTTCTATACTTCTTGTACCAATCTGAAATAGAAAACAATTGTAATATTAATTAGCACAAAATTATCAACAAATGTGATTTGCAATACTTTAAATAAACGCATCACCGAACTAATAACCCTACGCGTATCTAAGCTGGGCAACTTATACTTTTCTCTTAACTCAGTTTATGGAATATCCAGGCGCCGATTTCATGGGTGCTCTGGGTGCGGAAGCACCCAAACTAAGTTTGCAATGGAAGCACCCATAGAAATTGTTATACATTTTTTAATATTTTTATTTTAATCGAAATTACTTATTAAATATGCAATATCCAAGTTACTGACTTAAAGACAAAACCATCTCAAACACCAAACAGCTGCGTATTCCAATCCACTCTTTACATTATGAAACATGTAATATTTTAATACATTGCATATCACTGAAGTATCTACAGTTCCTAACAATAAACCCATACATTTTATGTGCTTTATTTCAAATTTTAGTATGTGATTTCTAAATGCCCTCCAACTCGGGCCAATATTGTTCCAATATTGTAGAAAAATATAATTGGACTTTGATTTTTAGTTCAGTAACAACGGTCTACATTGAAACTTAACTGATTATTTATAGATCACTCTAGTACTTTATCTGGTATTTGAAATATTTTAAGTACATTTACACTACTTCATTAGGCACAAAATTGCGCAAATTTGCCGCCATGTGACAGAATTTACGTTTTCATGAAGATTTAATATGTCTACAATATGTCTTACTAATAGATATCCCTACGAGGCATAGAAACAAGTGTCTAAAAAAATGTGTAGTGTATATTTTGTTATATCTTTTTAAACACCGAATCCGATGGAGTCTATTTTAAAGATATGAACCCATATAATATTGTATGAACTTCATTGAAATCATATTATTTTACAATTATTAGACTTGTTAGCTTTCAAAGAAGCTAAACGTGTAGCTGAAGACTCAAGAAGTATCTGAGGCAGAGCAAGAGTCCTTAAGTACTTGGAAATATCGTTAGTACAAAAAATAGAAGAAAGCAACCAAGAAAAATCAAGCGACAAAAAAAAATGTGAAAAGAAGCACAAGAAATTCCAGACTAGCAAGCAAATGTACGAAATGTTGCCGAAAATACAAGATTGAGTTCGCTGTCATGTAATCGCATAAGTTTACATGATTTTTGTGAAATCTAGTGTCTGTAAAAACCACTGAAGTCCCACCAGTAGAAAAACAAAGCTAATTGCCGACCGATCTAAAAATGTCCCCGGCAGGCGTGATTTTTCGGAACTGTGGCTCATGCGCAGTACGTCGGATTTCTGCGATTTTTTTATATTTAACGTTTAAATTGTCCAGAGCCGGTTGTCACTTAATTCTTTATTTACACAGTATTTGGCGTGTTTATTGTAAGATTTCTTAGCGTCATTTTGAGTGATTTTTAGTTATTTATTGTACTTTGTGGAACTTTCGTTAAAAACTTATTACTAGATTAGACTTTTATAAATAGTTTAGGTTTATTTAGATTATAGTACAGTACCTTTTAGTGTAAGTTTGTGATGAAGAACAAGTGTATAGTGTTGCTTGGCAAGCCAACGACCCAAGTTTAGTTCCTCAGATAAGTACCTAGGCTATTTAAAATAATTTTAAAATTGTATCCCCGCATAGCATTTACCTTGCCTTCAACACAATCATGTATTTATTTAGGTAAGTGTTTTTTTTTTAATGTTTAAGCTGTTTGTAGGTATACCTACCATAACGTTCAAGTACTTTACAAAAATATGTCCAATTTGGAACTGGACACAGTTTAAACTAGGGATAATAATAGGTTATTTGTGTCCAACTTGTTTACCGATTCTTGGCAAATTAAAAAAAGCAAATCTGTTGCATTGCTTTTAGTGGTAAACTAACCTGGACTAACAGTTCAGATTATGTTGTAAGAGATTTGATTTACTGAAAGGATCAAAGGATCTAAACTCTTGCTAGTAAAAAACGCATTCCTAAACATTGTTGCTTGTTAAAGCTAGATCATTTTAATTTTTCGCCTAAAATGCAATGTAGAGACTTAAATAATATGTGCCTATGTACCCATATAAAGACATTTCCAGTGCCAATATATGGATAACATCCTTATTCAAGGCGCACATTGGTTATTGAATGTCTAGTAGTCAAATATTTTAAAAATGCTGTTCTTTTTTTGCCACCCTAACAAAATATTTCGCAGTACATCTAATTATGTATTAATATTATGTGTTTCGTCACTGCTATTTTACTGTTGCCTTCATATTTCAACGTACAAACCTTTATTTTTAATTAAAAATTTGTAACAACCTTTTTATGCTTGTTACAACGTTAGTAATTTACCAATTTTATAAGCATTTTCATACAATTTAAATATCAATAATATCTTTAAAAAAAGTTTGACTACGCCTATGAAAAGAACCTTGATAGAGCCTGCAACTTATAAAATCCTTTGAATTAATTTACCTACTAATAGGCAACCCATAATTATGACATGTATCTCTGGCTGACCGAACCATATTATGTTAATTAGATGTTTGAAGATTGTGATCTTTAGATTATTGGCACGTTCCCAGTGTATTGTTTATGTCTTTCGAAAATACCTAACCTCTTATTTTATGGGTTAGTTTTCGGGTCGATTTTCTAGTTTCCTGGAGGATTTCGGTTATAATCAGTTGTCTCCCGTTTCACAGTTCAAATATCCCCAAAAGTTTAGTACGTTAGCGGAAGTCGTCAATGTCACCTGATACCTCGGAGTTGCTCGATGTGAATTTGTTTTTTATACTTGAGGATTTGATAAAAGGGTTGTTTTTCGTTCGCCCCAGCCTGTTCCAACTAACATCGGCCCCGAGAGGTTGAACAGCGGCGGTGATATTAAGTAAAATGGTGCCTCTGTGTTAAGATTGCACATTAAAGTGTAGCGGCTGCAGTCCGGATTGGAATTTTCATAGAAGTAACCACTTGAAGCCACCTTAGATGGAATTAGTTCACCGCCTGGCCGATAAAAACCATAACATCTGGTAAGACCTCACTTTTTCCTTGGCAAAATGGCGTACTCATGGTCCACGTTTTATTTTCAGGTTTTTTTCTTTTTTCTAATTTTCTTTTTCCCCTTTTTCTTTCTTTAACTTTTGCTTGATACGTTTAAACTTTATCTTACTTATCCCTTTTCACTTATTCACTTTTATCCTGATGTTTTTAATCATCCTGTTTCTATTTTATTATTTCTGCGATTAACATTTCATCCTACCTGCATCTTCTTACTCTAGTATTTCCGACTGAGGAACTTTAATTAGTATTCTTAACCCGTATTTTCAATCCCAGAACTAAGTTTCACATTTTAACCTACTTTTACCACTTGAACTGGAATGGATGGTGTACATATATGATTTGGATAGACCAAGGCGCCCGTTGAGAGGTTTTTTGTATGGAAGACGTTCCTATTTTGGTATGAAGTTACCGCCTTTTATGCCCTTGACGATTTGTATGGTTAAGTAACACATGCTGCTTGACGCATACCCCTGCCAGAGTCTCTCCGTTGGATATCTAGAGCCAGATTAAGATGAGTAGCTTTTTTTTCCTTCTAATACCTTCTTCAAAATTTAATTATTAACCATTTTCGACTTTCAATAAGTAATCACATTAATGCGGGGTAATTTTATATCATATTAATCGCTAGTAACGTACTACTAAAGAATATCAAGTCAACTTAGTATCTTTCTTTTCTTGATAATTGTATTTCACTGGTAAATAGCCAAGCTAATACCTAAATTTGTATTATTTTCACTAAACCTCGCTAGTAACTTACTACTAAAGAATATTGAGTCAAATAGTATCTTTCTTTCCTTGATAAATGTATTTCACTGGTAAACAGCCAAGATAATACCTAAACTTATATTATTTTCACTAAATCTCGCTAGTAACGTACTACTAAAGAAGGATAAGTCAAACCATTAACTATCTTACTTTTTTTAATAAAAAATATATTTCACTGGTAGACCATACCATATAGATAAATTTAATTAATTTTAACGCTAGCAACGTAGCTGCTAAAGTACTGGAAGATAATTTATTACTTCTTGTGGTTATTATTTTATACCACTTGCTTTACTAACCCTGTAGTATTAGAAACCATTTAATCTGCTTTGTACATTTGTAAAATTATAACTAGGCACATCCTTGCTTATGGTTACTGTATATTTCATTTCATCTCATTTAGATAAATTTAATTAATTTTATTACTCGCTTTACTAACCCTGTAATATTAGAGATCATTTTATCTGCTTTGTACATTTGTAAAATTATTATAACTAGGCACATCCTTGCTTATGGTCACTGTATATTTCATGTAAATATTGGTTATTGCAGATAGGGTCACATCTAGACATGTATATTATTTCTTATTATGATTTATATTGATTTAAATTAATAACTAAAACGATATGCAGTAAAGTATAAACATAAGTCTTACTCGAGGAGTACGCAGTTCAAGTTTAAAATATTCATTCAAAAATAATAATTTTTTTTTGAAATTAAGTATTACTATTATTAAATTTAAATATTGGAGGAGGAGTATATCCCCTTATATTTTCTGATACTTTCAGAAAGTTTTCAGTTTTAATTCTTGATTAGTCAACCTTGAACCACTACGTGGACAAGGCCCCCAACTTTCAAGTCGATTTATTAAAACTTATTTTACTTCAATCTTACCTAAGGTTGTTTAGTTTTGGAAAAATTGCCTTGTTGCATTAAATGAAAAAATTGATTGATTGATTTTCCTATTTTTGACCCAATCTTTTAAGTTGATTTATTAAAACCTATTTTGCTATAATCTAACCTATGATTGTTACGTTTTGGATATATTGCTTTATTGCTTATAGATTAGTTAATTAAATCTTCTATTTTGGTAAAATTTTTTAGTTTAAACATATTTGGTATGTAGAATTCTTCTAGATGGGTATTTGGTACTGGTAGCATGGTGTTATGTTTAGAAAGGTTTATCACTTCTTCGTGTGTTTATTTCTCATTTAGCTTGCTTAGCCCTTTGTTTTTATCTGCATTTCCATTTAATTTATTGTTACTTATTATGTAAACCAATTGATAATTTAAAAGTGTTTACACTATTTACATAAATTCAATAAAAACAAGAAGTGATTACAGTTGTTTTAATGAAGATATTTTATCTCTCTCAGGGCTAGGGAACTAATATTGTTACTCTTCTGTCTTTATCTTTCTTAACCCCTTTGGTTGATGGCGCCCATAATAGCTTATCTGAAATAAAAGACCTACGACCTTTAGCTCTCAAGCGACTTACTAAACTGAGTGGCCGTGGTGACCCAATGTAATAATATTTATAAAGCCAAATAAAGTAAGAGAAAACAGCAAAATTTTTTTATCATAATATAATTAATATTTATTAACAAATAAAATCAAATATTACAAATTACATAATACATCCAAACACTACTTTTATTACCCCTCTTTTGTTTCTTTTTAGTGTGCTGACATTAACATTTTTTTTACTTAAACCTTAACTGTAGTTTTATAATATAAATAAATATATTATTAGCATAATTGTTTGTTTCACTGTTTTATAGTTTTTATAATGCGCTGCATTAAGGCTTTTCACAATTATATGATAACATATTTATTTTCTCTCCTACAACGTGCCAAGGCAAGACAAATGCACATATTTACCAAGTCTACTATAAACATTTAAAACCTCCGTTCTGACTTACTTTTAATCTTAAGAAAAAAGGCAATTTTCTTGCAACTTTCGTCGTATGTTGTATAGAAAATGATAGAAGGAGACCAGGCGACAGAGGGCACCTATTATGGTGTTAAGAGTAACCAATATTACTTACGGAACTGTGCCAGAAACTAAATTGTAATTCGAGATTTAAATTTCTCTATTTACGCCCCACAATACGCAAGTCCTAAATTTTCATAATTTTTTGCAGTGTATTACTTCTTCGAGAAAATTGATGCCTTACATATTTATGTTATACCAAGATTTTCTATAGTTGCTTTTTATTCATAAATCAATACCTATTCCAACACATCAAGTTAAATAATTTTAAAGCTGGACCTGACGTAGGTACAGGCGAAGTGCGCAGGCCCAACAGTTCCGGAAAACGCCGCATGCTGGGGACATTTCTGTAACACGGTATTAGCAATATATTGGTTATATATATATATATGTGGTAAAAACCAACAATAAATGAAAATGTAACGACGTGTTGGAACTAAACATAATTGGAAACGGCGCGTGTGGTCATGTATAATTTTTTCCTTCACAATTCAACAGCCATTTAATTAAAAAAAGTAGCGAGAGTGTCTACTATTAAATATATGACATCATTTTTATAACACTTTGTATACTTATACAGTTAAAATGGTATATTTAATTATCTTGTAAGGAAAAGAGGAGCAAGAGTAAAATAGGGGGCACGAATAGACAGTTCAATAATAATTTTAGTTTATATTGTTTGCGAGGCCTATGGTCAGAATAGTATTTTTTTCTTAGTTTTCAACTCTAGTCACGAGGGCACCTACCAACTGCTTAACGTGGGTTCCGAACCACGGTTTCCAGTCACGACTACCATCCCAGCTGGCACCCTGCAAGGGCTATCAACCCCTGATTTCGTGCGGCTGTAAGTTGTCAGTTTTGAACTATTGACTAGGATTCCCCACGAGATATCCGATCTCATCCGGCCTGTAACCGGCGTAAATGGGGGGATTTGTATGCCGATACATCTTTTACTCTTCCCACGTTCTCTTTCTTGCACGACGTCAGACTGCAACGCCATGTCTAAGCACTAAAATCCGAACGGGGTCGAACCGTCTCGCCGAACCCGGGGGTTGCACCCGAGCTACACTAGTCCCTGTGAATCCGAAACCGTCGCCTTAACAGCTAGGCTACGAGACCCGTTGGTCAGAATAGAAAGTTCCTGGTTTTTTCACGCTACGCTATTACGGTAACGCTACCATACGGTAAAATTATTTTGCGGTTCATTAAATGTCAAGTTCTTAGACGCCTCGTCATATTTTTTTTAACCTTATAATTTTATAATTTTACTTTCTTTAAAAATTGAAATTCATATTGTATTTGCGCTTTGCGGTTGATATTTGTGGGGTTTTATTGTTCTTTTTTAATAATAATTTAAAAAAATGGGAGATGTCTTGAAAGTAGCTGTTTTAGCAAATTTGGAATTTAGCAATCGGAAATCAATCCGAAAATTATGGACGTTTTAATTTAAATATTCTTTTTCATTACATATGATAACAACCGACTTTACCAGCATAGATGCAGAGTCTTCAATGAGATGCAGTGTACCGGGAATTTGGGTGTGACAAACAGAATGAGTTGTTAAAATTAGAATAATGTAAATTAAGCAGTGAATAAAAAAACAAAAGTCCAATAAATAGTAGTTCAGTTTATTCAAATAATGTACATAATTATGAAACAGGAGGACTATACAACATATATCAAACTGTTACAAGAACAAATATAAGCCTTACTAGGTACTTGTCCTTATTGTACGTGCGATAAAAATTTACAATAAATAACCTCAAAAAAAAATTAAAGATGTAAGGTTCTATAATTTATTTGTTAACAAAGTTGTATTGTAAAATAGTTAGGTTTAAGTTTAGTTTAACTACTTAAAGAGTCCATATTCCATTAGCTTTATAAGTGCAAAATGTTATTTTTGAGGTCAGTGTTTCAAGCAATGCTTAAAGTTTGTATAAAATTTATATTGTAATTATTCAAATAAAAAGAATTATTAAAAAATAAAAAAATCACTCGTGAAGACACATATTTGACCTTCAGATGTAACGGGAAAAACATTCCTAGACTGTCAAATGTTTTGGGAATTCCTTACAAAGCATAACCCTTTTTTATGGAATTCCTGCAGGTCTCCAGTAGATCACACTTGTACTAACTACTCTGGTATGTTGAAGTTAATTTGAACTCTTGGGTTAATAACTCAAACATAAATTCGCAGTTTCTTGTTTAAGTGTTGTGTATTTAGGAATATTTTTATTATAGTAGCAGATGAGGCACTTTGCATTTAACTCCGCAGTTTTGCCTACCCCAATCGATGGAGTGACCTAGAGCAAACTTTTGGATTATCGAAAAAAAGTTTATCTTTCAAAATAAAGGTCAACTTTTGCCCAAAACCAAATAGAAACAATTCTGTTTTCTGTAAAAAACTCTTGAAAGTAATCAAACCATCTGGCGGCGTTCCACCGAACTAATTTTGGCGTAAGATAGCGTTACCCTATTCGAGATCTTGAAGGTATTTTGACGTCAGGATTTTATCCTTTGACATCTGTTACTTATTGCGTACGGTTTAGGTATTGTCGTTTATAGAAATTTTGATATCGGCTTTTGCCTTAATTAATTTTGGTTCGTGCGTTTTCTTTTAAAAGTTTTTGTCTGCAAATTTTTGGCGCCTTTTTCTATTATATATCATATAGTGCCTCTCTACTATGGATTTGGATTTGGACCAACAGGGAGCCAGTCTTTTGGTAGGTTATATGTCATGTCTTGTCTAGATCTCGTATGTGAGTCTGTGATTAGTGGGTTTGTCGATACGTCTGTGCGTCGGTAATAGTCTTTAATAATTTTCAAGAAAAACTCGTTAATCGTCTGCATTTGAAAGTCACGGTGAAGTACTCTGTTAGATGTATATCTAGGTACGTCCGCAATAGTTTTTAACACCTTGTTTTGAATTACCTGGAACTTACTAAGCTCCGTCTTGCTTATGTTACACCACGAAGGTGCACCATAAGTGAGAACCGGCCTGACCAATACCTTGTAGAGGTTGACCTTAGTCCTATTTGAAAGTCTACTCCGCCTGTGAAGATATAGCCTAATTGACGCAATGCAAGCTTTACTCTATTAATTGAATTGAGCCTCCAGTTAAGCCTTTGGTCAAATATAAGTCCCAGGTATTTCACCTCCTGGCACCAGTTCACTTGGACTCCATTAACCCGAAGCCTTGTTCTTTGAAAAAAAGATGACTTTCATCTTGGCGGGATTCAGGTGACTCTTCCAAGCCAAAAGCCATTTTTTCAGCTCGATTATGTGACGCTGCATCCGACTAACGACAATGCGCGGTGACTTAGAAGTCGAAGTAATTGCTGTATCGTCAGCGAAAAGATAGAGCTGCGTAAATCTATCTCGCGGAATATCATGAGTATAAATATTATACAACATAGGAGAGAGAGGTGAGCCTTGCGGCACTCCCGCCCTGATGCGTTTATTCGAAGAAAGTGCGTTCTCTGACGAGACCGCAAAACTTCTATTCTCCAGAAAAGCAGCTACCACCTTCATTAAGTAGTTCGGAGTTCCGAGCCTTATCAATTTTAGCAAGAGACCATTGTGCCAGACCTTGTCGAATGCTTTGCTCACGTCAAAGAAAACCACTGCCGTGTGCGCCCTTTTATTGAAACCTTTGACTATATTCGATGTCAGTCGCGTCGTCTGCGTGACTATGCAATGTTCGGACCGGAACCCAAACTGTTCGGCAGGCAGAACATTTCGTGTAAGTACAAAATCATTGATTCTACTTAAAATTAGCTTTTCAGCGATTTTTTTTGATGCGAGGATCTCCAGTACGATACGCCCTATTCTTCAACCGATTTTTAATTTTTATGTGATTTTTAATTTCATCAGATAAAGTCTCGTATTTTAAATACCCGGACACTTTTGTAACAGAAGTTTGGGCCAACGCTGCGTTAATGTCATTTGTGATCTTACTTACTACATTGTCAATGTCCAGTGGACTATGTAGAGGTTGTAACACCTCCACATTCTTCATTATGTTATTATACCTTGACCAGTTCGTTGAGGTGCGGGTAACAAAACCTCTGCCTTTTTCGAGCGGATTACCCACTTCTATAACGACCGGTACATGGTCTAAGGTCAGATCACAGACGACCGATGGCTGAGATATTTGAACAGCATTCTTGATAACAAAAACGTCCAAGATATCCGGAAGGCCCCGCGTAGGTGCGTGGGCTCCTCCGGCGGTAGAATGTGGTAGTTCAGCGCCTTAGAGAATTCATATAGGGAGCGTCCCCTTGGATTTGTATACCTACATCCCCAAACCGTATACTTGGCGTTGAGGTCGCCCCCTATGATCGTTCTATTGTGATTTCCAAAAATTTTTTGTAAGCAGTTGCCTGTGAAATTTACCGACGGACTATAGTAAACAGATTCCAGGTGTACGCGTTGATTATTTTTGAATCTAATAGAAATGAAGGTCCCTTCAATATGGGAACAGTTGTCAGGACTTGTGTTGAAATGTGCTTCTTAACCAGAATCATAGTTCCGCCCCCGCGTCCACCTAGGCGATCGTTCCTAAATATTGTGTAATTTGGGAAAGAAAACCTCTCTCCCTTTAACCATGTCTCCTGGATAAGAATCACATCTATCTCATTTCTCTCGACAAACTCAATAAGTTCGAGTCTCCGTTGCTTGATTGAATTGACATTAAATGTAGCGAGCTTAATATATGCCGTCTCCGGTTGCGCCATCATTTAACCAACGGTTTTCTGAAAAGCACCCACGATAGTTTTAAGTCGAGTCTCCATTATCTTAGTGAACTGCGCCAGAAAGCTCTACATTGTGCTTTGCAGAGCTGCTTCCATAGCGCCGGGTATTGGTTTTTCTTGCGACGGAATATTTGTGGTCACCTTCGCATTACCATCACTAGCCAGTTTACTAATGTCTTGTTGTCCCCAGCGAAAGTTGCTTTTCGGTGTGATGTCATTGTTGTTTTTATTATTATTAATAATATTCTCTCTTAAATTGGTCGAGTGCCGTGGACAACCCTTGTAATTCGCGGGGTGATCACCCTCGCAATTTGAACACTTTGCCTTCTCTTCTCTTGATTTGGTGCATTGGAACGAGAAGTGGTCGGCAGCACACTTAAAACATTTGACCGGTGCAGTGCACCGAAATTGTGAATGTCCAAACAACTGACAGCGATGGCACTGCGAAATAGTGGCGCGCGCTCGCTGCGCTTCGACTCTAATGGACATAGAGTCCAGATCTTTTAGATCAAAGATCGTCTTTTTCGTCCGCGGCAAGAACACCAATACCAACGGCAATGGGGCCCCGTTACGGCCGTGCCATCGGATCACACGTGGTGGATTATAACCAAGATCTTTTAGGTCACCTTTGATCTTTTCTTCAGTCCAGGTTTCCAGGACGCCTCTTAGTATAACGTGTAACTCTTTTTCGTCCTGGAACCTGAACGAGTGGTGATATAGATTATTAGCAACAAGGAATTTTTCGATCTTGTGATAATCCACTGGAGTAGACGAATGTATCTTGACACCATCCGGCACGGTCACAGCGCGACCATAGTCTACCTTAATTGTGCGCAAGTGACTAGTAATTTCATTAAATTTTGTCTTGTCCCTGATGATGATCGGAGGGACTCGCAGTTTCGGCGGGCCAGTCTCCGATACACCATCAGTGATGGCGTTTGAATTGCTCGGAACGGGGGATTTGATTTGTGGCGCGGATGCCTCGGTACGACTACCAGAAGTTTTTTGATTGGATTGTGATACTTTCTGTGTTAAATGATTGGTTAGTGCGACATTGTTTGTTTTAGGTAGATTCGGCCACGCAGAAGTACCGGCCACTTTTTTATTATTACTTTCAGTTTCGGGGTTCTTGTTAGATCGTTTTCTAGTACGTCTTTTGACTAGACCACTGCTCGCTACTAACGTCAGATTCAGACAGAGAATCGATTTCCCTGTCTGAACCAGCATGTAATACGTTGATATCGTCAATATTGACCTGTAAACTGTTAAGTTTGCGAACAGCAGTCGAGTCTTTGTTGGTGTCGGTCCTTGTACCTAATTTTGTCAAATTTCCTGTATTTGTCAATAAACTGTCAAAAATTTTGTCGATTTTTAAGCTTAAATTAATATTATTGTCTGATTCTGTCTCGTTAATGGTCTTAGTCTTGTACCTACCAATTTCGTCCTTCAACTCCCTTATAGTCTTACTCATCTCCTTCAACTCAGTCGACTTCCTCATACATTCTTCTTTTATTTGCTTGATCTTATTTAGCCATTCCATATTATTATCATTCATAATCTTACGCCATTTTGCCTCCATTCGTCTTTCACTTGCTTCCATACGCTCTTCAATCGTCTGCTGTACGTCTGTATGGGTCATGGGCTCGTCATCGGATGGCGGCAGCTTACTCTCGTTGGGGCAGGGGGCCTCACCCCCGCTTTGAACCTCCATAGATAAGGTTTAAAAATAGATTTACTTTTTGGTGACACTTATGAAAATTAAAAATTCGATACTTCAATACAAAAGATCGAGATAAATTAACGTCAATGTCAACGACTGCACACTTCAAGGGTATACGTAAGATAGCGGGACCCTCAAACGGTATTACCGTTGACATTTCCGGTTTGCCCAACTGCGCATGCGTAGCTGTCAAATAGCATTACGATATTTTCCAAATGGCGAACCCAAGAACTTTCTAATAGCGAATACTATGTCTTGCTATTCAGTCTATCAGCAACCTTGAAGAAATTAAGCCCAGAATAAGTTAAGTTTATTTTTAAAAACGAGTTGGTAAATTGATAATTTAAATATTTTCATTATTTTGTGGGGGTTAATTTTTACTTTTTACGATTTTTTCCCAACGTCTTTAACACATTAACTATAAATTCATTGCGTCGGCGTCGTTCATCAGTGCTGTGTTTTTGAAAATAATTTATTTTTTAAACTGATGTTATTTGAGGCAAGAGTAAACAGGTGTTTGTACACCCTAGAAAAAGTTTCAGACCCTAGAATAGTATAAAAAAAAATATAATATGCGATTGGGAAACAGGTTTATTTGGTAAAAAATTAAATCAGAAGGTGAAGAAAACTAAAAAAAAATGATCAATGGAGGAACTGCAAATAGATGTATTTATTGTAGCGGCATACAGTAAGTCAATTGACTCGTGGATTGATGTTTAAAATGTTGTCACTCGTCATATGAGGAGTGTACATGCGGGTGTCCTACCCAATAATATTTTTTATGCGATTTTTGTCGTGATTAGTAGGTCTTTTTCTATTGTTTACTCTTGCCTTGTGCTAGTGGGGCAAAACTAAACATTTCAAATTTTAAAAATATATTTTTTATTATTATTTTTAGTTAGTAATACGTTTCATAAGTATAATATTTGTAGCTTTCTCTATGTTTCGTAAATTTTAATTTATTTTTTGCAACAAACATTGAAATAAAAAAAAGCTCAATCGTTCACTCTTCTTCCCCTTTGCCCTAGACATATTTAAATATCCTACTACATAATCCATAAAATATATGGCTGGAACGAGGACAAACATTATTATTTTATTCAAACACTTTTTTAGATAAAGCCTAATCTGGTTTCATAAATATGCAAAGTAACTGGTACAGAAATATTTTATAGCGACCCTAATTCCAGTGCATTAAAACTGAAACGATAAGGGAAAGAAAACTAAAAAAAAAATAATTATCACTTTAAGAGAAATATTACCGACATAAATAAATAGGAAATTAGAAATAGCTTAATCAGTAATAGCTGATATCTTTACATTTTAGAAATCTTGCAGTCATGTTCAGTCAGAGTTATTTTGAATTTTCAAAGTGTTTTTAGCGGCGTAACAAATTTTCCATATAATAGCCAACGACCATTTCGCCAGTGGCGTCTTAATACCATTAATTCATAGAAAAAATTTTAACAGTTACTTTTAAAGTATTCCTATTAAAGTAAGGTGGTAGATATTATGTGATGAAGGTAGTGGATCACACATAGGGGTGGGCAAAATAATCGATTATTTTTCGATTATTCGATTGTTTCTTGATTAATCGACTATGAATTTTAATACTCCTAGTAAGCAGCCTGCTGAGCGAATTCTCCTGTTGGAATAAACTATCTAATATACCTACATATAAACATAATATAATATTATTCTTTCTTTTCTTGCAGAAAAAACAGTAATACAACTTTAAAATAAAATTTGTGCCCCGTATTATGTTTACTGTTTGCTGAAATTTTAGAAAGAAAACAAAGTAATAAAGGAACCATGCTAACTAAGTGAGGCAAATATAAAAAATTTAACAAGAAATTAAATCATAATGGTATAGAATGTGCGAGTAAAAAAAACGTTTCAACTGGTAAAAATCTCCAGTCGTCTTTAGATAAATAGTATTCAATTATCTTTTACTTCGATTACTTACCTCGGACCTAGATCTTGCCCGGAAGTTTTTAGTTGTTGGGCGGGGTGGGAGCTAAGCAAGATCAATTCATCAATTAATTGATTATTAACAGATTAATCGATTGTTTCTTGATAAATCATTTGTATTTTAATCAATCGATTGTTTTTCGATTAACCGAATATTTTTTGATTTTCGATTGTTTCGATTAATCGATTATTTTTCGATTATTCAATTGCTTTTCGATTAACCGATTTAATCGAAATAATGGATTATTTTTAACTATTGACAATCGACTGTAAAAATTCATAATCGCCCAGCCCTAATCACACATTGATGAACATTCTAGACTACGTCCTGCAGAAAGCGGGCTGCAAGTCGCGCGCTGCGTTGCACCTGCGTCATTTGAACGAGTTATTATGACACTAGTCCCCTGCGACCGCAGCCCGTCGCTTATGTGGTATACCGCCATGTAAAGCCGCTTTCAGATAAAGCGGGTATAACGCGGATCTTCGTGCGTGTCCGCTTAAACTGAAAGTCATTACTTTTATTGACTCATTTTTATAGGAAAGTAGTTTTAGTCTAAGCGGATCCGCGCAGACGTGCGCGGAAGCGAGCTTTGCTTACTTTGGCTGAAGGCGGTCTAATACGACAAGGACGGGATTTTGTTTTTCGATTTGTATCGTATACCGAATACGCCATGTGATTTAACGAAAGCGATTATATATCACGATTTATCGAATCGTGTGAAATATGAAGTGAAATTTTTTGAAAAAGTGCAATAAATAAATTAAAAAAAAATATATTGTGAAGAAAATTAGAACTTTCTCTAGTTTTCTGCACAAAATATTTTTTTTTTATTTATTTATTGCACTTCCTCAAAAAATTTCTGGTAACTATTTAGAAGGGTGCTTATATAGGGTTCTTGATTTCTCGAGCATTTCAATTTCTCGGGTCTCGAGAATTCTCGAAGCTAATTTCTCGAGGCTTCTCGGGTTGCCGAGAAATTTACATTTACGTACGTTTTCTCATATTATTTGGTTCCAGTAACGTCAACAAATTCAGTGGTTTTCCTCTCAAATAAAAGTATCAAATTAATTATAAAACTTTTATTGATTATATTCAAAAACATTAATCTTATGAATAAGCTTATCAAGTTTTTTAAAAAAAATACAGAAATAATATTATTCAGACTCATAATTATAATGACAGCACCATTTTTGGCTGGTTATTTAGAACTTATAAACAAAAGTAGCTTCTATTGAACTAAACAAAAAATCAACATGAAAGAAAACGTTAATATCTTACTTAACTTATAATTAAATTACAATCACAGCACCATTTATGGCATGTTAATTAGAATAAAAACAAATAAAAACTTTGCAAGATCAATGGAACATCTCACGCTGAGGAGCTGAACATACAGACAGACAGATACATAACAATTAGGTCAGCTTACTCTGTCTGATGAAATATGCCTTTAGAAAAACTAAAGCATTTATAGCTTTATCAGACAGCCGGTTTTTTATTTTATTAACTATATTTCCTGAAATTGAAAACACTCTTTCATTTTCAGTTGAAGTAGGCTTAACTGAAAGCAATGCTTTGTACATCGATTCTAAATTTGGTGACCTCTTCCCAGTCTGTTCAAAAAGTAAGAACTCTTTCTTTACTATAGATTTTGACAGTGCCACTGCACTTGCCTCCTCATTTGTTGAAATGCCTTTAATTGCTTTTTCTAATTGAATTTCGAAGCTTTCGGGTTCAGGTTCTGATGGGCTTACTTCTTCTACCACTCCCGACTTATTTTCGGTCAAAGTTGTGATGGCAGGGTATAAACGATTATATTCTCTTTCAGCGTATCCGGTCAAAAATGTCTTATTGTTATCAATGAAGTAGTTACTTTTATTGTGCATGAAATTGTCAGGGCTGTTCAAGTATTTTAGCAGCGATATTAGAGACGTATAACGGCGCTCTGATATTTTCAACTTAAGTGAATCTACTAATTTGAGGGCCAAAGGATCATTGATACTTTCTAATTTTTTTAGCAATACGTCTATTATAGCCTCTGCAGTCAATAAATTGGCATCTTGCCTACTCAACGCCTCTACTGCAAGTTTTGTTGGTGTTAATATCATCTGCAGTTTTTGTAGCACAGTAATATTATCTTCATTCCATTTTTGTGAGCTATCTAAATCTATCAATGCCTTTTTGATTGCATTTTTTAATTTCAAGAAACGTTCAATCATTGTCAGCATTGAATTCCATCTAGTTCTGACATCGAGTAACAAAACTAGTTCTACTCCGAATTCGGCTACTACATGTTTCTGCAGTGTGATTGATTTTAGAGGACTCTTTCTGAAAAATCTTATAATCGATCAAGTCTCAGTCATTACATTGTTTATGTCATCAATTATTTGCGGTCTAGGTTCTTCATTAGATATATAAGATTCATCATCGTTATCAGTGCTGCTGGTTTCATCGGAGCTGCTGTGTTCGTCATCGTTATGCAAGGCAGTCCTAGCAGCTGTAACTTCTGACTGTTTTTTGCAAAATGTGTCAAGAATAGCTAAATGGATGGCATGATTTACACATAGAACCATTTCACAGGGGCTTTCTCTGCCAAATTTTTTCATTACGTTTGGCCCATCGCTTGTTACGGCAACAACATCACTCTCAAATTTCACTCCAAAATGTTTCAAGCGTTCCTCCACTATTTGTCTTACTTCAACGGCCCCACATTTACCGGGTATATAGACTAACCCCAAATTATAATGTGTTGTTTCTGTGGTATGACAAATAACACTAAAATAGCGTTTGTTACGTATGCTTGTCCACTCGTCAATACTCACACTTAGCCGGTTACCTGAAGAACAAATATCTGAAAGTTCTTTTATCATTTCTTTTTCCTTGCCCTCATAGTATTTTAGTATTAGATTCATAACATCATTAACACACATCAGTTTATATCCTTTAGCAGAAAGTGAATCACGAATGAATTCACTTTTTGTGATTCCATTTATGGTGAAGCCGTCTTTTGCAGCCAGCCTCGCCAATTTTCACTCAATGATTGTATCGGTAGAGTTTTGAAGTTTAGTTTCTGTTGCTGCATACTTTCATACCCAGGCCTGCTTTTATTCGGTGCACTCACACCTGAACTTGTAGATACTTCAGATTCGGATTCTTCTTGGGTCCCGCATAGAATAGCAGTACCACCCTCAGCTCAAAACTCCATAAGAAATAACATTGCCCTGAAATCTGCATTTTTCGGGCCATTTTAGGGCGTGGCACTTTTCCTGGAAGTCGCCACCCTCTCTTAACCCGAGTGGAACCCAGCTACTATAGCCATCTAGTGTCTGACGTCATAACTACGCGCAGTAGATACAGGATCCGTATTAACCTAAGTGGCCCCCCCCGGTATTACCAGGGGGCCCCATTATTTGAAGATTCTAACCTAACAGTATTCCCCATGGAACCCAAGTACCCGCGGAGCCCCCCCAAATCCCCTTTAGTACATGACTGTGAACGATTAATTGTAGGGGTGCCACCTAACGGGGAGAGATGTACGTACCTGTTATCTTGAGACCTGTAGCGCCACCTGCTTTTCATATTATCTTGTTTACCGCGATGGTAGGTATGACGTTGTAAATCAGTTAAAATATTTTAAAATATAATAATACCATAAAAAAGTTTTTGTCCTCGGTGGGATTTGAACCATAATCCTCTGGGGCCGAACCTCAAAGCCTTGCAAAATACGCTACGAGAGCATATAGATTAAAACTGCTAAACAATGTTAGACAACGTGAAACCACGGGGGCACATCTGATTAGATTGCTGGAACAAAAGGTCCTTAAGTGGGGTTATGGTGGTGTTTTATAATGTACAAAATTAGGGTAAACCAGGCTGGGAACTCCAATGTTAATTTTCGGAGGGATTTTTATGACTCATATCTCCGGAACCAATGGGCCTAGGATATTGCGCGTGCGTAGTTGGAGTCTATGAAATGGGTTCTTGCACATGACTCAAAAATGACACCTGTCACCTGTCAATTAAGAACTGTCACCTGTCAGATGTCACCTGTCAAATGTCAAAATCGACAGCTGATGTATGTCACGTGTTTAGGGTGACGTCATGAGTCGTTTTAAAAAAGAACGGGGTTGATCGGGCCAATAGGGCCAAAGTTGGTATAGCTAATGCCCTAACGGTAGGGGGGGTGAAAGATAGTGGCATAGGATATTGCGCGTGCGTAGTTGGAGTCTATGAAATGGGTTCTTGCACATGACTCGAAAATGACACCTGTCACCTGTCAATTAAGATTTGTCACCTGTCAGATGTCACCTGTCAAATGTCAAAATCGACAGCTGATGTATGTCACGTGTTTAGGGTGACGTCATGAGTCGTTTAAAAAAAGAACCGGGTTGATCGGGCCAATAGGGCCAAAGTTGATATAGCTAATGCCCTAACGGTAGGAGGGTGGCCATAACATGTCATCAATGAACATTGTTAGAGGCCGCGTGGTATGTAATTAGACAACTGGAGATCTAGTATGTCCTTTTGGCAAACAGTATTTTCAGACGCCATCTATAATTACGTTCGCGCACACTCCCGCTATCTGGGTACTACCTGAACTTATGCAACCAGAAGCCCCTATCAGCAAATATTGCCTTCGCCAATTTATTAACAAACCTAAGTGTGGCGATGACGACAAAATGGCGGTAAACCTAGCTTTTATAATGCATTCACCATTTTATCGACAAACCAGTACTAATGGCGTCGCCAAACCAATATTTCCCCTTATTCAACATAAAAATTGTCGAAACGGCAACACCGCCGTTCCAATACTGAAAATTTAAGAAAATACGCTTAGGCCATATTGTAATAGCCGTTCGTACAAAAACACGTATAAAAGATATGCGAAAATGATAAGAACCAAAAATAATATCCCAGACGTTATAGCTCCATAAGCCACACTAATATTGTATCAAGAATATTATTCGATATACAAGATAATAATAAACCAAAACAGCTATATTAGAATAATTTAAGATCAAGGACAAACTTATTACCAACCTCGTATAAAATAATATAAATACTTATGATTATTATTAGGAACTTATTTGATGAAATTGTGGCCTTTCAAGAACACATTTAACATAATGTTATAAACAACTGCGTAAATTATAAGCCACACTGTATGTTTCATGAAGAAGAAAATTATACATTATTGCTGTTAAATATCAATAAGATCTCGTGCTAAAATTATTTAAACAAACGACCAACTACTATCACTACTAAACACACTGTATTTTCTGCAAACATTTGGTGATGTTAGAGAACCCAACATTTTGACTGGTGACTATGTTTTAAGTTGCAGATATTACCGAAAGACACAATCACAAGCCATTACCTAGGGGCTCAGTATCTGTTTTGTGCGTTGTACAGGTCCCACTGCATGAGAAATTAAGACATAAATGTAATTTATATTTAAATTCCAAGTACTAAAGTCTCTAAATATTCTTTTTAAATTTTTGAAAAACCTCTCAGTAACATCTTAAATAGTGTAAAAATATAATTTATATGCTCCAGAACTAAATATATTATACCAACAAGAACAAACTTATTACCAACCCCGTATAAAATAATACTTATGATTACTATTAGGAACTTATCGACAGGGTGATTAGAATTTAGCCTAATAATACCAAAACGCAGCTATTAAACTTCCCGAGAGCCAGAAGTAAATTTCGTCAAACCAGACTGCAAGCCAAAAATCTAAACCTCAGCTGGACCAGACAGCGATATTTGATATTAGAGGACATCACGAAACTCTTTTTACCATTACACAAGATATCCAAGACAGTGCGTTTTTGGTTTTCAAGAGACGTACTGACAAAAATAATCTACATCGTAACACTAAAATTTACCACATGATTACAAAAACATGCTTATTTACAAAATATGAATAGAAGATAAATACAAAATCATATACAAGGTATTAGTTGACATAATAACCATTATAACGACAATATAATTAACATCAATCAAAGATAGTTAAATAATATGGTATATTTTATATCAAGGAATGCTAAAAATTTTTTATATTTTATAGTCTGCATATGAGGGAAAATAAAAGTTCACATAAAAAAGACAGTTATCACTAACCTCGTATATATACTACATTTGGACATAAAAAACCAGTGCAAAAAATAAAATGGCATATCGTCAAGTTCAAAAGACCCTGTATAATAATATTTGGAGTACAGTGTACTACTTAAATATATAAAACAAAAAATATTTTCAGATTAAAAATTATAAAATAAGCCATTCATTTTCCTGCAATTATAAATTTGAAGACCGGTAAATCCTGAGAAGGTCAAAAGCAGCATACACGAGTCAAAGGTCAAAGCAGTACCATTTTACTAATTCATCAACAGTAATCTGATATACTTACTTACAAAGTCAATTTTTAGGATTACTGTTCTGTTAGTCGTCTCTTTTGGGAACCCTGTATGGAAATTGAAATAAATAATTAGGATCCGTCTATTTAATAAATAAACAAGTTCTCATTAATAAATAATTACGAACAAAATATTATACTAAACCTTTACCTATATAGGCACAATCTAGCTATGAGTTAAGTGTCCAAGTTTCCCCATTTTAAAAATGTATTAAAATATAAATAATTGCATTTTTATCCGCTTTATTACAGATATTAAACATGAAAATATTGTTTAAAGAAAAACCACATATTGAAAGGTCAAAAATTAACATGAATAAAGCAGTATCTAAACAAGACTCGCAGGTAACTGACGATCTGCATGATGATGTTACATTTTTAATTATTATAAACAATTTTAAATTATTTCTTCTTCTTATACAGAGCCAGAGAAAAGCACTTGTCTATCTAAGAAATAAAATAAATTAAAAATATGTTGGAAACACTACATTAGGAATATACCATGAAAAATATATAGCTATCTTAAAAAATAAACGGTGTACTACTTAAATATATAAAACAAAAAATATTTTCAGATTAAAAATTATAAAATAAGCCATTCATTTTCCTGCAATTATAAATTTGAAGACCGGTAAATCCTGAGAAGGTCAAAAGCAGCATACACGAGTCAAAGGTCAAAGCAGTACCATTTTACTAATTCATCAACAGTAATCTGATATACTTACTTACAAAGTCAATTTTTAGGATTACTGTTCTGTTAGTCGTCTCTTTTGGGAACCCTGTATGGAAATTGAAATAAATAAAAAAATTGATTTTTATTAATATCTAAATGATCCTTTTACCGATTTTGTTGAAATCTGGCAGGGTTATTCATTGTAATAAGACGCTAAGTTGGCACTAACTAAAAGAAAATTATAAGTTCCAGTGGCGTCTCGGGGGGCAGTGTCACGAATAATATTGACAAAAAAAAAAATGTACGCTACTGAGTTTTTTGAAAAATTTAAATTTTTTTCAGATTGGGCATCTACAAATACAACTTTTTTGTCTCTTAATATCTATTCGTATTTAACTTCCTTTTCGAGGAAAAAATAAAAACGACTTCATTGCATGACGGAAAATTGTTAAAATAAAATCAAGTTAACTTTGATCGTTCTCGTGAAAAATATATAGAAATTTGAAACTTGATTATTTTGTCTAACCGACGGACGCTTTAAAGCAGGTTAAAGGGTGAACAGGTGAAACGGGTATCCATCTATCAGGTATTAATCTTACGGTAGACGAACATTTTCCGAATTTAAAACTGAAGAAAAAAGGCGTTTTTGAATTAAAAATCCAACAGTTTAGATCAAAATTTATATGAGAAATCGGATAAGCTCATTAAAAATACGGCATCCCATTTAAAAAAATATCAAAGTGACCCCTAGTACTTTTGTTTGATGTTCAATTGTTTCTTGCCTAAGATATTCGAATTCGCGGGAGAAAATGACTTAAGATGGCTATTTCAGTTTTTTATAAAAGTACAGGAAAAGTCAAAAAATCGCCTTGTCTAGGCTTGGTTGGATAACCCTGTACAATGTTGACCTGAACAGCCCTGTTTAACAGCCCTGTTTAACAGCCCTGTTTAACAGACCCTGTTTAACAGAACCTGTTGACCTCTCTGTTACAGAAAACAACCCCGATAAGGAAACAAAAACGTTTGAGCTACGTGGGAAATAAATAAAAGCTGGCTTGTTGAAAAATTTTAATATTTATTAAGGTAAAGCTTAGTCTAAAAATATAGTACTTTGCAAAAATTATACAGTAAGCAATGAAAGCATTCAAAATTTTCAATAAACATTCAAGGATATCCAAGTATGTATATTATTTATTAACACAGTTGTATGTAACAATATCCAAAAAACTAAGGTTTACTAGAACACACTGTATACAGCATGGTAGAAATACTTTACATATTTCATATTCTAATGTGATAAAAGAATAAAACATAATTATAGTTTAAAGTCAAGCTTATAAATATTATTCTCAAAAGAAAAGGTAGGTACCTTGCTCTGTACGAAAAGTAATTAGAAGTGCTAATATTCAATCAAGAAAATACTATAGTGCGTTATATAGGTTCATAAAAATAAATAACAAAAAAAAGACAACAGGCTGTTATTTTAAGTTATATAAAGATGTAGAATATTTCCTTAAAGAGAAAACTCTTGTCAATTTTTCACAAGAAGCAATAAACAATTTAATAAAATGTAAGCACCTGTATAAATTGGAGAAAAAATTGAACTAAAAATATGTATCGATAATAAAAGCATTAAAAAATGTGCGTGTAATAAGATAAGATACCTATCTATAGCGAACAAATATTGAACGTTTCGAACCCCAGAACTAACCCTGTATATACATTTACAAACATCGAAAATTAAGCAGGTTAAATAAACTAAAAATGTACCTTGTGGGAATCCACAGTACTGTAGAGAAACAGAATAAATCCAATTCAACGCATGGAAAGTAACCATTTTTTAAAATATATTCTGCACTTGGCATATAATTAATTCGATTATAACATTTGTGAAAAAAATATCAGATCATACTACTAAACTTTTGCATAAAATAGATTATCTAATTTTAGGTAGCCTTGATATTAAAATGCATATAGTTTGAATACCGAATCAGTAGAAATTTTAGAGTAACGAGAAATATTATAAACATATTTAAATTATGTGTAGATCAGAGAGAAATGTATGTATCTACCAAAGACGAAATTGTATTAATTTATTCTATAAAAGACAACGTGCATACGGGGGAAGCTAATAAAAAAGTCATTTTTATTTTATTACATTTTTCCAAAAACTATTTAGCTAAATTATTAAAATTTAATACACAATGATGTCTAATTATGTTGATACATTGTTAACAAAACTGGTGTTTTTCTAGTCACCCGTTTCTGATATAGGTACATTTTGATATTTGATTATTAGTAATTATATAAAACGATAGGTAAAGTCGATACAAGCACGGCTTTTTAAAACGAAGAGGGTTAAACATTTAATATTTATCAAATGTAAGATACAAAAAAATCAAAGTTCTACTTGCAACCTAGAATATAAAGCTAAAAAGCCAAATTTTTATCAGATAAACGCTACGTTAAGGTACCGTTCAAATGAAGGAAATGAAAAGTTCGTCAATTTTTGCAGAAATTTTATATCTACGAAAACATGGTTCGGGGAAGCTTCTGAAAAAAACTTTGGAACAGGTCTGTTCCGGGGGAACAGGGTCTGTTCCGGGGGAACAGGGTCTGTTCCAGGGGAACAGGTCTGTTCATCGGGTCTGTTCCAGGGGAACAGGTCTGTTCATCGGGTCTGTTCCGGGGGAACAGGTCTGTTCCCCCGGAACAGACCTGTTCCAAAGTTTTTTTCAGAAGCTTCCCCGAACCATGTTTTCGTAGATATAAAATTTCTGCAAAAATTGACGAACTTTTCATTTCCTTCATTTGAACGGTACCTTAACGTAGCGTTTATCTGATAAAAATTTGGCTTTTAGCTTTATATTCTAGGTTGCAAGTAGAACTTTGATTTTTTTGTATCTTACATTTGATAAATATTAAATGTTTAACCCTCTTCGTTTTAAAAAGCCGTGCTTGTATCGACTTTACCTATCGTTTTATATAATTACTAATAATCAAATATCAAAATGTACCTATATCAGAAACGGGTGACTAGAAAAACACCAGTTTTGTTAACAATGTATCAACATAATTAGACATCATTGTGTATTAAATTTTAATAATTTAGCTAAATAGTTTTTGGAAAAATGTAATAAAATAAAAATGACTTTTTTATTAGCTTCCCCCGTATGCACGTTGTCTTTTATAGAATAAATTAATACAATTTCGTCTTTGTTAGATACATACATTTCTCTCTGATCTACACATAATTTAAATACGTTTATAATATTTCTCGTTACTCTAAAATTTCTACTGATTCGGTATTCAAACTATATGCATTTTAATATCAAGGCTACCTAAAATTAGATAATCTATTTTATGCAAAAGTTTAGTAGTATGATCTGATATTTTTTTCACAAATGTTATAATCGAATTAATTATATGCCAAGTGCAGAATATATTTTAAAAAATGGTTACTTTCCATGCGTTGAATTGGATTTATTCTGTTTCTCTACAGTACTGTGGATTCCCACAAGGTACATTTTTAGTTTATTTAACCTGCTTAATTTTCGATGTTTGTAAATGTATATACAGGGTTAGTTCTGGGGTTCGAAACGTTCAATATTTGTTCGCTATAGATAGGTATCTTATCTTATTACACGCACATTTTTTAATGCTTTTATTATCGATACATATTTTTAGTTCAATTTTTTCTCCAATTTATACAGGTGCTTACATTTTATTAAATTGTTTATTGCTTCTTGCGAAAAATTGACAAGAGTTTTCTCTTTAAGGAAATATTCTACATCTTTATATAACTTAAAATAACAGCCTGTTGTCTTTTTTTTTGTTATTTATTTTTATGAACCTATATAACGCACTATAGTATTTTCTTGATTGAATATTAGCACTTCTAATTACTTTTCGTACAGAGCAAGGTACCTACCTTTTCTTTTGAGAATAATATTTATAGGCTTGACTTTAAACTATAATTATGTTTTATTCTTTTATCACATTAGAATATGAAATATGTAAAGTATTTCTACCATGCTGTATACAGTGTGTTCTAGTAAACCTTAGTTTTTTGGATATTGTTACATACAACTGTGTTAATAAATAATATACATACTTGGATATCCTTGAATGTTTATTGAAAATTTTGAATGCTTTCATTGCTTACTGTATAATTTTTGCAAAGTACTATATTTTTAGACTAAGCTTTACCTTAATAAATATTAAAATTTTTCAACAAGCCAGCTTTTATTTATTTCCCACGTAGCTCAAACGTTTTTGTTTCCTTATCGGGGTTGTTTTCTGTAACAGAGAGGTCAACAGGGTCTGTTAAACAGGGTCTGTTAAACAGGGCTGTTAAACAGGGCTGTTAAACAGGGCTGTTCAGGTCAACATTGTACAGGGTTATCCAACCAAGCCTAGACAAGGCGATTTTTTGACTTTTCCTGTACTTTTATAAAAAACTGAAATAGCCATCTTAAGTCATTTTCTCCCGCGAATTCGAATATCTTAGGCAAGAAACAATTGAACATCAAACAAAAGTACTAGGGGTCACTTTGATATTTTTTTAAATGGGATGCCGTATTTTTAATGAGCTTATCCGATTTCTCATATAAATTTTGATCTAAACTGTTGGATTTTTAATTCAAAAACGCCTTTTTTCTTCAGTTTTAAATTCGGAAAATGTTCGTCTACCGTAAGATTAATACCTGATAGATGGATACCCGTTTCACCTGTTCACCCTTTAACCTGCTTTAAAGCGTCCGTCGGTTAGACAAAATAATCAAGTTTCAAATTTCTATATATTTTTCACGAGAACGATCAAAGTTAACTTGATTTTATTTTAACAATTTTCCGTCATGCAATGAAGTCGTTTTTATTTTTTCCTCGAAAAGGAAGTTATATACGAATAGATATTAAGAGACAAAAAAGTTGTATTTGTAGATGCCCAATCTGAAAAAAATTTAAATTTTTCAAAAAACTCAGTAGCGTACATTTTTTTTTTGTCAATATTATTCGTGACACTGCCCCCCGAGACGCCACTGGAACTTATAATTTTCTTTTAGTTAGTGCCAACTTAGCGTCTTATTACAATGAATAACCCTGCCAGATTTCAACAAAATCGGTAAAAGGATCATTTAGATATTAATAAAAATCAATTTTTTTATTTATTTCAATTTCCATACAGGGTTCCCAAAAGAGACGACTAACAGAACAGTAATCCTAAAAATTGACTTTGTAAGTAAGTATATCAGATTACTGTTGATGAATTAGTAAAATGGTACTGCTTTGACCTTTGACTCGTGTATGCTGCTTTTGACCTTCTCAGGATTTACCGGTCTTCAAATTTATAATTGCAGGAAAATGAATGGCTTATTTTATAATTTTTAATCTGAAAATATTTTTTGTTTTATATATTTAAGTAGTACACCGTTTATTTTTTAAGATAGCTATATATTTTTCATGGTATATTCCTAATGTAGTGTTTCCAACATATTTTTAATTTATTTTATTTCTTAGATAGACAAGTGCTTTTCTCTGGCTCTGTATAAGAAGAAGAAATAATTTAAAATTGTTTATAATAATTAAAAATGTAACATCATCATGCAGATCGTCAGTTACCTGCGAGTCTTGTTTAGATACTGCTTTATTCATGTTAATTTTTGACCTTTCAATATGTGGTTTTTCTTTAAACAATATTTTCATGTTTAATATCTGTAATAAAGCGGATAAAAATGCAATTATTTATATTTTAATACATTTTTAAAATGGGGAAACTTGGACACTTAACTCATAGCTAGATTGTGCCTATATAGGTAAAGGTTTAGTATAATATTTTGTTCGTAATTATTTATTAATGAGAACTTGTTTATTTATTAAATAGACGGATCCTAATTATTTATTTCAATTTCCATACAGGGTTCCCAAAAGAGACGACTAACAGAACAGTAATCCTAAAAATTGACTTTGTAAGTAAGTATATCAGATTACTGTTGATGAATTAGTAAAATGGTACTGCTTTGACCTTTGACTCGTGTATGCTGCTTTTGACCTTCTCAGGATTTACCGGTCTTCAAATTTATAATTGCAGGAAAATGAATGGCTTATTTTATAATTTTTAATCTGAAAATATTTTTTGTTTTATATATTTAAGTAGTACACTGTACTCCAAATATTATTATACAGGGTCTTTTGAACTTGACGATATGCCATTTTATTTTTTGCACTGGTTTTTTATGTCCAAATGTAGTATATATACGAGGTTAGTGATAACTGTCTTTTTTATGTGAACTTTTATTTTCCCTCATATGCAGACTATAAAATATAAAAAATTTTTAGCATTCCTTGATATAAAATATACCATATTATTTAACTATCTTTGATTGATGTTAATTATATTGTCGTTATAATGGTTATTATGTCAACTAATACCTTGTATATGATTTTGTATTTATCTTCTATTCATATTTTGTAAATAAGCATGTTTTTGTAATCATGTGGTAAATTTTAGTGTTACGATGTAGATTATTTTTGTCAGTACGTCTCTTGAAAACCAAAAACGCACTGTCTTGGATATCTTGTGTAATGGTAAAAAGAGTTTCGTGATGTCCTCTAATATCAAATATCGCTGTCTGGTCCAGCTGAGGTTTAGATTTTTGGCTTGCAGTCTGGTTTGACGAAATTTACTTCTGGCTCTCGGGAAGTTTAATAGCTGCGTTTTGGTATTATTAGGCTAAATTCTAATCACCCTGTCGATAAGTTCCTAATAGTAATCATAAGTATTATTTTATACGGGGTTGGTAATAAGTTTGTTCTTGTTGGTATAATATATTTAGTTCTGGAGCATATAAATTATATTTTTACACTATTTAAGATGTTACTGAGAGGTTTTTCAAAAATTTAAAAAGAATATTTAGAGACTTTAGTACTTGGAATTTAAATATAAATTACATTTATGTCTTAATTTCTCATGCAGTGGGACCTGTACAACGCACAAAACAGATACTGAGCCCCTAGGTAATGGCTTGTGATTGTGTCTTTCGGTAATATTTGCAACTTAAAACATAGTCACCAGTCAAAATGTTGGGTTCTCTAACATCACCAAATGTTTGCAGAAAATACAGTGTGTTTAGTAGTGATAGTAGTTGGTCGTTTGTTTAAATAATTTTAGCACGAGATCTTATTGATATTTAACAGCAATAATGTATAATTTTCTTCTTCATGAAACATACAGTGTGGCTTATAATTTACGCAGTTGTTTATAACATTATGTTAAATGTGTTCTTGAAAGGCCACAATTTCATCAAATAAGTTCCTAATAATAATCATAAGTATTTATATTATTTTATACGAGGTTGGTAATAAGTTTGTCCTTGATCTTAAATTATTCTAATATAGCTGTTTTGGTTTATTATTATCTTGTATATCGAATAATATTCTTGATACAATATTAGTGTGGCTTATGGAGCTATAACGTCTGGGATATTATTTTTGGTTCTTATCATTTTCGCATATCTTTTATACGTGTTTTTGTACGAACGGCTATTACAATATGGCCTAAGCGTATTTTCTTAAATTTTCAGTATTGGAACGGCGGTGTTGCCGTTTCGACAATTTTTATGTTGAATAAGGGGAAATATTGGTTTGGCGACGCCATTAGTACTGGTTTGTCGATAAAATGGTGAATGCATTATAAAAGCTAGGTTTACCGCCATTTTGTCGTCATCGCCACACTTAGGTTTGTTAATAAATTGGCGAAGGCAATATTTGCTGATAGGGGCTTCTGGTTGCATAAGTTCAGGTAGTACCCAGATAGCGGGAGTGTGCGCGAACGTAATTATAGATGGCGTCTGAAAATACTGTTTGCCAAAAGGACATACTAGATCTCCAGTTGTCTAATTACATACCACGCGGCCTCTAACAATGTTCATTGATGACATGTTATGGCCACCCTCCTACCGTTAGGGCATTAGCTATATCAACTTTGGCCCTATTGGCCCGATCAACCCGGTTCTTTTTTTAAACGACTCATGACGTCACCCTAAACACGTGACATACATCAGCTGTCGATTTTGACATTTGACAGGTGACATCTGACAGGTGACAGTTCTTAATTGACAGGTGACAGGTGTCATTTTCGAGTCATGTGCAAGAACCCATTTCATAGACTCCAACTACGCACGCGCAATATCCTATGCCACTATCTTTCACCCCCCCTACCGTTAGGGCATTAGCTATACCAACTTTGGCCCTATTGGCCCGATCAACCCCGTTCTTTTTTAAAACGACTCATGACGTCACCCTAAACACGTGACATACATCAGCTGTCGATTTTGACATTTGACAGGTGACATCTGACAGGTGACAGTTCTTAATTGACAGGTGACAGGTGTCATTTTCGAGTCATGTGCAAGAACCCATTTCATAGACTCCAACTACGCACGCGCAATATCCTAGGCCCATTGGTTCCGGAGATATGAGTCATAAAAATCCCTCCGAAAATTAACATTGGAGTTCCCAGCCTGGTTTACCCTAATTTTGTACATTATAAAACACCACCATAACCCCACTTAAGGACCTTTTGTTCCAGCAATCTAATCAGATGTGCCCCCGTGGTTTCACGTTGTCTAACATTGTTTAGCAGTTTTAATCTATATGCTCTCGTAGCGTATTTTGCAAGGCTTTGAGGTTCGGCCCCAGAGGATTATGGTTCAAATCCCACCGAGGACAAAAACTTTTTTATGGTATTATTATATTTTAAAATATTTTAACTGATTTACAACGTCATACCTACCATCGCGGTAAACAAGATAATATGAAAAGCAGGTGGCGCTACAGGTCTCAAGATAACAGGTACGTACATCTCTCCCCGTTAGGTGGCACCCCTACAATTAATCGTTCACAGTCATGTACTAAAGGGGATTTGGGGGGGCTCCGCGGGTACTTGGGTTCCATGGGGAATACTGTTAGGTTAGAATCTTCAAATAATGGGGCCCCCTGGTAATACCGGGGGGGGCCACTTAGGTTAATACGGATCCTGTATCTACTGCGCGTAGTTATGACGTCAGACACTAGATGGCTATAGTAGCTGGGTTCCACTCGGGTTAAGAGAGGGTGGCGACTTCCAGGAAAAGTGCCACGCCCTAAAATGGCCCGAAAAATGCAGATTTCAGGGCAATGTTATTTCTTATGGAGTTTTGAGCTGAGGGTGGTACTGCTATTCTACTAGTAATATTGATTTTATGCACATGTGCTAAATGTCTCACCAACCCGCTAGTATTTGAACCTTTGCAAGCAATGGTTTTTGGGCACTTTAGGCATTGCGCATTTGCAGATTCCTTATTTTTTTAAAAATATTTCCATGCTTTTGATGCTTCCATCTTTACTGTTATAGTGACGTTTCGGTAAAATCTATAACAAACGCAATTCAAATTAATAATAAGCCTTTGGAGTAATATGTGATACACACACAACACAACTGGCAATATTCGTCTCACAAATTTAAAATGACACATTGATTAATTTCAAATTACTTACATAAGAAAAACATATCAGAATAATTAAAAACTAAGCTTGTGTGTTGTTGTTTTACAAAAATAGGAAATATAATTAGACTAAGTAGCATAATTAATGTATCGTTAGTTATTTTATGTATTAAAGTTTGACTAAAAAATAATAGAAAAGAACAGATAGGTACTCGTACCTAGTAAAATTTAGGATCACATTTAGATTATATTATTGATAAAAATAATATGAATAATAAAGCCATGATGTGTCAATAAAAGTGAAAAGACTTACCTGTTTGATTTCAATTTATCACGTAAACTGTGAAACACTCACTACGTAAACTATACTTGGCTAGAATCGGAACACGAATGAACGTGTAAAAACGACGCCGCAGAGCGCTTGCAGCGAGATCAAAGGGTGCCGCTGCGCTTTGGCCCGCGCCGCCACGCAACACAACAAACGGCGATTTAATTTCTATATAGGTACATGATTTCTCGAGTTCTCGACTTTTCTCGAGCTTGATTTCCCGGGAACAAAGCTCAACGATTTCCCGGGAATTCTCGGCTCGAGAATTCCCGGGAATGAACCCTAGTGCTTAACTAAAAGTTGAAAATGTACATAGTGGATACCGGTTGTAAACGAAATCATTGTATAGAGCAACACAGCGTTATGTTAAAAGATTGTGACGTCCTATTTGTTACACAACTATATTACCTATACAACTACAAGTACTTTGTTGAATATCATACCCTAAATTGTGAACTCGTACTGCGTGATTCCCGCCAGCTTAAAAACAGTGGAGAAGGGCTGGATGGACGTTACAAACAAAAAAAGTGGAAAGGAAATTTTTTTAGTTAAACCAAATGCTTAACTATTAATTACTTATCAAAACTACCCGTATACAAGAGAAGTCGAAAAATAATAGAAACGAATTAGTTTCATCGATAACCTGTAAGTTGACCAAAGCTGAAAAAACTTATATTGCACACCACAAATAAAGGTAAATGTATTACGTTTTCAAATCAATATCCAATTTGCTGTAACAACTAAAATAGAGATGGATGGATGATTTATTTTCGTAGTCCTTATCACCGCTGAATAAGCAAAACTGTAGTAGCAAAATAAACTACTAAAGAAGAATAAACTTCAATTAATTAAATTAAAAAAAAAGATTGATGAGATTAATAAAATAAATATAAATTGTGGTCAGGGAATACGAACAGAAACAACTGTGGAGCACGCGTGCCATTGCCTTAGTTCGCGGGAGGGGGATTAACAAGCGCCACCAGCTTTGCCACAGGAAAATCTGAAACCTCCTAGATGGTCGTGGAGCTATCTCTGACCGTGCGACCTGACACCACTATTGATGGCTTTATTTCTAAATAGAAAAAAGGTGTTAGTAGCTAATACTAGACTTAGCTTTAACTGTATTTAATTCGATGATCAGACAGAAAGTAGTCCTCCAAAAGAGAGGAAAAAACCTTGTGCCGAAGTCCTAACTATGAAGAAAGACTTCGTTCAGAAGCAAATACAAGAAGAAAAGTGAAAAAAGAGAAGACTTCTTACCGAAGATCCTAATGAAAAAATAAAAAAGCCCAAGCTGATAGCTTACTATTAAAATCAGATCATTATTTTTCTCTTAATATAGCAAAGTCATATTTAATACATTAATTAAATTTAAATAAATACACTGGTCAAAAACTGAAAGGAAATAACTGAAGGCAATGTGCTAAAGGGAAAAGGAACTATAAAAAAAGTTAAATGAACCATAAGAAAAAAATAAAGTACCTATGGTCAGGTTAAGTTACTAGTAAAATTTTAAGGAAATAAATCAATCAAGTTAATCAAGGTAAAATGTAAGTAAATGAAATGTTACAAGTAAAGTTCTTTTTTAAGAAGAAAATTAATTAAAAGTTTAAAGTCAAATGATAAATTAAATTTTTAAAATGGATATCCTGAAGGGAAATGATGAATTAATTAGGTAATCAGTTATATAAGTTCAGTTAAGCAAAAAAATCTTAAAATAAAATAAAATTATAAAACCAACAAATATGCCTATTTACTAGAGTCACACCAACGTTAAAAAGTTAACTATATACACAAATAAAGAAAAATAAATACACTATAGTACAAGCAATGTCAGGCTACCTTATACCAATACAGCAAACTAAATATTAAAGTCAGTGTTGCGGACTGGCTGGTTGAAGACCTTAGAAGTGGACTGTATATTATACGGTTTGAATAATTATTTCTTCGTAAAATTAAAATTTAGTTCAATTAAAAAAGGACCGGAAACTCCACTCACCTTATACTGGAAAAATGGCTTCTCTAGGGGCCCCTATTCTCATACACCTATATTGCTGCAAATTGGTAGTTTTTGTAGACAAAATACACACGCGTGCGGAGTATACGAAGGTACGTATCGTTCTCTCTGTACCCGTTTGGTACAGCTTGTGGAGTTTCTTTACATGCGCGGTAACTCAAAAATTAAAACAAAAAAAACAAAATCGTACTCTTGGCATCGGAAACCTTTAGTGTAAGCTATTAAATAGTTTATTCAATATTTGTAATAAACGTAAAAATGAAATTCAAAACATTCCCACCCACCTTAAATGTGCTAGCATTTAAAACAATAAAAAAATAAAGTAACAAATCCTACATAAATTTAATAATATATAATATAATATAAACGTTACTGGATTGGTAACGGACATAACTTGACCAAAGGCCGTTTTAAAGGCCCTTGTTTTGTTTGCACGGTCGCAACTCTCGCAACTCCATCGGCACCTGGATGCAATTTTATAATTCTGGCCATTTGCCAATTTAGTGGGGGAACATTCTCGTGTTTTATTAGACACAATATGCCAGGGGTTGTGGGTGAATCATTATGATTCCATTTGCTTCTTTGAAGAAGAGTATGGAGATATTCATTGCTCCAACGCGACCAAAATTCAGCGTGTAATCGCTGAAGAAGTTGCCAACGACTTAATCTATTAAGATTTATATTTTTGAAATCGGGATCTGGTAGAACAGCTTGCGGTTCAAGAGTCAAAAAATGTCCTGGCGTCAAGACTGACAAGTCATTCGGATCATTACTGAGAGGGCATAATGGCCGAGAATTTAAAATAGCTTCTATTTGGGTCAGAACAGTTAAAAATTCTTCGTAAGATAATATTTGTAACCCGATGACGCGATATAAATGAGTTTTTAAACTTTTGACTCCAGCTTCCATAAGACCAGAAAAATGCGGTGAAGCTGGCGGATTAAAGTGCCACGCAATTTTTTCGGACTCCACAGCCGCCTGCATAATATTTTGTAAATATTTATTCGCTCCAACGTAGTTAGTTCCACAATCACTATAAACTGCTGAACATCGACCTCTACGAGCAATAAAGCGTCGAAAAGCAGCAAGAAAACACTCAGATGTCAGATCCGAAGCCAATTCTATATGTATTGCCTTGGTGGCAAAACAAACAAATAAACAAACCCATGATTTTCTTGTCTTGGCTCCCCTAAATCTACTCATTGTAATATTAAATGGACCGCAGTAGTCGGTACCTACATGCGAGAATGGTTTTAATTTTGAAATTCGATTAACAGGTAAATCGCCCATGGGCGGTTGAAATGGCTTAGGGTTCAAACGCCAACATTTTATGCATTTAGAAGTTATTTTACGAATTGCTCTACGAGCTGATAAAATCCAAAAGTTCTGGGATAAAATAAATTGCAATTGTTGACTTCCGGGATGTAAAAATTTTGTATGCGCATCTTGAATAATTAATTCTGTTAATCGACATGTTCGCGGCAATAAAATAGGGTGTTTTAAATCATAGGGGGTGTCGGCATGGCGGATTCTACCCCCTACCCTTAAAATCCCTTCACTATCTAAGAAAGGATTAAGTTTTTTAGTTGAATTTGTGGTTAACTTTCCTTGAGACAAAAGTTCGATATCTTGTGAAAAATGTAACATTTGTGTACGTTTTATAAAAACATTTAAAGCGGATTTTGACTCTACATCCGAAATGGAATTAGTCAATTTAGATTTAGTTTTCACTGCCTTAATAAAACGTAGGACATAAGCAATAATATTTAAAACTTTTGAGAGGGAAGAAAATTTAACAAGAAGAGAATCTAAATTGTCGTGAGTAACGTTCGATAATAAAGCGGTATTTTTTAATTCTTCATGAGTTTCTTCAACAATAAATCTTCTTTTGGGCCAAAATGACTGGGGTAAACTAAGCCATTTAGGACCCACCCACCATTTGGCGCAGTGAAGCAACTCACGAGGTAGCAAGCCTCTACTACCATGATCAGCGGGATTGTCTTTAGTATTGACGTATTGCCAACAAGACTGAGGTAATTTATCTTGAATCAATGTTACTCGATTACTGACGAATGTGGCCCATTTATGCGGTGAAGATCTAATCCATGATAAAACGACCGTTGAATCAGACCAGGCAACCATATTGGAAAATGATATTTTATCTTTGTAAGTATGCAAAATAAATGACATTAACTTGGCCAACAATACGGCAGCGCATAATTCAAGGCGCGGGATTGAAATGCGCTTTAGCGGTGCGACTTTAGACTTTGCAGAAATTAAATAGCAGATAAAATCATTTTCACTATTTTTTATTCTAAAGTAGACAACTGCGCAGAATCCAGCTTCGCTGGCATCACAAAATCCATGTAATTCACAAAAATTATGTAAATTACCGTCTAAATATCTCGGAATATTTAAATCTTTAAGTTCAGGTAATTGTTCTTTAATAGCTTTCCACGAACTAACAATACTTTCTGGCGGAACTGTATCCCAATCTAAGCCTAAGCTCCACATACTCTGTATTTTTTGTTTGCATACAAAACTTAAGGGGGTTAAATACCCTGCGGGATCATAAATGCGGGCTAAATCTGATAACATATTTCTTTTAGAGCACTCACGATCAAGCGGTGCGACAGAATACGTAAAGTGGTCGGAAATAGGATTCCATTTTAAACCCAAAATTTTAATACTCTGATCATCTTCTTTATTATCAAAAAATATTGATTCGTTATAAAGATGATCAGATGGTAAATGCGATAATAATTCAGGACTATTACTACACCATTTTCGGAGATGAAAACCACCCTTTTCCAAAAGAGAAATAAGTTCCGTTTGAAGACTAAAGCATTTTTCCAACGTGTCTGCTCCGGTGACGATATCATCAACGTAAGTGTCGGAAATTAAAGTTTTAGAAGCGACCGGAAAATTTAAGGTTTCGTCATCAGCAAGTTGCATCAGGGTACGTATTGCTAAGTATGGGGCAGATGACACACCATAAGTAACGGTATTCAATTGATATTCCTGAATGTCATCCTCTGGAGAAAATCGAAACAAAATTTTCTGAAAGCGGCGATGTGACTGATTAATTAAAATTTGCCTATACATTTGGCGTATATCTGCAGTAAAAACAAATTTATGAAGCCTAAAATGCAGTAAAATACTTAACAAGTCATTTTGTAGTTTAGGCCCGATCAATAAAAAATCGTTTAATGATTGATTTTTCATATCTTTTGCGGAGGCGTCGAAAACTACACGTAATTTAGTCGAGATACTATCTAGTTTAAGAACAGAATGGTGTGGTATATAATACGAGTCATCGTATTCATCAAAATTACTTTGATTTAATTTTTCCATATGTCCAGCAATTATATAATCATCCATAAACTCACAGTACATTTTGTGCAGTTTTGAGTCATGATTAAGTCTACGCTCGAGTGACAAAAAACGGCGATAAGCAATCGAACGGCTTCCAAAAAAATTAGGCTCAATATTATTGCGAAAAGGCAAGGACACGGAATATCTGCCGGTTTGTAAACGAGAATAATTATCCTTAAAAATTTGTTCACATTGTTTCTCCTCGGGAGAGATAGTTTCTATATGTGGTACTTCCTCAAGTTCCCAAAAGCGTTTGACTGTTTTATCTAGCGTAGAATCAACGGAGATAAATAGAGAATTTATGTTCTGATTTGTACTTACATTGCTACTAATTTGTCCCATCAAAATCCACCCAAAAATAGTGTTAATTGCTGTTGGCGTATTTTCATCGCCTTTAATACAGCCTTCAATTAGGGCTTGCGAAAAAACATGAGCATTTAATAAAATATCCACAGGACCAGTCTCATAAAAATATTTATCAGCTAATCTTAAATTAATAGTATGAGGAAAATTTTTAGGTAAATTGCAGATGGAAGGCTGATCATTACAAACTTTATCCAAAATGACGGCCTCGATGTGTATTTGACAGGATCCGTCGATAGGTTTTATAAAACAATTAACACCACCTGAATTCACATCTTTAGACAGATCCGATATAGTCCACACACCGATAACGATAATTTGTGTGACGACAAACCTAGTCGATTGACGCACTTTTTTGATATAAAATTTGCTTGCGAGCCACAATCTATGATTGCCCGAACCTTTTGATAAATTCCGCGACAATCCAAAACATCAATCTGCAATGTACCAAGTAAGACTGGATTTTTATGAAAAGTATTATTGTTTATTTTTTGCGAATTTGAAAAAGTCGCTAAAGAATCGACCGGTGGATTTTGGCCAGAGACGGATTCGAGAATATTTTCAGATAAAATATTCTGTCGCGGGGTAGATAAAACAACTTGTGATCTTTGATTACCACAATTAGAATTTTGTCGAAACTGTTGAGAGCCATGGGATGTGTGAGGTGTTGAACCTTGCGGGCGCGGATTTGATTGATTATTTTGTTCATTTAAATGTAAAAGAGAATGATGGCGGGCCTTACAAAAGCGGCATGAATAGGTGGAATTACATTTTCCAGAAATATGAGTCGTGCTTAAACAGTTGAAACACCATTTGTTTTGTTTAATTAACGAAAAACGTTCTTGCGGAGTTTTGGCGAGGAAATTAGCACATTGATAAATATTGTGATTTAAGGCGCAAAAAGGACATTTTCGCAAGGATTTGGCGGTACTTGACAACAGTGCAGATGTCTGATGACGATGTTGAGCGGGTTTTCTAAAATCCCTTTTAGAATTATTGGTAGAAAAGGCCATACTATCGTAAGCTATACATTGTTTGTTTAAGAAATCAATAACATTTTTAAATGTTGGCAAAGCGGAGGAGCCATGATTCATTTCAAAGCGAGACAATGTAACAGAGTCAAGACGTTTTAATAACATATTGACCAATATAAAATCCCAGTGAGCAGTAGGATATTTTAGGTTTGTTAAAGCGGCTACATTTTCAGTAAAAACATCGACTAATCGTCGAAGATGTTGCGGGTTTTCCGAATTAATTCGCGGGGCATTCTCTATTTCATTCCAATGTGCAGTTGCAAGGATGCGGTCATTAGTATACCTTTCAATTAAAGAGTTGTATGCTACCGGATAATTAGTGGCGGTTAAAGGTGTACATTGAATCAAGGCTTTGGGTGCACCTTCTAGATAGGAATGTAAATGTGTAAATTTTTCAATATTACTTAAAGAGGAATTATTATGAATTAAGGCATCATATATGTCAATAAATGCTTTAAACTGCTTTATATCTCCGTTAAATTTATTGATTTTAATTTCAGGTAACTTAACCTTCGGTGACACGTTAACATTAGGGCCATTAGTCGCTGTCGGTGATTCCTTTTCAAAAATGTGTTCAGAAACGGTTCTTATGAAATAATAGGCCTTTTCAAAATCAGTGCGAACTTGATCCTCAATCGGAATTTGATCGTCTTGAGTAGTAATTAAATTTAAAATTGCAATTTGGTGTTTATTGAATTCGTCAAAAATAATTGATAGGTGTCGACATCTCGTTTATCATTAGGGTTTTCTTAAGTATAGTCAATGACTTTAACTTCTTTTTGTTTATATTATTGCTTCATCAGCGGGTCTTCCATGGGGGGTTTGTTATTGAACATTTGGTTCTTATGGAGCTGAGCAGGTACAATGCAGTAGGGAAGTATTCACTTTTGAGTCATTTGATTCTTTTTATTCGGAACAAGTTAAGGTGCAGGCGGGGGGAGGAGACGAGGAATGAGCCAGTCTCTCGGTAATCGGTATGGTTTTAAAGGGTTTGAATGTATATGTGAGTGTGTTATTAAAGGGTTCAGGGAAGTGTCAGTCCGTTTGTAGTAGTCCACTATAATTTTGTCCATGTACTCAGTTATTGTCGGTATCTGTAAGTCATTATGTAAAGTATGAGTCATCGTATAGCGGGGCGCCCCCGTCATTATTCTTAAACATTTATTCTGAAACCTTTGAATTTTGAGAAAGTTTGTCTTCTTTATGGTACTCCAGGTGGTAATACCATATAGAAGTACAGGCCGAACCATAGTCTTGTAAATTAAAGTTTTTGTACGCAGATTTAAAGTACTTTTGCTGTTTATCAGAGCATAAATGGCATTTAGTTGACCATTCGCTTTCTTTAAACGAGAGGCTGTGTTGTCGTTCCAGTTTAGCTGTTTATCGAAGAGCAGTCCCAGGTATTTTATATTTTGACACCAGTTTATCCTAGTGTTTTTGACAAGCAATCTGGATGTAGGTTGAATACTTCGGCTCTTCGAGAAATAGATAGCCTGTGTTTTGGCATCATTTAGACGAATTTTCCATTTATCAAGCCACGCCTCGATAAGTTTTATATGACGTTGCAGTTTTGAGATTACCAACCTAGGCTTTCTTGCGGTGGCGGTAATCGCAGTATCGTCAGCAAACAGGTATAATTGTGTTTGAGCAAATTTTGGAATATCGCTGGTATAGATATTGTACAGGGCCGGTGCAAGGGGGGAACCCTGCGGTACTCCGGCTCTGACGTGTCGCACAGTTGATAATGCATTCTCTGACGAAACTGCGAAAATCCGGTCCGACAAGAACGAGTGAATTACCTTAATTAGGTAGTTTGGCATACCTAATCTTATTAACTTTAGTATAAGTCCGTCATGCCAGACCTTATCAAACGCTTTACTGACATCGAAAAAGACCGCTCCAGTTGTCCAACGACGGTTGAAGCCTGTGAGTATATTGGAAGCCAATCTGTTGGTCTGGCGCACCGTGCAATGATCAGAACGGAAACCGAACTGCTCAGGTGGTAAAATATTGTTTTCAAATACGAAATTGTTTATACGATAAAGTATAAGCTTTTCAACAATCTTGCCTAGACATGACAAAAGGCTGATGGGTCGATATCCTGAAACTAAAGTTTGGTCTTGACCGACCTTTGGAATCAAGATAACTTTAGCTTTTTTCCAAAACTGAGGGAAGCGGCCCTTTTCTAAAATAGCCTGTGCTATATTTACTACGTCCATTAATACATTGTCCGGCAAATTTTTCAACGCTTTAATTTTTATACAGTCGAAACCCGGAGCCTTTCTAGGTTTAATGAATTTTATAACGTCTTTAACTTCTTCCATAGAAATATTGCGAATATTCTGTATGGGGTGCTCGATGGAATTATAAATTCGTATTGTTCTGGAGATCCTCGCGTCCCTTTCAGGATCGGTTGTTGGGTATTCGTCGAACTGCTCGTAGAAATTGTCCGCGAACAGTTCGACTTTTTCCCTGGGATCGGAAGTTAGTGCATGTGTTGTAGCATGTCTAATAAAAGACATTGGCTTTTTGTCGCCTCTTGTTAGAGTTTTTGTCAACTTATAAAGGCTGCCGTCTTCGATGTTGAGTCCGGCGACTTTATTGTCCCACAAAGAGGCCTCGTGAGCTCTTAAAAGAGCGCGAACAAGTTCAGAAGCTCTGTTAGCTTCTACTTTTATACGTGGATCTCCAGTGCGATACGCCCGATTTAGAATTCTATTTTTTATTCTAATTTGTTCCTTGATTTCGCGAGGTAAGACTCCGAATTTGGAGAACCTGGTTATTTTTGTAGCAGAAGCACTAGACATTGAGGTATTTATGACGTCAGTAACTTGTATAACAGCTGTATCGATATCGGTATCCAATACTATAGGTAGCAGTGGTTCCTTGTTTTCTAACGTGCGCCTAAACAAGGCCCAGTTAACGGAGGTACTAGTGACAAACCCCTGCCCCTTTTCTTGTGGATTTCCGTACTCGATCACCACTGGTAAATGATCGGATGTTAAATCGCAAAGCGCCTCAGGTTGAGACAATATGTCTGTATTTTTTACTACAAAAATATCCAGGATCTCCGGGAGCCCATTCAAAGATGAATGGGTGTGCTCCCTCGGCGGTATAATATGATAATTATAGTCTAAAGACTTGTTAAACAGGATACGACCTCTGGTATTTTCACGACGGCATCCCCAGACGCGATGTTTTGCATTCAAGTCTCCACCTATAATCATCGTATCATTCGAATTAAAAATGCTGCCCAAACAAGTGCCGTCAAATTCGACGGCTGGACTGCAGTAAACAGAGCCCAGGTGAACCCATTTGGTTTTAGTTTTTACACGGATGAATGTGCCCTCAATGTGCGGACAATTGCACGGGCCTGGCACGGCCTGAGCAATGATATTTTTCTTAACAAGAACCATGGTACCCCCAAGTGGTCTAAGTGGCCTGTCATTCCTGAAAATATTATAGTTTGGAAACGTGAAGCGTTCACCTTTAAACCATGTCTCTTGTACTAGCAAAATATCAATCTCATAATGCTCGACAAAGTTAATAATTTCAAGTTTCTTGCCTTTCAAACCATTTATATTGATCGTAGCCAATTTAAAGTACGCAATCTCAGACTGTAAAGTCATTACTTTTGGGTTAAAGTAAACGTCGATAGCATACTTTGAAGTTGCAGCTGCATTTGTTGCTGCATCATCTTGGAAAATTCGCCTAAGTATGATTGTAGTGTAGCCTTCAACGCAGCGTCCATTACCTCTGATGTTGGTACAATGTTTGAGATTTTATTGCTCAAATTTGAATTCTTTTGGGAACCCCAAACAAAATTGGGTGGTGGAATATTTGATTTGCTCTCAATCGGAGTCTTATTTTTTAAATTAAACAAGTTGTTTGGGTGTCTAGGACAGCCCTGGAAGTTTGCTGGATGTTCGCCTTCACAATTTGCACACTTTAACATATCAGCGGTGAAATTCTTACATTCATACGAAAAATGATCTTTCGCGCATTTTAAGCATTTTACCGGAGCAGTGCATTTAAACTGCGAGTGTCCGTAAAGTTGGCAGCGGTGACACTGCGAGATATTTGATTTAGAGCGCTGAGTTTCCACCTTGATTTTTAAAGAGTCCAACGAGGTCAGATCATATATTCCCTTATCAGTTTTTGGCAAAATTACCAGCATTAGAGGTGATGGAAGGCCATTTTTGTTATTCCACCTGATGACCCTGGAGGGGTGAAAGCCCAACCCTTCAAGATCTTCCTTGACTTTTGACTCTGTCCAATATTCAAGTACGCCCCGTAATACTACATGGAGATCCTTCTCGTCCGGGAAGCGGAACGAGTGGTACGGTATTTTTTGGGCGTCGAAGAACTTAATGATCTTGAAATAATCATTGGGAGTCGAGGGGTGGAGCTTCACGCCTCCCTCAACGGTAATCGCTTTACCGAAGTCTATTTTGTTACTACGAAAATAAGTAGTAATCTCGTTATACTTAGATTTAATGCGCAACACCACTGGGGGTACGCGCATTTTTTTTGGAGTATCTTTAGTGGTATTGTCAACATTGGTCAGGGAATTCGGTTCCGGAGTTGATGTGGTAGGTGCCACAGTACGGCCAGAGCCTGAAAAATTAGAATTTTTAGGTTCAAAATGCTCTTTAAGAGTTTGATTGCTGGTTGCTGGCAAATTTGGCCATGCTGCGGAGTCTACCTGAAGTTTTTTGGCATTTGATGTATCGGTGGACTTATTTGATCGTTTTCTGTTAGGCGTAACTGTCTTAAATGAAGCGTTAACAGAATCCTCCTCGTCGGAGTGCATAACCGCGTCTGTAGGTAAAGTGGTGATTGGAGAATAATTTTGGGTTGATGTGGTAGTGTTGGTGGTCATGCTGGAATTCGTCGATTCGCTGTTAATAGAGAGCTGGCCCACATACCTGTCTAGTTCTTTGCGTTGCGTATCAATCACGCCCTCCAACTCTTTAATTTTATTGTAATTATCGTCGAGCCTTCTTTCAAAATCCCTTTTGAGATCGTTCATCAGTTTTAGATAGCGGTTTTCCATGACTTTCTCTCTTTCCGTCGTTGGGTGATCTTGGGTTTCCATTTCGTCATCTTCCGAATCCGGGAGACCTGGAGGTATTTTAGGTGTATACCCTGCTTCCTCCATCGCAGGACTGTTACTCTGGCGTGGTATCTCACAGAGAAGCACTGAATATTCTGATACGTAGGTTTAAATAAAGAATTTTTGTCAAAATTTAATATTTTCAGCAAAAAATCTGTCAGATTTGACAACACGTCGTACTCGGATGAATGCCAAATGCGAACTGTGTCGACATCTCTGTTTAAACTCGGGATGACAGGAATTATCAATTACTGCCTTATCGGCCAACGAATAAAGTTCTTTTATGCGGTTAATTTCAATTTGACGGAAAACCTTTGTCTTTTTTAGTTTTTCAGCGGACATTCTTGACAATCTGGAGAAGAAAGTTAACTAACTTAAAGAAATGAAAGAGAATATTAAATGCGGCCCTGTATAGTGCAGGGAATCAATGTACAGAAGAACGACAGACTGTGATTAATACAAGGAGAAAGAGAGAGCGTCGAAAGAGTTGCGGGTTGCGATGTGTAAATTGCCTTGCGCGGACTTAACAATGATAGCACATTTAAAAACGAGCAGGTCGTTTTTTATAACGGCGATTAATCCAAAATGGCGAAATTTTCAGCAATATAATAAAATTTAACATAGAATTTTAATCTTTACTATGATATTCAAACAATTAAGATAAAAAATAAAAGAATCCGTGCCGAAGAGACCAAAAATGTTGCGGACTGGCTGGTTGAAGACCTTAGAAGTGGACTGTATATTATACGGTTTGAATAATTATTTCTTCGTAAAATTAAAATTTAGTTCAATTAAAAAAGGACCGGAAACTCCACTCACCTTATACTGGAAAAATGGCTTCTCTAGGGGCCCCTATTCTCATACACCTATATTGCTGCAAATTGGTAGTTTTTGTAGACAAAATACACACGCGTGCGGAGTATACGAAGGTACGTATCGTTCTCTCTGTACCCGTTTGGTACAGCTTGTGGAGTTTCTTTACATGCGCGGTAACTTAAAAATTAAAACAAAAAAAACAAAATCGTACTCTTGGCATCGGAAACCTTTAGTGTAAGCTATTAAATAGTTTATTCAATATTTGTAATAAACGTAAAAATGAAATTCAAAACAGTCAGGACATAGAAAAAGTATTATATAACCATCGTATGATACTATTAACTTAAAAAGAAACTAACAGACAATAGTGCTATTATTTAAAAGAATTTAATACCTATACAGAATGCCTAAGCAGCCACTGAAATTAAGAAAAATGATAAATAAAAATAATTTAGAAATGTACAGATCTTAGTACAATTACAGGAAAATACCATACCCTTCTGATATACTATTTGTGTATTTGTGAGCTAGCATCAAATTGCAATACAAAACACAAAATAAGGCTGTATTGACTTTTAAAAGATTTAGTTGAGACGATTGTATAATAGATTAGCCTCAAAGGCTTGTAGTCATAATTAAAAGAGAGTCTTAGTGTTATTTAAAAGAAAATAAAAGATTAGCGGGATGGCACTATCTTAAATTGTAGGCGGCTGATTTTAAGATTAAGGCAGACAAACACATTATGTAATAAGTCAGTTACTTGAGTTACGTCAGCTATATAGCCATGCAAGACAAGTAATAGCACTAGGTCTGGATTGCGTTAAAATATGATGGATTTAGTGTTAAAATAACTGCATAGCAATAGTAAAACTAGAAGGAGGCAACATCAATCAAGAAGCAGGCGACCATACAGTATTGATTGACTCAAGATAAAGAAAATGCACCAAACTAAAACATCAGCGTTATGCAACAAATTAATTTAAAAGTAACCAGTAACTGTCAACAATATATGGCATTATACTACCTTAACTCTATTCAAATAAGTTATGCAACTCAATAGGAAAACAATAGTCATATGTAAAAGCAAATGCTAAAGTAATTAATTAATTAAAGAATTAGATATGTCACTAGGTATTGCATGAATTGAACTGTCATGTAGCACTGAACTTTAAGTAAAGCTTGTGCTATATAAAACAACGTAGATGAAAAAAAAAATAAATGACGGAAGCTGGACACCGAAGTGGAACTCCTTTAATAATCAACAAAAACTAAATAAACCCCACTGGAGCTGTAAACACTCTTAAGTTAATTAATTAGAAATTTTAAGGTCAAGACATTAATTATTCATCAAATCTGAAACATATATCACATCAAGTTGACAATATACAGTAAACTGAAAAGAAAATAGGAAATTCTTTATTTACAAGTGCTTTCTTGTCTTGATATTAATTTAATAGAGCCTGCAGACTGCAGGTTAGATAAACTAACAATGTTGAATAAACGAAATGGGGTTCAACTAACATAGGTCTTGACTGAGGGTCGTGGAATCCACTAAAATAATAGAAGATAGGAATTTCATCAAGGAACGAAATATATTTTATTTATTATTTTCTACGCCACAACATACAAATAAAAGCCCGCAGACATACCTGTGGATGGTTATTCCTAGTGAACCAACATGGCCGGTGATGGAAATAGCGGTAACAGTTAACACGATTGCAAAATATCCGACAAGGAAAGTAAATCTTCACGATAAACCAAAGTATAGTAATGCTAAACTACAACAAGGAACTTGAAGAAACACTGTTAAAACTATAACTTTAAATCTTGCTAACGGCGGACGATTTTAAATCGTTAAATAAGCCGTAGCTCTAGAACGTCTCATTCATAAGAAAAACCAAGAAGTCTCGTTCTGCCAAGATCGACAAGACCTCTGTATGTGTAAATGGCTGTATGAAACAAACAAATTATATGACAACTTCAGCAAATACAAGCATCGTACCGTTAACGCTATTTTTGCTTTACTCATATTCAAACGGTCCTTGATGATAACACAGTTATATAGATTTTTTTCTTTTAAAGTACCGCCTCTCACTATTAACAAATTAACCATCGGTTAAGACAATTGCGTGTTTGTTAACTATTTCCAAGTCATCTTTGAAGAGTGAGAGAGAAAGGTATATTATTAATTAGCGTAATGTTTAACGTCCTTTTTATTGGTATCAGTCCTGACAATGTAAGGATACTAAATTCTCAAAATATATTTGCCGGTTGTTGTAAATAATCGTAAATATAGAATCAGGAAGTCATGTGCCGATTTGCCAATACCCTATCCTTAACTATCCACAATTCTCAATAATTAGCAATTCACAAAACATTGACGGAAGGCACATAAATAACTATTGCCAATAACCCAAATATCAGATTCTAAAATATTTACTGCTGATGCAGGAAATTGTTTATTGCTAAAAACTAAAGAATTGGGGCAACCTGTCATGTTATCAGTGCCCTTGTGAGTAAATTATTATCGCGCACTGCGTTGTCAGGCAGAAATTACAACCGATTTTTTAAACATGGCTTAGACAAGTTATTTCGGTAGTTTTAATAAAACTTATTAATTTTACAAATACGCGGTACCTAATATCTCAAGTAATTCCATTTTCAACAAAAATAGTTTGAAATAAAAATGTACTTGTTGCAGGAACCAAATTTTAACTGGAATTTCGGATATATCACTAGCTATTAAGGGTGAGTTTATTACAATTTCTTCTATCTTTAAAACACAAAGATCCCGGGCCATACAAACTAAGTTTCTTACTGCGTATCCTTTTGTTATTCTGTGATTAGTCTTTAGTTGCAAGAAAAAAATATTTATTTCTATATTCATGACAAAGAACCATTTTCATTCTTGTAATGGCGGAATAGGACGTTACAAGATATTTTAGCATTTTAGCATACCTACTGATATGTTTGAGTGAGATCTAAATTTGTACCCCCCCCCCCCCCCGCCCCCATTTACTCCCTGTTTTATTTACCGAAAGGTACGCCATGATTTACATGTTTAATGTCAACCTGTATTTTTTTTGTTTTATTTTTTGTTTTATTTTTTTCAACAACATACAACAAGTTGACGTTTGCTTTTACGATGGCGGCATTAGTCTAGTATACCGGGTTAGTAGAAAGTGCCAGAACGCTTAAATATCTTTTAAACCGCTAAAGCTGCGCTTAAAAAATTTGGCACTCATAGTTTTCTCGGCATGCGGAATTGAACAATGATATCGGCACTGTTGCCAGATTTCCCAGTTTTGCGCTACACATAGTCGTTTAGTTATTTTAAATTGAAAGCCCCATTTATTTTTACTGCAATGTATTGCACGTCTCGAGCTTAGCACGGTCCTAATTTTTTTAAATTTTATCTCTACTAGTTGCTGAGATATGACAACACCGCATTTTTAGTCAAAAGTACTGGAACGCTTAAATATCTTCAAAACCGCTAAAGTTGCGCTTAAGAAATTCGGCAGTTAGAGGTTTCTCGGCATGCGAAATTGAAAATGATATCGGCACTTTTGCCAGATTTCCCAGTCTTGCGCTACACATAGTCGTTTCGTTATTTTAAATTGAATGCCCTATTTATTTTTACTCCAATGAATTTATTTATATTTATTATTTATACACTAGTTGTTAATTAAATGCTCAAAGTGGGCCCCATTATTTGCCAGGCAGTACCCAAGTCGATCGTAAAACTCTCGAGGTGTGTTACTCAACATATTCGGTGTTATAAGAGCAAGTTCGTTGCGGATTTTCTTGCAGAGTTCGTTTAAATTTTCTGGACGATTTTTGTAGACACGATTCTTCAAATGACCCCACAAGAAGAAGTCCAGTGGAGTCATATTAGGAGATCGAGGTGGCCATTCTAATGCACCACGTTGCAATCAGCCTCCCTGGAAATTGGTTGTTTAGAAACTGCATGACTACCCTTGAATAATGGGGCGCAGCACCGTCTTGTTGGTACCATATTTTATTTTATTTTGTTAAATGGCAGGAACTATACAATCTCTAAGGAGCTCCAAATACTTCTGTCCTTTTCATGTGCCTTCTATGAAAAAAGGTCACCCAATATTCCCCCCCAGACTTTAACTTTCTCAGGATATTGGGTGTGAAGTTCTTCCATCCAATGGGGGTTATCTGCAGACCAAATTCTACAATTGTGCCTATTAACAAAAGTAGCTTCGTCGCTGAATACAATTTTGGGCACAAAATAAGGATTTCGGTTCATATTTTCCATCATAATTGCGGCGAATGCATTACGGCGGTCAGGATCATCCTTTAAAAGTTCTCGAGTGCAATGAATCTTGTACGGCTTTAATTTGCTTTCCATCAAGATAGTTCTTACAAATTTCGGCATTTAGAGCTAAGTGATTGGTACTTACTTTTGAATTTTCCTCTATTTGTAATAAAACGTTCAATTTATTTTCATCACTTGTAGCAGCTTTTGGACGCCCGGTTTTAGATAAACTTTTTATGGACCCTGTTTCCTGGTAACGTCGACAAATTCTATGTACGGTGGGCTTTTTAATGGGTTTGTTAGAATAGCGGTCAATAAACAAGTTGCAGACTTCTTGATATGTCCTTGTTTTATTTCCATATCCACGAAAAATCAAAATATCAATGCGTTAGGTCTCTGAGAGAACAAAAGCCATAATAAAATTATAATTTTATAATCAATACAGTTATTAAGCTGCTTAACTGACAGTGATGTGTTTAATTTGTCATTGTTGTAGCATGGTAACGCGACGGCAATTTTTCTCAAAAAAACTGAAGGAGCGCCTACTTGTTCATAAGGTATTCACTTTTTGGGCGTTTCTGATAAGTTTAATGCTCATTCTAGAATAGGTAACTATCCCAGAATTTTTCTGACTAGTATCCAATAGTGCAAACAGAAAATTTGGGATCTTACTAAGTTTAAAATGCCAAATGCCGAATTTTCTACGTGCAGATTTAGCGGTTTTGAAGATATTTAAGCATTCCGGTACTTTCTACCAACATGGTATAAGATAACTTATGCATTAAAACGGGAAAATAGTGATAAAATCTATTAAATTCGACTCTTTTATAGTTCTTCTTTCCAAAAGACCTGTAGATGAAGGACATTTCAATTTTAAATAATAAAAAGTAGGTAGGTCATGTACCATTAACAGAAATTCTGTAAATAGGGTCAAAGTTGAGATTTTTATTTTTAAATATCAAAAACGAATTCTTCAAAAACTTTCAAAAAAGTTAAATATCGTTGCTTAAAGAAACATGAACGATCCTGATTTAACCGATTTTATCACTACTTTTCCCATGTCAATATCATTTGTGATTTTATAGACGCCATTTTGTCTTGTTGTAAAATTGTTTCTTACGACACAATTTAAACCATGGTTTTAGACTGTTATTGAGGAGTAGTTTCTAGAACAGAAAAAAATCCCTAAATATAAAAGAAAGGTAAAATTGCTTAGCCATGACAATTATAGTGAGTCTGGTAAAGTAGGTGATATACACTATAAAAATTAAGATCCTACTCAGACCTAGCAGAACGCAAATTTAAAAGAAATATCTTTTAACATAACGCTGTGGACAATGATTTCGTTTACACCCGGTTAGGTCTTGTCACTTAAATAAACAGTTTAAAAGGGGACGCAGCAATGGTTTCAGTCACCATGGTCAATCTCTATACTAGGGAAAACCAAAATAATCCGTTGGCTATTAAAAATTTTATTTGTAAGTAATTAAATATTAAAATTAAAACAGCGATATTTAAACCGTGGAACGTGAAATTAATTGACGTCAAGTTCTCAAAACAATACAAGTCAAAATAAGTAGGTACTTTGAGTTAGGCCTACCGCCACCCTCGAAGCAGCCACCTTTCTTCCGGGGATAGAAACTAAGTTTTTTTTTTATGTGTTATCTGAATTTGTATTAAAAGTCATGGTACAAAAAAATATAAGTTTATTTTAATTATTGTAAATTACACTAGCTCTAAATTAAATCAACAAAATACAGCATATTTTCGAACGATCGTAAAAAACGTATTATTGGACAAGGATTTTAATTTTCGTGATTGGAAAATTCCATATCGATAGCAATCAGTATTTATGGAAATATGTTCTTGATATTTCCATTATTTCCAGAAATATAGCAATAAATCGGTAGTAGAAAGGGCATCCAGTTGAATTGATCTCAATATGAAAATGTCTAGAATTAAAAAAGGAATTTGAAACAGTTGAAATGTCGGAATTGTTTTAAAATTGGCTAGAAGTTTTGCATGTACGAATTTTTTGAAGCAGCTCTAATGTCCTGCACCGAATTACAATTAAAGGCACTATTAAATAAAGGTATCACCAATCAAAACTTTTTCTTTAATTAAAATCGATTTGAAAATGTTTGTAATAATTTTTACCTGTCAAACGTGCCCTCTATGCTGATTACTTGATCCTAAGCTTTACAGTAAAGGCTATCTCGTTCACCTGCAACTGAGTGCGGTATACGATTTTTTCAACTGGTCAAGTAAACATGATTAAATTTGTTGGCCTGAAAACCTAAACTTATAAGATTTAGCCGTAGCAGACTCAACTACATATCACAAGTAACATTGAACGGCGCCCCCTCCCCTTCTGCAGGTAGTAGAAAACAATAAACTTTTGGGACTAACTTTTGATAAGAAACTAACCATATACAGGAGACCAAAGCTCACTGCTTGAAACGTATGAATCTTCTTTAAAAGCTAGCACATCGACAGTGAGAACCACAAGAAACTACATTACTTAGAATATATAGAGCCCTAATATGCTCTAAACTGGACTATGGCAGCTTAATCTACCTATCCGCTAGCAAGGCTAACCTTAATATCCCAAATGTAGTGGTCAACACAGCTCTTCAAATCTGTCTGGAAGCCTGTCGATCCAATCCTGCAGAATCTTTGTACTATGAATTGCATAAAGGCCCTCTTTCTCTTCATCGCGAACAACTACTCCTAACATACTCTGCCAGAGTATTCAGCAATCCTATTAATACTGCTTATAATATCTTCGGTATAGTTCAAGTTGCACAGTTAATTACCTCTAGGGGATCTTGCTAAACTCCAAAAATCCTAAAAGATCTACTAGGCAACACGGACATCTGCTATTACAATATTTCCTATATGGACTAAATGGGTCAAAAAGCTGCGATCAATTTAATCAAACACGTCTTTATATAGATACAAGAACAATTATACTTCAACAGAGAAGTTTAAGAATCCCAGATAGATCCGGTATACTGAAACCTACAAAAATGATAATGGTGCAAATTGTTCAGTTACTGATTCGATAATAACCAGCTATCTATTTTCTAGTAGTGCAACCTTCAGACTAGTGAACTTTACGGAATTCTTATGGCCCTTAAATCAGTAATAAGGGCGAATATAAGGGGAACCATATGCATAGACTCTCTTGCATCGATCCATTATATAGAAAATATGATACAGGCCACTTCATATAGCACAGAATGTACATGAATCGTTTAAAATCTTGGGGCCAAGACACGCATGTTTCTATATTCTGAACGCAATCTGATAGTGGTATTATCGGAAATGGAAAACCACACCATGCAGTGAAAGATGCTTTAATTTCAGATTTGCCCACCAAAGAAATTGAACTTCCAAGAGATCTTGGAAACTTTCATAAGAAAACATTTATGGGAAGGTGTTGAAATCTTTGGGATCCGTCAAGTTGTCAAGAATTGAACCCGGAACTACTATAAATTATCCACCACTTATGATTAGAATTGGCGCCATAATTATGCACAGACTAAGAATAGGACATACTCGATCCACACATGGTTACCTAATGGGAGCTGAAGATCCACCTCTATCTAGCAACTTTCTAAAGAAATTATTCCGTTCCCTTGTTATAAATAGAGCTTGTTTGAAATATACATAGTGGTCGAACCAAAATCAGGTGGAAGATTATACTAAAAGTAAAGAACGTCGAAAGAATGTCTATAGCGGGGTACTTCAGAAATACTGTACGTAACCTAAAGGATGATGCCTTATAATATTCTAAGAGAAAAAGTTCATATGAACATGTGTCCGGAGTTGCCCCGTTTTTGATATACAGGGTGGTAAAATTCTTAAAATAAAATCGATTTTTTATAATTTTCTTAAATATCCTTCTCCCGATTTTATTGAAATTTGGTGTTATTATTGATAAGGGACTTAATTAGCCCTGACTAGATTAAATTTCTTACGTCCAGGGGCGTCGCGGGGAGCACCTTAACGAATAATATTGAGAAAAAATTGTACGCCACTGACTTTTTTCTAATTTTCATATTTTTTTTTTGGATTTGCCAACCTAAAATACAACTTTTTTGCTTACTGAATAATTTTCGTATTTTGCTTCGTTATTGAGAGAAAAAATAAAAAACACTTTATTAAAATAAATGTACAAAGAAAATTACATAAAGTTAACCCAGATACGCCTACTGTTCGTTAAAACGTACATTGTATCAAATCCCAAAGAGTTTATCTTTTGCTATTCTCAACTAGATGGCACCACCGATTCTAATTTGAACAATAATGCCTTTAACAGATTTTATTATTTTTAATGTGTCAAAGTAAATTGTTGTGCCGGCAAATGCTTAGTGAAAATTTCTGTTTGATCTAAACGAACAATGGACAATCTAAAGTAAGTACTGTTACATTTTTTTAAAACATTTTTTTTTGTAGTAAATCACATAGTTCAGTAAGGTAAGGTTAGTAGTTTTTTATAAGGAGTAATATAACTGATAAAATTAGTTCAATTTGTAAAAACGTAACCTCAAAAATTGGTGTCGGTTATAACATACGGAGTAGATATGTTATATTTTTTATTTTGGCAGGTATTGGAGAAAACCGTTAAAATTGCACGAGCTGATGACAGAAATAGAAAATTTGGATGAAAATGCACCAATTCCAGATGGTATAGCAGTTCTTCCACCGACGAATGCAAATGGTTACAACACCGACGAAGATTCTGGAGATGAGAACATTGTTAGTACAAATAATCTTCCTGGCAATCAGCTAACTGCAGAGGCTGGCATTATCTACTTTTCAGTCCGCAAAACGTCAAAAATCAACTAAACAAAAGAGGTCAAAAATCCAGTACTCTTTGACTAATGGGGACATAATCTCAAATTTTCCCAACTGAAAAGCAAATAGTGGGCCGAAAAATTCCCTTTCACCTTTAGATAGAGCTTTTTTTCTTGTTTATGGATGACGATATAATTAGTTTGATAACCAACTATAGTAATTTGTATGCGTCACAACAAAATCTCCTTGGAGATATATCTACAAATGAAATAACATGTTTTATTGGAGTGCTACTGCTTAGTGGATATAATCCGTTTCCGAGAAGGGCAATGTATTGGGAAAATAGTGATGACGCCGGATGTAAACATATCTATTCGGCTATATCAAGAGACCGATTTAATTATCTCATGCAAAACATTCAGCTCAATGATAATACAAGATTAGAAAAGATGATAAATTTTCCAAAATGCGGCCTTTGTTTGAGGCGCTGAACAAAAAATTTATTTTGTTTGCGCCCTTTCAAGAATTTCATAGTTTGGACGAATCCATGGTTCCTTATTACGGAGGTTATGGAGCAAAGCAATTCATTCGGGGTAAACCCATTGGATGGGGGTACAAATTATGGGCAGGCAGCATCAGACCGGGCTATATTAAATGGTTTGAACCTTACCAAGGTTCAAGTACGCTAATACCTGAAAAATACCGTGCTCTCGGCTTAGGAGCCAGTGTTGTCCTTCAATTTGCGGATGTATTAAAATTAGAACATCACGACATACCTTTTCATATTTTCTTTGACAATTTTTTTACCTCTCTACCGTTGATAAATGAACTTACAAAAAAGGGACTAAAATGTTCAGGAACACTTAGAGAAAACAGAATATCCAATTGCCCAATACAACATTCCAAAATACTCAAAAAGGAACCAAGAGGAAAGTACGAATATTCCTTATTAAATATATATATATATATATATATATAATTATTCTTAAAAGATTTTTATTCCTTATTAGACAAAGAAAACGTCATTGTTTGTAAATGGAATGATAATAATGTAGTCGCAATGGCTTCAAATGCAAATTCAGTATTTCTTACAATTCAGGTCAAAAGATTTTCTCAAAAAGAAAAAAAATATGTTATGATTACGCAACCTTACCTGATTAAAAAATATAACGAAAATATGGGAGGGGTTGACCGGACCGATCAAAACATCAGTTTGCATCGAGTCTCAATTAGAGGGGAAAAATGGTATTTTCTTTATTCTCTTATTGCCTTGGCATGGCGGAACAGAATGCTTGGCAGTTGCATAAAATTAATGGTGGAAAAATGGATCATTTATCGTTCCGAAGATGTATTGCTCAGGGAATATTGGAAACCTTCAAAAAAACAACAAAACGAGGCTCTTCCAAGAACAGTAAAATCTTCATTTTACATCAAGATTTGATAGATTGGACCATCTTGTGATTTACCAAGAAAAGCAGACCAGATGCATTGTGTCATAAACAGGCAGCATTTAGATGCCAAAAATGTGATGTTGCTCTTTATCCAAAAGAATGTTTTATAAGTTATCATACTTAAGATGACTAAGTGTTTAATTCTTGTAACTTTGTTCCATTTTCTTGTGTCTATTTAATTATAAATATTTTCTTATTATAGCCGTTTAAATTGCTACTGCCCGTTTAAACATACACCAAATATCTGGAAACCTAAACATCAAAATAAAAAAAAATTGTTACAAAAAGTGTTTAAAATCATCTTAGAAGCCAATCTATATAAAGTTGCAAAAAATATATTTTAAAAAAAGTTTCAGGTGTATCTGGGTTAATTTAACATCTAAATTAAAAATTGAATTATTTTTTTTAAGTATTGATAAAAAAATGCAACAGTTAATCAAATCAAATGTTGAATATGGCCACCTTCTGATAAAACCACTGAACTCCCACCAGTAGAAAAACAAAGCTAATTGCCGACCGATCTAAAAATGTCCCCGGCATGCGTGATGTTTCGGAACTTTAGCTCATGCGCAGTACGTCGGATTTCTACGATTTCTTGATATTTAACATTTATATTGTCCAGAGCCGCTTGTCACTTAATTCTTTATTAACACAGTATTTGGTGTGTTTATTGTGAGGTTTCTTAGCGTTATTTTGAGTGATTTTTAGTTATTTCTTGTACTTTGTGGAAGTTTCGTTAAAAACTTATTACTAGATTAGACTTTTATAAATAGTTTAGGTTTATTTAGATTATAGTGCAGTACTTTTTAGTGTAAGTTTGTGATGAGAAACAAGGGTATGGTGTTGCTTTGCAAGCCACCGACCCAAATTTAGTTATTCAGGTAAGTACCTAGGCTACTTAAAATAATTTTAAAATTGTATCCCTGCATAGCATTTACCTTGCTTTCAATATACTCATGTATTTAATAAAGTAAGTGTTTTTTTTTGGAATATTTAAGCTGTTCGTAGGTATACCTACCATAACGTTCAAGTACTTTACAAAATTATATCCAATTTGAAACTGGACACAGTTTAAACTAGGGATAATAATATGTTACTTGTTTACTGATTTTTTGCAAATTAAAAGAAACAAATCTGTTATATTGCTTTTAGTGGTAATCTAACCTGGACTAACAGTTCAGATTATGGTGTAAGATATTTGATTTGCTCAGAGGACCAAAGGATCTAAAGTCTTGCGTGGGATATCTTTTTATAGTAAAGAGCGCTTTCTAAAATAATATAAATATATAATATAGATATTATGACATAATCATTAGTTTCGTTTTGTAACGTTTAGTACTTATGTTTTTACGCATAAATTTTGTTAGCACCTTCATTTTTTTCCCTGTAATTTCGGACACAAAAAAAGCTTTACCATCAATTATTGATAAAAACACTTTACCAATAGTTGTTTCTTACCAATATATGTATGCTAACTTCTGTGTACTTTTAATTAAGTTTAGTTAGAGTAACGTTTTTTTTTATTAAATTTTCTCCATACTTATTAATATATTTGTACTTTGTAATACTACAATACTTGTTTTTTTTAGTGTGCTGAATATTATCATTTTTTCTACTAAAACCTTAACTGTAGTTTTATAATATAAATAAATATATTAACAGCATAATTCTTTGTTTCACTGTTTTATACTTTTTATAATGCGCTGCATTAGGGCTTTCCACAATTATATGATAACATATTTATTTTCCCTCCTACAAAGTGCCAAGGCAAGACAAATGCACATGTTTATCAAGCTGCTATAAACATTTAAATTCTCCGTTCTGACTTCTAATCTTAAAAAAAAAGTAATTTTCTTGCAACTCTCGTCGTATGTTGTATAGAAAATGATAAAAGGAGACCAGGCGACATAGAGCACCTGTTATGGTGTTAAGAGCAATCACTATTACTTACGGAACTATGCGAGAGACTAAATTGTAATCCAAAATTTCAATTTCTGTATTTACGCCCCAAAATACGCAAGTCCTTAAATTTTCATAATTTTTTGCAGTGTATTGCGTCCTCAAGAAAATTGATGACTTACATCTTCTTATATTTCATATTATACCAAGATTTATTAAAGTTGCTTTTTTGTTATAAATCAATACCGATTCCAACATATTAAGTTAAATAATTTTAAAGCCGGACCTGACGTACACGCAAACTGTGCAGGGCCAGCAGTTCCGGAAAACGCCGCGTGCTGGGGATATTTCTGTATTTGCAACCGATTCTTTTAAAGAAACCTTAACACCCTATATATCAAAAACGGGGCAGCTCCGGACACATATTCTATTCATATTAACTTTTTCTCTTAGAAGATCATGAGAAATCACCACCTTAAGTTACGTGCCATTCTTCGAAACCACCCTGTATAATATAATGACTTAGGTGGTATGAAGTAAAGCCAAATAAGCATGACGCGAGAACAAAGGCACATGGGTTTACCCTAAGAATTGGCTACCTCCAATTATAGTTGCGAGGCACTCAGCTGGAGGACTCGACGAGATATAATAATATTTTAAACAAGAAAACCAATTTCGAGAAGAAACAGTGATAACATTAAGCAAAATTGACGCACTCTTAAACACCAATACTTAGGGCATTGCCCAAGCCAAATCTGTATGTGAAGTTCGGCCCATAATGCTACAGATCGTTGAATAGAAGTTAAAGGCATAAAGCCTGACTTAGAAGACAAAGAGGATTCCTAATAAAGGCACATGGGATAAAATGTGGTTAAAATATTCGCCAGAGCCGTACTCGGACCCGATGTTTTTGAAACTGTTTACAAATATACTAGGAGAAATAATAAATTCCCCTATGATCCGTATAGCCGCATAGTGATATATGCAGGTAAAGCCAAAATTAAATTAAATATATAATTTTGACAGAATTGTCTTCAACATAATAGACAAAATTAAAAACTCTTATCGCCACTTAACCCATTTTGTTAAAAAAAAAATTATTAAGAGTATATCGTACCGCATAATATCGTTTTTCTTTATTCTCCTTTTCATCCAGATTTTTTAACATTCGTTCTTTTAGTAATTTTTTAATAATCCTCATGTTATCATATCATAACCTTTTTCATGCTGACGAAAAAAATTAAACTTGGAACAATTCCCGATGAAGATCCGGCATGGAAAACCACTCACCTTTTTCCCGGACCACGTCCTTTTTTCCTTTAAACGTCTTTTACAGATTTATCTGGATGAAACTTTGGTCTACCTCCATTTACAAATATCCCTGTTCTGTCTAAAAATACCATCTTTCTATATTTCGACTTGTAACTGTCTGTATAATTCTTTAAAAATTGGTGATATTGACTTGCGATACCGCATTGGTAAGCAGTTTCTACAATCAACCGCTCAACGGGAAGAAAAGACAACATAATGCACTAGCTATAAGTTGAATAAAGGGAAAGAGAATGTCTCACTATGTACTAGAAGGAGAAAGCAGCTTTTCTTTTCATTAGGCAGATGGGGTCAGAAGTAGTTTTTGAAAAAATTCAAGCTTTATGTCAAGAATGTAACATTATCTTCCATGACGTTTCTAGAAGACCTAAAATCATATGAATTCAAGGTGTGCTTATAAAATTATTCTATTATAGTTTAGTATGATACTAATTTTGTTTTTGAATCTTTCTTTTATGCGAAGTATTAAAGATAACACAATCAGCTCTTTGATCAAACACACACGTTAACTCTAGACGCTAACTTCAAAATTACCTGTTTTTTAAAAAATTAAGAAGTAGGCATTTTTCGGTTAGTGCCATTGGCAACGGTACGTCAAAAGTTAACTTCTATGTTTGATTATAGGGCTGATTATAAGTTTTAACAAATTTTGTAAATGGAACACCCCGGTATATTATTGTCTTAAAATTATACCTGTTTAATCAGCTTTTCATTTCTTAAAATTGCAACTAATTAATAAATAAGTAATAAATTGAAGAATATCAAAATAATAACCATGATCTTTTCTCAAGTCATGCGCTGAATTCATTTTCAATTCTCGTATAGGTAAAAATATTTCCGTTACATATCAAAACAAATGCACTTGACACGCTAGGTCACATCTGATTGTGACAAATGTATTTCCAATACACTCATGTGACATAATATTTCCTCACTTTTAAAATATCGCCATGGACAAGTAGGTCACTTATAAGAGGAACTGATTACTAATGGGTGCAATCTATCGGGTAATGGCATTTGTATTTATCAATGAAATATTTGTAAAAAGGATCTAAATGAACATCCATCAGTGAGCATCCAGTCTTGGATGTTCTAATCTTTCAAAGTTATTTACCAGACTAAATGTACGCTGCATTCAGCGATTTGAAACGTTGTTTTTAGTTATGAAAAAATTCTCCAAGCTTTTGTGGTCGCAATGTGGCTTTACCGAGATATTTTGAACCCTATAAATGCATTAGCCACAGGCATTGAATACTCTGCATTGCTTTTGTTGATCATATAAATTCGCTATAATATACTACATGGCGATTCACCATTTTGGAAAAACTTTTAAATCAAAATATCTCCTTTTCTTCTCGTTGTAGGCAACCACTTCTTAGAATAGAAAAGCTTAAATTAAAATTTTATACATATTTCGTCATTACCGTATTTCAGCGAAGTACAACGTAATATATTTGCATTAAGCAAAAATAAACTACATAACATAGGTAAAAGTTCAAACTTTGAAATGGAAGAAGAACATAGTCGTTATGAGATGACCCTATTATGTAACCAGTATATTATTTTATTAACTATTATGTTCCTTTTTAATTACTGCATGACATTTACAGTTGAAATAAAATAATAAAAAACATTGATACTGTGCTTTTTAAGCTTCATAGTTCTGTCAATTGCTTCTTTTGAATCAAAATCAAGATATTCTGGCTTTCTCTGGGGCTAAACTGTAAGGGATAATTAGTGGGGAAAATTTACCCAATATTATTAAACTTAGGCAACAATGCTGGTGCGCCATCACGGTTCAAGAGCGATCGGTCTTAACATGACTGTAACTAATTATAATTTTAAAGCACTATATTGGATCATCGCGCAAACAATTTACTAATTTTTTTCGTTGATTCATTTCTCAAGACTTTGAAGCGCTATAACTATATATATTGGAGACTATTTGCAGCAATTACATAACCGAAACTTTTACATTTACAATGATCCAGGAAAGAGACTTCTTAAGGGAGATAATAAAGAAAAACAGATTTTTGGTAACTTCGTTGCAAAATATCTACAAGGTATCACAACAATGACCAAAAATGTAATAATATTTTTTAATTCAAAATTTTTTTGGCTACACCCCGATGAATACGAGATAAATTGATTTCAAAGTTTCCAACATGGCGGCACCTTGTGAGCGGATTGGGTATATGTCATTTTCGTTTTGTCTCGTCTTATGTCCGCCAACATTTTGGTAAAAAAAATCTCATTTATAAATTTGAAGAAATAGTCCATCCTCAAAGTGGAGTTGAAATATAAGAAAAGGAAAGAAAGTCAAAAAGTCTTTCTCCACTAATTTAATAAGAGCAATCAGAGGCTCAGTTTTATGAAAACACGTCTACATGTTTCGAAGGTAGTAACCTTCATCTTCAGGAGACAAAAAATAGTGCTGCAGTAAATATTAGCAGTATAGAGAAAATTGTAGGTGGAAGGTGACGTTGATGAAGCTTTAAAAATTTTTTTTCAAAATGTGCCACGTAGTGAATGCAACATGCTGACAAGAAATTTTGTTAATCGAGGTAATAAATTCAAAGATAATTGTGAAATTTAGAAGGCCATAAAGAAATACATGTTCTTTCTATTCAGGTTCAAGTAAGGATACATAAAGAAGACTTTCGAAGTTCTTATTCATATTATGATTTTGTATTAAAAGAAAGGGAGAAAGAAAGAAAGCATCTGTTATCAATTAAGTAAAGATCTGTAAAAAGAAAAGAAATTTTAAATTAGTAATTGTTTAAACTTATTGATGAGTTCTGTACTTACTCCATTTTGTAAAATTTTTAGCACATGTTGTTAGAAAAATTTTGTGTTCGGGGTGCTGGAGAGCTGAGGTCCGGTTTCCCGTAGTTATATTAATCCCATTGTTTAGGGCAGTTAATAGACGTTTAAACAAAGAATTAACATTAAAATTTGTTAAAAAAATTAAATAAAAATCTTTGATTTATATACCCTTAAAGATGAACAGGAAGACAAACACAACTAAAAGAGAACTGACAACGTGTTCTCGTACTATATCGATTGACAGTTGAAGAACAATATGGTGGAAGTTATAAGATGGGAAATGTCAGTATGATCATAAAAATGGTAAGGTTAGAAAAGCTCAATCACCGTCCTCAGAGCCAGTTAGGCAATTAATAAACATAATCAAGATGACACAAGACTACTGTCAAAACATGAATATAAATAAAAATACAATGGTTGAGTGATAACAGATTATTAACCGGGTTGGGGAATAGGTGTCCTAAAAAATTCTTCTTTTGCCGTGGCCTCTGTTGGTCGGTATATAAAACATAAGGTTTAGGTTCAGTTAAGCACAATTGTAGCCAAAACACAGAACTTAAATCTAAAAATGGTAAACCAAAAGATTTTTGAAATATTAAATATAGTAAGTGGGTGTAAAATAGAAAACTGATCATAAATACAAGTTAAAAGAGTGGTATGAAGAACTTTTTTCTCTTTTCGAGAATAGGTGCCTTAAAGATTTGTATTGCCATCTGTAGAGTAATTATTCAACTGTCCGAAACAAATATTGTAGGGATTCGGTTTTAAGTATAACATTCTTGTCGCTAGTTTCTTGTTTTTGAAAGATGGTTGTGACTCAACATGAAAAGTCCACCACAGATAGCTGTACATAACCTGTTAATTAAATTGTTCATTGTTTATTTAATTATTAGTTAAAAATTAAAAATTACCCAACTACACTGACCAGAAAATAGAAATAGAGAGGTAGAGTTATTTGCTTAGTGATTGAAATTAAGGGCATTAAAAAAATGTGTAGATGTATGTTGGATTTGATAATTGAGACAACTGATATTTTTATTGTTTAAAGCTTTGTTAATTTCAAGAATTTCCAAAAGATCAAGTTTCTTCCCTTTGTTACAAAGATGTAAGTATTCGACACTGGATTGAGGATCAAATTGGTGTTGAATAGTATGGACATGCCTCGAGAAACTGGACTTGATCTATGGAGAGAGATTCTGAGTATGAGCCTTCTCTATTTCTTTACAGTGTTCCCTGATTCGAACCGAAAACTTACGTCATGTCTGTCCTATGTAGCATGCATTGCAATCTTCTGTTGAACAAGAAACTCTGTAAACTCCGGATTTGTTGGAGATTGGGACAGTATCCTTGGAGTTCGTTAAATATTTTTTCAAGGTATGTTGGGCTTTAGAAACTATTTCAAAGTTGAAAGACTTAAAATTGGTTTTGAGCTTATATGAAATTGGTCCCCAATATGGTAACGAGTAAAATTTTTCTACAGTTTTGTCAGTAGATAAAAGGTTTCTGTTAAGATGTCTGATCAAATGTTAACAGTATATTTTGTTAATTATATTAAGAGGGAAACCATTGTTAGTAGCAATTTGTCTAATTAAGCTGAGTTCTGATTTAAATTCTTTATTTTCAAGGGGAATTGTGAAAAGTCTTGTAAAGAAGGAGTAAAAGGAAGAAAATTTCTGGCAGAAGGGATGGTGTGGGTTGTAAGAGATTAAACAATCAGTACTTGTAGGTTTGTGATAAATGGAAAATTTGAGTTTGTTATTTGATCTAGTTATTTTTATGTCTAAGAAGGGGATGGAACTGTCAGTTTCTATTTCAGACGTGAATTTAATTGAAGGGTATAACGAATTTAGGAATTGTATAAAGAGAAGCAGGTTTGCATGGTTTCCATTAAATACTGCAAAAATATCATAATATACCACCAAATTAGTCTTATGAAAAGGATGTTCGTGAAAAGAGGGTGTGATTTTATTTTGGATTATATATCTGACATAAAAAATTTTGCTAAAAGAGGTGATAACGCTGAACATATCGCTATTACTGAATTTTGTTTGTAGAACTTACTGTCAAATTGAAAGAAATTTTGAGAAAGGACCAATTCAACCAAGATGCATAGGTTTTCAACATGTTCATGTTCAAGTGTAGTTTTATTATATAGAAGATTTCTTATCAAATTAACACATTCATTAGAAGGAATGCTTGGAGAAAGGTTTACTATATCAAAAGAGACTAAAAAGGAAGTATCGGGGGTACGTATCTTAGAAAGGTCGTTTGCTAGACAAACTGAATTTTGAACATAAAATGAACTTTTAAAGTTTGTTAGATCAAGTAAAGTGCTGTTTAGCCAGGTGCTCAGTTTATGACAGGGGGATCCACAGTATGATACTACAGGGCAGGTATATTTTGCTTGTGAATCTTAGGTAGACCATAGAGTAAAGGAGTAATCGGGTTTATTGGTGTGAGTTTAAATTTGCTCGTATTGAAAAAGATTAGAGTATTATTAGCCTTCTTCAAAGTATTTTTAAAGGACTGAGTAAATTTGTCTATCGGGTTTTGTAATAAAGGAGTGAAGTCCTCTGAAGAAAGAAAATTAAAAACTTTTTCATTGTAGTTTTGTCTCCCTAGGATTAACAAACAGTTAGCCTTATCTGCTCTCGTTATGACTAAGTTATTATCTTTGATTTTAGATTTTATGAATTTAAGAGATTTTGATTCATTTTCCTTGTTCAACAGAAGGTTGTTTTTATTATAAAATTGATAAGGCGATGATGAACAAAGGGATCTCAAAGTGTCATTCCTTTGACGAACGCAAGATTTGGAGATGATATTTTCACAATCGGTAGCTAGTACTTCAGCCTCTTTCGATTTCATTGTAAAGTGAAGATTATATTTCAGTCCTTTATTGAGTAAATTCACTTCGTGCTCTTCAAAATGTGTATCACTCAAGATAAGGGTTCTTTCATGAAAGTTGAAATCATTCTCATTTGAAGAGTTTAGTGTCTCTTCATTTAAACTTGAAGAAGTAGTCCATTACAGTGGAGTTGATATAATCAAATAAAACAACGGCAGTCTACCTCCACAATATGTATTTTAATGTTTATATCCTACATGTTTCGGACATAGAAATGTCCATCATCAGGGATACAGTAGTCGATTACGACAGCTCTATTTTGCATAAGCGAAGATCAAAAATATGATAAAATTGAAAATGCAGGTTCTTATGAATGTACAAGACTGAATAAGATGTGATATTTGAAATTTTGGTCAAGGTATCTTTGAAGAAGGGGATTCACAGTCTGCAGCCACTGAGACAGGTGGTGAATCAATTATGTCATTTATAGCTAATTAGAGGAGATTAATTAAGGTGAGGTGCTTAAAGATGTTTCATCTAACCGTGTCTGGGGTGTGGTCAACAAGATACTGGGTTAAAAGAGGTTAGACGTGAGAAACACATTCTTAGGAGATAAACAAGAAATAAAAATAAAAATTATACCATTTTAAGGTTAGAATTTATTAATTTGAAGCCATTGGGCAGGTGGTGAAGCAATTATGTAGGTTTGTAGCTAATTGGAGGAGAATAATGTAGATAGGTGCTCAAAAATTTAGTTTAAATTTGAAGATTGAGTTATCGAAGCTGAAGTTGTTTGTAGGAGTATGTTTGTTGTTAACTGAAGTTGAATTAAAAATATTGTTTAATGAATGTGGATGAGAATTGAATGAGTCTATTGAAAAATTGGTAGTTCTGAATTGTTTAGTTTCTAAATTAGCTAATTTGTTAGTTAGACGTTGAAATTTTATATATTTTAACTAAACCTAAACCTTATGTTTTACATACCGACCAACAGAGGCCACGGCAAAAGAAGAATTTTTTAGGACACCTATTCCCCAACCCGGTTAATAATCTGTTATCACACAATCATTGTATTTTTATTTATATTCATATTTTGTGTCATCTTGATTATGTTTATTGATTGCCTAACTGGCTCTAAGGACGGTGATTATCATTTTTTTAACAAATTTTAATGTTTATTCTTTGTTCAAACGTCTATTAACTGCCCTAAACAATTAATTATTATAATATATATATAAAATTAATATAACTACGGGAAACCGGACTTTAGGTCTCCAGCACCCCGAACACAAAAATTTTCTAACAACATGTGCTAAAAATTTTACAAAATGGAGTAAGTACAGAACTCATCAATAAGTTTAAACGATTACTAATTTAAAAGTTCTTTTCTTTTTACCAATCTTTACTTAATCGATAACAGATGCTTTCTTTCTTTCTCCCTTCCTTTTAATACAAAGTCATAATATGAATAAGAACATCGAAAGTCTTCTTTATGTATCCTTACTTGAACCTGAATAGGAAGAACATGTATTTCTTTATGACCTTCTAAATTTCACAATTATCTTTGAATGTATTACCTCGATTAACAAAATTTCTTCTCAGCATGTTGATTGCATTCACTACGTGGCACATTTTGAAAAAGAATTTTTAAATCTCCATCAACGTTACCTTCCACCTTAAATTTTCTCTATACTGCTAATATTAACTGCATCACTATTTTTTGTCTCCTGAAGATGAAGGTTACTACCTTCGAAAAAAGGAGACGTGTTTTTATAAAACTGAGCCTCTGATTGCTCTTATTAAATTAGTGGAGAAAGACTTTTTGACTTTCTTTCCTTTTCCTTCATTTATAAATGTCTATAAGATAAAAGGTTCAGGCCTCGAAAAGCTTGTATTAGAATCTCTAGATAAATAGTTTCTTGATCTTCAAAGATATCTGGGTCAGGCACATGTCGGTGCAGCGGTCATGATCGGCGCTTGTTTAGAATAGCAGCCAGAAATAAATTGCATTTCGCGACACGATTTTAGAAACATATTCGGTTTGCTCCAATCCGGCCAAAAATCGTACTAGGACCACGCTGAGCGGTCACTCAACTAATTTACCACTGCAATAATAGATTGACCAATTCAAAATTTAATTGACAGACTGGAAATGATCGTTCGGTTATGATAATTTGGATGTGTTTGAACGAACCTATAGTGGTAAATATTTATGTTCAACCGATTCGGAAATACGAGAGTTCCTAAATTACATTAATCGATTATGTCTCACCACTTTAATTAAATAGAACTTTTAAGCCAAAAAGCTCAATTCTTTACACGGTAACATAAGTGAATTAGCCAAAATGACAGATCAATCATAAGAGAGGATGCCTAGAAACCAAACTAATGCATTTATCTATTTGTAAGAACTGCTCACAGCTACCTTTAAAAAAAATTGAACCAATTTTGCTACATCTTACAAATAACTGAGTTTCAGGAAAGCGCCAGAGCAAGGAGTTTAATTTTTTCTTTATGTTGACATTATTTCTTGGTTTTATAGATGAATATTCGGAAAGACTATGTCATTTAAATATATTCTGATGTTAAATCTCCATTAATATAGGGTGACTTATCCAGTGGCGGCTTTAGAATTTGGTCTTGGGGGGGGGGGGCGCAAAAATGGTTTGTTGCCGCAGGCGAAAATTTGTTGGGTGCCACGCCCTTTTTTTGGGTTAAATACCTAATTCTAATTTTTCTTCCAAACTTAGAGAACTAAAAAAACAACAACAAGTATAATTAATACCCAATGTATTATGTTAAATATGTTTAGTAGTAAGGCCCGTGGTTCGGGTTTCTGCTGCGAGACTGGAGAAGAAGAGCCCTTGGGGGGCGCGCGCCCCCCGCGCCCCCTCCCCCTAAAGCCGCCACTGGACTCATCCTAATATACCATGCGGCCTTTATGGGAAACGTAAAAAAAATTGATTGATGTGAACGCTTGTTTTATATGAGCATACTTTTAATCTATTTTGAAATTTAGAGGTTGTTACAAAAAAGGACCCATGATTAAGGGACTGAGAAAGCTAATAATAAGACCACTTGATGAGGGTTGCCACTTAATAAGAAACCATATGCCGTCATATCTGCCACTTTTTGACTTATGTCGGATTTGATTATAGCGTAAATAGCTCGGCCACGGAAAGTTATGTTACTGTTAAAAGAATTGGGGTTTTCAGCTTAAAAGGTCTATTTATTAAATGTAGACACTTAAAATACAAAATCGATAAAGGTTATTTAGGAACCCCCGTATTTCCTATTCGGCTGAAAATAAATATCAACAACTACCTATATGTTTTTGAAATCGGATCGCAAAATGCAATTCACTCGTGTGAGGGTTGTTATTTAAAAAAATTTTAAATGGCGTCGTATCTGTCACTTTTCGACATCTCTCGTAGCGTAAATAATTCGGCCACGGGAAAGTATGTTACTGTATCTTCGAAATGGTTGGAAATAAATATCAACAGCTATATGTTTTTGAAATCGGATCGTAAAATGCAATTTACTCTTATGGTTATTGAAGAGGGCTGCCTTTTAAAAAATTCAAAATGGCGTCGTGTCTGTCAAATTTGTGAATATATATATTTCTTGATACTAAATTTGGCTTCCTTGCGCAAAGTCATTGGGGAAAGTATAATTATTTTTTATTATAGTCAGCAGGAAAATCGCCAATTGGGAGAGACACTGAAAAGAATGTCCCAGAACATTGTGCTACTCATAACTTGAATGTTTTAAAAATTCAATATCGTCCAACAGGAACATCAAGGAATTCTTCGAAACTGTGTATGACTTTTTTGGCACCAGATATGAATCGATGGGAGCAATTACAAATTACAAACCTTAAATACAAGTTGCTTTTTTGGCGGAAGGAACATGGCATTCAAAACAAAATCCAAACTTCTGATTTCGGATTTCTTTTTGTTCTTCAAGATGAAATATTGTGATTATGAACTTATCGTCCAAATTATTAAGTCTGAAAAGACCGATCTTTTTTTGCAATTATCAGCTCCAACATGCGCTGCAAAGTATTCAGAGCTTGAGAGCAAGTTTTGATTCATTACCTGCAAATTTACATTAAGTGGAAAATCGAGATGAAGTTTTCAGAGGAAAGATCACGTAAAGTCAAGTCTTACTTTGATGAATTTTTTCAAGATAAGAGATTTAATGGTACTCAACAACGCTTCCGAGTAAATATTTTCTACCCAATGATAGATATCTACTATATCGCAACTTAAAAATATATTTGCTGGAATGAAAAATGTTTTGGATAAGAAAAAATTCTGCCCTTGTTTTTCACAGAAGAGACTGAAGAGTTTTTCACTAGCTCTTTTTTATAACAAAATATTATTTCGCAATGTCCATCGATCCGTCGTCGCCTGCCGATATCTTAGTTAAAAGTCATTATATAAATCATTTTGTTTCTCTTGCAAACGAAATGTATCTTTAAGAAACATACACGTTTTGTTTTTAAGCAAGAAAGTATTGACTCAAACCGTTTTGTTTTTTTTTTGTGTGCGGTCAACCTTAAGCATTACAAAATCTTTGGTTGGGTAAAGAAACTTATGAAATTAAGCAAGCCATTATGCAAAATAACAATATTATGGTCGATTCGCATTATAGGGACGCTCACGCTCACGTCAAACTTACTTGATATTAGTTCAGTGTTCACATAGCAAGGGACACTCATGGTCAAAGCGCGCTCAAGTCACACTTCCTTGACTTTAGTTCAGTATTCACATACCACGCTTTCATCATGTTAAAGAAACTTCTCAATTACCGAGTTGGCAACGATGGCGATAGCATTAGACGAGAAAGAATCAAGCAGAAAGCAAATTGAAAATTACATGTAAACGGAAAATGTGGATACTTCCAAGTTTATTAAAGCGTTAAAGTTAAGGATATGTTCGGACCATGTATAAGCACCTACTATTATTAAAATTTTATCAGGTTTTTCAAATGCCAAAACAAGTTTTTTTACAACTTTTCTTTTTCTATTTCAGCCCAGGTTTTGTTTTTGAATACATTACCACTGTACTTTCTCGAACTCATATTATACAGTTCAGTGTGGTTACGAACCATTTCGATTAACATTTCCGTATCCATAGCTGATGAACAAAAATTCCGCTTTTGTATTCACTCTGACCGCTTGAGTCACAGACAGGTACGCTCACGCTCAGTTTGAGCATTAGTGGTAACACTTCCATTACAACCAACTAAAAGACATTTGCGCGAAACGCGACTTGAGCGTGCCTTGAGCGTGAGCGTCTCCTTAATGCGAATCGGCCTTTACTGCTCACGGACGACTGACGTCAATATCTAAATAGGCATAACTGATGTACATCGGACACCATTGCTACTAAACGCAGGCGGAACTTATACGGCACTGAGAGGTTACTGATGTTTGTGAACGGACCCTTATGAACTACATCTAATCATTATACGAAAAATCATCAACCTTTACTCCTCGCATAACCCTACCATTTTCCAGGATATGATTTTATATGGTTATTTGATGTCTATCTACAGCGTGTGCTGTAGAAAGTGTAACAATGGGAAACTTTATGAAGGTGGCTTTAACTTGACAAACATTGATAAAAAGGAAATGGATTTTTAGGTATTCATAAAATAGGGGTAACTCGAGATAATTCATTCGTAGGTAATGTCTACATTTTCTTTAATATGCTATATAATATACTTCTAACTGAAATATTAATTAGGATTTTGAAATTGTATTTTTCCTGTAAAAAATTCCGTTATAATTTAAAATCATTATGGACAACTGATTAAGCCTTGAAAGCATGCAAATGTTATTAGTTTCTGGGGAATTTAACCGTTTAAAATTACCATATTATGTCCCCAAAAGCCATTAAGTACGAAAACTTTATTAATTAAATGTCCCGTAACACATCATACATGTACATGGCTTAAATAGTGGCTCTGAATTGTAAAATATTTTGTCTTTTACATTTAATAATATTAAAAATTGTTTGCTTGGCGCAAATTTATTTATATATATTCATAAAAAATGTTTAACGAGTTTTCTTTTATCGCGCTAATCCAAATTAAATTAAAAAAAAGTAAGATAAATAAAATTGAAGTCAAACATTCAAGAAAAGTTGGTAACAAGAACCTTTTATTTGATTCAATTACTAACTAAGCTAATGATATTTTAAGTCCGTTAGAAAAACAAGCAACTTAATAAAGCTAATTATCTAAGTATGCTCTAACATTTTTTACTACGAATAAAATGTTTAAAGCAAACTTGGTTTGCGTTTATGGTTTTTTAGTTATAAATACCTAATATAATTATTGGAACAATACAATACCCACTGTCTTGACCGCCTGCATAAAATAATTAGCTTTACCATCAATACAGAATTAGTAAAAATAATCAGAATGAAAACTACTAGAGCTAAATCAATAGATTTTTGCACAGGTGGGCAGCTTAAAAAATTGAACTTAAAATTGATAATTGAAACTCAAAGTTTTTTTTTTCAAACGTAACCTTGCTCTTTTTTGTATTGATTTCGCTCCCTCGTGCTAACTCTTACTTTTTCCTGGCTGCAATAAATTTGTATCTCTTATATTTTCTGCGAAAAAAATTATTGAACCAAAAAAAAATCTAAAATATTTTAATTTAGTCATTTGAAACAAGAATTTTAGGTAACAAGGAATCCTAAAAGAAATAATGAAACTAACAGTACCAATAACGAAAAATAACAACAAAATAACCAATACATATTTGATTAAGTAACTAGTTAATTTATTTTATTTTTATTTAATTTATTATTTATTGTTTACTGAAAAAATTCTGTAATTGGTCTGTTTTTATTTCTCAATGAATTCAACTTTAAAAACAATTTTCTCTGCTGTATGATCAAATATATGATTTTCAAAATTAAAAGCTCCCAGAAAGTCAATATTCGTAAAAATATTGTCTATATATACAGGGTCGTTGGTATGTATGGAAACCGTCGATTATTTTTTAAATTAAAACAGTAATTTAGACAAGAGTTCTGGGGTTTCTTGAGGTCCATTAGAATTTAAAAACAATAAGTATACAGGATAAGTTAGAAAACCGTAGAGAAACAAAATTACTTTTTTTTTAATGGAACACCCTATATTTTAGAATATTTTTGAATTTTACATAAAATAGCAATTATTTTTTAATAAGTACATTATAAGTCTAAACGTAATAGTTTCCGAGATATCGGCTTTTAAAAAATGACATTTTTGAACTTTGACAGCTTTTAGCTTTCTAAGTCTTAGAGTAAAACGGCTTACATGTCCCTATCTTAGTTTCTTATTATCTTCCTAAAAGTGTAACCTTCCGGTTAAACCGGATGTAACTTAAGAGACGGAAATACAGTACTTCCGGTTTAACAGGAAGTTGATGTATTTGGAAACATAATAAAAAAGTAAGATAGGGACATGTAAGTCGTTTTACTCTAAGACGTACCGTTAGAAAGCTAGAAGCTGTCAAAGGCAAAAATGTCATTTTTCAAAAGTCGATATCTCAAAAACTATCAGGTTTAGACTTATAATGCATTTAATAAAAAATAATTGCTATTTCATGTAAAATCCAAAAATATTCTAAGATATAGGGTATTCCATTTAAAAAAAAGTAACATTGCTTCTCTACGGTTTTCTGAATCTTCCTGTATAATTATTTTTTTAAATTCTAATAGACCTTTAATAACTCTAAAACTTTTGTCTAAAAATATTTTTTGCTAACTATTATACTTTAGGAAATAATCGACCGTCTCCATACATACCAATGACCCTGTATATAGCTAGCGGATCTGTTGGCCACCCTAGTATTTTTAATAATGGTTTAAACAATTTAAAAGTGATAGTAGCTCCGATTTATTTTTATTAGGTTGTAATAATTTAATACTAAAATCCTCACTATAAACATTGATTCATTTTCGTTAAGAATATTCACTAGCAGTTTTTCCATTTTGTCAATAAAAACTTGTAAATCTCCCGAAGGAGGCCCATAAACCCTAATTATTAATACACTTATATTACCAAGTATGCATTCTTAAGCTGACCATTCAAAACTGCCACTTAATAACATTCCATTTAACTTTGTACCAGCCTTACACTTCAAACTATCCCTGCCATACACTACACAGCATCCATGTGTTCCGTCTTCGCGACAAGGCATTCATGATAATGTAAAGTCACCAACAGTCATAACCTTCAGCTGTTCTTCAGATTTTCAGTGTTCGGTGAAACAGAGTACTTGAATGTCCGGATGATTTTTTAACATATCATTTATTCGGTCAACTGAGTTTCCAATTGACTGTAGATTTTGGTGAATTATACTGGATTTAATGATTTTACCATCACCCACTTTATTTATAAAAAAGTACTTGAGTCGTTATTTTAGTTGTAATTGACAGCAGACTGCTCACTTAGTCCTGAATCTAGTTTAATTTTTTTGCAGTTTGGACATTTAAGTATTCCTTCCGTGTAGTCCTTGCCTAGATGTCCACCTCCACATTTATGACATTCTTGTTCCTCCTGACAGTATTTGGCCACATGGCCAAAACCTGAGTATCTAAAGCAAATTGCTAGATTTAATTGCTTCTTGACGTGAACTAAACCAAAATTTATTTTTTTTTTTTTTAGAAACCATTTGGCAATATCAGGTGGTGCCTTCAGGATCCAGTTTTCTTTGTTTATATTTCTGCATTGTTATTTTGCCACAATGTTGATTTTGTTATCCACTTGTATCCCAGTTTCGTTTCTATCTCTTCATTTAGTCAAATAATTTCTTTCAAGAATTCTTTGTCTGTAAGCCCCTTCCATATATCTTTTGCCATAACCATAGGGTCCTGACTTAGCCTTTCTTTAATTTTGACATTAACTTTATCTCTAAGTAAACGCTTTAGGTTTTTCTGCTGATTTTCATTATGACTTTCAACTAAAATTGCCCCATCTTTTAAATGTTACACGTTTTTAAATCCCCCTCCTGTGTTCTTTGTTATGTCTTGTTTAAATTGCTGCATTGTTTGTTTTGGACCCTCTTTATTTTCTACTGTGAAAATTATTTCATATTTTTTATTTATTTTTGGAGTTTCCCATTTTGGTTGTTCTGCTCTTTGTTTTGTTACCTTTTTTTGTGTTGATGTCAAGGATAATACTGAGGCATATGTTTTTAGTTTCTCCGTTTGTTACTTAGTTAATTCTTGAGTTATGTTGCCTTTTAATTGTGTATTCAAAATTGGCTGCCTATGAGCTTGTTGATCAAGTTGTTGAATTTTTACCTTTAAATTTTCTTTTTCTAGGAGCCCTATTTTATGTATCAACAAAGTTACGCATTTATAAATACATATACTGGTATTTCGGAGCCATTCTAAAACTTCCTCGCTTCTATTACCTAGAATTTGAATATTGTCCGTTGTAGAGAAAACATCCGATATGAGCTTCTCTATTGATAATTGCCCCTTTTTTTTTGGATATTGTCACTGTCTATTAGGCACTTTTTTGAATTTTCATACTCTATTTCTTTCAAATTTAAACTTCTGTTGCACTCTCTTTTCGTCGATATATCTGACTCGGGGGTAATAACTGATCTAGGTCTATTATTGTTATTCTCTTATCCCGGTTTGCTCCTGTTTCTACGTCATCGGTTTTTTTCGCTGGTGGTGTACGTGCAACTGAAATTCTAGGTTTTTAAATACAAGATCTGTATCTTCGAAAACTCCACATTCACTGATATCCTCATAAGGTAGTTGGCCCGTGTTATTCATCTTTTTAATCATACCCTGTACCACAGACATCTCCTTATTACCAGTGCCTTTGTTCGCCTTATCGGAGTACGTGTTCAATTGTTTTTTTAGTTTGTTTATATTTCGCGTTCCAATAATTTTGTTTATTTCACTCTTTGTTAGCTAGTCCAATAATTCCAGAGAAAAGGTGCGGAATTTTCGTTTTTCTGCATTACTTTCCTTGTTCCCTTTGCTCATCCGCTGTATTGCCATCAGTACTATCTCCCATGTTAATCTTAGGATTTAATTCAAAAAATAAACCATTTAAAACAGCGATTCAATCGAAGCTATATAAATTACGTTTTGTGTACTATGACAGCTTTGATACGCACGCACATTAGTTATTAATTAAAACTTATCACATACATTTAAAAAATTAAAAAAATAAAAGTTACGAGACAAAACACCCCATTATAGAACAAATTAAATCTTTCGACGAGAGATAAGTATTTGATTTTATTATTTTTTAAAATGTATAGGTTGTATATGTATGGGATATATAGGAATATTTTAAAATAAAGAACCTAATAGAACTTCTAGGGGTTTTATTTATCCCGTATTTAACATGCCCCTTCTGGAGAGCAGTAACGACTTTATTATACATTAATTAGTTTGTGAGCAATCCACTCTACTGATAAATGTGCAAAAACTCTCAGGGCTAGAGCTATAAAAAGCACTGTTAGTTAATAATTTAAAAATTGTAATTACTTATTTAAAGAGAAATAAGGCGTTAAAAAATAAATAAATCACAGAAAATTAATTAATGAGATATGATATTATGGAGTAGAAATATGGTTAAGAAGATTTTAGTTATACTTAATTAGCAAAATGGAAATCAGGTATTGCATCTAATTTTATTGTAACATAATAATATTGGTGTATTGACGTTGGTTCAAAAGAACTATCATTATTCTTGTTATATTGTCTGATTTATGAAACTTTCCAATCTAGAAGAGATTTGGCAATATGCGAGTTAATACTCGGGTAAAATCGAATATTACCGAATTTAATTTCAAAAGACGAAAATTATCGATTTTATAAACAAAACCTGACAAAGCGAGAATAATATTTTTTCAGAATTAAATATGGAAGTAGGACGTACTAATCAATAAATTCAAATTTGTAAATTATACCTTATAATTTTAATAGTGAGAAATCTTGTCATAAAAATTATAGCTCTTCACAGAAAATTCGAGAAATGTCAAGTTACAAATTCTAAACCAAAAAATGACTAAACGTTACCGGGAACCTTTTTCCTACCATGGACATAATTGACAATCAATTAAATGATGCAACAGAACCTTATGATTTAATGCTTAATGATGGCGGTAAATCGCTTTTAATAAAATTCATACTAAAAACAAGGTTACCGAATAGTGGAAAATTGACATTAAACAGTTAAACACGCCTTCTTCGTAAAAAAATTGGGCACCGGTATAAAGCTAAACTATAACGCTCTAAACAAGGCAAAAATCTATAGAATATAACTACCTATTATTAGTATAATGGTATAGACAGTTTAGCAAAACCATAAAATGGAAAAACCCCAGTAAACATAATAAATACACGATTAAGTCAAGTTTGCTTAAAAAATTGAATACCAAAAACGCAAAAATTGACGAATCTCCTTATCAGAGTACCTTACTTGAGCTGGCAAAAAAATTTCCTAACTTGTTAAAATTAAATTGTTTAAATAAGGAAGAGAAAACTTTAATAGAAAATATTTGTGTAAAATTTGCGGGTATTTTTCATATAGTGACTGATAAATTATCTGTCACAAATTTTTAGAAAGAATCTATTCTGGTAAAACTAAACTCAACACCAGCATAATGCTGTTGTGGGGTTTACTACAAAATTTTAAACCAACACTCTTCGCCATTCTCAAATGTATTGCCATCAGTACTATCTCCCATGTTAATCTTAGGATTGTAACCTTACGGCCCCCGGCTCATACGACCGGAGTAAAAAGCTGAAAGAAATTTTAATTAGTGGGTTATTAAAATGGGTTAATTAAATAATTAAGATATTTAAGTACAAAGCTGAAAAATAAAATTATTATTAGTATTATTTTCAGCAAAAAATTTGTGCCCTGGAAGGTCTGATTTAACACAAAAGTGTTATCGCACGACTCATGGAATTGAGTCATTATTCACCTATTCCAGAATTTCCCGCGTGACATTCAAATACATAAAATAATGCATTAGTATGCCTCACATACAATAAAGGAACATGCTCTGATGTGACCGTTTAGATTCGGGCAGAATCTAAGGCCGACCCTACGTTGTGTTCGTCAGGTTCGCTGAAAAATACTAATTGGAGTATTATACAGAGTGAAGAAAAATTAACTCAAAGTTTATTATGGACGTTTTATGGATTGTGTAAAAACACTTCTTTTTAATGAAATTGAGAAACTCATCAGATGGCAGAATTTAGACTTATGCAGTCAGATAAAAAAAAATGCAACATGGAAATTGGTTCAGAGAAAGCTCTAGCAACGCACTCTCGACCACGTTTCCAAAGGAATCCCCTACCCTGTGCACCGGACGGGACGGAGGGGCTGTCGCCTATCCCTGTAGGGTATCCTCTACTATCGGTTGCTGGAATGTGCTGTCGCACCGGTCTGTCGGCCGCCGTCCCACGTCGAAGGAAACACTGTAACCCTGTTAATGGTCTGGATCAAAAGAACGGAACCTTCACTATTCCTTGAGCAACTCCCAATAAATATTACTTTTAGAAAATAATTATTCTTCTTTTATTTTATAAAACTACCACCGAATGGTTTTAAACTGTTGTTTGGCCTAGTATAGAACATAGAAAATGAGAAATTCTTTCTTTTCCCTGCCTGATAAAAATCCCCTCTTCCTCACGAGTTTTACCTCGATGCTACGTCCAGCGTGGGCTGTCGCCCCATAGCAGCGCGATGGAGGAGCATGGATATAGGATAACCCCGAACTTAAACCATTTAGGAAAAATAATTGAATTCTCCTAGCAGTGATTTATAGTTTATTATTTTAAGTTGAATTTTGACTAGACGTCAGCAACAGATACTATTTGGAAAATAAAACGGTATTAACGCCATAACAACTTGGAGTAGAAAAAAACTAAATAATGGAGAAAGCTTGATTCAACAAAACACATGAAAAATTACTAACCTGAAACATTAGTGAAACTGATATTCTCTAAGTCAATGTTTTCAGGCGTCTGCATTTTTTTTATAATAAACTTGGTTCCCACTGAAAACTGATAGAAGTTAATAAGTGATCCTTTCGATGTTCTCACTAGGCCAGCAAGGCGATATTCTCCCACCAATTTCGTCCTTCCACTTTTTTAGTAATCTGCGCCAACTACCCTGTCGATGAAACGGCGTAAAAAACATGCAAGGCGCTGCATCGCTCCCCGGGCAGACTCGAGAGTCCAAAGGTCACGCGCAATCTTCAGAAAAATAAAATCAAACAAAAAGTAGACTAATTACTGAATCTCTTTTAATTAACTTAACTTATAAAAAAATATGGTATTTTAATGGCACAATTAATAATTATACTAATATACACTTACCAGGTTTTTTTCCCAATAATATATCAGGGTAAATTAACACCACAACATGATTAAAACACAACACAGTCAAATAAGGCTGAAATAAATTAATGTTAGGATGCTACAGTGCCGGTTAGGTCAAGAATTATTTAAAGATACAATTTAATATAAGAGCAAAAATAATTTAAAATATAGACACCTGGGTCTGCTTCGTTACAGGATTTAATTCAAAAAATAAACCATTTAAAACAGCGATTCAATCGAAGCTATATAAATTACGTTTTGTGTACTATGACAGCTTTGATACGCATGCACATTAGTTATTAATTAAAACTTATCACATACATTTAAAAAATTAAAAAAATAAAAGTTACGAGACAAAACACCCCATTATAGAACAAATTAAATCTTTCGACGAGAGATAAGTATTTGATTTTATTATTTTTTAAAATGTATAGGTTGTATATGTATGGGATATATAGGAATATTTTAAAATAAAGAACCTAATAGAACTTCTAGGGGTTTTATTTATCCCGTATTTAACATGCCCCTTCTGGAGAGCAGTAACGACTTTATTATACATTAATTAGTTTGTGAGCAATCCACTCTACTGATAAATGTGCAAAAACTCTCAGGGCTAGAGCTATAAAAAGCACTGTTAGTTAATAATTTAAAAATTGTAATTACTTATTTAAAGAGAAATAAGGCGTTAAAAAATAAATAAATCACAGAAAATTAATTAATGAAATATGATATTATGGAGTAGAAATATTGTTAAGAAGATTTTAGTTATACTTAATTAGCAAAATGGAAATCAGGTATTGCATCTAATTTTATTGTAACATAATAATATTGGTGTATTGACGTTGGTTCAAAAGAACTATCATTATTCTTGTTATATTGTCTGATTTATGAAACTTTCCAATCTAGAAGAGATTTGGCAATATGCGAGTTAATACTCGGGTAAAATCGAATATTACCGAATTTAATTTCAAAAGACGAAAATTATCGATTTTATAAACAAAACCTGACAAAGCGAGAATAATATTTTTTCAGAATTAAATATGGAAGTAGGACGTACTAATCAATAAATTCAAATTTGTAAATTATACCTTATAATTTTAATAGTGAGAAATCTTGTCATAAAAATTATAGCTCTTCACAGAAAATTCGAGAAATGTCAAGTTACTAATTCTAAACCAGAAAATGACTAAACGTTACCGGGAACCTTTTTCCTACCATGGACATAATGGACAATCAATTAAATGATGCTACAGAACCTTATGATTTAATGCTTAATGATGGCGGTAAATCGCTTTTAATAAAATTCATACTAAAAACAAGGTTACCGAATAGTGGAAAATTGACATTAAACAGTTAAACACGTCTTCTTCGTAAAAAAATTGGGCACCGGTATAAAGCTAAACTATAATGCTCTAAACAAGGCAAAAATCTATAGAATATAACTACCTATTATTAGTATAATGGTATAGACAGTTTAGCAAAACCATAAAATGGAAAAACCCCAGTAAACATAATAAATACACGATTAAGTCAAGATTGCTTAAAAAATTGAATACCAAAAACGCAAAAATTGACGAATCTCCTTATCAGAGTACCTTACTTGAGCTGGCAAAAAAATTTCCTAACTTGTTAAAATTAAATTGTTTAAATAAGGAAGAGAAAACTTTAATAGAAAATATTTGTGTAAAATTTGGGGGCATTTTTCATATAGTGACTGATAAATTATCTGTCACAAATTTTTAGAAAGAATCTATTCTGGTAAAACTAAACTCAACACCAGCATAATGTTGTTGTGGGGTTTACTATAAAATTTTAAACCAACACTCTTCGCCATTCTCAAATGGAGGATATAAATAAACAATTTTAAAAATCTATGAAGAAGGAATAATTAAGAACGTGTAGAGGGAATTTAACTGATTCCAAAAAATACTAATGGTAGCGGAGACAAACGAAGCAGGCTTGTTTTAAGCTTCATAATTTAAGATCAGATGTTTTCAGATCAAAAATTTCCACTTCCAAAAATTACCGATGTCTTAAACCTGAAAAAGAGTGCTATACTTAATTTTTGTCTGTGGTTGTGACTTACGGATGGACTGCAGTAGTTTGTCGTATATTTGTACCATGTCACACTAAAATGGTGATAAGTTCTCACATTCACAGTTTTACTCAACGGCAGTGCTAAAATCACTTAATGCTCCTGGGTGCAAAAGTGGTGCATGGGTATTGGCCAATATATTTATATCATTTAAATCTTAGTCAGGGATACAATCAGGTAGGAGTTAAATGAGGATGGTATCAAGGCTAAACAAGGATGAAATAGTGATATGGGTCGGAGAGTGGAAACCAATAATTCTTTTAATTCACGTTTGCAAAAACTTAAAGCTTGAGGTGCAATTTGTTTTTGATAAGCGTTGATAAATTTAAAGATTTTCCCAGTAGGTAGGGAAATAAATCCTTTTTTTTTGCATAGCTACATTTTTAAATACAGGGTGTTAATTAATGTCATGCAGATATTTCAGAGAGTGATAGTACTCGTCAAAATAAGAAAAAAATGCAAATATATGCATGGTCTAAAACGCGTTATTTTCGTTATACAGGGTGGCAAAGTTTCAATTTTCTCGTATTTTGCGTTTTCTCGCCTTTATTCTGTGATAATTGTTTCAATAAAGTATCAAAATTGTCGGTCGCAGTATACAGAGTGTTACATTTTCTTGAATCGGTTACAATTTTATCTTTCAGAACTTTTTTTTTGGAGCTCCCTGTATAAATTCCAGTATGAAATTTGAACTCTCTGTTCCTTTGTTTAGCGTTCTCGTCTCTTGTACTATTCTCGTATCTGTGACCGTTTTCGATTTATTTGCAAAAATAGCCGTCGATGGAAATTAACTGTAGGCGAAATAAAGCAGAGTAAAAAGCTGTTTTTATTTGTATGTATTCTAAGTAATTATTTTCATTTTTATTTTAGATCAACCCACAGGGTTATCAACAATCAGATAAAAACATTACAAACAAATAAATTAATAGAAAACAATTAATTAGTTAATCAAATGAAAATAAAGCAAAATTATACAAACTGTTAAAAATGTCCGCCTCTTGCTAAAATGCACGAATCAAGTCTTCGCCTCATGGTCTGACGGACTCCGCCAAATATTCGAGGAGTATTGCGAATGATGTCGCATGAAGCTATAATTCTGTTTCTTAAATCCTCTTCTGTCTGGACTGGGGTCTGATACGCTAATGCTTTTAGGTGTCCCCAGAAAAAGAATTCCAAGCTATTTAGGTCTGGGGATCTAGCAGGCCACGGCTGAGGTCTCCCTCGAACTATCCAACGGTTGTTAAAAATTTGATTGAGAAAGTTTCTCACCTCTATGCTGTGGTGCACCACATTTGGTTTCTGACAAGAATTGGTACCTCTTCTAGCAGCCCTGGGAGTTCCTCTTTAAGAAATTGACGATATTATTGTCCGTTTAGCCTTGCTGATAGGAAAAATGGTCCTATCAAATAATCTCCAATAATGCCGGCCCACACATGTACTGAAAACTGTTCTTGGAAATTATTTTTTGTATCGAATGCGGATTCTCTTCTGCCCAAAAATGGTTGTTGTGAAAATTGTTTATGGCATTCCTTGAGAAATTTGCTTCATCGCTAAATAAAATCGTGTTTTCAAATAACGGATTTTGGGCTAGCATTTGTAGGAACCATTGGCAAAAATTAAAACGTACTGGAAAGTCACTTGGGAGAAGAGCTTGAACCCTTTAGATGTGGTAAGGATACATTAAGTTGTCTATTAAAATTTTCCAGATAAGCACAAATGAAATGTTAAGTGTTGCGACAATTTTTCTCGTACTATGAGTGGATTTCTTGAACGATCCATTCTCACATAGTCGATTATGTAGATTTGCGAATGTCCGTGGGTCAGGCAGTATTCGATTTGGATACCTTTGTGCATACAGTCGTCTGGCTTCATAACTCCGGAAACGTCAAACAAAAAAAAAATTGCAACAAAATGTCAGAAGGATAATAAACAGAATTAACAGTTGCCTATCCCAGCCTACTATCTTTTTCTCATATTTATTATTGCGCTATTTCGTCTACACTGAATTTCCATCGAATCCATCGATGGCTATTTTTGCAAAGAAATTGAAAACGGTCACAGATACGAGAATAGTGCAAGAGACCAGAACGCTAAACAGAGGAACAGGGAGTTCAAATTTCATACTGAAATTCATACAGGGAGCTCCAAAAAAAAGTTCTGAAAGATAAAATTGTAGCCGATTCAAGAAAATGTAACACCCTGTATACTACGACCGACAATTTTGATACTATGTTGTAGAGATTCTAAAAAATGGTTGATGTTCCAAATTTAAAACAATTATCACAGAATATAAGCAAGAAAACGCAAGATACGAGAAAAAAAATTGAAACTTTGCCACCCTGTATAACGAAAATACCGCATTTTAGACCATGCATATATTTGCATTTTTTTCTTATTTTGACGAGTACTATCACCCCCTGAAATATCTGCATGACATTAATTAACACTCTGTATGTAGCTTTTGTCTAAAGGTTTTTTGCTATTTCAGGATCATAAAAGTTACTAATTCTATGACAATTATTATTGTTCTATTTAAAATATAATCAGTAATTTTAACCTCGAAAATATATTAAAATAAAAAATATATTGTAGTCACATTAATCACTATATATCTATCACTCTCCTGCAGTAATTTAGGATAGACAAACCCAATTAGATGGTGATATACAGGGTGATCAGTTAAGGGTACGGAGCGGTTATATCCCGAAAACTATTCATGTTACGATTTAAAGGTAAAAATATGATTAACAAATATTGCCAAAAGAATTTGAATAAAAATACTTTTAAGTTCCTAATTTTACCGCTAGGGGTCGTATTTGCTTGATATGTTGTCACAAAAAGTCGTTAAAATCTCCTAACGTTTCATATTTAATATAGGTAAGAAATTTATTTTTTACATTCTTTGTTCAAATATCTACAAATTTTATAATGACAATTTTTCTCTTATTACCATGGCAACGGCAGGGTAACCGATAATAATTTAGATACTTTAAACTGATGTAACTTAGGTTTGCGATAACCGAATATAACAAACTAGGGCTTATTTTAAAGGTCTTTTAAAGCTGATTAAACATGGCTTTTAAAAAAATTTATTTGTTTCAATGCTAAGCGGTTGGTGGCGCTGTTGAAAAAAATGCTATACTAGTTCCGATTACTTCATAGTAGCAAATGGTACCCTACAGATTTTTTTACTTCGTTTGGTAGCTTATTAGTTAAGCTAACAAAATCTGAAAACCGGGGATCGATATCTCTTGTCGTTTTAAAATTATTGCGAAGATAGTATATGAGTGTCGAGACCGCTTTCATTTAACTATTGAAATAATAAAGTGCTCTAGCCAACTATCGTCTGTCAAAAATTAGATAGAGGCTAGAGGTCTCCATAGAAATGACTATTTTGTAGTTACTTTATTTTTTATTTATAACGAACACGTTTTATACATTTTTTTTTTAGATTAAAAAATGCATCATAATATTTATTAACCTTAAGTGCTTTCATCAAAAATACCATGAACAAAACAACTTCGTAAACAATAAATGATACAGAAAGACAAGTAATTTTAACTATACCAAAGAAATGTTTTTTATTACTTTAATAATAAAGGGTGTTTTGTGTCCATGAAAAATCTAAAAGTGAAGAAATGTGCAATGAAGCGAAGCATAATTATTCACTATAAACATCTATGGCATTACAGCATACGAGGAGTCCTCTTATTCTGTAATTCAAAATACGAGGTGTTCTCTGTAAAGGTGACATCTCATGAATTTTGAACATAACACTAGGCCCAATCCAGCTAACCCACATGATCAGGGGGCCAGTCATAATAATTATACGAGTCGCCGCCGGTTAGTCCTTTCACAGCTTGTCAATGAGGCTAGGATCTAATGAAATGAAACAACACCTGACGAGCCTATTGGCACGCAGTGTAGAAGAGTACTGGTGAAATGTAACGTAAAGCGACATCTCGTGGCTTCTTCTTAATCCAACCGTAAGGTCAAAAGTCAGGAAGGAAGTTCCTGTAAAGACCAGTTACCGGAGTCACCGCCAGGCAGCGTCAATAGCCTATCGTTTATGGACCAGGAACCAATAATTTCAACCTATAAAGGTTGACGTGCCTAAAAGCCACGAGATGTCGCTTTACGTTATCTCTCACCTATAGCATTATTAATTGTGTATAGGGTTATTGATTTTAAAAAGACCGCCCATCTTTATGAGTAAGTTGATGAGTTATATGAAAAATATAAATATAAAAGTTCTATTATTCTTATAAATTGTTTTATGGCGTTACACAAAATACAATTAAGCATCACATTCGTGACATATGACATAAAGATATTAGTTTTCAAATGTTTTATAAAAGTTGTAGTTCTCTATTCAGCAATATATAATTTTATGGTGTTTTTGTGTAAAGGAGACAAAAGTAATTTTGAAATTTTAATAAAGTTGGTCATGCATGCACTGGAAACTAGAAATGACGTCTAATAATATGAATAATTAATGTCGTTTGAATAATTTTTGATTTTCGGAAAAATAGTATGTATACCTCCTAGGAAAAGTCACATTCCCGGACTCTGTATTGCCACTCTAGGCTTGCGCCTCGACAGGCAATCTTTACAGTCGTCCGAAAATGTTCAGCTTTTCCTACTAGGTATACAATGTACTGTTTTTAATAGTAGGTAGGTCAGAGAAAAAATATTGACCCGGCCGTAGTACAGATATAGTTCACTCAACTAACGACATATTGACTTAAAATAAAAACAGTTATCGTGGGTATTAACATTATACCCACCCATATGTTTTATTTTTTAAGGCTTATAGTACGCTGCTGGCTATAATATACACTGAATCTTTGCTCATGCTATAAATTATTATGGATAAGCAACAAAACCCTGTTTAAGTGTGTACTAAAGTTAAAATATTAGTCACTTTGGGTCGTAAGCCTATAGGTATAATAAAAACAAAATATCACGAGGATCTTATTATTATCTCAATAAGCCCCTTTCCGATTAAAATGAATTAATGTGACTTTTATAATCAAACTACTTTAATAATTAATACCCTAAAATCAACAGTACACTTAATTTCTGAATATCTTTCCATTATACAGTCTGTTTTGAGTTAGTGGTTTCTTGATGAGTGGACTGTATATTTTCTCGCCTGGTTCGGAAACTTCTTACGCAAATAACCACACGACTATTTATTAATTCAGAAGAATATTTATTGAACAGATACAACTTTGATGCATCTATTTAAATGAATTAAAAAACATATGAACGTTTTAAACTGATTAAACAAACAATTATTTTGCTACCGCTTCACGAGCGCCTGTACCCAAGTTTGACAGTGACAGTCTCTGATATTTATATCGATCGCGAAACAGGTGTTGACTGTCGGAGCAACAACTCAACTCACATTCGAATTGCGACTGCTTGAGTTATGGCAGGGCTCTCTCTTCGCGTTGTGACGCGTCATCTTGAAGCCATCGGGGGGGGGGGGGGGGAGGAAGAGACGGAGTTACTAGGAATGCTAGGTGTGCTGGAGACTGGGAATGCGGGTAGCGGTGAATTAACGCACCGTCTAGGTTTCGCATGTCCGACGTTATTGTACGGAACACAGTCTACCGAGTGGTGCATTGCTAGACTGATCATAGTTAATACAATGTATATTTTGCTATTCTCAAATATTGGCTGCCCTTTTCATTTTACAACAAAACTGTATTGGACTTTTATGAAGGTTCATGGATGATGGACTATGTAAATAGTCAATTAAAAGTTATTTATTTATGTCATTATAAGTACTTATAACAATTATTTTATTTACTTCAATACTATATAATAGGGGAGTTAATATTTGAGGGTAGCCAAATTTATATGGGATTTCCTATGGCCAGTCTGGCGGTGCATTTCAAAAACGAAAAATGCAAAATAATAACAACCAGTCCAAATCTAACTATACATCTATAATATACTATCTAGAGTTAATAATAGTATGTTATTGGTCAGGGTTCAGACAGGCGTAATTATGACCCAAGCGTCAGTTTTAAGTTATTAAAACGGGGCGAATATTACGAAATTGGTTTTGGAAGATAATATGAAAAATTTCACTGTCAAAATTTTAATAGAATCAGTGCCAATATTGCTAAATGCCGTAAATGATGGCATTAAGCAGGTTTAAATTGATATTCCAGAAAATCGGATAATTGTGGACACTAACTAAGTGTTATAACAAATAAAAGCCGATTAAGAGGTGGTATATTAATATTTATATTTAAAAAAATTGAGAGAACGTAGGATTTGCATTTTCTTTAATCCCCTGTATAAAAGTAAAATATTTAGAACCAAAACTAGTATAATTATAAACTACAGCTCTGAAGATAAATGGATCTAGTTTTCGAAAAAAATATTATTATGATATTAGGCATAATTTGAAATGTAAAACAATGTCATAAACTTATTCGGCATTACCAAAAACACCCCAATACCGAATTTCCAAAGTACAGGGTATTCACGTTATAAGAAAATATACTCTGTACTTTTTCAGTGCCAATGCTATTAGATTTTCTCAATATTTACCCTTAGAACGTAAGTCAGCATAACAAACAAGCGCCTAATAACAATTAAATATTATTTTAAAGTTTAAGTGACATTTCACATTATTTCGGTGTTTGCACACTTGTAAAAAGTGAAAAGTTTATTTTCTTATAACGTGAATACTCTAAACACTATACTTTTAAAATTCGGTATTGGGGTGTTTTTGGTACCGCTGAATAAAATTATGATATTATTTTACAGTTAAAACTATGCCTAATATTTTTGTTGTAAAATTACGTACATTTTTCTTCATAGCCACTGGTGGAATTTTAAATATACTAACGTGTCACAATCTCCGGATGGGGAAGTACCTTTCACCCAAATTGTTCATAAATCGCATTGTTAATAAAGGGGCTATAATCTAGGTGTCATGAAAAGTTAGACATACTGTCTAGTGTGTCTCATTTAAAGAAACAAGATGTTATTTCCTACAAACTTTTGGGCTACTTCGTATAATGTAAAATATTTTTGAAATATGCACCTAGGCCATCCCCAATCATATTACATATTATATATATATATACACTAGTAAATATTGGGGACTGCAGCAAATGAAAGAGTACTCTTTAAAGTTATTCCAAGCTTTTGGAAATCGTAAATTTTATTTCCATCTTCAGGGAGACTACAAATTTACATAAAATAATATTAGGAGATTTGTTCAAATTAATAATTAAATGTTTTTACTTACAACTTTGGTGAGATTGTTCATAAAGATGTTAATATAATAATTATTAATAAAAGACATTCGAACAGAAAAACGTGTTGAAAATCCAAGTCAATCATAAATACAACTACAGTTCAGAAATAATATTAAAAACATTGTATATGGACGAAGAAACACACAATTTAAAATAAAATCAAACTTAGTTGTTCACATTTTTAAAAAATTCGTTAATTATTTGAAATTATGGAAATATTAAGCGGGAAAACATGACTTGCGTGTCACCATCTTAAGTGACTGAATAGGTTAGGAAATACTGTCGTTTTTATATGTCATTGAAATTTGTCAGAATTATTTATAATGCGGTTTGTATCAAGATAATATTGAATTGAGAAGATTCGGATTTAAGTGTTATCATGCAGCATACTTGAAAAATCGTTGTACTGCATTATACGAGGTTCGAAATGTTATTATTGATATTGGTATTGATTGTTAGTAAATTTTTGTCTAAATGAAGCAGGTATGAGTAGATTACACTTAAATGTTGGATATCCGTTCTTTTATTCATACTATTAGGTTCCTGTGCAATAAATGTCATTTCCAAAAACAATCTTTTTTTATAGTTAGTTTGTGAGGTTAAAATCTCAGCTGAATTGAAATTAATATTATGGTCCAAATTATTTGCATGTTCTGCAAGGGCACATCTCTCTGGATGGTGTCTACAGTCACTCTTGTGGTTCGTGATCCTACTAGACGAGGGTCTAGTAGTTTGACCTATGTATACTTTATTGCAGTCTGCACAAGGGATTTTGTAGACAACATCTGATAATTGATTAGACTGTGTTTTGTCTTTGATTTTTGAGTGAATAGAGTTTATTGTAAGTACAGGTTTGTATGCAATCTTTATATCATTGATTTCTCTGAATAGTCTAGATAATTTTGGGGTGACTTCCTTTATGTAAGGCAATGAAGTGAATTTAAAGTTTAAAGTTGCTTCAGTTATATTCCTGTTTGCATTTTGGATATCGTTCATGTTAGGTGCTTGTGTTATGGTGGAAGACGTGCTGAACAGTATCTTTTTTACCAGGGTGGCAGGGTATGAGTTATTGATGAATAGTTGGAGGAGGATTTTAAGGTTCTTATTTAGGAAAGATGGATGTGAAATTTTCGAAACTCTCGTTTTCATTTGTTTTATTAAGTTCACTTTAACGCTGTGTTTATGGTAGGAATGATAGTTTAAATATCTACCTGCACTACAAGGTTTTTGGTACCAGTCTATGGCAATTGTGTTGTCTATATTGCGTATAAATCTGGTATCTAGGAACGGAACTGAATGAGAGTCATCTTCCGTTTCTATTGTGAACTGAATATATTGATCATAGTCATTGAGAGTCTCTACTATTTCAGTTATGCCATCTGCAGGAAGTGCAAGGATGATATCGTCAACATATTTTTTTAAAAAGAAGGGTTTGAAAGAAAGAACTGGTAAGACAACGTCCAACAGGTCGTCCATAACATAGTTAGCCAAAATAGGTGATATTGATGCACCCATAGGTGTTCCAAAAGTTTGTCTATAGAAAGAATTATTGAAAGAAAAGTAAGTATTTTCGAATAGAAATGATATTATGTCTAAAAAAGTTTCTCTGTTGATATTGCAGAAATTACTGATGCGGTGCCAATTTTTGTGAATCGCTTTTTTTGCAGCGTCAAGATAAACGTTGCTGAAGAGGGAGACCACGTCCAAGCTTGCCAGGACATAATTTGTAGGCAATTGTAAGTTATTGTAAGTGTTGGCTATTTCAAAGGAATCTCTGATGTAATATTCATTATTATAATCATATGCTTTTGTGAGAATGTCTGTAATAAAACCTGCAATAAACTCGGTGGGTGCGCCTATGGACGCGACAATAGGTCTTACTGAAAGAGTGGGTTTATGAATTTTTGGAAGTGAATAAAATTTTGGAGAAATGCCCTTGTAGTTAGTTAGTTTCTTTTTTGTAGGTTCATCTATTTGGTTGGTATTATGTAGTTTTTTTATTAAATTGTTACATTTGGTTTGAATAGACGATGTAGGGTCATTACGTAATTTAGTGTAGGATGAATTGTTACTGATAATGTCGTCTGACAATTCAATATATTGTGTTTTGTTCATGACCACTGTAACATTACCCTTGTCTGATCTTGTTAAAATTAGATTAGGGTTATCTTTAAGAAACTTTTTTGATTTATTGTATAGATTATGGATTAATGAATTTTGTTTTATGTTAGTATGTATGTGGTTGGTAATGACATTTGTCGCTCGTGCTATTGTGATGTTTCTGAGGGATGCATCATCAATAGAAGAAGTGATGTAATCAATATCTGCTAAAACATTTTTAATTGATATATCTTTGCCTAGAGTAGGCTCAATGCTAAATTTTGGGCCTATAGATAAAAAACTCTGTACGTCAGTCGGAATTTGTGTGTCTGAAATATTTTTTATCCATTGAGGTTTAGTGTTTAGTATTTTATTGATTTGATTGTTATGTAATTTATTTAATTTATTGATATTTTTAGTTTTAGCATTGAGCCTACTCTAGGCAAAGATATATCAATTAAAAATGTTTTAGCAGATATTGATTACATCACTTCTTCTATTGATGATGCATCCCTCAGAAACATCACAATAGCACGAGCGACAAATGTCATTACCAACCACATACATACTAACATAAAACAAAATTCATTAATCCATAATCTATACAATAAATCAAAAAAGTTTCTTAAAGATAACCCTAATCTAATTTTAACAAGATCAGACAAGGGTAATGTTACAGTGGTCATGAACAAAACACAATATATTGAATTGTCAGACGACATTATCAGTAACAATTCATCCTACACTAAATTACGTAATGACCCTACATCGTCTATTCAAACCAAATGTAACAATTTAATAAAAAAACTACATAATACCAACCAAATAGATGAACCTACAAAAAAGAAACTAACTGACTACAAGGGCATTTCTCCAAAATTTTATTCACTTCCAAAAATTCATAAACCCACTCTTTCAGTAAGACCTATTGTCGCGTCCATAGGCGCACCCACCGAGTTTATTGCAGGTTTTATTACAGACATTTTCACAAAAGCATATGATTATAATAATGAATATTACATCAGAGATTCCTTTGAAATAGCCAACACTTACAATAACTTACAATTGCCTACAAATTATGTCCTGGCAAGCTTGGACGTGGTCTCCCTCTTCAGCAACGTTTATCTTGACGCTGCAAAAAAAGCGATTCACAAAAATTGGCACCGCATCAGTAATTTCTGCAATATCAACAGAGAAACTTTTTTAGACATAATATCATTTCTATTCGAAAATACTTACTTTTCTTTCAATAATTCTTTCTATAGACAAACTTTTGGAACACCTATGGGTGCATCAATATCACCTATTTTGGCTAACTATGTTATGGACGACCTGTTGGACGTTGTCTTACCAGTTCTTTCTTTCAAACCCTTCTTTTTAAAAAAATATGTTGACGATATCATCCTTGCACTTCCTGCAGATGGCATAACTGAAATAGTAGAGACTCTCAATGACTATGATCAATATATTCAGTTCACAATAGAAACGGAAGATGACTCTCATTCAGTTCCGTTCCTAGAAACCAGATTTATACGCAATATAGACAACACAATTGCCATAGACTGGTACCAAAAACCTTGTAGTGCAGGTAGATATTTAAACTATCATTCCTACCATAAACACAGCGTTAAAGTGAACTTAATAAAACAAATGAAAACGAGAGTTTCGAAAATTTCACATCCATCTTTCCTAAATAAGAACCTTAAAATCCTCCTCCAACTATTCATCAATAACTCATACCCTGCCACCCTGGTAAAAAAGATACTGTTCAGCACGTCTTCCACCATAACACAAGCACCTAACATGAACGATATCCAAAATGCAAACAGGAATATAACTGAAGCAACTTTAAACTTTAAATTCACTTCATTGCCTTACATAAAGGAAGTCACCCCAAAATTATCTAGACTATTCAGAGAAATCAATGATATAAAGATTGCATACAAACCTGTACTTACAATAAACTCTATTCACTCAAAAATCAAAGACAAAACACAGTCTAATCAATTATCAGATGTTGTCTACAAAATCCCTTGTGCAGACTGCAATAAAGTATACATAGGTCAAACTACTAGACCCTTGTCTAGTAGGATCACGAACCACAAGAGTGACTGTAGACACCATCCAGAGAGATGTGCCCTTGCAGAACATGCAAATAATTTGGACCATAACATTAATTTCAATTCAGCTGAGATTTTAACCTCACAAACTAACTATAAAAAAAGATTGTTTTTGGAAATGACATTTATTGCACAGGAACCTAATAGTATGAATAAAAGAACGGATATCCAACATTTAAGTGTAATCTACTCATACCTGCTTCATTTAGACAAAAATTTACTAACAATCAATACCAATATCAATAATAACATTTCGAACCTCGTATAATGCAGTACAACGATTTTTCAAGTATGCTGCATGATAACACTTAAATCCGAATCTTCTCAATTCAATATTATCTTGATACAAACCGCATTATAAATAATTCTGACAAATTTCAATGACATATAAAAACGACAGTATTTCCTAACCTATTCAGTCACTTAAGATGGTGACACGCAAGTCATGTTTTTCCGCTTAATATTTCCATAATTTCAAATAATTAACGAATTTTTTAAAAATGTGAACAACTAAGTTTGATTTTATTTTAAATTGTGTGTTTCTTCGTCCATATACAATGTTTTTAATATTATTTCTGAACTGTAGTTGTATTTATGATTGACTTGGATTTTCAACACGTTTTTCTGTTCGAATGTCTTTTATTAATAATTATTATATTAACATCTATATGAACAATCTCACCAAAGTTGTAAGTAAAAACATTTAATTATTAATTTGAACAAATCTCCTAATATTATTTTATGTAAATTTGTAGTCTCCCTGAAGATGGAAATAAAATTTACGATTTCCGAAAGCTTGGAATAACTTTAAAGAGTACTCTTTCATTTGCTGCAGTCCCCAATATTTACTAGTGTATTTCTCAACTAGTCAGCAACGACTACCCTCTCGATATATATATATATATATATTTTCGCCAAGCTCTTTAGTTCTCGTGTAGCCTTCCACCAGATTTTCGTTTGATCACCCTGTATTATCTGGAATAAGGAAGTTTTCTAAAATATGCACGGTCTGACTTCAGAAATTCTGCTAAGCTTTTTTTAATTTTTATTTTGTACAGTTACTACCCAATGCAGATTTCTTTTTTATTTACACACTTTTTTTGTTTGTTGCAGATTCAGCGATAAAATGAAACTATTACGCCATTTGACCAAAGTATGATACGACTGCTGACAATAGCCTCATTCTTTGTGGCTAGTATCAGTCTCATAAATTGCAATGAATCGGACGCTTCTAGAACATTAACCCCTTCGACGGGTGCAAACATCGATTCCTTATCAACAAAAGCTATAAGTATCACTCAACGATCAGTTTATGTTGCCAATACAGCACCGGCAAAGAAATGGAAAGATAAAACCAATTATGTAACAACTGCGATGCCTGAAAATATAAAATTCGATGCACTTAAAGATATTTCTAAATGTGACCATAAAAGGACGTTAAAAAATTGTTCTCATGGAGTCGGTAAAAAATCCGATGGGGTGCGTCAAAAAAAGCAAGAGAAAAAAAGCGGAGCATTTAGTGAAGATACTGGAGATAAATTAGTCGGTAAGTTTGCTGTTTAGGGCTTTTAAGGTTTAATGTTTATTAATTTTCTCTAGGTAGACTTCACTTTGTATATCTTAAGTCTGGTAAAAAAGTGAATGTTTTAATATAAGTTTAAATTGTTATAATAGGATTGTATTTTATGGAAACAGAAATTTAAAAAAAATTATGTTTTCCAGAAATATTAAACCTAGTTGACAATAACTTGATTTTATTGAAAGTCTGAGATTTGCTTTAAAATGTTTAAAAAAATTAATGTAAAAATTATAAAATCAATAACGCCATATAGTTCACCTTACGGTTCGAGAGCTACAACGTCTGAGGAGGCAGGGCGGTAAAAGAAAAGTCGCCATGATGCGATGGTGACAGCATAGGCGTGCGCAATAATATATTATACAAAAAACAATCTTAGAACTAATCCTTAAGGAACTCATAACAAAAGAACAGATACATGCGGAAACTTAAATTCGTTTTACGAGAATTAAAGCCAGCATAAACTTATATCTAAATATTATACGGATTATACCATAAGTTGCTTCTTTGTTTAAACGAGCAGAGTGGCATGTTTTGACCTCATAATTTGTCGAAATGCAATTATACAAATATAAAATAATAATTAGCACATTTAAAGCTTAAATGTGATTAAAAAAAAAAAACTTCCATGTATAGATTTCCATGCGTTTTAAATAACACATTGAAAATGGAACCATTTGAAGAATAATTTAAAAACTAAATATTTTAAAATCTTATTGTCGCATAATATATATTGTCAGGTGCAGTTACCGATTTCACAATAATTGAGTGATATGTTAAAACAACGGTGTAAACACAGATTTTTCCTTGTCTGGGAAATAAGAAAAACGTTTTATTACAGTCGAGTCGGTGGTTCTTTGACGGTGTGTCATGGATAAACGATCAAGAGGCAACGTGACTTACAACACTCCATCTCTATTCATTATAGCGCTCAAAGTTACTAAAAACATAATAGAGCGTCTTCTGGGTTGCGCAATACGTCTCGAATTCAAAGTAACGAGCTAGACAGAGACAAAAGATATTTAAACAGTTGTCTATTGTTGTTAAAGTCATCGTTTCGAACTGTCAACTTTAATTTGTGTTTAAACGGTTTCGTGCCTTAAAATTCAATTTAATCCTATAAGTTGTTCTTTTTAGAGCCACTTTTATCCTATGGTTATAGTCACGTGAAAGTAGGGACGCACCGGCAAAAGAACCCCCGTTTCGACTGTATCTATTAATTGTTTTGACAAATAAAGTGTCTTTAACCTTAAATTTATTTGAGTTGGCCGTATATGGAATCCTATGAGCTTATTTGCTACATTTTGATAAAACAACGTTGTTAATAATAAAGTACGACTGAAAATCCCAAACTTGTTTATTAAACTGTGACTTATTATAAATTTTTTATTTAAGACTTCATCACCGCAAGCATACCACTGAACATAACGCATGCAAATTAAATACAGTTTTTCCGCTCAGTCACAACCGATTTCAGAGATAACGGGTAAAATGTTTAACTTTGGTTAAAAAGATATTGAAGGGCAACCCTATATGCGAGGATTTTTATGGACTACATTTTTTTATATGCCTTTCATTTTTGAAATACATGCAATAATATATTTATCAATATTAGAAGTGCAACTTTATATATGGTTTTCTCCATAGAATTTCTCAGTCACTCAACAAAGGTGAGGCTTTTCTCTTTTTTCTCTTGAGAAGGTAGAACATATTAATTTGGTAATATTTAATCATCAGTTAAAAACTGCAAACAGTAAGACACTCTAAGTACTAGCAGAGTAATTTAGAAAGGCATACACATTCATTGAACCATCCACTACTGTGTTTTACCTTGTTTATTTTCTAAGGTCGAAACTAGTCCGACTCAATTTTCAAACTTATATTGAACATCTAACTCATATGGTGAATCCCTCCCATATATATGCCCTCGATACCCAAATCTAGGGTGTAGTGTAGTTAATATAAAAATTTTGGTGGTAAAGACAGACTTTCGTTTCCCTTTAAAATACATAACCACAGACCATGGACTACTTCTTAAATCTTAAAATTATAGAGAATTTTATTCTCAACGATATTAATTTTATTATTCTCGTCATTTTTCGTCGCGAAATTAACAGAAACCCAGTTACACGCGAAAAGAATTTTCAACAAATTCGAGAATGACCAAATCGAGCAATAACTCTATAAATAATAGAAATATCAAAAATTCTTGAAAGTAGAAAATTATGCAGAATTTTATTCCTAACAATATTAGTCTGTCCCCTTTTCGTCGCGAAATCAACAGAAACCGAGCTAAATGCGAAAAGCAAGGCATTTCATACAGGTGGTTTCAAAAAAGTACTAGTTAAGAAATTTTAAACCAAAATAAGATACGTCCCTATAAACCCCATTATAAGCATACATAAAAGATGGCAAAAGGTTGGATTTTTGTTTGTGTGTAGGGAGTAAGATTTTAGGTGGTAATAGGGGATTCCATAAACTTACATTGCTCTCGGATGAGTCCACGTTTTCGACGAATGGACTGTGACATCGCAACATGTGCGCTATTGGAATGATGCTTATCCTATGTTCAGAATCCCAACCCGACGTCAGTATTTTAAAAAAGTAAATGTTTGGTGCACTTTTTCCTATAATAATAGGATCGTATTTCTTTGAGAACACTTGTAAATACTTGTAATGGAAATTTTTATTTAAAGATGTTAAATACGGTTTTTTGCTGATCATGTGGGACAACTGCTTAGATTTCCTAAGTAACATGTACTTCCAGCAAGATGATTGTACGGCCTATTTTGCTAGGAATGAAAGGATTGGCTTGATTTGAAATTTGGACAAAAGTGGATCGGGCGAAACGGTCCAGTATTATGGTCCTCAAGAAGTCCCGACGTTACGTTGGCAGATATGTAGTTGTGGGGATGCCTAAAACAGTTAATTTATGCCAAATGATGAAAATATTTTAAAACATAGAATTATACAAGCTGTAGAAGCAATATCCCTAGAAAAAGTGCGGAGTAGTTATGACTATCTTATAGATCAACTGAAAAAATGCGTTCTTCATGGTGGAGCAGTGTTCGAATAATTATTGTTATGCTATTTGATTTTGGTTTATTTTTATGAATTATGCTTTAATTTATAACCATGTATTGGTTAACCTTTATCGTATTTTGTTTAATATTTTATTTTTTATTTCGAAGTAATTTGACATAAATAATTGCGTATTCTTTGCTCCGTCGTTAACATTGTAAACTTTCTTGTCACTGTAGTAATTTATTTCTGAGGTACCTTATCAAAAGTAATACTTAAGGATATACAAAATCAAAGCTACACCTACCAAACTTTTCAGTGAAATGCAAATTTAAAGCAAAAATGTTATAAATCTTTAAAAATCTTTAAAAATCCTTACTTGTCAGATGGAGTAGAATAAATATAATATACTAATTAGGAAATTATTTCCTAGCCATCTGATTAAACCTTATACTATAAGGCCGTATTTGGCTAACACAGTTAGCGCTACAATACTAAATTGATTGCTTAAAACTACCAAGAAAGGAAGACCCTTCTGTTGGTAGGATGCTGCTACCTATGGACCGGTTTCGAACTTATTGGTTCTCGTCAGCATAGGGTAAGCGCAGACATACCTAACAACAGAAAGACCTCAAGTCTTTATAACCAGTTTTATCGTCCTGCTCAGGCAGTGAACGACAAGTGGCGCCATCTCTTAGAAGTTTTAAGCAATCAGGAGAGAGGACTATACCTTTAGGTATATTAAAAACTTAAAAATCTTTAAAAATCCTTACTTGTCAGATGGAGTAGAATAAATATAATATACTAATTAGGAAATTATTTCCTAGCCATCTGATTAAACCTTATACTATAAGGCCGTATTTGGCTAACACAGTTAGCGCTACAATACTAAATTGATTGCTTAAAACTACCAAGAAAGGAAGACCCTTCTGTTGGTAGGATGCTGCTACCTATGGACCGGTTTCGAACTTATTGGTTCTCGTCAGCATAGGGTAAGCGCAGACATACCTAACAACAGAAAGACCTCAAGTCTTTATAACCAGTTTTATCGTCCTGCTCAGGCAGTGAACGACAAGTGGCGCCATCTCTTAGAAGTTTTAAGCAATCAGGAGAGAGGACTATACCTTTAGGTATATTAAAAACTTAAAAATCTTTAAAAATCCTTACTTGTCAGATGGAGTAGAATAAATATAATATACTAATTAGGAAATTATTTCCTAGCCATCTGATTAAACCTTATACTATAAGGCCGTATTTGGCTAACACAGTTAGCGCTACAATACTAAATTGATTGCTTAAAACTACCAAGAAAGGAAGACCCTTCTGTTGGTAGGATGCTGCTACCTATGGACCGGTTTCGAACTTATTGGTTCTCGTCAGCATAGGGTAAGCGCAGACATACCTAACAACAGAAAGACCTCAAGTCTTTATAACCAGTTTTATCGTCCTGCTCAGGCAGTGAACGACAAGTGGCGCCATCTCTTAGAAGTTTTAAGCAATCAGGAGAGAGGACTATACCTTTAGGTATATTAAAAACTTAAAAATCTTTAAAAATCCTTACTTGTCAGATGGAGTAGAATAAATATAATATACTAATTAGGAAATTATTTCCTAGCCATCTGATTAAACCTTATACTATAAGGCCGTATTTGGCTAACACAGTTAGCGCTACAATACTAAATTGATTGCTTAAAACTACCAAGAAAGGAAGACCCTTCTGTTGGTAGGATGCTGCTACCTATGGACCGGTTTCGAACTTATTGGTTCTCGTCAGCATAGGGTAAGCGCAGACATACCTAACAACAGAAAGACCTCAAGTCTTTATAACCAGTTTTATCGTCCTGCTCAGGCAGTGAACGACAAGTGGCGCCATCTCTTAGAAGTTTTAAGCAATCAGGAGAGAGGACTATACCTTTAGGTATATTAAAAACTTAAAAATCTTTAAAAATCCTTACTTGTCAGATGGAGTAGAATAAATATAATATACTAATTAGGAAATTATTTCCTAGCCATCTGATTAAACCTTATACTATAAGGCCGTATTTGGCTAACACAGTTAGCGCTACAATACTAAATTGATTGCTTAAAACTACCAAGAAAGGAAGACCCTTCTGTTGGTAGGATGCTGCTACCTATGGACCGGTTTCGAACTTATTGGTTCTCGTCAGCATAGGGTAAGCGCAGACATACCTAACAACAGAAAGACCTCAAGTCTTTATAACCAGTTTTATCGTCCTGCTCAGGCAGTGAACGACAAGTGGCGCCATCTCTTAGAAGTTTTAAGCAATCAGGAGAGAGGACTATACCTTTAGGTATATTAAAAACTTAAAAATCTTTAAAAATCCTTACTTGTCAGATGGAGTAGAATAAATATAATATACTAATTAGGAAATTATTTCCTAGCCATCTGATTAAACCTTATACTATAAGGCCGTATTTGGCTAACACAGTTAGCGCTACAATACTAAATTGATTGCTTAAAACTACCAAGAAAGGAAGACCCTTCTGTTGGTAGGATGCTGCTACCTATGGACCGGTTTCGAACTTATTGGTCCTCTCTCCTGATTGCTTAAAACTTCTAAGAGATGGCGCCACTTGTCGTTCACTGCCTGAGCAGGACGATAAAACTGGTTATAAAGACTTGAGGTCTTTCTGTTGTTAGGTATGTCTGCGCTTACCCTATGCTGACGAGAACCAATAAGTTCGAAACCGGTCCATAGGTAGCAGCATCCTACCAACAGAAGGGTCTTCCTTTCTTGGTAGTTTTAAGCAATCAATTTAGTATTGTAGCGCTAACTGTGTTAGCCAAATACGGCCTTATAGTATAAGGTTTAATCAGATGGCTAGGAAATAATTTCCTAATTAGTATATTATATTTATTCTACTCCATCTGACAAGTAAGGATTTTTAAAGATTTTTAAGTTTTTAATATACCTAAAGGTATAGTCCTCTCTCCTGATTGCTTAAAACTTCTAAGAGATGGCGCCACTTGTCGTTCACTGCCTGAGCAGGACGATAAAACTGGTTATAAAGACTTGAGGTCTTTCTGTTGTTAGGTATGTCTGCGCTTACCCTATGCTGACGAGAACCAATAAGTTCGAAACCGGTCCATAGGTAGCAGCATCCTACCAACAGAAGGGTCTTCCTTTCTTGGTAGTTTTAAGCAATCAATTTAGTATTGTAGCGCTAACTGTGTTAGCCAAATACGGCCTTATAGTATAAGGTTTAATCAGATGGCTAGGAAATAATTTCCTAATTAGTATATTATATTTATTCTACTCCATCTGACAAGTAAGGATTTTTAAAGATTTTTAAGTTTTTAATATACCTAAAGGTATAGTCCTCTCTCCTGATTGCTTAAAACTTCTAAGAGATGGCGCCACTTGTCGTTCACTGCCTGAGCAGGACGATAAAACTGGTTATAAAGACTTGAGGTCTTTCTGTTGTTAGGTATGTCTGCGCTTACCCTATGCTGACGAGAACCAATAAGTTCGAAACCGGTCCATAGGTAGCAGCATCCTACCAACAGAAGGGTCTTCCTTTCTTGGTAGTTTTAAGCAATCAATTTAGTATTGTAGCGCTAACTGTGTTAGCCAAATACGGCCTTATAGTATAAGGTTTAATCAGATGGCTAGGAAATAATTTCCTAATTAGTATATTATATTTATTCTACTCCATCTGACAAGTAAGGATTTTTAAAGATTTTTAAGTTTTTAATATACCTAAAGGTATAGTCCTCTCTCCTGATTGCTTAAAACTTCTAAGAGATGGCGCCACTTGTCGTTCACTGCCTGAGCAGGACGATAAAACTGGTTATAAAGACTTGAGGTCTTTCTGTTGTTAGGTATGTCTGCGCTTACCCTATGCTGACGAGAACCAATAAGTTCGAAACCGGTCCATAGGTAGCAGCATCCTACCAACAGAAGGGTCTTCCTTTCTTGGTAGTTTTAAGCAATCAATTTAGTATTGTAGCGCTAACTGTGTTAGCCAAATACGGCCTTATAGTATAAGGTTTAATCAGATGGCTAGGAAATAATTTCCTAATTAGTATATTATATTTATTCTACTCCATCTGACAAGTAAGGATTTTTAAAGATTTTTAAGTTTTTAATATACCTAAAGGTATAGTCCTCTCTCCTGATTGCTTAAAACTTCTAAGAGATGGCGCCACTTGTCGTTCACTGCCTGAGCAGGACGATAAAACTGGTTATAAAGACTTGAGGTCTTTCTGTTGTTAGGTATGTCTGCGCTTACCCTATGCTGACGAGAACCAATAAGTTCGAAACCGGTCCATAGGTAGCAGCATCCTACCAACAGAAGGGTCTTCCTTTCTTGGTAGTTTTAAGCAATCAATTTAGTATTGTAGCGCTAACTGTGTTAGCCAAATACGGCCTTATAGTATAAGGTTTAATCAGATGGCTAGGAAATAATTTCCTAATTAGTATATTATATTTATTCTACTCCATCTGACAAGTAAGGATTTTTAAAGATTTTTAAGTTTTTAATATACCTAAAGGTATAGTCCTCTCTCCTGATTGCTTAAAACTTCTAAGAGATGGCGCCACTTGTCGTTCACTGCCTGAGCAGGACGATAAAACTGGTTATAAAGACTTGAGGTCTTTCTGTTGTTAGGTATGTCTGCGCTTACCCTATGCTGACGAGAACCAATAAGTTCGAAACCGGGTCATAGGTAGCAGCATCCTACCAACAGAAGGGTCTTCCTTTCTTGGTAGTTTTAAGCAATCAATTTAGTATTGTAGCGCTAACTGTGTTAGCCAAATACGGCCTTATAGTATAAGGTTTAATCAGATGGCTAGGAAATAATTTCCTAATTAGTATATTATATCAAAAATGTTATTGCTATCCAAACTTAATGAAAACGATATATCTTAGAAGATGTGATGATTTGAAACAATTCTCTTAAATAGCATTGTGCTAAGAAGTTTAGAATAAGGGTACTTTACTCTTGTAGAAAATTAGAAGTTATAACTTTTTGGAAACCCTGTATACAATTTTTTTTTCATCGACAATTGTATTTTATCAGGAAGCAAAACATATATCACATAATGACGTCTGTCTAACTAATCTTGGTTAATACTATAATATTAATTATTGGAAAGTTCATCCACAATTCCATCCGTTTTCATTATGGGTGTGCAGTTTGGTACTTTTGGTGATTAGCAGAGTGGGTACTTTAGTAGAATATCTATAAAAATTAATTCATTTTTTAATAATTATCTTTAACATGTTTCTTGCTGCCGACAGATTTTTAATTAACTATTATTTACTAAATATTACCCTCACCGCGAGTGTGCGATTATAATTTGCAATATAAGGGGGAAAATAAATGGGATATATGATACAGGGTGTATGCACTATATAGGGACATGCATAGGTCCAATTATTTTATGTAATATAATATTTGAATTACATACGAATTAATATTTTATAAAAATTTAAACAGAGTATTACAGCAATAATTTTTATATTTGGGCCACATTCCTTAAACTTCTTTTGTAGCTGCAGACTTTTGTGCGTCAGCCTATAAATCAGTTCATCTGGCTTTGATTTCGATACGCTTTCTTGAAAATTCTGTGACGTATACAGCGTGTATGCTTATATTTGGAACTAACCCCTAACTTGGGACGAACGGCTGCTTATTTGGTTTTAAATAGTGAAACTCAGTCAGTGTAAATTGGGCGCCGAAACAAGGTAAGTGCTGCTTCTTAGATATTATTAGAACATTTCTAGCCCTGCCCATATTTGTTTTTTTAATTACCACTATTTTATACAATTTTGAAATTTAAGTAAAATATAGACGTATTCATAGTGCAACTAACTTATATCACAATAGGAAAACTATTTATTAAATCTTTTCGGCGCCGGCTCAATAACTAATCTTATTTCTTGTTTACATGACAAAGTTTTATATTTTTCAACGTAACTTGTGTAGATACTTGTCCGAAAATAAATCTACATTTTGTTCCTAACTTGGAACACTGTCCCAAGTAAGGGAACTGTCCCAAGTAAGGACGTTTATTATTTGGCTATTGATTTTTTTTATTTATTTATTTTTTAAACGAATTCGATATCATGAATTTTTACATGAAAGTCTAGGACAAGCGGCACAAGCAGTTCGCAGAAATTAATTATCATATCGGCAAGCGGCTGTCAAATATGGTGTACCGAAATCCTCCATTCTAAGGAAAGTCCATAAAAAACAACAACATAACTACGGCAGACCTACTGTTTTTTCATCAGAGCAGGAGGAGAAAATTTCTATATGCCTACAGCTGTGTGCGGATTGGGAAATCCCGATTACGGTACCGGATATTCGAAATATTGTTAAACGTCATTTGGACAACGTTGGAATCATTGAACCACGTTTCAAAAATAATAAACGGGGACTAAAATGGGTCAAGTGTTTTTTAAAGCAGCAGGTAATCTAAAGGTTAGATTTAGTCAAAATATTAAGCGTGCTAGAGCTGCTGTAGATCAAGATATGATAAAGAGCCACTTTAATAAACTTGCTGTTTCTTTGAAAGATGTTCCGCCTTGTGCATTAATCAATTACGATGAAACTGCAATGTAAGATAACCCGGGGAGAAAGAAGGTTATGGTACATCGCAATGTAAAAATGCAGAAAGGATTGTAAACCACTCAAAATCAAACACTTCCATCATATTCGCAGGGGCAGCAGAGGGAACGTGCTTGCCCGTCTACATTGTCTATAAAGCTGAACATCTATGTCAGTCTTGGATGGAAAATGGCCCATCTAATGCAATATATAACCAAACTCGTTCCGGGTGGTTCGAGGGAAATATTTTTGAGGATTGTTTTTTTACAGTTGTCTTACCATACATGAAGAAGTTGGGAGATGTTCGCAAGGCTATAATAGGAGATAATCTTGCAAGCCACATTTCTGTTGCTGTTCTAAAAGCCTGCGCTGACAACAATATTCAGTACGTACTGCTTCCACCTATTCCATTGGACTTAGCATTTTTTAGCCCACTGATAACTGCCTGGTGACAGGTGCTAACTGAATGGAAACAGAAAAATAGGGGGTCTATACGTAAGGACGTGTTCCTGGGACTCCTAAAGAAAACTGTAGAATCAATAAAGGATAAAATTGCGTCTAATATAATAGCTGGGTTTCGTACGAGTGGTTTATGTCCCTTGGATTCTCAAAAAATCTTGAGTAAAATTCCTTTGCGACATGCGACAGGTGATGGTCAAGACAGAGCTTGGTGCAGTTCATTTGAAAATTACCTTGAAACTACGCGACTAACAGAAACAAAAACAGTTGTAAGACGCAAGAAGGTTTAAGCTATTCCAGGAAAAAGTCTTGCCAATTCGGGTACAACTTTGGCCATAGATGTGGCAGCTTTAGGTAAACAAACTACTACTAAATGTTCCGATTATATGGTAAAAATTGTTAATAATAGTGCTTCAACAAGCACTGCTACTAAAAGATCAGTTCCATTAATTCGGAAACCGAAAACAAAAAGAAATAAGCGGGTTAAGAAAATAATGCTATCTTCAAGTGATGAAATTTCAAGTGACGCATATTCGCCTCACGATGATGGTTCCTCATTAGAAGATTTTTCAGATTTGGAAAAAGAAATAAATGAAAAAAACCACTAGCAAAATGTCACCAGCAATTCTGTAGTTTAAGTTGAAGAATGCTAGCCTACCGAAATTTCCAGATCACCTACAGACATCCCCGAATCACTGATTGAAGTGCCCGAATCGCATAACAAAATCCCGAATCAATTACCGAGTTTCCCGAGTCGCGTAGCGAAATTCCCCAGGTAGATGAATTTGTTCCGGTGAAATTGATTTTTGTTGCTCTTGGTAGCAAGACAAATGAAAAACTATTTGTAGTAAACGTTTTAGAAATATCTTTCAATAATTTCAAAATAAGTTTCTTGAGAACATACCATGGCTCAAACACTACGTTCATTTCATTTCATCTGTTACATTAGAACAAGTTGTAAAAGTTGTAAAGCCAAATTTTGTTTCGCTAGGCCGACTCACTTTTGATTTAAACGATTTAAAATTTTAATTTTGTTTGTACACCCAACATTACTTTCGTCATTTAGTGCGTAAAAGATGTATTTGAATAATTTGTTTAATTTATTTTCATTTTTGTAGCTTATTTTGTTATTAACGATAAAACTTGTTATCCTTGTATGTACATACTCAATAAAGGTGTTTTCACACGATATATATTTTTTTTTCATTTACACTATCCTAAGTACTGAATACAAATTCCTAAGTTACACCCTCTACTTTCTATCTGGCTTTTATTATTCAAAACAGATTGAGTCCCAAGTTAGGGATCCTATGGCCTAACTTGGGACACCACGAACAAAAAATAAAAAAAGATGTTACAATTGGCGTGGCATTTTGAAACTTGCACAATATGTTCCTTTAAACCTTACCGAAAAAATGGATAGGGTATGAATTCGGTGCCATATATACATTTTCGTTTTTATAAGGTAGAAGTTGCAAAATGTCCCAATTATGGGCATTTGACTGTATATGATTTTTCAGAAAGAAAGTTTCCATCATTACAAACAGGGCATTGAAAATGTGAAGGAAAATCGTTATTTCCGAAATAGCTATGCATAAAACACCTCATTTCCATAAAACAATATTTGGTATATTTGTACTACTGCGCAGTGGCGTCCGCGTTAACATGTCTCTCGATGTTTTTAACGCAAGAATTGACACGCCACTGTATTTTTTAAGTAAATATTATTATCATCTTATCGCATGAAAGAGTTTTTTGATTAAGAAAATAAATAGCATTTTTTTGCATATCGCTATGCGCCTATGTGCCTAATGAAAATTAAGGTTAATTCTCACGTGCCAGACTTTTTGCCAATTGTTTGCTTTGCCTACAGCTGGTTTTAATTCAAAAATTATTGTGAAACACAGTAGGCGCACAAGTCCCTCATTTGTAAATTAAAAACTGCGTTTAAAAGAAATTTAAATGTGACAATCGGCCTTCAAGAAGTATTGTCCAAGTTCTCCACAGTGCAAACCCCTTTTTTTTAATAACTTCTTTTTGAAGCACATTCTTTCCGGTCCTGTATACTTAAATAGCATCAGGTAACATCCTAGTTATTATGGTCCGCGGCACGAGGCTAGCACTATGACGTATGAAGAGAAAGGGGAACTAAAGGTCATAAATATATAGTTTTAAGCAGGCCATAGACGTGCGTAATTTTCTGAATAATATTTTTTTTTATTATAAATTTAAATTGCATTAGAAGAAAATACAAGATTATATGAAAATAAATTAAACTAAATGCAATACAGCTCGCTTGACACGTCTCTAAATTTATAAACATGAATACAATCAGAATGCGTAACGCGGGTACACATTCATCTTAAAATTGGCATTTACAACGCTACGCTAATGATAAACAATCAGCATACGCCTAAAACCAGACTCTTCTCAGATGCACAGTTCACCAAATATTTTTTGGTTATGTGGAACCTGTGTCAATTAAATTACATTTTATGTTCTACAGCCTTGAGCTCGTAGCGTTGACCTGTTGCCAGATTTGGATAATCAGATTAAATTATAATTTATTAAGGTATTCCAGGGCCGAAATCATAATTATTTCTTCATTAAATAATAGTGACCTGATTAAAATTTAAATAATTTTGTATTATACCTATATTTTATTACTCTTATATAGTCTAATAATTATTATATACTACTACTACCTACCCAGGGGAATATAAATAAAAATTTAGATGATCTTATTGAAATGTGTGCTAGTCAAATCGACAATATTGCACTTTTTTTATTCGCATTCTTTTTATTAGCACGAGGCTGCTTCGGCCTATACTTATTTGCATACAATTATTATAAAACACCCTGTATTTTAGGCTTTTACAGTGCTATGCTATGTGTAATAAAAAATAGTTAAAAAAATTAATCTCTGCCGCAGCAAAAAATTTCACAAACAAATATTTCCTACTTAAAAGGTTTTTCATGTAAAGCAGAAAAATAATCCTGACGCAGGAATCGGTTTTCTTTCGCACAATAACCCTGAAATAAGCTTCTTTTGTTGTTTCATTGCCGCCTCTGCGGATTGTCTCGATTAATTTGCTGCGTAATATCTTATGTTACCTTACGACTTTTTTTATAGCTTTCCTGGGGGATTTCTTGTTTATACATTGAGCAGTAGGCTAAATTGTATTTGTAGTAGTTTTTGCATATATCCTTGACATAAACATATATTTTATGAATTAAATTAAATAATTAGAAGCATAAACCAACAGTATAAAATGCGTAAACTAATTACATTTCTAGAAGTTTCGTCTATTTATTTTCGTCAGTCCCGCGTTTTATATTATTATGTCAATTATATCGCTTTAAACTACAAAAGTCCTTAATTTCTGCCAGTTACTCATTTAATAGCAATCACCAATTCTAGGAGGCGGCAAAATAAAAATATTGTACAAATAAATTATTTATATGGACATAATATACTTCGCCCCTACAATTACAGCGAACTTAAGAGGCAACGCTGTCATACATCCGAAACATAAATCGGCAGTCAGCTGTTTTCACTTAAAATAGCACGGCGATTCCGTCCTGTAATGGAATTTCGATCGCGGAGAAACTAAATGTGACAACACACGGAAGCTGAATTCAGACCTTGAAAGATTTGAAAATAAGCGTGCTGGCAGGGTTTTCGCACTATTTAATTAATTTGTGTTTTCATTTGCTAATCTATCGATAGATTTTGCGAGTTCTCCGTTTTCGTAGTATATGGGTTGTTCGCATACTGTTTTGTTCAAATATTATATAGTTATTAAACTTTATTTAGTGTTAAGAGCTGCTTCTAGTTTAGTAAACTATGAATGTTAACGAACACAGCACTGCAGAACTAATCCTTTATGGCACTATGCGAGCGGTGCGTATGCGCAGGAAACGATTAACGTTGGCCTGGAATCTCTGGCGATTATAGTCGTTGGGGAACACGGCCTCAGGAAAGTCCCTCCAGAATGATGACGTTCTCCAGACGAAAGAATTTTTAAACAGTCGTTCGAGGGACACTAAGTTGAACAACGTACGGGTGGGCTGCAGTGGCTCGTCGTGTATTTCTACCATGTACCGCTCTAGGTGGAATCAAGCGGGCAACCTCAGTTGGCACTTGCCATGAAAATATTTGTAAAATAGACCCAAGTCGCCAACCTGCCTTCGATGTTCAAGACTTTCCTGATTGTTTGTCAAATCGTGGTCACCGATCAAGCGAATGGCTCTTTTTTGAATGGAATCTAGCAGAGCCGCATATATGCAAACAGTACTCTAGCGACGGTCGAATTTGGGCTTTATAGAGCATGAAAAGTTGTTGGGGTTTATAGAGGTTCTTAGTTCAGAAAGTATTTTAAGCTTCTGCGGGGCTACCTTAGCAATGGCCAATGCAAATTCTATTTACACTTTAATATATTAGTTTAGGTTAGTTTTTTAAATTTACTACAATGGATTTTTTCTCTATAATAATTAATGAGTTTGTGATTCATTTATTAGACATACTATGTGACATAGTAGGGCCTTTATTCTTTTAAATTTGCCTTCTTTAAAAGAACTAGTAGGTTAGTTAGTTTAAATTATTCCTAAGAGTTGTCACTAAAATTGTTTATTATCTAGATTTTCTAGATAGTCGATAATTAATTTTCTTCATTCGGTAAAACATCATTTGTTTATAGCGCTATATTTAAATTGTATTTAGTAAATGGTAAGCCAACTTTGGTTACACCCTTAAAATAAGTCTGGCTTGAGGCGTTTTTCGCCAAAAATAAATGTTTTAAATGATGGAAAGTTATTAAAACAGACCGAATATTGCGAAATTGGATTTTGGAATATATTATGAGAAATATTACTGTTAAATTTCCAAAAGAATGAGTACAATTATTGCTTAATGTCGTAAGTGATGGCATTAAGCAAGTTTAAATTGATATTTCAGATATACAGATAATTATTGACCTACCATTTGTTACTTTAAATAAATGCCGATAAAAGGGCGTTTCTTTCAAGATAATAATGTAAAGGGTGGTTGATCGTAAAAAATTGGGAAAACTTATGCTTTGTGTTTTCTTAAAGACCCTGTATAGAAGTAAAAAATTTGGAAAAAACACTGGTATCATAATATCATCAAATTTTTATAGATGCGTTTTCTAATAATTTGCTTTTAGGTCTTCCAATAATGCCATGGAAGATAAGATGTTTTTCACAATAAAAAACACAAACTTCTGACCCTTATAATCGTATATCAAAGTAATTAGACTGATGGAGGCTAATATAAAATAATAAAATTAATATGGTTCCCATTGAAACAATATACATTATGAGAATTTCTCTAAATATAAAAATACGTCCTCAAGAATTCGTTTCGGTTTTCTCACGTAAAAAAAACTGAACCCCCAAAGAGCAGCACTTACCAATTTTTTTTATAACATTGGAAGACACCACTTTTGGTACCTTCTTTGAAAAGAAATTTGCCACAAATATTTTCTTGACATCTGTTAAAAAATGTGTCGGAAATTTAATAAAAACCAATTTTTAACTCTTTAATGAACAATTACATTAACAGTAACATTAAAACTGTAATGTCACCTTTATACTGTAGCAATTGTTGGAAATGTGCCCTATTAACCTGTTGACACATACCCAACCGATAATAGAACTCTTTCCAAAACATCTGTAATGATGAAACGTATCTCTGCCCAAATCCTTGCCTTCAACTCTTCTAGATTTGTAGGTCTGGTGACATAAACCCTTCTTTTAAAATGGCCCCTTACATAAAAGTCTATTGGTGTAATATCCAGGGATCTGGGCGGCCACTGTATAAATCCTCGCCATCCTATCAACCAATTTGGAAATGTTACACTTAAGAATTCTTTTACATTTCTTGCAAAGTGGTCAGGAACTTCATCCTGCTGATAAAATGTTCTTTGATCTATATTTCCATAATTAGGGATTATTCTGTTGGAGTTGTGGTATTAAAAATATTTAAGGAAAATTTAAATATAGGTCTCTATTTAAATTGTGTTAAAAAAAGAATGGACCAATTATTTTGTCGTTTATTATTCCAGTCCCAATATTCAATTTCCCTTTTCGTTGAGAGTGGCATTCAACAATCCAATGAGGATTTTCGTCAGCATAAGATTGGAAATTTTGACGATTAAACTAAAATGGAAATTAGTTAATAATAAGTTTAGTGATTCAGATTTTGTCCAGTGATTTTCTAGAACATGTGCTAATCCCCTTTAAAACATAAATACATTTTTGCTTAACTTTTAAACTTACTTGACGCTCTAAAGTAAATGTTGCTTAATCAGAAAAAAATATTCAATCTAAATCAATTTGTCGGTTGTCCAATGCGGCCATCGTAACTTCGCAATGTTTTACCCTTCTATTTAAGTTATCCTCCAGTACTGACTGCATTTTGAACGGTGTTAGTGTCAGTAGATTTTGTAATCTTTAACTTGCTGATGTAATTGGGTTTGGGGCGTCAAAAATTTTAAACTAGTACTTGCTCAACTGTCGGTATTACCAAGGAAATAAAACAAGTGGCTTATGGTTGGGTCTGTGCCAACAGGTTATTGGGGTATATTTCCAAAAATTTTTACGCTAAAAGGGTGACATAGAGTTTTATTGTTATTGTTAATGTAATTATTGTTCGTTAAACAGTTAAAAATTAGTTTTTATTAAATTTCCGACACATGGTTTAATAGATGTCAAAAAAAATATTAACATCAACTTTTCAACAAGCTTTCCAAAAAAGTGCCACAAGTGGCGTCTTCTATTCTAATAAAAAAAAAGTTGGTTAGTGTTGCGCCCCAATTCTTTTTTTTTTATGGCAAAAGCAAAGTACTTAAAAAAATCTTTGAGGGCGTATTTTTTTAATTTAGAAAAAATTATATTTCCAGATCCGCTATAAGCAGCGTTCCATTTAAAATCCCCACCCTGTATACGTTGACATCAAAAAATATTTAATGATAATTTAAAATATTATCCACCCTGTATAATATTAAATATTTTTTAAACATACGTCAGGGCCACCCTAATTATAATACCTGCAAACATTTTAACAAAGGTCTTTAGTTTTCGTATAATGTTCTACCCTACTACCATGTCAATAAGGTAGAGAAGAAACATTTACGGCTTACAACATTAGCAAAAAAAAGATTTACTTAACTTTTATAAATTTTAATTATTATAAAAGAAATGTGGAGTTTAAAATAGTAAGTTTAAACAAATATCCTATTTCAGAGAGAGGCTTACTTACCACTGGGCACAAAATAGTATTAGCATTTGACGATTAGCTCCAAAAAAACAAAATACCATAATTTATATGTATAGGGATTCACTATAAGCAAGGTACAAGGCAACCCGAAATCATATGCTGAAATCCTTCCTCTCCCAGCTACCATAATACATAATAATATTGCTAAATCTGGGAAATAATTTGAATACAATAAAAAAAACTTGTTTGAATTTATTATATCCGTTAAGGGGTACAAGAAAAACTAAAATAAGAGCACGAAGTACATCCACTATAGGATGAAAAAAAAATTAAAGTCAATAAAGACTCTGAGACATTCTGCCTATAAATATAATGGATTTAATTGCGGCTTGATTATGTTTTACCTTTTTTGTGATACAGTTAGATTCGTCAAAGGAAATCGTAGTCTTTGTTAAAAAAAAAGAACCTGACGAGATCTAACGGCATCGCAAATCGTTTAAAACTTTAAATTAATTTTAAGGGGAAAAGAGTGATGCGCGGAAAAGAACAGAATAAAATCAAAGGCGTTTGTCAGTGATACACAAATAAGTAAATGCGTTTTTCAGAATTAAATGCTTTAAAAGCACTTCAAACACGTTTGATCTTTCTCCTGATCTAATAATCGCTTAAAGTGTAGTTGATTGAAGGGGTTAGAAGAAAAAGTACTAAAAGTCATGACATTTTTATATATAAAAGGTATGTAAAAGGTTTTTAAGGGTTAGACGATTTAATGATTTTTCCGACTGATTGATTCGTAATTTAATAATAGTTTTTTAAAAGTAGCTTTAAGGATTCTACAGACTAAAGTAAAAATTACTAGCAACTGCGGATACTAACGTCGCGCCGCTTTAAATTATTTAGACGGCGGCAAATATATCAGTTCAGACTCACACGAATTGTATTGCTTGGTTTCCCTTTAAATTCTGCAACCTATTTTATTGTGTGGGATTCTTTATATATTTTTTAATTATGGCTGAGATAAAACAGGAACCGGATGCATTTGTCCCAAAATATATAGGACTATTATATGTATGGTATCGAAAACGGTTTTAACGTATGTACCAGTAAGATTTTAAATTAGGAAAAAATCTTTCATACCCATTTCTTCAATTTTTTTTAATTATACATTGAAACCCTTTTTCTTTCTGAACGAACCCCTTAATTCATCATCATCATCATCAATCAGCCCTTCTCGTCCACTGCTAGGTCTATTATTGCCTACTGCTTCCTGTCTTGAGCGCCCTGTATCCAGTTGCCAGTCAAACTCTTAATGTCGTTAGTCCAGCATGTAGGGTGTTCCCCTACTCCTCTGTCACTTCTTGGTGTTCACTCCAGCAATATATTGGTCCATCTTCCATTTGTCATTCATGGGATACATGTCCAGCCCAGTTCCACCTAAGTTAGGCAATTTGTGCCACAACATAAGTGATGCCAGTCCTCCCTCGCAAAGATATGCCATACTTAAATAGAGTCGTTTGCGTGAAAATCGGAGTTCGGAGTTTAACAGATGATTTTTTTATTATTACATAAATCATGAACACTGTTGTAAATAAAGCCTTTTGTTGTTTGGTTGTTATACTGACAGTGACTTAAACGTAATTTAAAAAAAAAATATTCTTAAGTGAATGAATTGAAATATTAATAATGATTGGTTATGGAGATAGAATGTGTACACAAATGGAAGTTTGCGAACTCTTTAATAACAAGTATCCTCTCAGAAAACCGATGTCTTGATTTACTGTCAGTAAAATAGAAAAAAAATATAGTTATTTAGGCAATTCTACGAAAGGTTGACCTGCGTATTAGAAGATACATAATTAAATGGGTTATTGTTAGTTCCAGGAGACCACCATAAGGCGAGTAGTCCTATTGCTTAGTAAAATCATATCTGCAAAATATCCGTCCTAAACTTTTTTCTTTGTTTTTTTTGTTTGTTTTATGGCAGTGAACGAAGTCAACTGGCCAGCATCTCTCTTTGTTCTTTTAAGTATTTCTACCCATTTATACTAACTTAACTTATTTTAAATTTATTTACAAATTTTCTTTTACAAACACTTACAAACATGCATGCCCTAGCTGGGATTCGAACTCCGGACCTCTAGATTGTCGAGCAAGAATGCTGCTCACCCGACTACCGAGGCCGACCCCGTCCTAAAGTATTTAGATAAAAATAAAATCCATCCTTACAAAGTCCAATTGGTTCATGAACAGAACATATTATTTTCGGATGAAGCTACTTTCTATTTAAGCGGGGGTGGTTAACAGACATAATTATCGTTTCTGGAGTCAAGAAAATCCACGATGGATATTTGAAGCGCATACTTAGCGACCACATAAAGTAAATGTATGGGCAGGTATCATTAATAACCGAATTTTAGGACCATTCTTTTTGGAAGGAAACCTCACAGCTGAACGATACCTGGATTTCTTAACCTTCGAGTTGAGGCCTGCTCTAGCTGTAATTTTTCCCAACGAAGTAGATCCAGATATACCTAATGAAACAATTTGGTTTCAGCAAGATGGTGCTCCCCCGCATTTTGGTGTCAATGTGAAAAGATATTTAGATCAGATATTTCCAGGCCGCTGGATTGGACGACGTGGTACAATTGAATGGCCACCGAGGTTCCCAGACTTAACGCCTCCAGACTATTTTCTTTGTGGATATTTAAAAGAAAAAGTTTGCCAAAATAGGCCAAATAGTATTGAAATTTGAAAAACAAAATTAGATTTGAGACACATAACATACCGGCTGAAGCCATTCGAAATTCCGTCGACGGAATTTACCATCATCTGGGAGCATGCCAAGTAGAGGGTGGAGGACATTTCCATCATTTGCCACGTTAAACCACCTTTTTGTTGTGTTTTGTTTTGCTTCGTTACATTTTTATTTTTTTTTTACGAAATAAATAACAAATAAACCATAACCATTGTTAACTCACAGTGTCACAAAATGCCAGAACGTGATCAATGAAGATTTCTTACATTGAAAGGTAAAAAAAAAACATCAATGATTTATCATTTCCGCTTATTTAAATAGGGATTTTTTTAAAACTATTCACTGTCGCCATTTGGAAATTGCTTGACAGAATCGCGCCAAAATTTATGAGCATACTGCACGAGATATTAGCTTTCCAATGATGTATCACAAGCTGTATGTTTCCATTTAAAAAAAAGATCGATGTCGTCATATCTTTGACAAATGTCTATAAAAAACAAACGAATAAGGTCAAAATGTGAGCATATATAAAACTGAATTGACGTGTCCGAGCATTTTCCCCAAAAGTTACAGGTTAAGGCTATAGTAATTTTATTCCGGACTTCTGGGCAGCCCTGTATTTAAATTGGCCAGCACTCGGATACGTTTAATAGTATATTATTAACCAAGGTTTAGGCAGCCATCATTATTGCCCGAGCGGCAAGTTTAAATCACGAGGAGCGGAGCGACGAGGGATTTAAGACGCGAGGGCTATAAGCTGTCTAAACCGTGGTTAATATAATATTTTTTCCACTACTACAAACTTTTATATTATCTTTATAGTATTAATAATTATAAAAAATGATAGGTAGGTATAAGTATTATATTTTTAAATCAAGTTACCTGCGCTTTGGAATTGGCAAAATATTTTGTTGTTTTGTCAGGTGGCTTTGTTAATGTCAATTTTTGTTCATTTATGTCATCAGATTTCACGAGTTTTCCGTTTTTTTTTTTAAATGAGCGAAGAAAATGTTAGTGATATTATTATGTGTACACCTCCAGAATTAAGGATGGAAGCAGAAAAAATGTTGATTGTATCGATATTTTACAATATCAAGTAATCTAATATGTATTGATAATTATCTGGTTGCCTAACCACATTCATGTTTATGAATTCATGTTGTAGAATCAAAAAATCAAGTTACCTGCCTTCAAATAGATTCTTGAAGATCGGTCAATAATGGATTCCAATGCCTTATTATTGAACATGGTCAATAATAACTTATAAGGTAGAGAAAAACAATTTCTAACGTTAATAATCGGTCAATAATGGCGAGGTTATAGGTTAGTAGTGGAAAATAGTATATTATTAACCAAGGTTTAGACAGCCATCATTATTGCCCGAGCGGCGAGTTTAAATCACGAGGAGCGAAGTGACGAGGGATTTAAGACGCGAGGGCTATAATAAGCTGTCTAAACCGTGGTTAATATATTATTTTTTCCACTACTACAAACTTTTATATGAGATTTATCTTTATGGTATTAATAATTATAAAAAATTATAGGTAGGTATAAGTATATTTCTTAATCAAGTTACCTGCGCTTTGGAATTGGCAAAATATTTTGTTGTTTTGTCAGGTGGCTTTGTCAATGTCAATTTGTGTTCATTTGTGTCATCAGATTTCACGAGTTTTGCTTTTTTTTTAAATGAGCGAAGAAAATGTTAGTGATAATATTATGTGTACACCTCCCGAATTAAGGATTGAAGCAGAAAAAATGTTGATTGTATCGATATTTTACAATATCAAGTAATCTAATATGTATTGATAATTATCTGGTTGCCTAACCACAATGAATTGATGTTGTAGAATTAAAAAATCAAGTTACCTGCGTTCAAACAAAATTCGGTTAAGGTCAAAGATCGGTCAATAATGGATTTCAATGGCTTATTATTGACCATGGTCAATAATGACTTATAAGGTAGAGAAAAACGATTTCTAGCGTTAATAATCGGTCAATAATGGCGATGTTATAGGTTAGTAGTGGAAAAAATAATTTTACGTCTTTGGTCTATATGCAATGCGCGTACCATAAACCAAAAATTAAGGAAACCATTTTTTTTTCCTAATTTAGGTACACTGAATGTATGGGTATCATTTTATAAAGATATAAGATACAAGGTAGAAACTTTATTTCTCCAAAGATGCAGTAGTATATGGACATCACAAATCACAAGGACAAGTATGCTCGAAATAGAATAGTTAAATATTAGTTTCATTATTTGTTATAATTTGGCTAACCAAGAAATATGATAGTTATTTGATATATTGTTGGTAATATAGTCAACTGACCTGTAGTGGGGTTTCAAATGGTACCAGTTCCCGCGATTTTTATATGCTCGCCCGCCGTGGGATCATGCGCCGATAGAAAAGAAGACAGAAAACATATTCCCGGCTAGGAACCGGCCGCATGTGGTACCGGCTTAACAAATACCGCTATTAATCCCGAAACGCGCACGTGAGTTAAAATAGTGTTATGCAACCCTTTTAAACTTTACTCAGTGACCAGTCTGAGGGGCGCCTTATCCAGGCGAAGAACTTATACGAAAGGTAGGCGAACATCCGTTTATAATTAGTAACCACGAGATTCAGGAACCTATTATCAAAAAATACAGTCCACTGTCCTATACAGATCCAAAAGAAAAAAAAAATAAACAAAACAGGTTCAAATACTGATTTAATTTTGGTCAATAAACATATTTAAGGTACAGTAACACTTCTCTACTAAAAATAGCTTTAACATTTTCTTACAACCAATCAAAGTTTGCCAGTTTTGTGTTTCTAATGGTACCTAATTTATTAAACATTATTGGATGTTCGTAACAAGCATCTTGGATTTACTTAACCTATCCTTTGGTATTTAAAACTGGTTTTGAAAATATTTCTTACACATATGTCCCTATTGTTAAACACAAGCATACATATTTGAAAAATAACAATGGACCGCACAGTTATAATTCTAAAATTTATAAAAAAGTGGCATAGAGTTTTGTTTGAGACACCGGCCGTGTATCGAATAATTCGTTTGTGTGCAATGAATACTTTCCTAGCATGGGACGAAGTACCCCAAAACTGAACGCCACATAAAATGTGCGAGTTGACGGTAGCGTAGCAAAAACTGCCGTCGACCCAAAAGTGATTTCAAATTTCGCAGTGCAAAGCAAAGACTATGCAACCTATCGGACAAATCCCTGTAGTACACTACCCATGATAACGAGAAACTTAACCAAAATCTCAGGTTTTATTTGTGTATAATGGCAGCATAATTCCAAGCCCAAATTCAATCTGGTCTGATTAGTGTGAAAAATCATAAAATAAGTTTTTGTTAGATTCAGAACAAGATTGTTATCCATAAACCAACTGCGCAACTCTTCAAGGGCTGCCTCCGCCGACATCATCACTGAAGCATGCTGATTGTTTTTAACGATTGCTGAATTATCATCAGCAAGGGCAACAACATTACTATATAATAGATCCTCTGGTAGAGGGCTTACAAACAACAAGAATAGTAGAGGCCCCAAAACCGAACCCTGAGGTACACCAACGTCAAACCCCAAATTTTCTGGATCTTGCGCCCTACCTGTTTGGTCCACAACCTGAACAAACTGCCAACGAAATCTCAAAAATGAATAATACCAACTTAGGTGTCTTTTTTTAGTGCCACAGTATTTTAGCCTTTCGAGGACCATCCCATGATGGAGATAGTCGAACGCCTTGCTGAGATCACAGAATCCCACAGGGTGCTAGTGGGCCTCAATGCCGCCCACTACCTATTCCCAAAATGCGAATATAGCTGTGAATGTAGATTTTCCAGCACCAAACTCGTGATGGCTTGAAGATAATATATCATTGTCATCTAGATGTTTTAAAAGTTTATTTAGCATGGCATATTCAAATACTTTTGAAAAGCATGAAGTCGTCGATAGGACGGTGGTTTTCAGCAATTGCTGGATCTTCTTTCTTTAGAATAGGAATAATTTAAGAACATTTTTGGAAATATTCCGCACTTCAAAGAAGCATAAACAATATGCGTTATAGGTTTTAAACGTGACTCAAGCAGGGCTCTGTTAAAAATGCCTGTTGGTATATCATCAGATCCAGCTGATTGTTTGTTTCTGATTATTTTGAAAATTATATCAGATATTTCCACTCAGTAAAAAAAGGTGCTTCCATGGCCGGAAAGTCACCCTCATTCATCCGAAATAAATCTGAAGTGATTTTTTTTGTGGTTTAAGTTCTTTAAGATAGAAAGGTGGTTAAACTGACAGGCAACCAGGCCAGAATCCTGTACAATCTCGCCGATTGGATTTTTTATCTTTATATGAAATTCCGATTGATGATTACTTTCTTTAGTCAACTCGGATACCACCGACCAAACTGCTCCCGGAGAGCCACACTTAAAATTTTTTCTTAAGGGTACATTTTTTAGTAGTTTCCAGCAACTTCCCATACCTAGAACGCTTCAACCTATACAGCGCATCAAAGTCTGGGTTTTCACGCCTTAATATATGCATGTCCATAAGATTTCGATAAGATTGTTTAACTTCCTGTGTTACCCACGATTTTTTACAGCTAAAATAATCGAACTTATATGGAAAAAACGAATTAAAATGATTTAAGAATATGCTACAAAAAATTTTGAACTTTTGTTCAAACTAAAAGGAGCTATATACAGGGTGTTTTGTAATTGAATGTCAATAATTAAGGGGGCGATTTTTGTGTTCATTTTAAAAAGAAAACTTCATATGAACGTATGTCCTAAACGTCTTTATTTTTGATATACAGGGTGGTAAAGTTTTCAAAAATAAATAGTTTTTTAATAATATCTGTAATACCACTTTAGATATTTTAATGAAATTTAGCAGACATGTACTATATATCAAGATGCATTATTTACCGTACAACAATTTTTTTTATTTCCACCAGTGGCGTTCGTACGGAATTTCACCTACCTATTTTGGCAGACATTAATGTAACGCTACTGATTTCTCGTAAAAATAAATTTATTCCTAAAATCCCCAATCATTTCTAAACAAATTTGATCTCTTGAATTTTTTCAATCCGATGCACGGTTTTCGCTTAAAAAAAATAAAAACCTTTTCTCTGCATGATCATAACAATATCGTTAATATGACAATATCACCATGCACAGAAATATATTTTATTTCTTAGATCAAGTTTGCTTAGAAATGAATAAGGATCTCAAAAATTATTATTGTAGTAGGCTGTGTCTGCAAGAGTTATTAATTCTGTGGTCAGGGCGGTTTTCATTATTTTGTTTGACAGTTTATCAATATTTAAATTCGGTTTTTCGTGTCTTATTAATTTGGTGTTTAAAATATCCGAGTATTGTTATTTTGAAAGATAATGGTCGGGTTTACTAATGAGGAGTTGGCAGATATGCATTACGTGTATGGTTTGGCTAATGGCAGTTCGCCGGAAGCTAGGCGATTGTATCAAGAGCGGTTCCCTAATAGAGTCATACCAGATAGGCCAACATTTGCAAATGTACATAGAAGGTTGACTGAAACAGGTACTTTTATGGCAAATAATCAATTAAAAGGATCCCATCGGACTGTAAGAACTCCAGAAATTGAAGAAGCAATTTTAAATTATATTGATAATAATCCTGAAATAAGTACTAGAAAAATTGGACATAATCTGAATATCTCGCACGTCCTGGTTTGGAGAATTTTGCACGATTTTTTATTGTACCCGTATCATATTCAGCGGGTCCAAGCGTTACTTCCCCGAGACTTTCCCTTGCGTATTAATTTTTGTCAGTGGTTTTTGGAGAAAATTGCGCATAATCCCTTGTTTGACCATGAAATAATGTTTACAGATGAAGCTAACTTTTCCAGAAACGCAATCAGAAATTTTCACAATAACCATATTTGGGCCGACGAAAACCCCCACGCAGTTGTAGAATATAACCAGCAAGAACAGTTTTCGGTGAATGTCTGGGGTGGAATTGTTGGAAATTATTTAATTGGACCTTTTTTCCTGCCAGAAAGGCTAAATGGCCATAATTATCGCCGGTTTCTAGAGGAGGATTTGCCCATATTGCTAGAAAAAGTACCTACCAATTTTAATAAGAAACAGAATATGGTTCATGCATGAAGGTGCGCCCGCTCACTTTAGTGTTGTAGCAAGAGAATTTTTAAATCAAACATTTAATAACCGATGGGTTGGTCGTGGCGGACCTCAACCATGGCCGCCTAGGTCCCCAGATTTAAATAGTTTGGACTTTTTCTTAGGGGGGCATCTTAAAAGTCTGGTTTACCGCACCCCAGTAAACACTTTAGAAGAGCTGGAAGATCGTATAAGAGCTTCCTTTGATTTAATAAGAAATACTGAAGGTATACTTCAAAGAGTGCGCGACAATATGAGGAAAAGAGCTGAAGCGTGTATCCTTCAAGGTGGAGGGCATTTTCAACAACTTATCTAGTTTCTATGTATGTTCTTTTTTTTTCACAAAGGTTGTTGTTGATTTATTAACAGACGATCCTTATTCATTTTTAAGCAAACTTGATCTAAGAAATAAAATCTATTTCTGTGCATGGTGATATTGTCATATTAACGATATTGTTATGATCATGCAGAGAAAAGGTTTTTATTTTTTTTAAGCGAAAACCGTGCATCGGATTGAAAAAATTCAAGAGATCAAATTTGTTTAGAAATGATTGGGGATTTTAGGAATAAATTTATTTTTACGAGAAATCAGTAGCGTTACATTAATGTCTGCCAAAATAGGTACAGAATTTATTAAAAAACTATTTATTTTTGAAAACTTTACCACCCTGTATATCAAAAATAAAGACGTTTAGGACATACGTTCATATGAAGTTTTCTTTTTAAAATGAACACAAAAATCGCCCCCTTAATTATTGACATTCAATTACAAAACACCCTGTATTTCTGACCATTCCTCCTCTTTTAGAATCATGTTAAAATTTTCTATATTTTCCTTATTACAATTTTTGGAATATTTTTTTGTTTTGTGTGATTAATTATTTAAAATTTCTGAGTTAAATAACACAGTTTCGTGATCAGAGAGAGGATTGCTCTCCGCTACTGCTTCTCTGCAGTCAACCGAGTTTATGTAAATAGGATCCAAGTATGTAGAAACAGTGGAACAAATTCTGGTTGCAACATTTACCTTATTTGGAAGGTAAAATTTTAACATTAAATTATTGAAATCTATCCGATTAGCTATGGCTAAGCTATATGGATTAAAATTCTAGTCTAGACAAGACAAGACCTATAAGACTGATCTAATAACAAATCTAGGCTTAAAAATGTTAAAGTCACCAGATGGCGACTTATAGCACAAAAATAGTAAAACATGACAGACTACCATGTTTTTAACATATGGTTTAGCCCATATCTATGTCATCCATAAGATAATATTTTTTATATTGCATGTAAAGAGAATCTGCCTTATTCGTATCAAAACCTTAAATATTAACTAGGATGCTGTCAAAAGAGAATGCTTTTCCTATAATGGAGTTTTTTTTGAAAATTCTCGGACGAAAAGATTGATTAACTTTTACTCCCTTGGGTCATAATGTAGGGGTTAGTGCTGCTTACAATTTGATTTCACTAACCGTAACATTAAAAGATGCGTAGTAGGTAGGAAATTTGAAGTTTAGTTTTTCCACTTGTAGGTAAATGTAAATAATATAAAAATTTTGCATTCATGCTCAGAAATATAGCAAAACCAAAAATATAACGAGTATAACCCCATAATTCTTAAATTTAAAACTGCCTTTTCCCTCCTGAATCCTGTGGGTATATCTTGAGCATAATACACAAATAGCCTATATATCGACTCTCTTTATTGCATTATATTTTAGAGGTTGATGGCAGAAGCTTTGTATAAGTTCTTTAAAAATGTACAATGTGTATCCAAGGGTTTCGTTCAAATTTGTTTGGTATATATTTACGAAGAGGGTTTCATTCAAGTTATGACATTTTGTTGCGTATGCTTTTGAGGCTTAAGAGCGTTTTAGATAATCGTCAAACAAAATGATAGACCGTTTTTATATTGCTGTTGGCTTACATTTACCTGAAATTTAATAAATTCCTCAAGGGGTATTTTTATTTGGGGGGCCTTTTAATATGTCTTTGACCACTTAAGTTAGATAATTATAAAGTACCAATAGATAATACCTGTTTTCAGTATAAGATGACACGTTTAAACATACAACTAATATTAATAACGGTATTTAACCGTTCAATTACAATTCAAGTGCCAATTAAAATATACAATTAGAAAAAATTGTAGAAGATCACTTACTAAATTAAACAAACAACAATTCGAAAACAAAAAGAAGAAGATAAATTAAGGGCCGCTACTAACAAAAGGTACTGCGTAGCCATTAGTGATCTTCGACAGATTTTACAGTGCCCAAAAATAGAGGTAGGTATTCTGAAATTTACAAAAACTGAAACTGGGGAGGGCTTCAAATAAATATCATTATGATTTGAAATTGAAGAAATAGTCCATACTTTTCGTGGAGTCAATGTAATGTAAATAAAACAATCCAGTCTTCCCCACAATTTAATATAATGCAAAATATAGAGTGTGTTCCCTACATGTTTCGAACGTCTAGACGTTCATCCTCGGGGGATACTAAAAGGGATAGAACATTGTAGGAAACGACCAGTAGAGATAATGTAAAAGTTAAAAGTGATACTTACCTAAAATCGAGTAAAGTGAAATTTTCATGTATGGTTGTCTCAAATTCTGATTAATAAAATAATATGATTATATTGTGATAACTGTGCGGGACAGAATATAAACAAGTTTATGTATATCTTATTATGCCGTTGTCTGGTACAAAATAAAAATTTATCTAAGATTCTTAGAAAATGGGCACACTTAAAATGAAGTGGATGCGATGCATAGTGCAATTGAACGGTATGCCAATTCCCATTTATACCCATGAACAGTGGTACACATAGCACGCACGACATGGGTAAAGAATCCATACTTGAGTAAGGAAACGACTTTTTTGATTTAAACTACTTACTGCAACAAACTACAAAGAAAATCGACAAAGATAACCACGGAAATGTAGTGAAGTGGTCAAAAGTAAAATGCGTGGAAGTTAATTATAAGTAATGATAATTGTTAAAGCTAGACTTAAAAGAGAATTCCTAGAAATCAAGGAGACGCTAGTTAGTGTTGCCCATTATCAGCTAGAAATAGTTTAATGCCTATTTCCAGAATTATATACAATTTTATCATCTACTATTGTTATAAGGTTGCTATTTGTAAGGAATATCAAAACTGCTCTTTAAATTTGCCATAAAAAGAGTGAATTGTGTAAGACGATTTATATTTATTTTTATTTAATTTTTCGTTTGTATTCGTTAATATTAAAGTAATCGTCTTTTAGATGATTGTGATTAGGAAAACTGTAATATTTTAAGTCATACCAGGGTCAACCCAGTTCCTGTTTTAGTATTTATTTTTTATCTCGAATGGATGCCAGCGTACTCGGTTGCTCAAGGGTCGAGGATCTTCATAACGTAGTCATCACAACTGAATATGACCTATAAATAAAATCTCACATGAGCGTCCAATTCTTTAACGGGTTTCTTTTCATTAGTATTTAAACTTTAGATATGGATTAATTAATTAATTTGCTTCAATGATGGCTTAGTTTGATTCTGAGATAATTCATACGAGTAAACAGTTTACTTTATATCACCTACGATGGAACTCAGAAGTGCAATGGACACACAGGGATTTGCCGACTAATGTGTCCTTCTCAAGTTACCACCTGACTCAACGCCGATGAGTGCAATGGACACAAAGGGAGTTGCCGACAATGTGTCCTCTCAAACGCTGGCCTATTCACTTTAATTTTAATCACCCACGATGGAACTCAGAAGTGCAATGGACCACAAAGGGATGTGCTGACAAGGTGTCCTTCTCAAGTTACCACCTGACTCAACGCCGATGAGTGCAATGGACACAAAGGGAGTTGCCTACAATGTGCCCTCTCAAACGCTGGCCTATTTACTTCAACTCTGTTTGATAGACTCTGAGGTGTGCAATGGATCACAAAGGGATGTGCCGACAATGTGTCCCCTTCAGAAGGCTATCGTAAATGTTTATTTACATACGAATCTTATGATAACTTCTCAGTGTAAGGTCTAAACCTATTTACAGCATTATTAATCCTTTAATTCTTTATTTTCATTTATTTATGATACGCCTATCTCTGGCACTATTTTAAAATACAACAACCAATAAATTCAATCCGTAAAAGAAACTCACCTGATTCCAATATTAATTAAAACACTTGACTCACCAAAATTATAAAACACCACTATTTACACCTTCACAGACAACATATAACTAAAACGTAGTGTGAAAAATAATATTACTTTGGTAGTTTCTTGGTATCTGTATCGCTCTATTCGGCGCGAGTTAGTCTAAACATTCATATCGATTTCAGGCGAAGAAAGCAAAGTAAACATACCTAATTGCTTTTATTTTATTCCACTTAGCTTGCTCGTTTCTCTGGGTTTTAATTTATGAATAGGTTAATATTAAGGTGGTTCTTACAATTGCTTTAATTACTTATGTTTTAATTTTTACTTATTTTGATTTGTATTGTTTCTTTTTAATTAATCTTTTTCTTTGTTGAAAAAATCTATATGAGACAAACATATACATTTTTCTTTCTTAGTTATCTAACCTAAATACATATAATATTCCTGACTTATACGCCGTCAATAATTATTGTAATGTGCCGAAAAATGTAGGTTTCCTTTTTTAACCTACTCTAAACTTTTATTCAAGGTTTACTTTCTAAAAGTATGGAAATTTCTGGGACATTAGTAAACAATTTAAACTATTTAATCGAAATATTCGTAAGCAGTTTCCTCAATGTATGACACATGGACACACTAGCGAGTGCTGCACATTACATTCTGCGAGATGTGCGAAATATTGTCGAAGGCAAGGCCGATCGAATTCAGCCCATGGATATACTTTTTATTCCGTCCGTGGCTCGCGATATTATTTACCGGTAATTTGGTTGAATTTCGGAAGAGAAATGTTGTAGGCAAAAAAATACTTACGGTTAAAATTGACAAAACATAATAATATCTAGTTAGCGGTTAGATATTTGGTATTAGGTATACCGTATACCTATATGTTGTTTAGTAAGTACTCACTTATTATTAATATTTTAATAAAACTAAAAAGCGATACTTTCCAATTCCGCGTTTAGAAAAAATTCAGCAGCCGCCATGCTGCATGGCGAGGCGTAGACAGTCCGATTATACATTTTATTTGAATATGAGTTAGAAAGTAAAATGGATAAGTATCTTAAAAATATATTTTGTACGGCTCGTAATGTAACATGTCTTCGGCTTCGACTAAAGCCTCGGGCAATTACACGTTAAGGGCGTAAAACATTGCGTAAGACCGAGATACATACAAACTACATACAAGATCTAATACATGATCAATTTTTCCAATGAAGTCCCTATAACTATATTTAATAAAGAATCTTCTAACTGAAACATATTTAAAATGGAAAAAGTTTCCTTTAAAGCATACTTTAAAATTTTAAAAAATTAGTGGCATCAGAGGAAGAATGAAAGTTCAGATAAAAGTAGATGTAGCAACAGGATTTGAACCGACAACCTTCAGATTTATACACCAACGCCCTAATCAATTGGGCGATCATAGACATATCGCTCTAATCCTTTGTCGAGATCTGCTTTGTGCGAAATTTTTTGGGCGTAAGTAAACCGCTAGCAGACCTGCGGTTACGAGCGATAGAAATGTTAGCGGGGGAAGGGCAACTCATCTACTGACCATTGCAACCCTTATTTGTCCTTGGTCAAAAGCATCACCGACGCGTAGGATCATTGATCATTAGTCTCAAAGCAAAAGTAATTATAAGTATAAAGATATATTAGCGCCTGTAATAAATTTAAAATTTTAAATAAGTTAGTGGCATATCAGACGAAGAATGAAAATTTAGAAAAAAAGAAGATCTACGAGGCGGATTCGAACCGATAACTTTCGGTTTTATACACCAACGCCCTAACCAATTAAACTGTCATAAATATATCGGTTTATTCGCTTGTCGACTTCTCCTGTTTGCTTGCTTCTTTGAATTTTCATTCTTCACACATACATTATAAGTTTGCTTCGATTTATGATTTACGCAAATATACAATTATTGAGAAAATAATTTAAAATCATTAATAAAATTTTCTGAAGCCGTTTTAATTCCTATTTTCTTAACTGAACTTTTTCTCAGTGTACCGTAATCCTGCCTCCGTATCGATTATTTCACGTCGACCAAGAATAAATATAGCTGTAGATATGTAACTTCTAATACGTTTCTACAAAAACATGCTTTTCGCACTGCAACATGAACGGTTTATTACGAAATTGCTATGTCTGATTTTATTGGGCAGACGACAATTCACACTGGATGAGGGAAGGCCACACTCAACACCTAGAAAACGCCAATGTTGGAGCAGGTACTTGAGTACAGGAGTTATAGGACCAATTTTTATTGAAGAAAGCCTTGGTGGAGCAAGATACTTGGAATTTTTGCAGGAAGAACTAGTTCCGAATTTGGCTCTTCTATTTTCTAATTCTGTCGACTTTGATGTCCCGAATAGAAACATCTGGTTTCAACAAGATGGTGTGCCACCTCATTTTGCAAGAACTGTCCGTGAATATCTGGATGCAGAATTTCCAGGACACCACCTACATGTCCTTCTACTGTTTTAAGGAGTTACTACTCTATGCAATGATGTTTCTTTAAGTTAGCCAGATAAGCTTTTCATTATATTCTGTATTGATATATCTTTGCGATTACTTCCTGCAATTGTTTGTTTTCTTTATACTTTTGGTCTTCTCTGGATTGCTCTAGTTTCTTTGAATTAATTGAATTATTTTTCTGGTTTTCTGTTGTAGAGTTTTTGTATTTTTATTTTTTGTTATTGTATTTAGGGTGGTGGCCAGTCTTTAAAGAAGTTGTGTCTGGCTTGTTATCGTGATCGTATATGTAAATTTGTTGTCAGTAAGTTGTTTGAAACGTCTGTTTGTTCGTAGTACTTTCTTATTAATTTTGTATAATGCTCGTCTGGTGTCTCAAGTCTCATGTCTGCGTGTAGTATTCATGGTGGTGCGTATCTTGGTGCGCCTGTTATTAGTCTTAGTACTTTGTTTGTGGAGTTAGCGGCTTTTTTTAGTTTTGCCCTGTTTACCGTACAGCAAGACTGTACGCCCTATGTTATAACCGGTAGAATTATTGTCTTATAAACCGGTATTTTTCTTTTAAAGCTTATTTTATAACACGATCGTTGACATTATCGTTCCACAACAATTTTCTGTCGAAGACAAGGTCAAGATATTTAATTTTTTGGCTCGAGTTGACTGAAATGTTGTTCATTCGAACCCTTGTTTCGGGGAGAATTAACCCTGCCTACGAAAAGAGAATTGCTTTGGTTTTATCCTCGTTTAATTTCATTTTCCGATTTTCAAGCCATTGTTGGAAGGTTGCAATATGGTGTTGCAGACGTAAGACTATTAACCAAGGCCGTCCTGAGGGGGCAGTTATCGCACTGTCATCAGCAAAGAGATATAATTGCGTTTGTTTATGTCTGGGAATATCAGCAGTATAAATATTGTCTAAAATCGCAGCGAGATCCTTGCGATATCCCATTTCGATTTGTCTTGTCGACGACATTGCGTTTTCTGTTGTCACTCCGAATGTCCTGTCCCCAAAATAAAACCAATTAGCCTAATTAGGTAATCAGGCATGCATGCCCTTACCAACTTCAGTATAAGCCAGTTGTGCCAGACCTTATCAAATACTTTAGCGACGCCAAAAATGACTGCTCCTGCCGACATGTGGCGATTGAAATCTCTTAGAATGTTGGTTGCAAGTCGGGTAGTGCGGCACACCGTGTAATAAGTAGCTCTTAAACTAAACTGCTCCGGTGGTATAACGTCGTCGTTTGATACAAAGTCTGTGATTCGATTTAGTATCAGTTTTTTAACTGCTTTGCCTAATCTCGAGAACAGACTTACCGGCCTGGAACTGACAGTCACCGTTAAATCTTTTCCAGTCTTAGGAATGCCACCTTGACCTTCTTCCAAGTGTCTGGGTAGTAGCCTCTTTTGAGTATTGCTTGTTGCAATGTTTACCAGATCCGTTGCTGTTTCTCTGGCAAGTTTTTGAGTGTTTTGTTTTTTATGCCGTCAAAGCCGGACGCTTTTTTGAAATGAATGTTATGGATACTGAGGCGAACTCCCTCAATGGTTGGTCTAGGTATGTTTCTTGGATCATTTGGCATATTGTTAAAAATCTGTATTAATCTAGCGATCCGCGCATCTCTATCAGGGATCAGTCGTTGTGAACTCACTGAACTGTTCGCATAAACTGTCTGCGAATAACTCGGCTTTCTCAATCGGGTCCGCTAGCATTTGGTTTGTTCTTGCTGTATCTTTGTAAGAAGTTAACAAGTTCAAGCTTTTTACTTTTCATCCCCTTATAAATAATTATCGCCAAGCTGAAGAAAGCGATTTCAGTCAGCAAGGCCATTAACGATTATTGCTCGTTAATTTAGTAATTATGCTTTTGACTTGTTCTTGCATCCTCACCTGAAACTCAGAAAGTAACGATTGCATGGATTTTTGCAAAATTGTTTGCCATGCCTCTGTTTCTCTCTATTTGTATTGGAGTTGTGATTATTATTTGATTTTGGTTGTTTTTGAGAGCAGTATTGTTCTGTTTACCCCAAATAGAACTTCTTTTCGCCTTTTCAATCCCTATCGCTTTGGTTTTGATGTTAGTACGAACCACATCAAGGTAGTCAGGACACTCTTTTAAATTAGATGCGTCTGCCGCTCCGCAATTAGCACATTTCAGTGGCAAGGGATTCGAGCATTCCAGCGACATATGATTTTTGGCGCATTTCTTACACTTCTTTGGAGCAGTACACTTGTACTGAGAGTGCCCGAATAACTGACACCTATGACAATGTGTGACCTTAGATCTAATTTTTAGTGCTTCCTACCGTGGGCGGATGTGATCAATCGATTTAATATCGGAAATTCTTTTTTCACTTTGAGATAGTAGCACTAGGACCAGGCCACGGCAGTACCATCCGCATGCTTTCGCGTAATTACCCCAGAGGGAGTAAAGCCCAACTCATTGAGGTAAGTCTTTACTTCGTTCTCAGACCAGGTCACTAGGGCTCCCCTGAGAACAACATGTAATTCTTTATCATCGGCAAATGGAAATGAATGGTGGTAAATATTTAGCGCAACGAAAAATGTAATTATCTGTCGGTAATATACCGGAGTTTGGGAATGAAGCTTCACTCCTTATTTTATTCTAGTTGCATTGGCAAAATTTATATTTTTCGAGATTAAATACCTTGATACTTCTGAGTGGACTTCTTTATTCCTCACAATTATTGGGGATACCTTTACTCTGCGGGGTTCATTGTTTTGCTCATTGTCTGTTTGTGTTGTTTGTTTGTCTACAGTTGCGATTTTCGGAGAATTCCCAGCTCTTGCATTTTTACTTATTACATGTTCAAATTCTTTTTGCTTCTCAGCATTTACTACGGATAGTTCAGGGAATTCGTCTTTATTGAAATCCTTAGCGATTTGCCTTATATGTATTGTTGTCGTGTACCCGTGTCAGTGTTTTGTACTTGTTGCATTTGTGTAATATTGTTTAACTGGCTATTATACCTTTCTATTATGCATGAAAGCTTGTTATTTAGTACTAACAAATTTCCAACTGTTCGTTCTCTTTCAGCTTTAAACTTGACGATTTCATCATTAACTTTATGAGTTCATTGTTCGTGTTTGTCCTTGAGAGCAGACCATTTTTCCTCTTGGATGCATTCTCGTTCTTCCATCTCAGCTCTCAGGGGATCGGGAAGTGGTGGGGTCTTCCTCTTCATTTAAACAGGATTCAGGCAATGGTCGTCCTGGGGGATTGGCGGCTTCGCCGACTTCATGAAATTCATAAGAAGTTCAGAAAAATCAATTAAATTTGTGATATTTGTGACTTTTTTACAAATATTAAAATATTTTTTCCAAATATTTGACGTTTATGGAGCAAAATTAGTGCTAATGTCAGACGACTTCTCTACTCGACTGTCGGAGAGCGACTGAATTTGCATTTAGATGGATTGGAGGGAACCCATTGAATGGCCACCCAGGTCTCCAGACCTTAGTACCTTAGATTACTTTTAATAGAGGTACTTGAAAAACGAAGTTTTAAGGACGAAACCGGCAAATGTTGAAAAGTTAAAAGCACGAATAAGACATAAGTATAGGTTAATTTCCGCCGAAGTTTTTCTTCCGTTTAGGATATTGCCAAATAATGATTGGACAACACTTTGAGCACTTATTAACAAAGGAAATGTTAAAAATGAACCGAAGTATTTTTTTTTTGTTTACAGGGAATAAAATTAATTTTGATTCCATATCTTATAAATGGCATCGAATAAAAGTTTGAAACTTGGCACTTATATGTAACTTAATATGCTGTTTAAAAATAGTAAATAAAAACTAGGGTTGCCATTTAAAAAAATTCGCAATGACGTCATATCTCTAATTTAGGACATACTATACCAATATTTTTTCAAAAAAAAAGCATGCTGGATATATTGGACAACTTACAAGTTCGCACTGTATATGAACTTATAAAATGATGTCACAACTGGAAAAGTTGTCACTGATCTTAATAACATTTGTCGTTCGTATCAAAATCGTTTAAAATAACTAGAATTAACTGAATTATATCATAATATTATTGAGTTTAGTTTTTGTTAGCTAACTAACTACATCAATGTACATTATATTTGAAAGTTTAATAAATTGCTTTGACAGACATGATGATTTTTCTTATCATAATATTAAAAATTCGTAAAGAGAAATGTTGTATCAGCATTTTCCCTAGCTAAGTGACCTTCTTATCTATACACAACTTATTAAATAAAAATAATTCAAATTTATTAATTATAATATTATGAACCTCAAATATTTTTTCCAGAGTTATTGGCCCACTCCTTTACGTGTCCATGTGACAGTTTGGTATTTCAGCATGAAAACTGATACACCTTATTTCACGGACACGTTTTTATTACAACTCTTTACTCAAGCAGGATAGATTTATTTTCTAAATAATTTACCAAATTCATACTGATATTGAGACCACCGAGAAATCAGAAAAGGAAACAAATTTATTAACCACCACCATGTATATCTTGCCCAATTTTCTTCTTTTATTGTTTTGCAGTTTCCTAAGCCGAAATATTTCCATAATTAAAAGAAGTTTCAAAGAAAGCGAAAAAAAAACGATAAAAGAAGCGATACTGTTGCGCATTACCACTGCGGATAACCTTAGAAAGAGAAACGGAATGAACGGGCCCACGATGACAGTAAGGTTAAAGTTAGTTACTGAAAAACAAAAAGCAATTAAGTTTTTATAGGCGTGTGCAAATGCCACAAGACATTTAATTTTCTTAATTATCCTCTTGATGAGTTAAAATGGTCCCCAATTAAACATTCGTTTAAACTTAAGGGGTCGACCTATGTTAACTAAATATTTTTAGGCACTGTATTAAGGCGTCTTTATTTAACTTTAAAGAGTGGTAGTACTAATAATGATTTAAAGCGTCTTTAAATTCAAAGCTACAATTCACACTTTAAGTTTGGCGATATCTAGCTAGCAAAGCTATTCTATCTGACCATCTAAGATCCTACTACTTAAAATAAATAATTAATAAAAATATTTTTATTATAAGTATGAAAGCGTATATGGTTAAATCTAAGAATATAGACTTTCGGGAGGGCCGTATTGCCACAAGGCTCTCCGCTCGTTCCGGTCGCATACAACATATTTTATACAAGCGACATTTCAACGTTCGGAAAAACCTAACTCTATCTGTTTGCCGACGATATTACGATTATTGTATACTGTTACTGTTATTGACATATTGCTGATTTGACTTATCGATATAAATTAATGTGTTACGTAATTTGTTACATGTTCTGCACCTAGAAGATGTACACTCATTATTGTTATGACCTGGCTTTAAACAATTGAAACATAAACCTTTCTTTTTAATCTTGAGTACACCGGCACATTCAATAACTTGTCGCATTTGTATACCGCATGATTGTCCTTGCAGAAATAGCACTCAACGTTAAAACTTGAATATACTTGACTTGCAGCGCTTTTACGGATAAAATTTTGATATTTGGAAGATTGTTCTCTACCTTGATATTTGAAAGTTTGCTCTCTTAGATTATATTTGAGTTTTTCCAGTACTTCACATTTATCTGACAAAAAATTATTAAAATCAAATATATTTGGAATATTACCCTGTATTTTTTAAGCTTCCCAATCCGTACGTGTAACCGAATCTAGTTTACACGATAAAATGTAAATTATCAAAGTACCCCAATGTTCTGTAGGTAGGTTTAAAGACTTGAGTGCTCTTAGATTCTTCTGTAAATTATCATAAAGTTTACGAAGACCTGACCTTTCTTTTCCAGTTTAGGAAATTTAAAAATAGCTTTAACATGATTTAAAATGATAAGTTTTTTGTTCTGAAACCTTTCGCTTATTAACTGCCATGCTATGACACAATTAGCGTTTGTTACCTCGAGTGACTGAATAACTTGCAATGCTTGCTCTTGTAATGATTATTTATGATAATAAAACTTTTCAATATTGCTCATATTTGCATTTCCATGCGAATTGCAGAAAATTTAACTTGATGTATATTATCACTTACTGGTCTGCCTTGTGTTTGTGCATTTGACAATATCGGCCTTGCATCGTAAAGGGATTTTGATGAAGAATCGCTTATATTTGACAAATTTGATAGAATACTCTTAGCTAGACCCCAAATATTGGTGCCGGTTTAGTATGCGGTCTACCTAAGATTATCAGGTTTAGTATGCGGTCTACCCAAGATTATCAATAAAAACAAGTAAATAAATGTTCAAAAACAATTTATTCGATATATATTTACAAGTTAAGTACGATATACAGTCCGCATATTTTGTAAAAATGTGATGAAGGGTCGTTTGCATTATGGTTTTTATTAATGACTTTCCAAGTAATGTGATCTAAGTGAGACTGGAAATGGTGTATTGGCACACTTCTCATCTTCTTCATAATTTTTATCTTTGCATCCTAACTAACTAACCTGAACCAATCAATCACAGTGGTCTTGGAACGTCCGGTGAGCGAGATGACAGATTGTACAGGAAGTTCTAATATAAACAAAAACACTAGTTCAAGTATCTGAACCATGGTCAATTTGCTATTTGTTCTTCTATTGATATCACTGTAAAGGAAAAATAAAAAAAAAATATTAAACCCGAGATAATATTAGGTAGACCGCAAAGGGCATAGGTAGACCGCATACTAAACCGGCACCCAAATATTTATAAAACATTGCCTTAAAATCATCCCTTTCATTGAACGCAGAACTATCAGTATCTGATACGGTGTGGTTTCTATTAACTATTTCTATATATTTCGATAGCTTAAATTACATTTACTGTTCAAAAACTATTTATTTCAAAAACTATCTTGACAATGACAAGTCAAATCTCAATCCCAACTGGTCCCACTGTTATCTACAGGGTCAATCTCCAACATACGGTATATTCAATTTCATCTTGAACCTCGTTAAACTTGTCTAAAAATTGTTCGACTCTTTCCACCCGACACCGAATGGTAACCGGGACTGGTTATGTCAATTCCTACAAGATTATCTATGTAAGATGTAAATCTACTAAATTCTGACATTTTGTTATATTTTTTAACTTGACTCACTTTGTTTTTCAACTAACTTGTATAACTTTACTTGAAATTAAGCCAAAATTGCTAGAACCTGCTTGAACTTGTATGAAACTTGTGAAACTTGAAACACCTATCTTAGGCAGAGAATACTAGAACTTGTTTTGTACGAAATACTTGAAATATAGAAACTTGCATTTAACTTGTTTTAACTTTGTATCAAAATTGAACGTACTGCTTCAAATCAAAGCGCTATTAACTCTAACTAACTAAGTACAGAAGAATAAAATAGAAAGGAAAGGGCTTACAGGATTGTTCTATTTCTTGTTATTTGTTCTTGATTGTCGCTCGCCTTTTTGCCCCCTGTCGGCCGCCGTGGGTTTATTATATCCCGCTCGTGGGACCAATGTGAACACCTGAACTTCTTTTGTGTACTGTATATACTTTTGATTAATTAAATATTGTATTTCTTTATAAAAAATTACTTTATTGTAGACAAAATCTTATTATTGCTTGACGGCCGTCATTCTTGACAAGAGTCCTTTTTACCTGCCACCTTTGTGCTGGTTGCTATGATTATTCTAAAATTGGCGCAAGCACATACGTATAATCCAATCCTTGCCTGTTGAAAAAAGTTAACCTTGATCAACTAGAAACGGACCAATGCCCTTATTGTATATGAATTTTTCAAACACGATTATTATTCTCTAGTTTCAGACGGATATAACTTTATTAATATATATTAGGAATTAAATGTGCTTTATTTGTCATCGGATTTAGTTCAATTCTATCGGACAAATAACGGAACTACCTACGATAATAATATTACAAACTAATTTTAAATATCTATATATCGTCTATCTATTGGGCTGCATAGGGGATATTTTTGCTTTGCGCCCTTGTTTACATGATGAGCGATACCATACATTTGTCACTTTCTTAATTCAATATTGGAGTTCCACCAATTTCTCTTTTTTAACTCTCATCTAATTTCCACCGGGTGTAATTAAACATAAGTCCGGTATTAATTTGATCAGATTGAGTGTAACTATCATACTCAATAATACATGACAATAATGTATGACCAAATCAAATATGACTTTAGCCAGTTAGGATTTTTTACTGTAAACAAGCAATAATCACACCAAAAGTACCTACCAAACTTTTACGACAAAAATATTAAATAGAAGTGTGAACAAGAAGCATGCACACAACATAGCTTAAAACCACGTATGCGTATAAAAAAAGCAATTAAGTATTTTAATAGGGTCCAAACACCAGAGAAACGTTTTAATTTTATCAATTATTTCGTTCCATTCTTTCCGCATTATATTTTAATTTGATGGCACTTTCGGAATACAAAGTTTAACTTTGCTGATTTTCAAGCAGTTGTATTATAGGCTGATAAATTCACACGTTGCACAATACGTAAATACTTTGAGCAAATTTTATTGTAGAAATATTAACATTGTAGTGCCCATAAAATATTGATTAAACCGCATTAAGATTCTAAATACGGTGAATCACTTAATTCAGTGAAATCTGCCTCAAAATCTTAAGTTAAATCAAAGTAACCTTACACCTTAAGCCTTGATATTACAAAATAATATAATTTACCCACATTACTTTTGGTTTCATTTTACATTGGGGTACTATAAATCGAATCCGAAATTTGGTTATTTTCTATACCTTAATGCTCAGTTTATCCAATAATAAAATTAACCCTTTCAGTAACCCGGGCGGAGAAAAATAATTAGTCATTAAGTAATTATGTGGCGACCGCAGCCTAGTGGTTAGTGTGTCCGACTACTAAGCCGAAGGTCCCCGGTTCGATCCCGGGACCATGCATCGATCTTTATTTATTCGGTCGTCACCTCGTGGAAGGCAATGGCAAACCACCACGTAGTAATTTGCCTAGTACAACCTCTCAAATAGTGCCGTTCGGAACCGGCGATAAACTGTAGGTCCCATATACCTGTGAAAAATCTGAAAAAAGGCACACATCACAGGTATATGCGAGAGGTCGCCTACGCTCGAATGAGCATGGCACATAAAGAAGAAGAAGTAATTATGTCTTTCCTCGGGGACGCACGATAATTACGTTTTAGTTAATTGAACAACGTTTTTAAAACTACAGTTTAAAAATTTTTAAAATCTTTAAATTGTAAGGTTTTAACCTTAGTGATAAAATAATTTTGTTCCCACCTGTATTATGACTAATCTCTAGTTTTTGATATTGGATTGCCCGACGTGCATTTTTAAATAAAGATATTGTGGTACTTCAGAGTACCAAAAAGTATTGTCCCTCTGTAGGGACAAATATACTGAAAGGGTTCTAAACTATTATGCCGGGGGTGCAAATCGGGCACCAAATAGGTAGGTACCCTTTGCGGTCAGTTTCGAGGTATTATGAAAATTGCAATTTGGGCACCAAAGATTTAATTACTTAAGTAACGGTATATACTAGATGTAAAAATAATTATAGACTTATATTGGTTAAACAGCGCTAACACGGCATCTAATCCACCTTTTTGGGTCCAATTCGGTATATGCTAGATATAAAAAAATTGTAATAATTATAGACTTATATTGGTTAAACAGCGCTAACTCGGCATCTAATCCACCTTTTTGGGTCCAATTCAAGAATAATAAGCTTATATAAAATAAGAGGCTCGGTGCCCAAAATGCAATTTTTGTAATGAGGACCTTTTGGGTCGGTGCCCAAAATGCATGTTGAATTAGTCCATTTATTGCCTTGGTGCCCAAAATGCAAACTCCCATTATTCCTTACAATAACAAGTTTCTATGAGACCCAACCATTATGCTAATATCCTCACCTCGACCATAACTTAAATTGACTTCAAATGGTACTTTCATATCAGATTTTCGCATTCGTTTAATTTTTGTTGTTTCGAAGTTAGAATATAATTATTATTAACAATTCACTTTACTTTAACACGTCACAAAAAATAATCAAATAAATAATAAAGCTTCATCAGAAACAGCTCTTACTGGCCAGTCCGGATTACGTGAACAGGTGCATTATGGATAAAATAGTGCGCGGGTCGCTACGTCGCTGCAGCCGGCAAATTTAACCCACAACATAGTAGATTTGTACAGTAATAATTAGAGTAATAGGGATTTTTTGATTTTAACGATGTAAATAATAGCATGCAAGGAGCACGTAAACAGTAAATCAGAGAGGGATACATTCGAGAAGTGCTAAAACGTTGCTGTTTTAATTAGGATTAGTTAACTGTAAATTATTGTGTTTTATATTTTCTTTAACATACAGGTAAGATCAAAATTGATTGTAGAATATCCATATGTACGGATAAAATACAAAGAATATAAATAACACTGAGGAACAGCAAAAATGTTTCCAAGACCAAAATAGCAAAATCTTACTTATTCTATTAATTATACTAACTAACAATTTGTCTTGCAAAAGTCTGAGTTGGCTCCGGATTTATAGATCCATGCTAATTATGATAATTACCTACCTGCCCGTAATGTATGGGAGAATTCGACTATTAAATAAGAAATACCTGGATTTATTATACCAGGTATACTTTATAAGGGGTTTAAATACATATAACATAAATCCTAAATTGTTAGTTAGTTGTATTTCAACCAACAGTTAATTGAGAGCTGCTCATATTTGAGAAATTACAGAGTTTGAGCAACATGTCGCAAGTTTGTTTAAATAAGCCGGATCATTTTTGTTATATATGTGGTGAAGTGAATTTTGTGAAACAAAAACGCACACTTAGCCCTTTAATACAAAAGGCTTACCACATGTACCACAAATGTGCGTCCAACATTTGCTGTTGGCTAAGTGGAAAAAGCGTAAGATTCCCTGTGCTGTTCCTATAATCTGGCGAGAACCGAAAGACCACGTTACTGACTGTTACTGTTGTTTGACACCTCCCATCAATAAAGGCTTTTTGGAGAAAAAAAGGTCTGCGATAGAGTATCCAAATTTACAATCCGCCATACGTCCGGTGCCTCATAGTGCAGAGTTGCCTGTACCTAGCCCACCTTAGGAATATAGCCTTGATTCTGATGATGATCCAATGGATTTAAACGACTGGAAAATGTCGCCGGTCCATTAACCTCGCAAGATTCCGATTTTATCTTGTGAACTTCCCAAAACCTCGCAAAATAAGTCAAAGTGAATTAAGTGACCTTATAAGGGATTTGGAATTGCCTAAGAAAAAATGTGAACTATTGGCCTCCCGATTGCGGCAATGAAACTTACTTCAAGATGAAGTAAAAGTTTCTGTGTACAAAGCCACCAGAAAAACCTTACACAATTTTTTAACATGGAAAAGAATTTGGTAGCCTGTAGGGACATTAAAGGATTAATGGCAGCTTTAAATCCCGACTATGATCCAAAAGACTGGAGATGTTTCATTGATTCCTCAAAAGTAAGTCTTAAAGCTGTGTTACTCCATAATGTAAATTAGTTCCCTTCAGTCCCAATTGGTCATGCAGTCCACATGAAAGAAACGTATAGCAATTTGAAATTGTTGCTGGAGACCATATAATATGAAAGATATAATTTGCAAATTTTGTGGGGATTTAAAAGTTGTGGCGATTTTGCTTGGAATGCAGCTAGGTTATACGAAATACTGCTGCTTCCTCTGCGAATGGAACAGTCGAGCACCATCGGATTATTACATGAAGAAAATTTGGACACCGAGAGAGTCTTTTGAGCCAGGAAAGAAAAATGTAGCCAGCGCGCCTTTAGTTCTCTCATAAAAGATTTTACTACCGCCACTTTATATACAATTGGGACTTATGAAAAAGTTTGTGAAAGCCATAGACAAAGAAGGCTGTGCTTTTAGTTACTTAAAAAAATAGAATCAGTGACACTAAAATTAAAGAGGGAATATTTGTGGGTCCTCAGATTAGAAAACTTTTCGGAGATGCGAAATTCGATTCCATACTTGAAGGCGAGAAAAAGAACGCTTGGAATGCCTTTAAACTGGTTGCAACAAATTTTTTGAGAAACATAAAAACAGAAAACTATAAAGACCTGGTTGCCCAACTTCTTTTATATTACCAAAACCTAACTTGTAATATGTCATTGAAAATTCATTTCCTGGATTCTCCTCTGGAATACTTTCCGAAAAATTGTGGTAATGTAAGTGACGAGCACGGTGAGAGGTTCCACCAGGATATTTCAAACAGGGAAAAAAGGTATCAGGAAAAAAAAACTGTGAGATGTTAGCCGACTACTGTTGAACTATTACGAGAGATGCCCCCGAGGCTCCTTTCAAGGGACAGGCTAAGAAGCGTAAAATGAGTGTCTAAACTTAAGTCTCACTGATAAAAATGTGCTATTTAATTGCTATTGTTAAACCAACAATATATTATTTGTATGTTCATTGTAAATGCCTATAAATTAAAATGTTCATTGTATATGCCTATTAATTAAAATTTTGTAACAAATAATTGAAATTTTTTTGCGAGCTAACTAAAATCTTTAATAGGTATTTTTTATTCACTATGTGGGTGTAGTTCAATAAAAAAAATAGGTTTTGTTCAGGAAACAAAAAAAAGTTATAATAATTTGTTCCCCAGTGTAATTAACGCAAAACATCGTGCTTTCGCCCCAATTAGATTTATGGCCGCTTAAACAATAGAAATAAACGATGCAAGGTCACGGGTACATACCACGGTTTGGACCATTGTTTACATCCTTAGAACCTATGAAGAAATTCCGACATTTTAAACACACATTTTAAAGAAAGTATTTATTTAACTTAACTTCTGGAACGAAGAATGATTATAATACATAAAAGTAGGTTAAACAATACTGAGATTAAAACTCAAAATACTGAAAACATGACTAAATATTGTTTCAACACAAGTTTAAATTACTAAAATTAATCTCAAATTTGTGGTATCATTGCAGCATTCGTATTTCCCAGAAGAAATGGAGATTATAAAATTAATTTAATAAGTGGAACCACCGTTAATTAGGTTGATGTGGAAATAAATGTCCGTCAAATTTAGCAGAAAATTGAATTCAGTGTCATTAGTTAGGTTTGACCAATACAAAGAATAAGATATTTTTAGCTTTAAATTGCACTAATACAAAATCATAGGGTTCCGGGCGGGCCTTTGTCGAGTTCTTCAAATTCTTAAGGTTCATCTTCGGAAATACAGTCCTGCATCTTTATTGGAATCGGCGAATGACATTTGTACATCTTCTTCGCTGAAAGATATCATTTTCTCTTTTGGGGCACATTTTCTTTTTTTTTGCAAATTAATTTTTCGTTGCGGCTTCTTCCTATTTTTCTGTTTTTCTTTTTCTCCATATTTTTTTCCATTTTGTTTTTTCTTTTTCAGGAGGATCGACAGAACTGCAACTGGTGGCTTGTAGTATGTCAGCTGTTATTCAGATCTTTTTCAGCTGCTTTTAATATTTCTGGAAAATTTGCGAAGAATTCTCACCAGATTGTTTTTTTTACGAAACAAGGTATTTTGGCCGAAGTTGATGTAACTTGGTTATTACTATTAAGCGAATACAACGTCCTTGTATTCACGAAAACTCTATCAACTACTCAAAAACTTATCAGGCGTAAATATATACATTTTTATTGAATATTTTTTTAATCCAGACTTAATAATTAATGAGGCCATAGAACGCTCAAATGCTACACCTCTGCTACACCTCTGCTATACATTCAGCAACATCACAACTCGATATTGGTGTTCCTGGATGATGCGAGGGCCATAAATCAATAGCAGCATTATAGTTCACCTTGAATAATGCGAACACAGACACATCCAACGGCTGCAGCTTATGACTACAATGTGGGGGTAGTGTAAATATTATATCTTTATTTTTCTTTGCTACGCTGAGCGTTTTAACGCAGATCATATCCTTATAGGCCATAATAATAATATATTTTCAAAAAAATACGAAAAAAAATATCCGAGTATTGGTTTTCGAAAAAACACACGTCCTTTTTAAAGGACACTAGGCATCCATACCACCAAAATACAAAAACAAGTATTTATGGAATATTTCACAACTAAACTTAAAAGTAACTTTGTACTATAAATATAATAAGAAAAATAAAAAACAAGGAAATCTACAAGTTACAAAAAGAACTGCTACAGTAGTTATGCTTAGACTTATTCTACTTATTGTGGTACGTTACAATACATTCTACATGTAAAGTCACATCACATTTCTCTTGACAACGCATCAGCCACCAAGTCATTGTGTGCGTCTTTTTTTTGTTCCCAAAACATTCATCTCCTCGACGCAGGCAAATATACACTTAACAATAGTATGCCAAAAAATGCATCCATTTCCTCATGAGTTATATTTCCCGATCTGTTCTTTTTTGTCGAGAAATTGTTATACCAAAACACCAACATAATATCTATTATTTCCTTATCGAAGATTTGCAGAAATAACTCTGTTATCACCGTCAAAAGTCTTGCTGAAGCCAACACCTGAGAACCGGGCAAAATTCATAAACCACAACTCATTCAGTTAAGTCAATTACAAGCAGTGGAAAAATGTGAGTAAGGTTAACAAATAAACTGTACTTATTTATATTTTTAAAAGTTACGTGGGGTTCGAAAGTTTTATTTACATCTTCTTTAATTTTGACATTCGCGAAAAATATTTACGTTGTCAGTAAAAAAAAAACAGATGGAGAGTAATAAATATGTTCTGTAGAAACTGATTCTCAAGAGTTGGTCTTAGCAATATACGAATTTTTGTATTTGTTAAAAGAGCCTCAATATTCCTTTATCCTTGTTAAAATCTTTCTTCCTGATTGTCCAACATATACTGCAGAGCAGTCGACACAATTTAATGCATAAACTTCAGATCTTGAGAAGAGGTTTGGCATGTACTTAAACTTGAAAATTGGCATTTTAAAGTTTTTATTGTTTGGACTGCAATTAAAATATTTTAATTTTCAAAAATTTTGGCCAATTGCTACATACTACGAAAAAATGTTAAGCATCTAAAACTGTTTTTGTTCAATGGCGTTACGCGTATATAATATTCTAAGAATATTTATATTTATTTACAAACTTATAATATATTTTGTTAATTGAATTTACAGTTAATTTAAGAAATCTGTGTAATTATTTAACAACCATAGAAACTGCCGCGCCTGAATCAACCTCAAAATTAATATATGGGTAAATTACGAAAAATGCACGTTTTTTGCCGATCAAATTGAGTATTGTGGATACATTATTGATAAATTTGGCATACATAAAACTAAACAAAAGATGGATGCAATCCAAAATGCTAAAGTGCCAACGAATAAAACAGAAGTTCGAGCTTTTGTTGGTCTTGTAAATTATTATGCACGGTTTCTTCAAAATTTAAGTTCAATATTGTATCCAATTTATAATTTACTGAAAGACGGCGTACCATTCATCTGGAATAATCAATGCCAAAGAGCATTTTTAGCAGTTAAAAAGGAAATAATGTCAGATAGGGTGTTAGCTCACTTTGATCCGACATTACCACTTATTTTAGCTACAGATTCGAGTCCTTATGCAGTAGGGGCGGTGTTGTCACATGTTTATCCAGATGGAACGGAACGGCCGATACAGTTTGCATCACAAACTTTAACAGCTGTACAACAGAAATACGCACAAATAGATAAAGAAGCTTACGCAATAATATTTGGTATAAATAAATATTATTATTACCTATTTGGACGACCATTAACATTATACGTCGATAATCAACCATTAGTACAAATTTTCTCACCTGCAAAAAGTCTTTCTACACTTACAACTACACGAATGCAACATTACGCATTATTTTTACAAGGATTTACATACAGTATTAAATACAAGAATACAAAACTACATTCTAATGCAGATGCCATGTCTAGATTGCCAGTTAAAAATACGAGCGAGTTTTCATTTGATACGATGGATCAATTTGAGATTGGTCAAATTGAAACCTTACCGACGACATTAAAACAGTTAGAACTAGCAACTGCAAAAGACAATTCATTATACCACCTACTACAAGGACTTAAAACAGGTAAAGAAATTAAAGCTGAACATAGATTTAATATACCACAAATTGAATTTACACTACAAAATAACTGTATTTTTCGACAACAAATGGCAGTTATTCCTAAAATTCTTAGAAAAGATATTCTTGACGAATTACATTCTGCACATTTTGGTATATTTAAAATGAAACAATTGGCTCGTGGATACTGTTGGTGGCCAGGAATTTCTTATGATATTGAAAAAATTTGCAAAAATTGTGTGGATTGTAATAAAAATAAAAATAATCCCCCAAAGGTAACTTTACATCCTTGGGAAACGCCAACAGAACCCATGCAACGAGTACACATTGATTTTGCTGGTCCATTTATGAATTCTTATTTCTTTATGCTGGTGGACGCATATACACGGTGGCCCGAAATACACATAGTTAAAGATATGACTACTAGAAATACAATTACATTATTACGAAAAATGTTTGCTTCATTCGGATTACCACGCATTTTAGTTTCAGATAATGCGCAAACTTTGGTTTGTTACGAATTTAAAAGTTTTTTGCAAGAGAACGGCATAATTCATAAATTAAGCGCACCTTATCATCCTGCTACAAATGGTTTAGCAGAACGATATGTTCAGACTTTCAAGCAGTCATTAAGGGCCTTAAAGAGTAATGTGTCTGATCGGGAAAAACAACTTGCAAAATTTTTATTAAATTATCGACGAACACCACATACAGTTACAGGGATAAGTCCATCATATTTGATGTTTAATAGAGAAATACGAACACGTCTAGATTTACTTAAACCCTTTGAACAAGTTATTCAAAAAAATGTTATAGAAAATACAAGGGAATTTCAGGTGGGGGAGAGAGTACAATGTCGTGATTATATACATTTATATAAATGGGAATTTGGTCGAATTCACAAAAGGTTAGGGAAATTACACTACTTAATTAAACTAGACAATTCGCAGATCTGGAAAAGACACACTGATCAAATTAGAACAATGGGAAAAAATACACCTCTATTACCTAACAATTCTTATCAGCCTCAAAATAATAATCTACCTTCGAATACGAGCGATTTCAATTTTGCACAAAACATACCTAAGGTTGTTATAGAAACTCCAAATGTGTCTGTTACACCTGAATTTCCTGAATTCCAAGCGAATCCAGATTCTTTTACAACCGATAATAATGCTGAGGTATTGCCAAACGTAAGCTCTCAAATTACAGGGTCTTGCATGACTGAGGCCAACCAACCTTCCTCTGGTTTAAGGAGATCTAAGCGTAATAGTAAGGCACCTAATAGATTAGATCTCTAATGGTGTTTTGAACATTTAAGGGGGAGAAAAAGTGTTATGATTTTGTACCAGCTTTGTTGGTTACTACCTGATAGGTATATTTTCATTCAATCTAGCAGTTTAGCGGAGTTGCTAAGGAACATAAGTGAGTTTGAAAAATAAAGAATTTGTAAAAAGTCACGAAATAAAAGTCATACGTACATCTCGAATTCTAGCATTATTATTGATACTACATATACAACAATTACTGTTATCTGTTATCCATAATAGGTCTAGAAACGGCAATTTACCTTGTGATTCTGTTTTAAGAGTCTACTAAATTCTGTCAGAAAAGTCAAAAACTCTTAATCTTTAATTAAGTTCTCTTTGAACAACATTCCTTGTATTATATAATATAACACAGCTATATATTAGAACTAGTCGTACCAAATTTGTTCAAACAAGCATTCCTTTGTTAAATTAACTACTTTAAGAGTAACTTTACTAAAATGGTAATGTCAACTTTTTCTTTTTTTCTGTATAGTAAACCAAAAAATTTTATAACAAAGTGTTAATTTTATATAGCAGACGATCATCTAGAGCTCGAGATTAAATAATCACCAATTATCCTACGCACCAATTTTATTAATAGTGTTCTTGTAATTGCAGCCCTATCTAAATAATTTATATTTAATTGTATCTTTATATTTAAACCTATATCTCCTGCTGTTTTTATTTTCAATATAGCAATTTTTATATCAACCTTATAAGCGTCTCCATTAACTTTTCACATAAAATAATTTAAGAACCTCAGTGATCTCGTTTAAGGTTGTATTTTATTTTTTATATTTTCTAATGACGAAAGTTGTGTTGTTGTTGAAAGTAATGTTATTTCAAATTTTATTTGTGTGGCTGTTTGTATTTATTGGCGTGATGCATACTTAAATTCTTTACTGCTTTAATTTAAGGAGACAGACTCAATTGGAATGAAACTGTTAATAAATCATTTAGAACAAATGCTTATGGTAAATTTGTCAATTAAAATAGATATAGTGATTATACTATTAACTATAACCCTTATTGCCTTCTTATAAAAATGATCAGTAGTAGGTGATTAAACAAATGCAAGCTTGGGTTGCATACCTTTTTGAGGAACCTTGGGTAATGAAAAATATGCTGAACTATCTCAGTACTTACAAAAAGTCTTTAAGAGAGACGTAATCGTTCATCCCCGCATGGATTAATCGAATGATGCGTAAGATAGCAATGAAAGAAATCTTTCCTATAAAAAAAAAAAGGTTTATGTACGAAACATTAACATTCATGGGAAAAGCTAGCGAAAACATAAACCCTTTTTTTCTAATCTAGAAAATAAAATACCAAATAAATAAATAAATATAAAAATACCAAATATATAAAATATTAAAACCAATAAAGCCAGATTATGCACATGGGCAGTGGTTTGTATTTTTATCACGTACCTGGGTGCAATTTAGCCGTCTATTAGTTGAATATTTGTTATATCTTACTCCAAAAAAGAAGTTTTTCAACTCCACTGAATAAAATTATGATTTTTTTTATACAGAGTATCCTAAAAGGTATGGTCAATAATTGGGGATTGGGTAGATCAGCTTAAACTAGGGTTCAAGGGTCACGTAACATTCTGTCTTATATCTCCCCATAACCAAGCTACATTCTTCTACAGGCGAGACTCTGAAGATGTTTTTTCTTAATGTTTTCGAAACTACTTAATACAAGATACAAACTTGAAATTTGGTTATTCGAGTAAGCTTTACACGCCGAACCAAACTATTGTGGATAAAATGTCAATAATCTAAAAGTGGTGCCCGAAATAGAGGATTTATCTCAAAATGAAAAAATCAACGTTTTTTTTGCGAAAGAAAGCTGCTTCCAGTTAGACACAATTTAAATTTAAAGAATCGTTTTCGAGGTAAATTAAAAACTGCGAAAAAGAAAACATAATTACTAAATTTTAATACTTTTTATTATCTCATTTATTACAAATATCATAACTAATTTCCTCCTACAATTAATAAAATAATATTTTATTAATAAACTTAAAAAAAATTAAATTCATTACTTTTTGATATTCGTCTATTAATTAATAATTTTGGCATGCAACATAATATTTTAATCAATTTATCTCGAAAACGACACCCTAAATTAAGTCTAACAAAGGTAACCTGTTTTTTTGCAAAAACGTTGAGATGTCTAATTTGACATAAAAAGTATAAAAATCAAAAGGTATATTTTAACTTCGCCCTCCCCTACTTCTGACGCTGCTTGTAAATCGTCGACATTTTAAAACAACAGTTCGATTCTGCGTGTGAAGCTTACTAGAACAACTACTAAATTTTAGATTCGTATCATTATTGGTTTCGAAAAAACATCTTCAGGATCTAATCTCGTCGGGGCTGTAGCTCGAGGTTAAATAAGGGGGGGGAGGGCATAAAACAAAATTTTACATGACCTTCTGACCCTATTTTTACCCAATTTACCCGATCCTTTATTATTGACCATACATTTTAGGATGTTGAACTTCTATTAGTTTTGGTACTATTTCTCCTGGGATAACTAATAACTAATTATATCTTACTTGTTATTAAATATGGTAAATTTATGTATGTATCAGAGTATACGTTACAGTAAAGTTGTATTACGAAGTTTTATTGGAAGTGCTTCTCTGCACGTTACCCATACGTGGTAATTTAATATACCCATTTAATATTGACACTGATACCCCAAAAAGCTCTTAAGGTTAACGGATGGACAATTCATGCAACAAGAACAAGAGTAATTGCTTAAACTTGATTTTGACTGACCCGAACTTAACCGATACTGGTTTTCTTAATTTACATAGTGCGTGCAGAATATTGCTAGGGGTAATTCAAATACCAACAAAATTAAAAGCATTTGTTGGATATTTGCCTTCCCAATAATTTTTTAAAATTATCTCTGTTCCTTACAGGGTGACCCATTAGTGCATGGATGAAATGGTTCTTGATTTCTAGATTATATTCAGAAACAGTCTTAAAAAAAATTGAACTGATTATAAATAAATACAAAAATAAAATTAATTTATATTAGGGTAAACCACCCAGTAGTTGGCACCAAACCCAGTTATTGGCACTTGACATTTAAAAACGCCCCATTTTTATTCCTACCTCATATTTCGGATAAGTATATAAAATGTTGGTTTACCAAAATTAAAGAGTATATAAATAATAAACGTTTATCCTATATTCTTGCCTATCCAACAAGAATTTGTAATTGCGATGAATCTGCATTTGCTAATAACCTGGAACAAAGCAATATAATTGTTCTTAGAGGATGTAAAGACGGTTATGAAATATATTAACCTGACAAGATTGCCAAAAAATATGTAGATTCAGTTGCCCAAGGATGGCGAATTGGAAATAGTGACAATGGGTGGATGAAGGTAGAACTTTTCTATGAATGTATAACAAACGTATCTTATAAGTGTTTGATCGAAAAAGGAGTAAGTTTTCCGATTAATTTGTTTGTGGACGGTCACAAATACGACATTTCAGTTAAATGAACTCTGCACCAAACTGCAAATAGTTTTAATAGCTCTGTACCCTAATGCAACGCGAAGTTTGCAGCCTGCGGACGTTGCTGCGTTTAGGCCTCTAAAAAATGATCTGAAAAAGTATTGTCAGAGTAGAATGGAGGATAGAAAACTAGAGATTATATTACATGGCCCCAAACACCACATAGAACAAATAGCAATACTAAAAGAGATAAGAAAAAATTACCTTACGTAATTACTTCAAGTTAATGGAAAAAAATATTCAGTGATCAGAAACAAACCACAGAATAGACACACGACTTTAGAACAAATTATTAAAGACAAAAATGAAACTGTCAAGGGGCTTAAACCCAAGAAGAATGTAAATATTAAAAGTGCATCAAAGCCAAAAGTTAAACAAACTACAAATGCACACCTTAAAGAAATTAAATATATGAGCATTATATTAAGACTTTTATTATTTCTGACATTAAAATAAAACCGTCGACCTCGTTCTCTAAGAACTACGAAAATTAACAATTGCAGAAACCATCACACGTAACAATTTTTTTTTTTTTTTTGATTTATAAACAAATAGTATTACCAGAATCAAATCCAGTCATCAGATCAAATATACAGGGTGCTTTAGGAGTACGGTACATAACTTAAGGGGGTGATTCTCTATGGTAAGAGAAAAAATTCATATGAACATATGCCGGAGTTGGCTCGTTTTTGATATAAAGGGTTTTAAATTAAATAAAAAATCGTTTTTTTATATTTTTTTAAATGTACTTCTTCCGGTTTTATTGAAATTTAATACCGTAATTCATAATGATAAGGGACTTAATTAGCCCTAACTAGAATACAATAATTAAGTCCAGTGGCGTCCCGGGGAGCACCTAAACCAATATTATTGACAAGAAAATGTACGCCACTGACTTTTTCTAATTTTGATATGTTTTTCCGGATTTGTTAACTAATAGTACAACTTCTTTATTCCTTGAATTGTTTTCGTATCTTGCTTCGTTTTAGAGAGAAAAAATAGAAACCACTTTATTGCATGTACAAAAAAATACCTATACATTTCAAAGTTAATTAAAACATTTAAATTAAAAATAATGATACAAAATTGCGATGTCGCACCATTCATCCTCTTAGACGTTCAAAAATGCCTGCTGCATTATTTGATCTGGTACAGGCGTCTTGTATGCAAGAGAGTTTAGGTAACCCCATATATTATAATAGACTAGAGAATTCAAGTGGGGACTTCGAGCTGGCCAACCTTGGGAACCTGCGCGTCCAATCCGGCAATTGGGAAAGTGTTGTCGAGGTATTGACGAGCAACCACGCTAAAATGAGCTGGGTCGCCATAGTGCATAATCCCTGCCCATACATTTACCGAAAATTGTTGCTGAAAACGACCTACTATAATTTTATGATGATTATCGTCCGCCAAAAAATATTCGTTATGAATATTCATAATGGCTTCTCTTAAAAAAGGGGCCTTATCCGTAAATAAAATGTCCGGTAAAAAATTGCTGTTATGTGATAATGTTTACAGCAACCACCTACTAAACTCAAACCTTGGCTGAAAATCACGAGGAAGAAGAGCTTCCACACGTTGAATATGGTATGGATATAGTTGATAAAGATGCAAAACCTTCCGAACAGTTAATGCACTTGTTTGAAGTTGCAGTGCTACCTCCCTGGCACTAGTTGAAGGATCATCTTCTATCTCTCGAAGTATAGTCTCTTCTAACTCAGGCGTGGTTACTGTTGCAGGTCTGCCAGGAAGTTCCGTACTACGTTTGAAACTCCCAGTCACTCAATCTTGCATGGAGCTGTCCAAATCTTTTGGCAGATGGCAGTACTCTGTTTGGATAGCGTTCCTAATAAATTCGCCGAGATTCTTCAGCATTTTCATTTGCTAGGCCATAATTGAAATGCGTCATTTCAGCGTTAGTAAAGTTACTAATTTTTGACTTGTTATTGACAAAACAGGTAAATTAGACATCAAAACTTACCTTTACCTCATATTTTAATTAACTTAAAAGCAGGTATTTTTTTTTTGTACATGCAATAAAGTGGTTTTTATTTTTTCCCTCGAAAACGAAGCAAAATACAAAGCAATTCAGGGAACAAAAAAGTTGTATTATTAATTGGTAAATGTGGCGACCGCAGCCTAGTTGTTAGTGTGTCCGACTACTAAGCCGAAGGTTCCCGGTTCGATCCCGGGACCATGCATCGATCTTTATTTATTCGGTCGTCACCTCGTGGAAGGCAATGGCAAACCACCACGTAGTAATTTGCCTAGTACAACCTCTCAAATAGTGCCGTTCGGAACCGGCGATAAACTGTAGGTCCCATATACCTGTGAAAAATCTGAAAAAAAAAAAAAGGCACACATCACAGGTTTATGCGAGAGGTCGCCTACGCTCGAATGAGCATGGCACATAAAGAAGAAAATCCGAAAAAAAAAATATCAAAATTAGAAAAAACTCTTAAAGGCTAATTACGCCCTATATCATTACGAATATCGGTATCAGATTTCAATTAAATCGGCGGAAGGATATTTTAAAAAATTATAAAAAACTGATGTTTTTTAAAAAACTTTAACACCCTTTATATAAAAAACGGGGCAACTCCGGACACATGTTCATATGAACTTATTATCTTGTTCTGTTTCTTTACTGTACTTCTGAATCACCCTGTATAATAAATATTTTTTCTAAAATATTACAAGATCCAAACAAGATTCCCTAAGGGTACCAATTACTAGGTTTTACTAGTAGTTCACAATCAAAGGTGGAGCAGATCAAACTTATATTAAAAAAAAAATACCCTGAATTAGAACATCCCAAACCCAAGCCCAATTATAAGTGAATAAATTACGAAACAAGAACTAAAAAGATTAATATTTAGTAATTTTATTTGCACACTACTAATACAATTTTAAAAAGAAGTTAAAACAGTCGAAAACTTTAGATCAAATCCCAAGAATTTGTGCAAGCATGCAAGATGAACTGTTAATTATAAATATGGCAGCGCTATGCAGGAAAGGATTTCAAATTTTTTACTTGACAGAGTTAGGTGGTTACGCTGCCAGTCACTTCTTTTAATTCTTGTACTGAAGTTTGGGTTTTAGTTTACTTATCACAAAATCCATACGCCGATTTAACCGGACGGTCGAATGATCCGAAGATAATCTAACGGGTATTGGGTGTTTGCCGATAACGAAATTAAAGCCTTTGCTAGGTTTGAGAACGATTATTAATTAGTTGGATAACGCTGGAAATTTCAGTGACAATAGCGACACCGAGTTAACCGTAGAGCCGAAAGGACCGAAGTTAATGAACTGGGGGTAGTTGTCAACAATGTCCAGTATCTATAGATTTAACGATTATAATTGTTACCAAGATAAGCAACAATCTGTTAGCGAGCAAATTAAAGCAGGCGTAGTAATAAAAAAATACTTTTAATATTTTATAACTTCTAGCTAAAATAAGCTAAAAATGTGTCACTTTAACATAAGATCGCTCACAGTACATTATATAGAGTTGTTAAATTTAATAGTGTAAATAGTTATGATATCATTATCTTAAGTAAAACGTGGCTAAATAATGGAGTATATTCAGTAAATATATGCTTGGCTATTCTTTGTTAAGAAGTGATAGATAGATAGATAGATATAGATAGATGCGCGGTGGTTGTATTGCAAGGTACATTAAAGATACCCTAAAATATGTTCAGTTAGAGAGGAGTGAAACACTTAAGGATATTTGAGTGTCTATAAAGCTTAAAAATCTTAGCTTCGCCTTAAGCTCTACATATAAACCTCCACAATTAAACTATAATGAGTTTTCGGGTAGTTTTAAAACTAGGTTAATTAATTATCTACCAAAATATGACAAGCTCTGCTGCTTAGTTGATTTCAATATTGATTCGGTAGTTATTTTCGGTGCTTCCAGCAACTTTCTAAATCTATTAAGTAGGGTAGGTTTTAAGCAGATAGTGAATTTTCAAACTAGGGTGACCTCATACAGTGCTTCCTTTTTGGATTTGATTATTGTACCTGAAGATTGCAAGGTTTTGGAATATTGTATATGTGCGAACTCACGTTTGTAACAAAACTTTAACCTGTATCTCCACAAGGCGACTGGTTCAAATTTGTTGAAAAATTGGAGAATAAAATCCTTTTTGAATTTTACTGCACTACTTCTTTATTAAAAGACTAACAACATTCCTCCTCTCTTCACCCTAGCATGGGCTACAACATTACTAACAAGACATGTTAGTTAAACCACTTTTGTAAACACTTAACAACTTTAACGTAAAGGCTTTTCTCCTAAACGGAGCGACGATTTGCCTCTTTAGACTTCCACCTGACACTCGTAACACTTTTAACAAATTTTTAACTACTTTTTAACGTAAAGGCTTTTCTCCCCACGGAGCGACGATTTACCTATTTAGATTGCCACCTGACACTCTTTGTTTACATTTCAAAACATATATTAACCCTATCCAAACACCTTGACCAATCAAATGTTAACACGTCAAAACCAAAATGACAACGTCCATCCATCAGGCCACTATCGATCGACCAATCAAATAGCTTATACTTGCTTCGCCGACTGCGGCGTATTCTTAGAATTACCACGTGGAAGCTAATATTATTTGATAGTTTTAGAGAATATTATAAAATAGCAGACAGTTTTTTACATTATAGGATTTAACTCGAACGTATATGTTATAGATTTGTACAACGATGCCACCACTTTAATATGCGGTGTTGCCATTTATATTGCATGTAAAATTAATGTATTTTTTTCTATTTATTGCATTTAGTGGTTGAAGAAAAACATAGTACTTTAGCACGAATGCGACGTTGCCGCTTGGCTTAGTATTACATTACATTATATCCCCTAAGATTGATTTAAACCTTGTTACTTTATTTTCCTACTGGGTCACGATAGAAATATGAAGTGTGTCCCAAACAGAATACTTGCCAAATGTTTCCGATCATTAGTTGTTGTACGCCGTTTTTGATTTTGACGAAAATATGTCTAAGACCGAGCCTACCACATACAGAGATATTAAGGATTTAAATTACGAACAGTTTCTTTCCGATGTGAAATCTGTACCCTGGAGAATTATTTTTGATTGTAGTACTGTACTGTTGACGACAAAGTAGAAATTTTGAATCGCAACTCAAGTGTTTTGCTTGACCTTCATGCGCCTCTAAATCTAAAAAAAGTTAGTCTTAGGAAATCACATAGGCCTTGGATAACGGGCACCATTAGGATTATGATTAAAGAACATGACAAATTATTTTTTAAATTTGAAAGATCTAAAAATTCACGTCGTTTCGAGGAATATGAGGGGATTCATACTTTCGTCAACAAATCTATTAAACGGGAAAAAAGCATATCTACGATATAACCTTTCTCGACATAACAATTCGGTATGGCGAAATACCTGCTCACTTAACGGGTGTTAACAAGATAAATGATTTTCTTGTGAATGATGCTATATTGCAATATTACACTGGGATCATTGATAGGTTGCATAACTATCTAGGTATCGAGGTGATAAATCAAGTTGACGTAAGCAACACATTGTTGACGATAAAAACTGGAGCCATTGGTGCAGATGGCTTAAACATTAAATTTATTCTGCTTTGCTGCCTATTTATATTAAAGTATCCGATTATCCATCACAAGAGATTTCGTAGTGCCCCTCCCAAAAAATAAAGATATTAAAGGACTTAAAGATTTGGGTCCTATAAGCATTATTCCAGCATTATCTAAGGTCATTGAGAAATTTATAAAAAAACAACTGCTATTACACTTGTAGGAGAATAACATACTCACTGATCTGATTCTTGTTGGGGCCTCAGTTATACTACCGCATTTTGAAACGTGACAGATCATATCTTTAGAGCTTTAGATACTGAAATGGCAACGGTTTTTGTACTTTTGGATTTTTCAAAGGCATTTGATACAATTAGTCATGACATTTTTGAAAATATTTTAACATACATAGGTCTTTCAACTTCGGCTGTGTTGTTCCTGAAGAGTTATCTAGCAGGTAGAAAGCAACGCGTTTGCCTACGGGGTTTAATAAAAAAAGCATTGGCATGGTGTTCCTCAGAAATCATTTCTTGGACTAGTGTTGTTCTCTGTATATACAGGGTGTCCGGATAAGGATACGGAGCGGCCATATCTCGGAAACGATACGTCCCACAGTTCTGAAAAAAAAGCTCTCATCATAAAAACTGCCAAGAGAAATTCATTCAAAATAATTTTAAGTTTCGGAAATTGCCGCAAGAGGGCGTAACGGCTTATTTATTTTTTAAAGTTCATTTTACGGCAAAAAATGCCACTTAACCGTAGAAAAGCAAATAAATAATTAAAATCAGTAGATTGTTTACTACAACTTTTGTTATTGTTATTTTTTTGAATCTCGCCTAATAAAGGAGTGGGGGAAGCCTTTAGGACATTTTTCAAAAACTGTCATTATGTCGTTATCCTTCAACGGATTTTCTATAACTTAGACTTGTTTGAAAGGGAATTCCTTGCAGTTTAAATAAATGATTCAGGAATTGTCACAAGTTTCCTGATACAATTGTAAGATGGCGCTGTTATTCAATCTAACTTATTTTTTTATTTTTCTCGGTATTTGCAAATTGGATGGTATAATTTTTTTCGGTAGTAATAGGAGACAATTTGCATAGGGAACGATTAGTCCAAACCGCAAATCGATATCACCAGGGGTTCAAAAGTTATTTTGATTTTTCTTTAAAAAATGATAGAGTTTCCATTTACCGGTACCCGGTATACCCCTAATAAGCAAGATAACAACTAATTTCATGGCCTACTGTTTAATAAACTATAAAATTTATAATAAAAGTTTAACGAGTCAAAGAAACATCAATAACACTGAATAAAATATGAATATTATGATAATATCATATTATGAGACTTAGACTATGAAAAAGTGCACAAATCTTAGAACTAGAAACAATTTTATTAGCAATTTAGCGAGACAACAATAATAATTACAAATGTTCAAAATGTTTTCCGTCATTTTGTAAGCACTTAATTATTCTTCTGTTAGTTGATAATACGGCTGCCTCAATTTCAGCCGTGGATAAGTTTGTAACGGCATTTGTTATCCTTACCATCATGTTTTCCCTTGTTGTTGGTCTCTCTTGGAAAACCAGATCTTTTAACCTACCTCATAGGTAAAAATCAAGACAAGTAAGATCCGGTAAACGAGCCGGCCAGGGAAACAAGCTTCCTCTTCCAATTACACGATGCGCAAATTGCTCTTCTATTTATTGGCGTACGTTACGATAGTAATGCGCCGGACAACCATCAAGTTGGATCCACATGTTTGTTCTCGTTTGTAAGGAGACTTCTTCCAAAAGAGGCGGAAGGAAAGTGGCCAAGAAATCTAAAAATCTTGTTCCATTAAGGGTTTGGTCAAAAAAATGGGGACCGATAATTTTTCCTTCCAAGATCCCGCACCAAACATTTAAACTCCAGCGGTTTTGAAAATCTACTTGCCTCATCCAATGAGGGTTTTGCTTAGACCAATAGTGCATATTATGCAAATTCACACCCCCAGCGTTAGTGAAAGTGGCCTCGTCTGTCCATAATATCCGTGAAAGAAAATTTGGATTTTCCCTAATCATATTTAATAGCCAGTGACAGAAATCCAATCGACGATCATAATCAGTATCGTTCAATGCCTGGTGTAAAACGATGTGATAAGGGTGCATACTATTAGTTTGTAAAATCTCGTGGACATTTGTTTTTGGAACCCCCAAGTCAAGGGAAATTTTTCTGGTGCTTAAAGTGGGATCGTATTGAACGTAAGCCAAAACGTTGATAATATTTACCTCATTACGTGTCCTACGAATGCGTAAAGGTCGTTGAATGGGCTGCACATTACCAGTTTCTCTTAATCGTCGAGCTAATCTTGAGAATACTTTTCGAAAATAGTGTCTTTTTTGTGGAAATCGCATTGCATACTCTCGCGACGCTATTACAGCATTTTCAAGAGATTGAAATAGTTATTTACGATATAAGTGTTGTAAAGATTCATATTACAACACGAGATGTTAAAGTTGTTAAACGAGGCGTCAGCCGAGTTTAATCAAACATCGAGTGTAGGTATATGAATTTACAACAAGAATATTGTACAAAATTTTATCTACTTTCATCTATGAATAAAAATATTTGGCAAAAGGCATTTTTAAAAATAAAAATGCACCTGCTATTAAAAATCGTTTTGTAAGGGCATCTATTACAGCACTAGTGCTGTAATGGCATCTATTACAGCACTAGTGCTGTAATAGATGCTCTTACAAAACGATTTACAGAACTGTAAAATTCATATTACTAAATGAAAGTAGATAAATACATATTCAACATATCATACGCTTCTGCGTTAGTAAACGGCATACTGTTTGTAGAAAAATGCAATATAAATGTAAAAAACAATGCTTAATATTATAAGATGCTTGACGTTTAAAACTCATCAACAGCTTGTCACAATAAATTATTAATTTGTTTTTTTCCATGGCCAACTTGGAACTTGTAATTTAGGCGAAAACATGCATGATGGAAAGGATATGAAATGCCGTTCGAAGCTTATCCACGGCTGAAATTGAGGCAAGAGGCAAGTGTGTTTTTCACTGAAAGAAGAATAACTAAGAGCTTAGGAAGTGACGGAAAATATTTTAAACATTTGTAATTATTGTTGTCTTGCTAAATTGCTAATTGTTTCTAGATTTAAGATTTGTGCACTTTTTCATAATCTCATATCATAATATTCATATTTTATTCAGTGTTATTGATGTTTCTTTGACTCGTTAAACTTTTATTATAAATTTTATAGTTTATTAAACAGTAGGCCATGAAATTAGTTGTTATCTTGCTTATTAGGGGTATACCGGGTACCGGTAAATGGAAACTGTATCATTTTTTAAAGAAAAATCAAAATAACTTTTAAACCCCTGGTGATATCGATTTGCGGTTTGGACTAATCGTTCCCTATGTAAATTGTCTCCTATTACTACCGAAAAAAATTATACCATCCAATTTGCAAATACCGAGAAAAATAAAAAAATAAGTTAGATTGAATAACAGCGCCATCTTAAAATTGTATCAGGAAACTTGTGACAATTCCTGAATCATTTGTTTAAACTGCAAGGAATTCCCTTTCAAACAAGTCCAAGTTATAGAAAATCCGTTAAAGGATAACGACATAATGACAGTTTTTGAAAAATGTCCTAAAGGCTTCCCCCACTCCTTTATTAGGCGAGATTCAAAAAAATAACAATAACAAAAGTTGTAGTAAACAATCTACTGATTTTAATTATTTATTTGCTTTTCTACGGTTAAGTGGCATTTTTTGCCGTAAAATGAACTTTAAAAAATAAATAAGCCGTTACGCCCTCTTGCAGCAATTTCCGAAACTTAAAATTATTTTGAATGAATTTCTCTTGGCAGTTTTTATGATGAGAACTTTTTTTTCAGATCTGTGGGACGTATCGTTTCCGAGATATGGCCGCTCCGTATCCTTATCCGGACACCCTGTACAACATTTTTCTTTTAGCTTATTATCGACTGATCCATACAAAAGTGCGCGGATGATACACAAATTTTTTATTCGTTTCTTCCTTCAGCAATAAACAGGGATTATTAAATAATTGCTCTCAAATTAAAAAGTTTTATTAATTATTGTTATCTATTATTAGCTTTTTGTTACATATTTAAATTTTTCGTAGATATCCAGAAAGACAACAACATGATAAAAGGATATTTCAAAAAATCCAAGCCAATCTGATTGAGCAAAACGCAAATTTTTTAAAGAAGGGTGGTATGGTTCGACTAGGCCTCGGACTAGGCTTATTTTACGAATTCTGAAATCTTAAAGCGAAACAATTTAAGCCCCTGATCTCAAGAGAACTAACACGTAATATTTCCATGAGAACGTCAATGTCGGTTTGGATTTAGCGTGTATTTTATCTATGAAGGAACTTTAACCGGAAATAGACACCTAGATATAATGCGAGATGCACTAATGGAAATATTAGAGTATGTTCCTTTGACCGATTTAAATAATATTTATTACCAGCAAGATGGCGCTTCAAGTAACAATTCTCATGTAGTGAGAGAATATTTAGAAACCACATTTCCCGATAAATGGATTGATACCAATGGATCTGTCAGGTGGCCTTCAAGATCACCTGACCCTTCTGTGTTGGATCTTTTTTATGGTGGTTAATGGAAAATCAGTTATATAAGAGACAATATAACACTTTTGATCAACTTCAAGAAATTACCCATCAAACCTTTAGGCTTGTGCAGGGAAGGCCAATTATTTTAATAAATGCATTATAAAGATCGAAACGGTGCCGGTATGTTGAAAGTGTTTAGAATACAACGGAGCCCAATTTGAGAAAAGTTTGGTAATTTAATAAAATGCTATATTTGGTTTATTGTTAGTTTAAACCTATAATAATATAAAGTTGAATTATAAAAATAATGTTGTTATTTTTGTTTTTTATTCGCGGGCATAAAGACAAATAAATAATCTTACTTAAAAAACATAAGTTTGGGTCATAACTCAAAAACAAAACCTTTTAGGGAAAATCTAACTACACCACTGAACTCTACTTCAAAAACTATAATGATCCATAAGTTATCAAATAATCGAGATACAGGGGAGCGTCAAAAATGACAAATTTTTACAATCGCCGTGTTTGTCAGAAACTGGGAGTGCTATGAAAATTTCGTTTGCGGCAGTGAATGTTTCATAAAATAATAGAAAATTAAGGCGCAACCCCCATCCTTCTATCTTTTATAATAAGGGAGCTGGTATATGAAAACACGAAAACTGGACACGCTGTACAAGTACAATATGGTTATAATTGATTTCTGACTCATTTCAGCATCTCTGGCAAGCCACCCGGTACCTACATGAGGGTCAACAGCTACCGCTAATAAAACACCAACTGCCAGATTTTGAATGAACCCCGTAGCCTCTATTTTTTGGCAAGTGCTGAAGATATGTTGTTCCTAGCAGTAACTTAAATTATCGGACATAGTATAAACGGTAAAAACTAGAGCTTTCTTGTAACTTTGAATATAAAATTTTCAAACTTTTATATTATGAACCTGGTAGCCTCTGTTTTTTGGAAAATGCTAAAGATATGTTGTGTTTCTAGCAATAGTTTAGGGCATCGTATATAGTATAAACGTGAGCTGGAAAAACTTGAATTTTCTTGTAAATTTTACTATCAAATTTTCAAAATTGAGAATAAACCCTTTGTTTCTTGGCAAATGCTGAAGATATGTTGTTTCTAGCAATAATATCAAATTTGGTGTAAGGTGTAAACGTGAACTGGTAGAGACTAAGATTTCCTTCTAACTTTGAATATAAAGTTTTCAAACTTCTGAATGAACCCTGTGGTCTCTGTTTTTTGGCAAATGCTGAAGATGTGTTGCTTCCAGCAATATTTTAAAGCATCGTATAAAGTGTAAACGTGAATTGTCTTTTATCACAGGATGATGCTTACCAAAACATTGACGAATTTATACCGAAGGTAGACTGATATTCATAATTTAAATTTACACATACTACATAAATGTACAATAATTCCAGCACGCCACAAGACTGCAATGTTTCGGAGAAGTTTTACCTACAACGTCCCTGCTATATATAATTTGGTCCCGGCAACATATAAATCATATTCTGTGTCGCGTTTTCAAAATAAAATGAAAAACTTTTTACTTGGCCATCTCTACGTCGTCTGTTTTAGTTTTAATTAGCTTCGTAGTATATTCTAAGTTGATATAATTAATTTATAGAGTTATAGGCTAGGGAATACAATAAGTTATTGTTTTTAGAGATATTTATTTTGGCAAGAATTTTTATTTTTTATTTTGTTCTCTGTTTTTAGTTTTATAATGTTGCCTGGGACTGACATTTTAATTTTTTACTTTGTTTTCAAGTATCATAATATGCAGTGATTTACTGCTGAGTTAGGTCATTAAGCTTTAATATATGTAATGTTGTTGCACAGTTTTGGACTTAATGCTCGGATATGTCAGTGTACGTGCCCGGCCAGGTTAAGTGTAAGAACAACCTTTACGTCAGTAAATGGATTTGTTTAATTTTTGTACTTTTTACTCTGATATTGTACCTCCTAAATAAGGATTTTATTTATTTATTTATTTTCTGTCTCTTTAGGGAAGTAACACCATTTTCATCTCCTCATAAAAATAAAAATTAAGGGAAAGAGCAAAGTGTTGATGGGAAGACTACGTGGTTATGGTGGCGCCACATGTATAGTGGTTCAAGTTACTAATAAATTAGTCATTTTGACGAGAAATATTAAGTATTGTTTCCACAAAAAGTGTTACACGTTGTTCAGTTTGTGTTGTGTTTCCTGGTGTGACAGTTTTTTCTGCTCTTTTTGGCCCGTTTTCTTCAAAAACTCCTAAGTTTGTGCTCGTCCTAGTGCAAGGTTAAGAAAAGCGCGGGAAAAAATTGATATGGGTTTGACAGATAAAGACATCGAGAAAATAAAGGAAATATTTTCCGATCAATTTTTGAATAATATCGTTGAGAAAGTTACCCAGATTCTCGACAGAAAATACAAGGAAAAGCTTAGGGCACAGGAAAGGGCCATTGGTCTTCTAAAGCAGGAATTCGAAGAACTAAAAAAAGCCAAATGTCAATCAGATGAGGCCCTTGATAATTTGGAACAGGCATCAAGAAGCCTAAATATTCGTGTATTAGGGGTACCTGTGACTGATAATAAAAATTTGCACTCTAAAATTATTGATATATTCAAAAAAATGAATGTAAACATTAATAACTCCCATATAAAAAAGTGCCATCGGATAACCTCGAGGAACCCTGGCGATAAGCCTCCGGCCGTGCTAGTACAGTTTTTTGGCGATGTCGAGCGTACAGCTGTCTTAAAAAATCGTAAAAATTTAAAATCTACGGGCGTGCAGGTTAAGGAAGACCTAACTAAAAATCGGCAGTTGCTTTTGTCGGAGGCAATTAAAAAGTTCTCCTATAAACATGCTTGGTGTTTTAATGGTGTTGTTTATATAAAAATTGGTGATAAAGTTCACCGTGTGAATCGCCTTGAGGAGCTAGGAATCCTGGATAATTCACAACAGGACAAACGTGGGTAATGTTAAAATGTATAGGTACTTAATTACCAGGTAATTGTTGCTTCATTACCGTTTTTTGTAAAATCTTGATATTTTATATTACATATGTTTTTTTTTCTCTCGTTGGGTAGTATGATCAAGTAAGCAGTATTTATTAAACTAATTAGATTTGAAAAGATAAAATAATTGTTTTACATATCATGATTATATTTGTTTAATTTATTCCTTGATCCTGGTGCCTGATGATGACCGCGATTTGATGGGAGTTGTCCAGGTTAGAAAGCATCAAAATTTTATTTGTTACATATTATAGCTTCTTATATCTTTGCATTTGTTGCCAATTTTGAGGAATCTAATAATATTATATTCAATGCATTTAATTGTTTTAGATGCTCTAAAACGGGTTGTTATGGAATTGAATTTACCTTTTAGTTCTGTATTGATTGACAAGTTTTGTGTTTTCTTTCTGCATTCTCAGGGTCTGAACACGTTATAACAATAGAGATATCTACTTATTATTTTAATAAATGTGGCAGCGTAGGCCGGGTACAGATATGAATAGTATCTATCTTAATTCTGTGTTGTTTTGTTCGTTGCTTCCCTTAGGAAGCTGCTACCAAATGTTTTGTGTATAAGCTAATAAATATTATTTCCTTAATTTTTTTTTTCTCGTCAAACTTAAATTTTTAAATTTTATTTTCTATAATTAACAGCTTTACCTTATCTCTTTTCAGCTTCATTTCTAGTTTTGTATTTAGGGACATGTCCATTATAATATCTCATACAAATGTGAGGTCTTTAACAGCTAATTTTGCTGACTTTAGGCAATATATAACGGAACATAATCATGACATAGCTGGAGTCACTGAGACATGGCTGCGTCCGGATATTGATGCTGAGACTGTAGCTATCGATGGTTTTAATCTAATTCGCGAAGATCGGGTGTTGAGGCGAGGGGGTGGAGTTGGTATTTATATTAAAAACTCAATTAAATTTAAGATTTTGAGCTCTGGATGTTTGGATTTTGTGGAATATATATGGGTTGAACTCATATTCAACTCTAAAAATATTTTATTGGGTGTACTCTACAGACCCCCTCGGTCAAATTTAGAAAGTTTTTTTGATTCCTTCGAGGACTCGCTCTCAAATCTCTATACAACTTATGATAACATTATCTGTTGTGGTGATTTTAATATTAACTTATTGAATATTAATAGTAATAATGCTAAACAACTTGAAGACATCGCTGATATTTTTAATTTAAGGCAATATATTCAGGAACCTACACGGATGGCTGATGGATCATATTCTTTGCTTGATTTACTATATTGCAATATGTCTGATGTTCTAAGCGCTGGTGTGGCTGATGATCTGTTGTCAGACCACTTTCCCATTTACATTAAAATTCCCTTGGCCATTGAAAGTCCACCTCTAATATCCTTTAAATATAGACCTTTAAAAAACATTAACTTTGACAGATTTCAGGCAGATCTTGAATCATGGCCTTGGGAAAATATTTTTTATATGCCTGCCATTGAAGAAAAAGTAAATTTTTTAAGCTCATCAATTTTACTGTTTTTCGATATGCATGCCCCACTTAAAATTTGCAAGAAAAGAAATAAAAAATATGCGCCTTGGATAACTGATAATGTTAAATTTCTTCAAAGACTTAGGAACCAAGCATTAAAAAGATTTAAGAATACAAGACAGGCAGAGCATTACTCATCTTACAAACAACTAAGGAACTACACCACAGCTGCAATAAGGGCGGAAAAGAAAGCATATCTACGGCAAAGATTTTCGAATTCTTCAATAAAAGAAAAATGGTCGGAATTAAAAAAACTAGATATTATCAAAAATAAAAATAACGTCATTCCAGGCCATCTCTCTAATCCTAACGATATCAATAATTTTTTTATCAATTCTGCTGTGTCTTTTGGACAGACTCCTGACCCTAATTTATTAAATTTCTATCAACATAACATTAAACCAGGCATTCTTGATCAGCTGGAATTTCATCTGGTGACTGAAGATGATATACTAAAAATAATAATGAATTTAAAATCTAAAGCGTTTGGCAGTGACGCGTTGAATATTACACTTATTCAATTATGTTGCCCCTATATTATTCCTTATATAACTCATGTGATTAATAAATGCATAGAAACTTCTCACTATCCAGATTCTTGGAAGAATGCCCATGTTTTGCCTCTGCCAAAGATCAGTCAACCCACAGAATTTTCACATTTAAGGTCAATAAGTATCCTCCCAACCTTTTCCAAAATATTAGAAAAAATTTTAGATGGTCAAATACGATCTTTTCTGGATAGGTTTAATATTTTACCCCTTAAGCAGTCTGGTTTTCGCCCTGGTTTTGGCTGTGACACTGCTATGTCAGATGTGGTCGATGATGTTCTTAAAGCTTGTGATGATGGAAAGATAAGTGCACTTATCCTTTTGGACTTTACAAAGGCATTCGATATGCTCAACCACTCCATATTGCTCTCGATTCTACATTACACCGGATTTGGAGATGGGGCTATTAAACTAATTAAATCTTTTTTAACTCACAGGACTCAAAAGGTGGTAATAGCGGAATGCTTTTCGGATTCCTTTAGTTTGACTACTGGAGTTCCACAGGGTAGTATTTTAGGACCTCTATTGTATACAATTTATACGGGAAAATTTCACGAAACTTTAAATTATTGTAACTATCACTTATATGCTGATGATACTCAAATATATTGCTCATTTGACACTTCTGATTTGAATTCTGTTAATACAAATATTAACTTAGATCTTAAGAATTTAATCGAAGCATCCAGGGACCATCAACTTAAAATCAACCCATCCAAATCATCCATCACCTTGTTTGGTAATGAAACATTAAGAAATATGGTACAGAATTCTTTGAACATCACCATTAACAATGTAGCAATACCATATAAAAGTGTCTCCAAAAGCTTGGGCTTATTGGTTGATTCTAATCTTCGTTTTAGAGAACACATCAAAGTTAAAGTCAGAAAGGCATATTGTACCTTAAAACTTATTTACAATCACAGGCATTCTCTTACCTCTGAAATAAAAAAATTGTTATATGACACTTTAGTACTGTCCCATTTTAATCATTGTGATGTTGTGTATGGCCCCTGTATTGATAGTGCAGGCTCTCGCCGAATACAACGAATGCAAAACTCGTGTTTGCGGCTTATTTATGGCATCAGAAGAACGCAGAGAGTTTCTCAGTTTTTGTCAAATGCGGGATGGCTTAATATGCATAATCGACGAAAATTACATTTTGCTTCTTTTTGCCTCAAAGTTTTAAAATCCAGAGCCCCTTCATACTTATTCACTAAAATTGTTTTTAGAAATGATATTCATAGCCTGAATCTTCGTAGAAATAACATTATAAATATCCCTAGACATCGAAAAGAAATTTTCAAAAGATCATTTTCATACAACTTTGCCTCTTGCGTCAATTCCTTGGATGCACGTGATGTTGAATGCTCTGCTATTGTCTTTAAAAGTAAATATAAAAACCTCTTGTTCTCGAGTCAGTAGAATTTTGCTTCCATTAATTATTCTTTGGTATACCTAATGTTTTTTGTCCTGTAATATGCCCCTCCTTTTCCCTTATTAACCTATAAATGTAGTATAATTAATTTTAAATTTATTTTTTGTTATTAATACTTTGTACTTGGTATGCTTCAATTTATTTGGTTAATATAAATTGTTTATTATTATTATTATTATTATTATTATTATTATTACGAATCAACAAATTATCAGGTTTATTTTGTCCACAATTATTGTACCGTTTCCTTTGTGGGTCATAAATCAACTACCTGATAAAATACTATTGCGTGGTCCTAATGGTCGATAACATACAACAAAGGGCTACAGAGTCGGACTCTCGCGTGGTCATAATGATCAATAACATACAACAAAGGGCTACAGAGTCGGAGTCTCCTCAACTGTAAAGTAATTATGTATCTCATTTATAGGAAACTAATTCGTGAAGTAATGTATATAACATTATTTTATTTTTGCATAGGTATTTCAATAGAGTCTAGAGTGTTATAATAATTATTGAAACTAAAGAAATAATAGTATAATATCTGTATATTTTTCATTAAACCGAAAACCAAATGTTACAAAATTAGAGGAAAGAAAAATCAAAAATTCTTCACAAATATTTAATTTCTCGCTCTACGCGTTTCGATTTCTTAAACCATTTTCAAGAGCTGTCTAAGAAGTTCATATATATAATAATCTGAATTTCAATTCAAAATTATTTGGTGTTACTTACATAATATAAACACAAACTTTACATTAAGGACACAAACAAACTCACAATAGCGAGCACAGGTTAACTAACTATATAAAAATTGATCAACGGGATAAACCCAAAAAACATTTAAAAATAAAACATTTAAAAAATAAAGCAAAATATACAGAACCAGAGCGACATCTAGAATGCACACAGAGAGGTTCTATTATTTAAACAAATATTCACTACTTAAAGTCGTTCACAATTCTCGCTGCCTCCCTATAGTGGGCGTTGACAGGATCGTTCAAACAATCAATTTGATTATTTATCTCTAATTTGGCTATTTCTATGTTTTCTAAAAAATTCAGCTCATGGCCTTTATTCGCATTATGTAGCATTTTAAAGTTGTCTTTAGCATTAAAACTATGTAAATTCTCTCTTAAATGTAGGCCAAAAGCTGATATCCTGTCATTAGGCGATTTCTGAGAGTTTAAATGTTCTTTTATTCTAATATTAAAACTACGTTCTGTCTGACCAGCATATTTAGCTGTGCAAGAGTTACAGGACAACAAATACACCCCACTCCTGTCAAGCACATTAATTGAATCCTTTACTCTCGAGAATAAGCTACGTAAATTGTTTACCGATTTGTAAGCTATTTTAAAATTGTTGTTTAAGGACTTTAATACGTTACCCACTCTTAGAGAAACAGCGCCAAAAAAAGTTAGCCTTATTTACCTAGGAGGTTGAAAAGATCTTATGGTCTTATCCAAGTGGTCAGTCAACACCTTCTTAAGCATGCCATTAAATTTCTTTTTTATTAAATTATTGATTAGTGATATCTTGTATCCGTTGTTATAAGCAATTTGAAAAATGATGTTCTTTTCCCTCTCAAGTTCCAAAGGTAAGAGTGGGATGGTAAGCAAACGATGTATCAAAGAGCTAAAAGCTGCCATTTTATGAGCTAAACAATGATTTGAGTCAGCAGGTATAACATTGTCTGTATGTGTGTTTTTCCGATAAATAGCATACTCAAAAAAGTTATTCGCTCTCTTTATTGTCAAATCTAAAAAGTTCAGAGAACAATCAGATTCTATTTCTTTTGTAAATTTGATGTGGTTATTTAAAGAATTTAAAAAATTGAAAAAAATTTCCAACTCATTCCCTGTTCCTGTCCAGACAATAAAAGTATCATCAACATATCTGCGCATAATAAAATTTTACTTAGAAGGTAAAAATTTGAATTAAACAACTTATTTTCAAAATCACCTATAAGAACTTCAGCTAAAAAGGGGGAAAGACCTGAACACATGGATAAACCATCAGTCATTTTAAAAAACTTGTCATTAAATCTAAAAAATCTAAACCTGAACATTTATTTAAAAGGGACATTATACCCCTCCGTATATTATCAGACAGAGATATAACTCCAAGGAAACAAAAGGTAATGTATTGAAGTCCTGAAACAACAATTTTAAAATAGCTTACAAATCGGTAAACAATTTACGTAGCTTATTCTCGAGAGTAAAGGAATCAATTAACGTGTTGACAAGAGTGGAGTGTATTTGTTGTCCTGTAACTCTTGCACAGCTAAATATGCTGGTCAGACAGGACGTAGTTTTAATATTAGGATAAAAGAACATTTAAACTTTCAAAAATTGCCTAATGACAGGAGATCAGCTTTTGGCCTACATTTAAGAGAGAATTTACATAGTATAAATACTAAAGACAACTTTAAAATGCTACATAATGCAAATAAAGGCCATAAGCTAAATTTTTTATAAAACATAGAAATAGCCAAATTAGAGATAAATAATCAAATTGAGTGTTTGAACGATCCTGTCAACTAGTGGCGGCTCGTCGTATAAAGCAGCTGAGGCCGGGCCTCACATGTAAAGTTAATAAATTATTTATTTAAATATAAAACGTTTTTTAACTAATTTCCAATCATTAAAAGTATCAAAACAATAGAACATTGAATTAACATCAAAGTTCAACATATTATCTTTTGAATTTAGCGCGCACCCCATCAAACATTAATTTTAAAAACTGAAATCGTTGCCCGACCGCATAAAAAGAAAATTGTAATCCCAAAAACTTGAGCTTCCTTTACGTCACCAAATCGCTTATAAAACGCTATGCTCTCCAACCCGGCACCTCCACCGCTTTAATCGCGCAATAGCCAAATTTTGCAGGCGAGTGAGGCCCACTTATTTGGGCCTATATCGTATTATTTTTACAGTAGCTTGCAATGGCTTGGATGTTGCCAAATGTTGATCGAACAAGGACACTTATTGACTAATTTACTTATTATTTAAATGTTTTATTTTTAAAAACATAAAAAAATAAGTTAGAAATGATTGATAAATGTTTTCATTGTTCTATAAGTTATTATTAATAAATATGCAATTAAATCCCAATAACAAAAAGCAGATAAAAATTAAAGATTACAGGTGGGTGCCTAGTGCCTATTTGAAACTTGGCAATGTTTTATTGTTATCAGGCTCATCTATCTTTTCTTCTCGTAGGATCAGGTGTCGGCTTATTAGATTTAATTAGATCGTTGGAATAGCTCTTTGCCGTTAGGTTACGAGTTACGTGCCATTCGTTTGTGATTGTTTACCTATCCTGATTTTAGATTTTCGAGGCGGGTCTGCGGGTTAAAATACTGACTGGCATAAGGCCATTAGTTTTTATGGTGTTAATGTAAACATATAGATGCTTAGAATTTAAATAGGGCATAGTTTTAGATATTTTGAAGGGTACCGTTAGAAACGGCAGTTTTTGTTAGACATTCGTCGCGTACGCCTTAAGATTTGTATTTGTCGATGTTTGAGCCTATTCGTAAATAAAAAAGTTGATTATTAAACTATATCACTGATATATTTCGTTTTTTCTGTAGTAGTTCTTACAAGAACAAAATAGAGACACAATAGCGGATGCACTTAGAGAAATTGACCCTGACCTTGCAAATTGAATATTTTTCTCGTGAAACCTAGTATTTCAAAATAATTATATTGCTGGTTGAATTCCTGCGGCGCTATTTTGTAGCCTCACCCCCTTATAAACCCACGAGCCGCCACTGCTGTCAACGCCACTATAGAGAGGCAGCGAGAATTGTGAACGACTTTAAGTAGTGAATATTTGTTTAAATAATAGAACCCCTCTGTGTGCAATCTAGATGTCGCTCTGGTTCGGTATATTTTGTTATATTTTTTAAATGTTTTATTTTTAAATGTTTTTTGGGTTTATCCCGTTGATCAATTTTATATAGTTAGTTAACCTGTGCTCGCTATTGTGAGCTTGTTTGTGTCCTTAATGTAAAGTTTGTGTTTATATCATGTAAGTGACACCAAATAATTTTGAATTGAAATTGAGATTACTATATAAATGAACTTTTTAGACAGCTCTTGAAAATGGTTTCAGAAACCGAAACGCGTAGAGCGAGATATTAAATATTTGTGAAGAATTTTGAATTTTTCTTTCCTATTTAATATGAATAATCTTCACCCCGGAGATATCTATGATTGAACTAAAATATTACAGATTCTGCAGCCTTGGATGGTTATTAATAAACTTTGCAAAACTACACATCTAATTCTGTTTCGTTCTCACTTTATTCACCTAAGGTAATTATATCAGGTTTAATATTATCAAATACAGAAATATTAGAATTTTCTAATTTTATTACATGTTCCACTAAATTTTTCTCGCTGCACCCTAATCTCTGGAGTATGTACTTCAGACAACAGTCCCTAATAATGACCTATGTTGTGCTGCCTGAAAACTTACCCCTTAGCTAGCTCAACTCAGGGTAGGTTTGCTAGTTTAGTTCTAGATTGAGAGGTTTAGCACTCTTATACAGGGTTCCCCATAATAGACTACCCATTTTATATTATTAATAAATTCGCTACGAGATAACTATATAATATATTAAGTTAAAGTAGTCGTTAGGCGACAAACAGTTATTTCTTTCGAGTTTTTTCGAGTTTTTGAAAGGTTTAAGTCGAGTAAAAACGGCCAGTTTTTGCATGGTTTGGTGTTGTCGCGTGATGCAATGAATGTGTAAATTTCTTCCAAAATACTTAGTTTATGCAGTGATTATTAATTTAACAAATTGTTTTGCAAACGAGCATTCGTATCATAAAAACCTGCATTCCGATATTAGTGATATTACTGATAAGAGATTCTATAGTGCGTTGTGAGTACTGAAATCATTGCTCTTAACTGAATTTTTTGATAATATACTCCATTCCTTGTGTTACAAGCAGTGATATTTAGAGCAGCTCTTGAAATGGTAAAACTAAGGGTTTACAAGTGCGGGAAATATGCTGCAAATGTTACAAAGTGTCAGGCATCCGTACAATATGATATATGTAAAAATTGGTTACATGCGGATTGCGTTGGTCTTACAGATGTTGATGTTCAAGTGCTGAGGGATTTAATTAATAAATTCCTTTGTGATGACTGTAAAGACCGTGTTGAGAATCGTGTAAGGAGATCAATGGTACTATCTGATACTGAGCAACATAAACCAAATAACAGTAATCAAGATATAATGGATAGTATTAAAGGTCTCAGAAAAGAAATTCGTGATCTTAGAATCGACTTGAAATTTTACTCGGAACAAGATGAAGTTCAGAAAGATAAAAAAACCCTATTTAGTAAGGAAATATTGTGTCTAAAGAAAGAAAATGATGAAATCCGGAATGAATTAAGAAAACTAAAGGGACACTGTGAAATAAAAGATAACGAAAATAGATCAAAAAATGTTGTAATAATGGGAGTCAATAGTACAATGGATGAATTAGAGAATTAACCTAATGATATAATTTAGAAAGCTGAAAAAGTACTTAAATATATTGACTCAGATATACAACTTAATCATATACAAATTAAACTGCTTAATGGCTCAAAAAAAATACCCCAATTGCAGTTACCTTCAAAACGGTTGAGGATAGACGTCAGTTGCTGGAAAAAAGAAAGCTTAAGGGTAAACTAGAGAGTAAGAAATGTAACCTCCCTGAAACAAACCTTATTTTTATTAATGAAGACTTGTCTAAGGATACAAGAGATCTGTTCATCTCTGCGCGAACCCTGCGTAATAGTGGAATTAAGTATGTGTGGGTCAAGGATGGCAAAATTTTTGCTAGAAAAGCAGATAACAACCCTTTGATAAGAATACGATCTCTAGAAGATGTAGATAAAATCAAGCAAGATTGCTTATAAACTTATTTCTCAATTAAATACGGTATAATTTTAATTAAGTTTTTTTCCTTTTCTGAGCTAAACTCTCTGTTGGATGACCATGAGGACCACTATGGTCATGTCATGGTATGCGATAATCTTGAAAATATTGAGTTTTTCAAACATACCAATGATCGGTTAAATTTATTACATGTCAACATTAGGAGCTTAAATAAAAATTTTGATAGCCTTGTTTTATACTTAGAGTCTCTGTGTAGTGATTTTGATGTGATTGTATTGTCTGAAACGAATATCTTGAATCACAAGTATAATTTTAACATTGAGGGATATGAGGTATATTATAATGAAAGTAAAAACAATAAATGTGATGGTTCCTTAATCTATTGTAAGAGTTCCATAGTTAGGATAAGTAAAATAATACAGATAGATAACCTTAAGTTTCTTAGAATTACTCTGGTTAAAAATGGTACTACAGTGGGTGTTGTTTCGCATTATAGGTCTCCTTCAATTAGTCACAACAATTATACTTTAGCATTATCTGATTAATTCACTAACAATCATTTCACTTGTTGCGACATTGAACTTTTTGTTGGTGATATTAATATAAATTTACTTGATACCCAATCATTAATTGTTAACGAATATTTAAATTGTTCAAATAGCCATGGTTACCTATCTAAAGTTAATAAACCCACTAGAACAACCAGTTATAGTAAGACCTGCATTGACCATATTTTTATGAAAAGTAGAAAACGCTATATTAACAATTTGATAATATTGAATAGTTCTATTACTAATCATCATGCATTGTTGTTTAATATTGAATTTGGATTTAATTTGGAGCATGTCTCAAATACTAGCAAAGTAGAAAGAACTGTAAGGAGAATAGACTACAATAGATTGAATAATAGTCTTATGAGAGAGAAATGGGAAACTGTTTTAGTAAGTATAGATCCTAATATAGCTTCAGAATGTTTTCTAAATACGGTATATAAGCATACAACTGCTGCAACGACAGTTAGATTAATTCCTAATAAAAAAGTTCGTCTAAAACCATGGATTACTCCTGGGCTGCTTGTTTCAATCAGAACTAGAGATCGCTTACATAGGTTGCATATCCTTAGCCCCAATAATGTTGTCGCAAGGCAAAATAATAGGGATTATGGTGATCAATTAAGTAGAGTGATTAAAATAACAAAATCAACTTATTTTAAACAAAAGTTAAATGCAATAAATAGTAACCCAAAAAAAACTTGGGAATTAATTAAGCAGGTGACCAATGTTGATCTGTCTAAGACAAGTATTTCTGTCTTAAAAATTGCAGATAATCATGATTTAACTGATCAAGGAGATATTGCTAATGAGCTTTGTGGATTTTTTAGCTCTGTCGGTGCCAAATTAGCGAGCAAAATAAGTAGATCTAGGATAATACTACATTTTTTGTCAAATGAAAAACGGTTTCCCGGCACGATGTTCCTTCATCCCGTAACAGATGAAGAAATTATTAATTCTATAAACTCACTAAAAAGTTCCTCTTCTTTGGAGGATTTTTCTATTAGTGGTTCGATTATTAAGTCAAACTATAAATCCTTAATCAGGCCTCTTGGGCATATTGTGAATCTGGTTTTTGATACTGGTGTATTTCCTGATATTTTTAAGAAAGCTGTTATAGTACCCTTGCACAAGGGTGGAGATAATACTGATATTAATAAATACAGACCAATTGCTCTTACTAATCCTATTTGTAAAGTAATTGAAAAATGTATAAAAAAAAGGTTGTGTAGTTTTTTATATTCTAACAAACTATTATCGGATTTACAGTATGGATTCAGGGAGGGGATGGGAACAGACGTGGCTCTGCATGAAACCACTGATTTTATTGTGAATTGCTTTAATAATAATGAAAAGCCGCTGGCGATTTTCCTGGACCTCTCAAAGGCATTTGACACTGTGGATCACCATATTTTGCTGAGTAAACTTGAATATGTCGGGATTAGGGGTAAAGTCCTTGAGTTATTTCAGTCGTATCTGTGTAATAGATTTCAAAAAGTTAGATTAAATACAACATATAGCTTAGTCAGTAGGGTGAATTATGGTGTTCCACAGGGTACAGTGCTTGGCCCTATTCTATTCTCAATATATATTAACAGTTTGACGACCATAATACCTAATGTTAAAACTGTTTGTTTTGCTGGTGATACAGTTCTTCTGTGCAAGGGTAGGTCATGGGATGAAGTCTTTGAGGGAGCTGAAAGGGCAATGGCTTATGTTAAGACATGGCTGGATTTAAATTATCTAACACTTAACGTAAATAAAACTAATTTTATGTGCTTTGCAATGAATAAGAAAGGTTTGCCTAAAAAAAATATAATTAAGATTCACTCCAATGGATGTGATTTTTCTGAGAGATTCAGATGTGCGTGTTCAGGTATTGTTAGATCGGTAGAAAGCACGAAATACTTGGGTGTATATTTTGATCAGTTTTTAAAATGGACTACCCATGCCGAATATGTAAAAAATAAATTAAAAAAACTAATCTATAAATTTTATGAACTACGCAACATACTTAGCAGAAATTTAATTATCACAATTTATAAGTCACTGACAGAATCCTGCCTTAATTACGGAATAATATGTTGGGGCTCAGCCCATAAAAATGCCCTAAAGAATGCTGTCCTCGCACAAAAATATATTTTAAAAATAATTCTTTTTAAGTCTAGACGTTTTTGTTCTCTGTTGCTATTTCAGCAATCTGAATTGTTCACTATTGCTTAATTGTACGTTAATGGTGTAATTAGATTTGCTCTTACTAGAAATATGTTTCAAAATTTCATAAGTCATAATATTTTGACAAGAGCTAACCTTAATCATAATTTAACTTTACCTAACACATACTTCAGTGTCACACAGAGATGTGTCTCCTATGTGGCTCCCAAAATTTTAAATTTATTGCCAATGAAATTCAGAACCAGTAGATTTCGAACAATTAAAAGGGATCTTAATGAATGGATTAAAAATAACACTAATAATTAGGAATGCCGTTGCCTTTTTAGCATGATATCTTACCATAAATGTTCTAGTTTAAGTAGGATTTTATAATCTGTAATATAGATAGATAGGCATTAACTGTCATGCTACTACTACTAGGTTAATTATTCATAATGATTATGCATATATTTTTTTTGTTCTTGGTTTTTTTTTTCTTTTTCTTATTGTTAATCAAGAGAAAAATCGTCTCCTTGTGCACACGCAGACACACAGTCCATATTGCACATATATTTTTTGTAATATCACCAATACCTATTGTACATTGTAATAAATAAATAAATAAATAAAAAAAAAATAAATAAAACTAAATAGTGTAGCGATACGTCGGTGATTCGATCCCAGGTAGCTCCACCGCACGTTCACCACAAATTCTAATACGCTGACGTTCAGCTAGTTCGACGTAAACGTCTTTTCCTTCATCTTCACCCAGCATTCCCCACGGCTGCACATCTTTACTCCACGACCAGAGATCCTCTTCTTTAGGCATTGTTGTTAAAGGCCTTTTTGAATCACCCACGGGGTTTGGGTCGCTTGCCACTTCTTCGCCACCAGGCCGGCAGCAGGACGGAAGCGTAGAAGGCCCTAACATGTCCTGGAAGCCAATAATTGTGTTGGCAACTCGGTCTGGGCTCTCTGCCACCTCCGCAGCGTCGTCGGATAAGTCAAAACTAACTTTCTGGAGTTCTGATTGTCCTTGGGACGACGAAGAACCCATGGCATCGATGATCCAGGCCTCCAGAAAGCCGCTCGGCGAAGACGGTAGCAGCACTTCTTGCATCGTATTTATTACTGTTGCGAAATCTGCAGCCATGTTTCTGACTTCCAACAGCTTATTTAAAATGTAGTTAAAATATCAAAGTTATATTCTAACTTCTATTTGATATGTTATTTCTTAAAATTATTCTATGTTTAAGTATTTTTTCTAACTTAGAAACACAAAATAAACAAGTTTATTAACTTTGTAAAAGATATTTATTCATCCAATTTACAACACTTTATTTGCATCCGAAAAGTCCCAGATTATGCTTCAGGAAACTTTTATGCAAGTACAAAGAATGACTTTTTATTTACTATAAAAATATCTCATCAACTCGAGATATGACAAAATATGATGACTGCAGCTAAATTGATCTTTACTGGTTGAACCCCCGTGAATGACTGATTTAACAGCGCGAAAATCCGCTATTTATAGGAAATTGAGTTCCAAAACAATAGGTTGTTCTCTGTGGGATTATCTTCTGTAGTCTTTGGGACTTAAGTAAATTATTAATCAAGTAGGCGCCTGTCACAAATAAATTTTAAATTAATAATTTCGTGGAACGTCATTTTTCTACGAGAAGTTTGTTAGTTCTCATCAATAATTATTTAATTTTTTTGCTTTGAGACATTATTTGAACATCCGTTTGAACTTTCATGGATTACTCAGTCCAACAACGTGTGTTTTGTGTAGAAACTTACATAAGAAGCAATTCGATAGAAGAAGTTAGGCGTGCATTCCAGCGTCAGTTTAATAACAACAATAGGGGTCACGCGCCAAATCGTAAAACTGTTAAGTTATGGGTTCGTCATTGGCGTGAAAATGGTTCTGTACAAAATTTGTAGAAGCCTGGACGTCGAAGAACAGTTCGTACACGAGAAAATATTGAATGAGTTAGAATTGCGTTTACGAGAAGTCCTAAAAGGTCTGCTAATCGACAAACCCTTATCCTAGGAATATCGAAGGGAAGCTTAGATCGAATTCTTCAAAGGGATTTAAAATTTCATCCCTATAAATACCAAATGGCACAGCACCTTAGCAATTAAGATAAAGAAGCAAGGTTAGCATTTTGTCAAGAATTTTTGGATTTACATCAAGGAGCAATTCACAGTCTCCTAATTGCCGACGAAGCAAATTTTTATTTGAACGGCATGATCAATAAACAGAATTTTAGATACTGGTCAAATGAAAATCCTCGTGAAATCTTTACACAGAACCTCCATAATCCAAAAGTTGTTGTGTGGTGTGGAGTAGAATCTTTTGGTATTATTGGCCCTTATTTTTTTGAGGATGAAAATAACCGCGCTGTAACAGTAACATCCGAGCGCTACGTTAATATGCTAGAGACATTTCTCATTCCAGAATTAAATAGACGAGGATTACTAAACAATGCCTTACTATTCCAACAAGATTGGGCAACAGCCATACCGCCAGAAACTCAATGAGGGTCCTGCGAGAAATGTTTAATGGCGACTCATTTCTCGATTCGGAGATTTGCCTTGGCCTTCGAGGTCCCCCAACTTAACGGCACCCAATTTTTTCCTGCGGGGATATTTAAAAGCCAACGTGTTTGCGAGTCGTCCAGGTACAATCGAGGAACCGAAAGTCAAAATTCGTGAAGAAGTTAAAGGAATAGACGAAGGTTTGCTACGCTGCTAAGGAACCACTTTTTTATCTAATATTGAAAAATGTGTTGAAGTTGGTGGAGGTCATTTAGAAGACGTGATTTTTAAAAGTTAGAATTAAATTAGCCAAATATTTATAAGTTATCATAAATCCCAAAGAGTTAGCTGTAATTTAGTAAAATAAAAAGTTTGTTTTGTCAACTAAAAAAATTTTAATTCAAATATTAAAATGGGTAGTCTATTATTATTAAGTTAAAGTCGAATCCTGAAGGCGCCACCTTAGTTTTATTTTACTTAAAAGTTCTTAAATGTTCTAGTATATGGCTTTAGAGAAAAACAAACTAGGAAAAAAAACAATTATGTCACAATGAGTTTAAAATAGCTTCTTATAAGGTCTCATTCACTTAAGTTCCTTAAAGTCTCTCTGTTTCAAATAAAAGTCAAATTTTAGTAGGGGCTAACACAAATATTCATTCTTAAAGTCGTGTTAGGCCCTTGGCTACTTGGATTTATAAATGCAAGCTCCTCTTACGTTGGTGGGCAGTAGATACTTTAAAGGAAAGATAAGTTAAAATATATGTAAATAAAATGTATCAACAAAGTGATAGTATTTGGTTTGACATAAAAGATTTGGAAGTTTAGATTACAAAGTTGAGCGAAAACGAATGAGTAAAAGTCAAACCCTGTTTAACAGTGCCTTGCACTAGACGGCGACTGTCAGACCTATACCTTAAAAACGACTGTGCAGTCGGATTTGGCAGCCACATAGACCAACATCCAGGAGATGGTGAGATATAACTGAAAATACACCTGCCCAAGGCTTGGAATTTCCACAAGGTCTGCGCAAAAATCTCCCAAAACTAACTAAATTTACCATAAAAGCATCGTTAAGTATAATACAATATCTTACGAGTACATGTGGTTACTCAATAAGTATACTGGCCACTCGGGCATAAATAGGTTAAAATGTTAAAGTTACAAACGTTAAAATTTGAAGAAACCAATGGCCTTTAGCCGGGAAACAAAAATTAGCTGTAACAGACCACCAACCATTTTGAACTACTAGAGACTCCTGTGACGTCTCAACGCTATGTCGACATACACTACACGTTTACAATGCACAAGTTCTGTACATAACATGGGCGCAAAACTTTATCAAAACACTATATATAGAACAATACGCAAATATAAAATATTAAGATTTTAAGTTGACTAAGTTTCGAAAGACAAATGATCACAGTGTATATGATTTAATAATTTGGAGTAAGGTTCGTTACCCTGATTGCACCACAGTACTCACGTGTTAACAGAAAAGGCTTATCTTGAGAAATAGCGTACACGACACTCCACGGGAAATAATATAGCAGAGGTTGATTTCACGTTTTCCTGTCACCTACTGGGTACTCCCACAGTTCCGTACTACTCAAGAAAAATGTTACTTAGCTGAAACTTTATGTGCTACCCAAAGTTCATAAAGACTCGATCTTCAGTAAAACACACACACATGGTCCCTCAAACAGCCAACGTGTAAACTGCTACACTGCTAGTCTCCAAAAATTCAAATAGTACATGGCAACTGACACGTCCCGCGTCCAGGCAGCTCCAATAAAAGAAAACTAGTACTCCAGTTTGAACTTGGACTTTAAGCCCCTACCAAAAAAACCCTCAAATAACTTACGAGGGTTCCATTCTACAAAATGGCGTCTAGGACCGCTTGCTGAAGTTGATTGAAAGGCGTTTTAAATCGGCATTTCGCTCAAAGAATACGCAAACTACAATGCCATATCCTTTTTAATGCATTTGTGAAAGTTTTATCGGTATCACATGGCCTTCCTCGCTCAAGAAAAATTCGGGAGATACATCCACAGACGTGCTTTCCATTTCAAGCGTCCATCGTCGATAGGGCCGGATATTGTTCCCTCTCCAACATAGTTACCAGAAACTGCCGACAAATCAGTTATACCCCAATCCAAAAAAACTGTAACCCCTTTAACACCATAACAAAACTACGGCAACCTAAGTCAACCAACGCAACTGCAAAAATACGCCTCAATTAACCAGACGTGGCCCTGAAAATCCACAAAACTGTCAATTTTATCCAATGACACTGGCCTGTTTTAAATTATCGATTTTCTTAAACAGCTGCTTCACAACAGCCAAAACATTTGACCTACATTTTATATACAAGGTTAAAAAGTTATTTCTATTAATAGCTTAAAAAGTTGAGTAATTACTAATCAATTAAAATAAGGATTTGAAATAAGACCTGTCTACAAGTAGTATGAAACAAAAGAACAGAAAACAATTCACTTGGCTATGTCCTACAAGATACGGAACCTTCATGGAAGATAATCATTATCACAAAGTTTCCAAACTGATCACAGTGACACTTCTGACCTGGTAATTAAATTGGTAATTAATGTTTAAGGAAGAGTCTACATAAGTACTTTAAAAATTAAAAACCGAAAACTTAACATAGATAACCAAACTATGAAAATTCAATTTTCGAACCGTAACACTCTTCACACATAAGCATATTGTAATCAGCTGTAATCTTAAGAAAATGATATATGAGTTAATAGTCGTGTCACTGTTTAGCTATGCGAGCTTTAGATATGGCCCTTGTTGGGATCAGTTCACAATTCGACATATATGAATATGGTGAAGATTATTTGATGTAGATTGTGTTCGGTTTAAGTAAGTTTGACAGAGTTTCAAACCACCTTAAAATTTTACAAGGACTACTTAGCCTATGTCAAAAATTTGTGAAATACACAATATTAAACTTTATAAGTAGTATGCTGCAAACTGACAAATACAAATATCTTCGTGCGCGGATCTCGTTCGGCATGTACCGTTACACAATGTCAATATAAGAGAAAAACATCAATACACCCTAAATGTTCCCGACCACAGAAGGGCACTTTTTTAACATTTTTTCTTATAAAGAATAGCTAATCTCCATAAGTGTCAATCCAGGTCTATGCTGCATTTAAAGGAAAAGTTAAGAAATTGTATCTGAAAAATTTTAGCGAATCTTAAGGGCTCCTCACATACCTATTCTTTGCTCACGCTCCACTAGACTAGAATATGTATAATATTTCATATTTTATATATTTCTGTCAAATATATTTTTTTTAAACTTATAATTATTTATAACAAAATCTTTTGAGTTCAAAATATATAGAACACTACGCAACTTTTTGTTTTGAGGGAAGGAAGTTGGAGCTTGAGTTTTATATATTAATACAATTTTTTTCCGAATAGAAGCAAACCTAACAAAGTTTAAACTGCATTATTAATATCCTGCAATTTTCATTACGTCCGTGTGTTTTCAAAATATCTTAAGTAAGAAGTTTTAACATAACGAGCTTTAGTTTATTGCAAGTAGTTTGGTAAAAGACGTGTAAGATCTCCCGAAAGAAGTTTATATTGCAAAACTTTTCAAGACATCTTCAATTTTTTAATACAAAAGCTGACTGTAAAGTGATTACAAAAAAACGGCAAGTATAACCTTGCAGTGGTAAAGTTCCAAAGCTAAAATTAAAGCAATGTGTCATTTATATAAAAAATGAAATGCTCTGTAAAATTACTTTTTAATAATAATATTTGCGTGTTAGATTCTAGAAACTCGTCCGATATATATTTTTTTATATATTATTCTTAATATTAGGTACTTGTTATTGCTAGCAAATAATACTAGCCTACAAGTTCTTATTCCACAGTCGCGCAATTTTCTTTTTCTATATTTTTTTATAGTGCACATAAAATTAATTAGGTTACAGAATAGAAGTACGTATTACAACCCGATATAAATACAGTTTGTTAAGCAGGTAATAATAACGCATTATTAAATGACAATAAATAACCCCTAAAAATATACCTGCAAACCCCGGAAACCCCCGATAAATACCTTGTGTATAACCATGCAAAATGTAAATATTAATTATTATATAATTATCTTCAAATTGAAACAAGTGTCGGACTGGACATTAAACTTGTGAGTATACGAGTTTTCATGACCGGGCGTTTTCAATTTTTTAATAACGCCGAAAACATACGTACCAATATGATTATTTGTAAACTTAATATTTGCGATTAGTTCACATGTTGTAATTAATTCTCTTTCTATCAGTCGTTAATTGAGTAATAGGGACCGGATTACAGTACTTCGTAAAAAAAATGCTATCATGAGTGTTTTAAACTGGGTAACCGTTATTTAGCCAGTAAAAATTAACAAGTGAATAACCAAAAGTTAGTAAGTATTATAATATATAAATATTTTCTTTTGTTTTATTTTATGACATCATTATGCATAATAATAATTATGACACAGCTGAGTAAGTATGAGGTAATCAAAATAATTACAATTAGACTAAGAGTCAGCGCTCTTAGAATGTTGGTGTGGTATAAACTGTGAATATGAAGGATTTTGATAGATATCAGGTTATAAAGATAGACAAAAATGTCGGGGAATATATAATAGTACTTATATGTTCATTATGTTCAACTCATATAAACAATAAAATAAAGTATAATGTAGTAGAGGCAGTACTTACCAGTCGGGTACGTGAGCGAAACTATACACGTGACTGGTTTTCGGTGTGTAAAATGAGAATTTGGTTTTCAATTCGGGGTCGGGAGACTCGAGGTGAATTGGCTTATTTATGACATTTATGTGTATCTGGAAAATGTGTCTTGTGTGGCGAACGTGTTGTTTTGTTTGTTAAGACGCGTCCACACTGGAGCAACATTTTCCAACATAATACAACAAAAACTTGTTACAACATAAAATGTTTATATTTGTTGGAATATGTTGTGTTGCGTTGCATACAGTTGGTGTTGCGATTCAACATAAGTTGTAGTATGTTGCATAAATCCGTTTCTAGCGGTAAAGATCAAAGGATAATATGAAACAAAGTGAAACATTTGTCAACATTGCTTCGATGTGGACGGATTGTTGCGAGTTGAGACCTGTTGCAAATTGAGTGACTAGACAGTAGACAAACCGCCGCGTCTCAGTGTTCTGCTTAGTATTTTATTATAAAAAGTGCCTGTGCGTGAATTTTTAGGGTTTCGTGATGGTGTTTAAGTGGACTTCGGAGAATTGTTTAAATTTAATTGACAATTATAGACAACACCCATGTATTTGGAATCCTAAAAATGTTAAATATAAATGCAGAGAATCAAAAAATGATGCATGGAATGCAGTTTGTTCAGCTGTAGGGTGCTTATCTCAGGAAGAGGCAAAAAGAAAAATCCGTAACTTGGTGGCTCAGTTTTATAGAGAGCGAAAAAAATATCGCAGCATGAAAAAATCTGGAGCAGGCGCACACTTTCATTCCAAGTGGTTTGCCTACGATGCATTAGTATTTCTTCGAGACAAAAACAAAGTCCGCCCATGCAAGGAAAGTGAAGCCGAGAACGTGGTAAGTAACCACACAATGTTTTGAGATATTAACTTTTCTATTATTAATTATTCAAACAAATAAATAGGCAATTTCAAGTTATAAGTACATGAATTGTAATTCAAAAATTATTCTGCCACGGCACCATCCCCAAAGGTGTAACGAAAAAATCAGCGAACTCTTGCCTAATATCTTTTGCTTCAGTTGCTGCATTTCGTGCAACTTTTTTGTATGGAGTAAACGTATTACTCTGAGGTTCTCTTCTCCACGATCCTTCTAAAACACGTCCTGTATCTTTATCTTCACCGTCATATGTACCTGGGGGATTGTAGGAATGTTTAGATCCTGAACTATTCCGTAAAAAATTATGCAAGTAAATGCAGGCCATAACAACAACTTCTGCAGTTTCTGGTTCTAAAAGTAATGGTTTTCTAAATATTCTAAAAATCGAAGATAACATTCCAAAAACATTTTCTGATATTCTTCTCGCTCTACTGAGACGGTAATTAAATATCCTTTTGGGAGACCCTTTCTCCTGAGCCCCAGGGTAGGGTTTCAGTAAATTTGGTGATAATGGAAAGGCATCATCCCCTAAAAATACGTGAGGGACTAATTTCTCACGTCCTGGTAAAGCGCTATATTCTGGAAGGTTGAGTTTGCAGCCAGTTAATAGTTTTTTGAATAATGTATTATCGAAAACTCCTCCATCAGATATTCTCCCTTGGGAGCCTACATGAAAATACAAAAATCGGTAATTAGCATCCATTACGCCGAACAGAACGATGCTAAAAAACGATTTGTAATTGAAGAACTCACTTCCACTGTTTTTTGGTGCTTGTATTGCAATATGCTTGCCATCCATGACGCCTACACATTTTGGAAAATTCCAAAGAACACTGAAACCATTAGTAAGTGTTTCCCATTCTTGAGCAGTTTTAGGCATCTGAAATACAAAGATATCCATTACTTATGCTAAAAATGTACATCACTGTAATTACATTTTATACAATGTATTTTTCTTTTCAGGATGACCTTAATGACTCTTCCTCCTCCGAAACTGACTTAGATTATTCACAAGTAACAGACTGTGATGAATCTGGAAATGAGACCCAAGAATTTCAAGATGTAGCAAATGGCAACGAAGGCATGCAAGACTTGTCTAAAGATGGTTCTCAAAAGCCATCAACAACTAACGCTGCTTGTCAGGAGCCTTCGGCATCTAACAAAGCCTCTCAAGAGCCTCGTAAGGAGACCGTGGAAAATCCGAACAGCACAAATCTTGATGAATTTAAACACCCTAATAAAACTAGACGTGTCACACAAACACTTAAAAGAAAAATCGATGATAACGCTCGAAAAGAAGAGGCATATAAAATAATTCAAGACATACAAAATAAACGACAGCGAGACAAATTCGATGTATTTGGAGAACATATGGCGTGTAAAGTTAGGGATTTGAAGACCACCTGCGCACAAAATATTGTAGAACATCTTATAAGTAATATTTTGTTCGATGCAAGTATGGGTAAATATGATTATGGAATGCCACAATCAACTAACACATATGAGCCAATTTTATCAATGCAACCTTTCACGAGACCACAATCACATTCATCGTATTGCAGCACACCAGCTACATCACCAGCGGAGACATACATACAAAACTCTTCAGACTCCTCTACTGCTTTTGGTTCTCCAAACATTATCACAGAGGCATTTCAATTAAGTAACATGTGAAAGTTCTAAATTTGTCAATAAAAAAAGTACAATAACTTACCTTAACTTGGTCTTTAATTGCGTTTACTAGCGCAGCACATACTTCTGGTACTATCTTTGAGATAGCTTGTTTCGAAATCTTAAATAAATACATCAAGCTGCTGTAGGAATCTCCAGTTGCCAGAAAGCGCAATGTTACAGCTAATCGTTCTTGTGGAGGTATAGCCTTTCTACAGTTTGTATCTGCTTTTCTAATCACTGGTGCAATTTTTTGCAGCAAAAATTCCATATCTGAACTACTCATGCGCAAAAAATTTTTGAAGCACCCGTCGGTTCGAAGTTCTAATAAAACGTCATCTTTCTTTAAATCCGATAATAATTCCTGTCCACCATATTCTTCCCTTTTCTTCAAACTTGGACGGACCCAACATTTACGCTTCCGTTTTCGTGAATCACCACACAAAATTAGAAAGCACGCGGTAGCAGTTAATAAGTCTTCCTCCATCATGTCACAAAACTACAGCAGTGTGGACAGAATGTTGTACTCAACTGAATTTGGATTCGACAAGTGCAAACATTCATTAACATTGTTGCACTAGTGAGGACAGTTTGTTTTATGTCAATGTTTAATGACTTTCAACATTTAGCAACTTGTTGCAACATAAAATTGCTACAAGTTGCCACATGTTGCTTCAGTGTGGACGTACCTTTAGCTTAATATGTGTACTTAAGTTCGCAGCATACGAGAAACTTCTTTATTATTAATTTCATGAAAAAAAATTATTTTTGATAAAAAGTTCTGCATGGTCCGAAACCTAATATGGAACCATAAGATTTCGAAATGTCCAAGTCATTTACGAGGTATTGCATCTGGGTTATATGAGTACCATTTATAAGTGTTTTCGAGCTTATCTTATACAGGGTGTTCTAATTGTATTTCCAAATTTCGGATAGTTTGGATTAGATTTACTTAATTTTCGTAAATGGGGCACCCTGTATATTTTGTTATAAATTGAAAGCTCTACTAAGTCCCCTTATGACGGTAAAATATTTTTGCTATCGTCAGTGGCGTTGCCAAATTGTGATGATTTTCTTAAAAATTTTTGTTATTTCTTTTTAAGTTAAATGGTCTGGATTATTGCAATACCCTGACTTTTTTTTGTACATATCTTCTACGTTTTATTAAAATTTTTGATGTTATACCGATCCAATTATTCTTCTTAGTAGTCATTAAATTTATGTGATTTCAATCATCTGAATATTTTATTTTATTTTGTACGTTTACTTCATTTTTGACATTTTATTGTTTTGTTCGTGATGTATCAATAGTTACACTTAAAATGAATTACTCTCAAGAAGAATTAATAAATATGGTTTATACTTTGGGTGAAAGTCATGGGAACTGTCTTTTAGCCACAAGAATATATGCCCAAAATTTTCCGGGAAGAAGGCATCCTCAGGAATTAGTATTTAAGAAATTAAAAGAACGGTTTGAGCGAACAAGGAGTGTCAAGTATAAAAAAACCGAAAGAACTAAGACTGTTTTAACCGAAGATAATCAATTTGCCATTGCTTTGTCAGTGACCGAGGATCCGTCGTTGGGTGTTTGAGGAATTAGTGAAAATCTTAATATTAAAAAATCTTCAGTGGCAGTATCGCTTAAAAAGAATAAGTTTCATCCCTACCACCTTCAGCTACATCAAGAACTCACAAACAACGATTTTGCAAGACGAGTAACATTTTGCAAATGGGCACAACACAAAGTAAGAGAAAATCCTTTATTCGTTAATAATGTTTTCTTCACCGATGAATCCACATTTCATAAGAATGGTTTTGTTAATCGACATAATTTTCACTTTTACGCTACTGAAAACCCACATGCCATTCAAGTTTTTAATTTTCAACATCAGTGGTCGCTCAATGTTTGGAGAGGTATAATTAATAATTATATTATTGGACCTTTTTTTTTTTAGCAGCACTTAAATGGACAACGATTTTTACATTTTTTACTACAAGATCTGCCAGTGTTACTTCACCATGTTCCAGCTTAAATTAAGAATAATATGTGGTTTCAGTTGGATGGCGCTCTTGCACACTTCCATAGAGATGTACGCGCGCATCTTGATCAAGAGTTTCCTCAAAAATGGATAGGTCGAGGAGGACCAATTAACTGGCCGGCCAGATCGCCTGATTTGACCAGCATGGACTACTTCTTATGGGGTTATGTAAAGTCAAAAGTATATCGTTTACCCGCCACCACCCGTGATGATATGAAAGAACGAATTAGAGAGGTATTTCAAAATATAACACCTCAAACCTTATCTAATGTAAGAGACAATTTTATACAACGAATTCAAACTTGTATTAATGAAAATTGACGACACTTTGAACAACTTATGTAACAAACTAATTTTTTGTGTAACATGTATTATAGTAGATTATACCACGAGTCAATAATGATAGCTATTATTCCCGAGGAATATTTACGAACCGAGCCGCGTAAGCGGCGAGGGAGTAAATATTCTGAGGTAATAATAGCCATTATTGTGAGTAGTATACTCTACTTTATCTACGACTAATTTATTAATTTGAGATTTTTAATGAACAACTTTATTTGTCAATAACATTAAAATTAGTAATAGTACAATTAATAAACTGTATTGGTCGAGAACTATGAATAAGTTTGGAAGAGTTTTCAATACAAATATTTGGAATGTCGGTTGCTGCAAAGGAAGAAGATGCTTCATTACTATTTATTTGTTTAGTAATAGTATCTGCTGTAGTTGTCTTGTTTCTCATAGACTGTTCAATGTAACATTCAGCTACTTGTGTAGATTTCCAGCCCCCATGACGCTTTAATCCAGTTATATCGCCTCCTCCATCAATGTACAGAGTGGCAGATGATCTGCGATAACAATGGCCGGTATAAGTTTGAGGATTTGGCAAGTTTAAATATTTGGCAATTTGTCTACCAATGTCTGCAAATTTGTTTTTTCCTATACGTTGTATTGTACATTTGGATTTTTGATAATTTAGAAAGAATTAATTGATTTTTACATGTGACGGGCGGAGATCGATGTACTTCTTTATAATGTTGTAAAACGTACTGTTTATGGCGAATGTTCGTACAATTTTGGTTTTAGTCTTGGGTATTGTTATTAAGAAGTTTGTTTGAAGATCCTTTACGTCTTCTATATTCATTTCATAAAGCTCGTTTGACCGGCATGAGCCCATAATTCCAATAATTAATATAACCTGAAGCAAATAAGAATATGAGTTTTTTGATAGATTAGATTAAATACCTATGTATATTTACCTTATGTAAAAGAAAAACTTCATCAGGAGCTCTGTCAATAAATGTCTTAATTTCTTTCGAGGTCAGAGTGGAAGATTTCTTTGCTTGAAATACTTCAGATTTTCTCTTTAAAAACGCTCGTAGTGTTCCATATTTTTCCAGATCAACGTCATGGTTTATTCTCAACATAGATTTAATTATTGAATAAAATGACCATAATGAAGATGGTTTGTATTTTGCACTTAGTTCAGCGAAATAGGCTAGTAGAACATTTTCGGAAAATGAATTTGTGTTATTTCGAAGACGCCATTCGTTAAAGGTTGCGTATGTTTTATTATAAATAGATTTCGATGTTTCCGGTATTAAGGTAGATGTTGTTGCTGTAGCTAGTTGTATAATTTCGGGAGGTGTACAAGTAAAAGCCTCTTCATTTTCATCCATCCCAATACGAATATATAAACACTACGCGTTTGACAGTGACACTTTTGACTTGGTGTATTTTATTTCCATGGTATTATTTGATTTGAGAAATTTTGTGATTGGAGCGGGAATAAGGACTATTAATCCCTTGTCATTATTCCCTAAGGGATTAATAGGTGGCATTATATTGCGAAAACCACAACTATAATACTTACATTATACATTAGTCGTAGATAAAATGATTTATTTCTGACCGGTATATTATTAGCTTATAACGTCTTAGTTACGCGGGAATTATAAGGGTCATAACTCCCTTGGGATATTAAGAAAAATTTGACATAAAATCAAACGATTGACATCTAATGTCAATTTGATTGTCATTTATTGAAACATTTATTCCACTTTAAAAATGAACAAAATGTTACTAAAATCGGTCAGAAATAAAATTATCTATGTATCACTGGAATTAAAAGGGTCTCAGTTACCTCGGGCAATTGCTGTCCCTCGAGCCGAAGGCCCTCGGGACGTAAACTTTGCCCTCGGTAATTAAGACCATTATAATTCCCTAGATACATAAATAACTATTATAATTTGGGACGCCGCAAAATATTATGATAAAAAAATTTAAATTTGTATTTTTATTTCCATTAATATTTGACTCATTTGTATGTTATAAAATTTATAATTTTCTTTAAACGTATGTTCGTTATAATACAATGAAATACAGGGTATTGCAATATTCCAGACCACCTACCTTAAAAAAATAATGACTATTTTGAGAAAATCATCACGTTTTGGCAACGCCACAGATAATATTAAAAATATTTTACCGTCATAAAGGGACTGAGTAGAACTTTCAATTTATGACAAAATATACAGGGTGTCCCATTTAAGAAAATTGAGTAAATCTAATCCAAACTATCAGAAATTTGTAAATACAATTAGAGCACCCTGTATAAAATAAGCTCGAAAACACTTATAAATGGTACTCATAAAACCCAGATGCAACTATTTGCAAAAAATCTTGATTAAATTTAAATCAATAGGGAAACTGTAGCGTATTTATTGCAACCGTGCAAAAACAAAAAAATTAGGAAAATAATTAATATCTTGGCAACACCGCCACAGATTGAAACGAAAATTTGGAATTACATAAGTAATAAAGAAAGACACTTATTCCGTGCAAAAAATATAGGATGTAATGGTTAGAAATTTTCAAATTTAAGTTGTCCCGCTTTTGTGAAACACCCTGTATATTTGAAAATATTTTTAAAATATACACTTTTAATAGTCCCTTAATTTTTGAATTTAAAGTTTTTCCTTATAACACACTAAATGGACACCCTGTATACAGTGCGTCCACGATAAGAATGGGATAGCATTGGAATCTTGGAAACGGTAGAAATTACAATGTTGGTTAAATTAGGAAAAAGTTGCACAATTTAAATACCTTTAACCGAATTCGATATTTAAAAAAAAATATTTTTTGCTGTAATATTTTTTATTTATTTGTTGCATTATTTTAACAGATATAAAAAAATGAAAAATACTTTTTCATTGTCACTTTTTAAGCTAAACAAGATAGCGTTTACAGATTTTCAGTACGACGTTTCGTTTTCGAAAACACATCCTCAACTTTCTTTTTTTAAATACGGTCCTGTGTTTTTTTTTTTTAATTGAAGGCTATTTTAAACTCTAAAATAACTGATCTATCACTTGAACAAATTGTCAGCTTTTTTTCTATCATAGATTTTTATTATGTAACGAATAAAACCCTCATATCATAAGACCGTACAATAAACATAGTGGGCTTTGAAACAAACGTTCGTCTTTCTTGACAACTTACTTCTGTCATAAATACAAAATTTAATTAGGTACGAGGTCTTTTACTTCGTTTAAAAATGGTTGTACATTTCTCTTTTGAGGAAAAGTTTGATATGTTAGAGAGTTACATTTTATGTCATAGAAATACTCAGAAGCTGAGCAAATGTATTTAAATAATTACCCAGAGAAATTACAACCAAATAAAAAGATGTTTGGAAGAATTGTTGCCAATTTATTGCAGTATGGGTCATTTAATAAAGCAGTTGTTACTAGAAACAAACCATGTAATAAGGAAATTCAAAATAATGTGGCATTAGCTGCAACGGAAGACCCTACAACATCAGTTAGAAACATTGAGAAAGTAATCTATGACACATTTTATTTTGCGTAAGAACAAATATCACCCGTACAAATTTCGAATCTGCCAAGGACTTAAACCGGGAGACGACATAAGGCGAAGGGTATTTTGCGAATGGTACACTAGGCAATGTCAAAACGACGAAAATTTCGTCAATAAAATTTTATTTTCTGATGAAAGTATGATAACCATCAACGGAATCTGTAACAGAAGAAATACGCATTATTGGTCCACAGAAAAGCCACGGTTGTACAAAATGACTAGACACCAACATCGTTTTGGTTTCAACATGTGGGTAGGAATTTTGGGAACAAAGATAATTGGGCCAATTTTTTACCACGGAACACTAAATCCGGAGCGGTATCGAAATTTACTGCAGCATAATTTGGAAGAATGGTTCGATTTACTTACCACTAGCAGAAATCAATAACTTTTGGTTTCAACAAGATGGGGCCCCCGCTCATAATTCGAGAATTGTCCAAGAATATTTAACAGATAGATTTCCTGACAGATGGATAGGTACGCGTTCAGCTGTTTCTTGGCCTGCATGATCGCCTGATCTAACTCCTTTGGACTTTCATCTCTGGGGGTACATCAAAAACTATGTGCACCAACGTAATTTTCAAACGGAGGAAGAATTGCGTCAACTGGTTTTAGAAGCATTTCAAACGATTACCCCGGATGTACTTACCAATGTTTTGAATTCCACAGTTAGACGATGTTACCTATGCTTAGAAAATAATGGTCATTTGTTTGAACACTGTCTGTAATTAGGTTCTAATTTGGTATTATGTAAATAAATGTTTTTCGAGCATTCAAGGCCGAACTATGGAGATTTTTCTTGAATATTTTTAAACGATAGCTAAAAAGCTGAAAATATGTTTAAACCAATGCAAGTGGTACATCAGTTAGAGTTCAAAATAGCCTTCGATTAAAAAAAAAAACATAGGACCGTATTTAAAAAAAGAAATTTGAGGATGTTTTTTTTGAAAACGAAACGTCGTACTGAAAATCTGTAAAGGCTATCTTGTTCAGCTTACAAAGTGACAATGAAAAAGTATTTTTCATTTTTTTATATCTGTTAAAATAATGCAACAAATAAATAAAAAATAATACAGCAAAAAATATTTTTTTTAAAAAATATCGAAATCGGTTAAAGATAGTTTAAGTTTGCAAACACCATGTAAAAGGTATTTAAATTGTGCAACTTTTTCCTAATTTAACCAACATTGTAATTCCTACCGTTTCCAAGATTCCAATGCTATCCCATTCTTATCTTGGACACACTGTATAATATATTATATAATATATTCATTGAATAACGGCATATTTGCCATTTTGTGTAAAAGTTTATTTGAGTATATCGCCAAGATAACGTAACGCACCGCAGTACCCTGTTTTGAAAGCGCTGTAACCTGGACATTTGCGTATCGGATACGCTGCACTAGACCTAATGCGGCGTGTGCAAGCACAGGCTTTAACACCTGGTTATATTGTATCAGTATACTTCAAGGGGATAGCGGGGAGCAGGGTGGGAAAATGGAATAAAAACTTTATATTGCTGCCAAGCTTTTTTTTAGGATGCAAGTAAGCGTATCAACATTAACAATCACCGTCAAGTATCTCAGTATTTTAACTGTGGTTATCGAGGTGCCATAGCGTAAGGGGACATGGACAATTTTATTTGTGAATTTCTTCGTGAGAAATATTATTTCGGATTTTGTTTCGTTAATTTTCGCTTTCTACATCGTGTACTACTGTAATAAGCTGCGGAGATACTTGGTCACGCTCGCTTAGTACGAGTTGACATACACAAGTACGTCATCTGCGTACATAGCCAATTTGGTTGATAGATACCAAGGAATATCAGCAGTATATAAATTAAGAAGCTTTGATGAGAGGATCTCCCCTGCAGTACACCAGATTAAATCCGGAGCGCCGCAGACAGACTGCTCTTAAGCCTCACATGAAAAGTTTATCCAGTGATCTAGTAGTATACGAATGGAAGACCGCAACCCTGTAAACTGAAACATTATATGTGGTGACAAGTTTATATAGAAGGCAGCCGTACCACATCATGTTAAATGCCTGTTTTACATCCAATGCCAGCAGAACTGTGTTGTGTTTAGAGATACCGGTACAACTTTTGCCACAAGCTGCGTCGTACTGTGGCCAGGTCTGAAACCAAATTGTTTCAGTGATATTGCATCGACGTAGTGACGGTCGTTCAGCCCGTGCAGCAATACCTTCTCCCTAACCTTTGGGATACTGCTAAGCAGTGCAATAGGGCGGTATGACCCCTCTAGAAGAGTCTTTTCTGGGTTTCAGAATTGGCATGATGATGACGTTCTTTCATTTTGTTGAAGTAGCAGACTTGTGTCTAATATGTACAGTGTACAGGGTTATTTTTTATATTTTCGCTCCCACCTAAAGGACTTAATATAAGTGACAAAAAAAACTATTAGTACAAATATTACATATTTTTTCCCGTGTTATCTTTTAGACTTGTCAAAAAAACATACGCGCATCGCAAAACTGCAAAACAATTGCAAGTTTTCTTTTTTTAAATAGGACACTCAATATATTTTTCTCCAGGAAAATAGACCTTTTTCCCCTGATTTCAAGAATTAACATATCAACATTTAGTTCAGCCGTTTTTGAAATATTTGAGTATATATGTCGCGTTGTTGCACTAGTACGCAACGCCTCGACAACTCGATTATCATCGATATGTCAAAATTGTAACCTAAAATATTTTAAAAAGTCTGAACTAAATGTTGACATGTTATATATTTTTAAAATCAGGGGAGAAAGATCTTTCGTCGTGGTGAAAAAATATATGGTGTTCCATTTAGAAGGGAAAACTTGCAATTGTTCTTCAACTTTGCGAAGCGCGTTAATTTTTCTTGGCAAGTTTAAAAGATGGCACGGGAAAAATTATGCAACTCTATTAAAAGTTTTTTTTCTGTCACTTATAAACTTTATAAACATATCTTTCACAAATATCTATAAATAAACAAACGAATAACGTCAAAATGTGAGCATATATAAAATTAAATTGACGTGTCCGAGCATTTTCCCCAAAAAGTTTAGGTTAAGGCTATATTAATTTGATTCCGGACTTCTGGGCAGCCCCGTATATGGTACAATATTTATTTTGTCAACTGTTGGCAATTTTGTAATTAACCCCTGAAGGTGGATGCGCAAATATACAATATAAATCTGTACATCATGTGAACGACTGCATATTTTTTTAGTAAAATGTTAGGTAATCTCATTTTCTCCAGGAGCCCTGTAATTGGGGGATTAGTGCTTTAATTCAAGTGTTGTTCGGTTCATTTACATAGTAAAATTTGCCCGAATATGCTTCATTAAATTTTAATTATCTTTTGTAGTTTCGCCAATAAACTGATAATCTATCGAAAAGGCTTTGCCCTCTGCTTCACCCTGCCCACGGAAAATTCTTAATAAAGTTTTTTTCCATTAATTTTTATGCATTATAAGAACAACAAAAATTGCCCGTATTTAAATTTGCCTCGTGAAACCCCATTTTTTAATTAACTCGAAATATCACCTCGGGCCAGTTATGAAACCACCCGAGAATTTGTCAATTTTTAATTAAAAATGCATGAATATAAATATAGCGTTGCCCAAAAAGCTATATCTTTATTTTGTTAAAATTGTAGCAATATTTTATGTGGTGTCTAAATACAACGTAGGCTCGAAATAATAATTAGTGGCAAATTTGACTACATACAATAGTTGATTAAAATTCTAAATCTGCTTGACTGTTTCGTTTCAATTTTTCAAATTGCAACATAAAATATGTTTTTTATTTACTGGGTGAATACCTATATAATAAAAATTTCATTTTGATAATTGTAAAATAAATTATTTTGTTGTGTATCAATTATTTTAATGCATCATGAAAATACTGCAACACAGAAGTTAAGAAACGCAAATGTTATTTTCTTTCTATTTTTAATATAATATTCAATGATGTAGAAAAACTACTTGTGGTAGCTATTTAAGACTTGGAGGAAAATTTTTTTAGGGAGATTTTAGACGAGATACAAAAAAAGTTGTGTAAAATATTAGTCTATTAAAATTTACCAACGTTGGGATCGATAGATCAAACTTAATATTCCTTTTTAATATAACACCCTGTATAATAATATAGTGTTAAATTGCCTCTCAAAGATATAAAAAATGATATATGGTATGAAGGGTATATTATTATTAACCACTTTCTGAGCAAATCGTATTTAAAGGAAAATATTGATGTTATTTATGGGACGGAGTGGGAAACTCTTCAAAAATTAGAAAATCTAAATCCCTGCTGCTTGCAAGACTTGAAAAAATAAATAATGAGATGATGATTGTAGGCTAAAGAATAATCGCAAAAGGTTGTCCATACCTTAAATAGTTTTGGGATATATTCCAATAAAAATTATAATATCCTCAGTGATCGGATTCAAATGATGGAGATAATTTTTTTAGCATATTTTTACAATGTGTTTCTAATTGCAGTAATAAAATTGCCCCTTATATTAGTGGAGTTTTCAATCTAAATATAAATTTTTCATTTCAACTGGAAAGAACTTCTGAGATTTATGAAATCTTACATAATATTGACCAGGGAAAAGTACCTATCGGTAGACATTTGCTCTTCAGATTTTAACGGCATTATTAGTATATTTCCAACTTGATCTAAAATATATACAAAAGTTCTTTATCAGTAATTTTAACATTGAAAATGTTTATATTAACGCATGGGCACGTAAGTATGGGTACGGAATTCGAAATTCTTGTGTTGCATTTGTCCCTGACGTCACACCGAATTAAAATGATCGGGATCAGACCAAGTCGAGAGTAATCGTATGGTTTCGCTGGAGCAGTCAGCGTGTGCGGCTGGCGTTCACGATCGAGCGAAATAATCGGCCGTCGCCAGTCGCCACAGGGTGGTTTGGCTGGCGCGGCTGGAGCAGCGCATTTCAGATCATATTCGTATTTCGTAGTGAAAGCGCTTATGCATGATTTATAATGAACGCCGATAAAATTAGTTGCATGCCGTTGTTGGACGAAGAAGACGAAGAGGAGATGTTAGCCCAAATTCCTCCATTTCCACAAACGTCATATTAACACTTGAATTTATACTATACCATATTTAAATCAAAGCTGCAGCATACCAAGTAAACCAATCAATTTGATTAAGACGTCAAAGTATCAAAACATTTTAAAATTGTATCATTAGTTGGTATATCCGAAAAAAATATCAAAATTAGAAAAAAGTCAGTGGCGTATATTTTTTTGTCAATAATATCCATTGAAGTGTTTCCCGGGACGCCACTGGACTTAAAAAATTTAATCTAGTTAGGGCTAATAAAGCCTCTTATCATTATGAATGACAGTACCAAATTGCAATAAATTCGGGAAAAGGATATTTACAAAAATAATAAGAAAAACGATTTTTTTAAAACAACTTTAACACCCTGTACATCAAAAACGCGGCAACTCCGGACACATGTTCAGGTTAGTTCAGGTTCGTACTTCTGAAACACCCTGTATACATTTAAACACAACGGTCAAAAATACAAATATTTACATCAAAATATTGATAACAAACAATAACACCAAACGATACAATGCAATAATGCGAAAATCACCGGTAAACTAAATACAACCCTGTCGCCCAGGGCCTTTTACTTTTATTGCCGCTTGACCAATCGAAATAGAGTTACGGTTGTCATTAAGTACTGATCAATGTTTCCTTGGTATGCATAATCTTGGATTTGAATATGGTATAGGGAAGACTGGGGCAAGTGTAAAAATGGGGTAAGTGGAAAATCAGAGGCAACATTGAAAGTTTACTTGTCTGTGTGGTCCGAGGCAACTAACTTTACATTGGCGCTGTTGAATTATCTACTCCCGGCGAGTGACCAGGTGTTTTTTCTTTCTGAGTAGTCATTTGTAACATAACCTCCGAATCGATCGGTTGAATAGTGTGTGATATCAGATATCTCCATAAAAAATTGGTCAAAGGTAAAAACTTATAATATACTTTTAGTTTGATTGCATTTTCTTATGTTTAGTCAATTGCTGTAGCTTTAAAATCCTATATTCCGACCAAATCTAAAAGCGGTTTTTACTCACGAACAGGTTTGCACTTCCCCCATAAAAAACATAATGTGGGGCATGTGTGAAAATTGTAATGGGGCAAGTGTAAAGGTTAGTTTACACTTGCCCCATTTTCCTGGGAATGCTAAAGTTCGTTGGCACTGAGACTTAAAGCTTTTATTCTTTACAGAGAGTTGGCGTCATGGTACGAAATTATAAAAGAAAGTCCGATAGGGCTGCCTATTGCCTACGAACAATTAAATGCTGCAGTAAGTGCCGTCAATCAAAATCAATTAACCATGTCGATGGCTAGTACCGAATTCAGAATCCCATACATTACAATATACTGTAGAGTAACTGGCCGCCGTGGCGAAAAAAGCAAGACACAGGGCCGACCTCCAATACTTTCTTGGCAAGATGGCTAATAAAGTTTAAACAAGGTCACTCTTTGAGTATGAAAAAACCACAAAGCTTAGAGTACTGCAGAAAGAAATCTACGGACCCATTCATAAAAGATCAATACTTTGTTTTATTGGAAAAGGCTATATTGGAGTTGGGTCTTCAGGATTGTCCTGAATGTATTTACAATTTAGATAAGACTTCACTGTGTACAGATCCTTCTCTTCTTAAAATTGTTGGCGCGAAAGGCAAACCCTCTTCAAGAATTATTGCTGGATCGAGCAGAGAAAATATAACCGTCCTAGCAGGAGCAAGTGCTAGTGGTAGAAAATTGCCACAATTGATAATATTTAAAGGCAATAATGTATTGAATTCCTGGATTTCAGAAAGAAATGAAGACCTCTTCAGACACCGTATATGCAGCCAGCGCCAATGGATGGATGACCTCCGAAATATTTAGAAATTACTTTCTAAAGACTTTTATTCCTTTGGTTCGTGATCAGGCACCAATTATTGTTATATATGATGAGCATGTCCCGCATGTGGATTGCTTATTTATTCAAGCCGCAAGAGAAGAAAATATTCATATACTTAAACTGCCAGCCCGTACAAGTCATTTACTTCAACCTCTCGATTTGAGTGTGTTTAGAGCCTTTAAGGCAATATGGGAGAGGGAAGTAATAAGATGGCAAAGACGTCATCAGGGACAACGACTACCAAAAATGGAATTCGCCACATTGCCAGTGAAAGCCTGGGCTGAAGTAGATTCCGGAATCATAAAAACAGGATTCAGAAAGGTTGGTATTGTTCCATTTAATAGACATGTTATTCCTAAAGAAAAGTATGACATCGATGCCCTAAAAAGATGGAAGGAACACTTGAAAAATCAAAGATCTATAATAGATTTACAACCGAGGCCAAAACGTATTGATATTGAAAGAAATGAACATGATGCTGTAGCATCGAATGTAACAGAAAAAACCGCTACTTTCGAACAGTCAATATTAAAAACAGTAAAGCCTTCTACATCTGGCGCTTTATTTAAAAGGAAACTAGCATCTAATGCAGAATTACTTACAGCTCCTTCATCAGCATCTAGTGCCAACAATCTCAAAGTAATTGTCAGCTCTGATCAAAATGAAGAAAATATACCAAATAATCATCAGGATCCTATAACTAAAGCTGTAGTACCAGCTACAACCGAAAATCGGCAAGAAAAAAAGGCAAGTTTTGATGATCTACTACTTGATTCGCTCCGATAGAGTCCTTCTTCTAATCCAAGGAAACGAAAGTGCTTAATTCGAGGTGGCCAAACCATTGCAGGTACTATCGCAAGAAGTCAGTCAAAACTCTCTACAAGTTCATCTACTATATCTAAACCAGCTATGAAAATTAACCGAAAGAGTAAACAAAGTCGGCCAAGCCCGTATCAATTTGAATCCAGCTCCAGTGAATCAGATAATGAAAGTGTACCTTTTATGGAATCGGATCAAAGTTTCACTTTAGAATCGCATTGCGAAGATCAGATTCCTGAAATAAACAAAGGCAATATTTCCATTGGAGACTGGGTACTGGTTAAATACACATTATCAAAAGCAAAGAAACATTTTATTGGCCAGGTAAACACTGTTGACAACCGCTTTGAAATCAAGTTTACGAGAAAATTAAAAGACAATTTTGTATGGCCACTCACCGATGATGTCGATGTAGTACAGCTAGACGATATTGTGACTTGTTTACCTGAACCGGTAGTAACACGCCGAGGAGGTTTTCATTTTAATATGAAATTTGCGGGATACAATATTTAACAAGTTCCATAAAATTATTCGAATTTTAAAACTGTAAGTTTCTTTTCTGTTTTAGTTTCTCCTTGGGAATAATTCCTACTGTTTTAGAGATTAAAGCCAAACATTGGGTTTTGAACGGATATATACGTTTATAAAAATATTATTCTTGTTATTAGGAATTTTTTGAGTGTTATTTTGGATTACTTATTATTTTTCAGAGGTACCTTTTAATTTTTCGTTTTAATGATTTGTTTGGCTAACTATTTCCCAACGATAAAAAGTTCATAACTTCCCAGATTTTTATTTTCTTTTTAGTCTGTAAAAAGAAAAATTGGCATGGGAGATATAAACTTGATTTACACTCCCATTACCACTTCTGCGAACATGCATGGAAATTGTATTCGATTTTACACTTTCCCTTTTTGGGGTAAGTGTAAAATTTCGGTACAAAAAAAAAAATAATCATTCAAACCTCAAGATCTCAAAAATAATTCATGAGTGCCCTATGCAGTATGAAAAGTAAACATATTAAACTATTACTTTCTTACAAAGACACTTTTATAAATATTGTATATTTAAAGTAGGAAGGAAATAAACTTGAACTATTAAAAAGGGCTTCGCACTTGCCCCAGTCTACCCTAATTATAAGCTTTGTAATGTAATGCTGAAAAATAAAGAGAATGGTTTTGTACACTTTACCGTTCTTCCCTACACTTGCTGCCACTTTTTTTCATGCATTTTCTTTCATTACAACATTTTTGTAATTTTCGTTCTCATAGTTGTATAACGGGGGGTACATTTGCACCTCCTCTATCAAACACTCGTCAGCAATCGCCGAAAACGGTGGAATTCTGCTGAGCGATCGCGGCTGGACTGGTCTCTCTAGCAGTCCGAACGCAGCCGCTGCAATTGACGGCGAACGCCGTGTCGCTGAGCTGCGGCAGTGAAACCGTGTACACACAAATCGCATTAAACCAGTACGGAGCGACCAATCGCGAACGCCAGCCGCGGCCGCTGACTGCTCCAGCGATAACATACCTTAGAGGCGCGTTAGAGTTTATAACTTTTATTTTACTATTTTTATATTATGTATCAATAGAACTTATATCAAATACCTAAATATTACATGCAAATCTTTTCGCAGATCTCAAATCTCACATTAGTCACAAGCGTTGCACTCTGCCTCGGCATTTTCAATGTCTTCCCCGGTTGCATCTTTGTAAAGGATTGTAAATTTCATTACAACAACAGTAGTATTTTGGTAATGCTGAAGTTTTCTAGAGCCTTTGACTCCATTAATCATGATTTAATTAGCACTACGTCATAATTCTATAGCATAATATCTAAATCTTGTGACCTTATCAATAGTTATCTTCTAAATCGCCCTGAAAAATATGGCCACATCATTTTTATTCAAATCAGCTGAAAATCTTTCCAGGTGTGCCGTCGGGGTCCATTCTTTGACCATTACGTTTCCTTGTTTATAACTCAGATATAATGACGTCAATAAAATAGTGTAAAATACAGTCCTATTTGGGTGTACATTTTTACTTTTATTTTAATGCCCATGAGTACCAAAATGCGTCAGATTTAATAATCGAAAAATTGGCGACCTTGAGGCAACTTTCATTGGAACATAATCTCAAATTCATGCCCACAAACTCTCATGGCATGATTTTTATTTATAAAATTAATATAACTTTTTTAACTGCAAACCAATTGACGGGAACGGACTGGCCGTTGTAAAATCAGTTACAAAAAATTTAAGGATAATTTTCGATTCTGAGTTAAGGCCCAGCGAATATGTTAGATGACTGATTCAAAAATCGTACTTCTCTTTAAAGATGCTGTATAGTAATCAGCATCTCATAAGTCCTCTCCTTTGAAAATATTTATGTCATGCCCTTGTTTGGCTAACTTAAACTACTGCGATTGCTTTTATGGTTACTGCCTGAATAATTTGGAGAGAGGTCGTATTCAGAGAACAAACATTCTTACGTACGTTTTAGTTGTCATATAAAGAAGTTTGACCACATCTAACCATTCTATCCGTAACTTAAGTGGCTTGGAATGGAGACAAGAAGGTACTGGCATCTGGGTGATTTTTTGAGTCAAATTAAAACTATCCTGATAACATCAAGAATGACCATATGCCTCATCACCGAAATGCCCAAAACACAATTATTTTTGAGAACATTTAATTTACCCATCAACGCGTTAATTAATTTGGCGGCAAATTTCCAAATTTTTTTAAAATTTTAGTTGTCCGGCTGCAGTTAGCAATCAAGAAAATCATTAATCCTAAAAAATTTAGGACAGCAAATAAGTGACTACCTGAAACTCGCGCACTTGTAAATATATTGAATAAAATTTCAATGGACAAGGTTTTCTAGCTTGTTGTCATTATTTACTATTCGGCGTAGTATAAGCCTCGTTTGTTTATATCTGCATAGAAAATCAGTATTATATACAAATAACATCTATTAGCTGCACTTTAAGAAATAAAACACTCGCAACATTTTACAAACTTTCAACCTAAGAGTCTACTGCACATAATAAGTAAGAAATATATTAACGTAAAAACACATTGCACTTTTGCGATCTGTGGGATTTACATACATCCTAATGAACATATGTCTGTGTTAGAATGAAAGGTATCGTAAACTGCTAGAAAATTAAGTCTACTTTTTCATTAAAACATTGTGAAAGAATAACATGATATTACACATTTTTGTGTTGCGAGATGACTTTTCTGTCAAAACGGCAGAAGAACCTTACTTTACTTCTCGAGAGGTGATAAGAGAATCGAAGAATTTGCCTGAAGTTGCAGAAAGAAACCGACATTTTCCTTCAGAAGTAATGAAAGGTTCCTCGCTCTATCGAAGTGGCGTACCTACCTTTTATCGACGTTGTCAGTGGTAAATCAATTAGGGCCCAGTCTATTAATCCGTTACCATAACAATAGCGGCCATTATTTTTATGTACCAATCGGCAATTATTAGAAATATTAGACATACGCTTTTCAGAGAAACTGAATTTACATATTGCAACGTACAACAAAGACTGTTAAGTTGTAGATCGATATGTTCTTCAATATTGTACACTTTTTGTCGTAGTTCGAAAGATAGATAATTTTTAAAACAGAAATTTTAATCCCTGGTTTCCTTTGTCAAGTATACCGCTTTCTGCTGTGTATTGAGAATTTTAGACCGCTTTTGCGGCGTTTTAGGAGAAAAGCATTTTTAAAATAGAACTATATGGTGAATTTCATTGTTATTTTCGCCGGTTATATACTGCGTATTTACATATTTATTTGAAAAATTATTAATAACACCTTTTTGGTTCAATGGCATTGAACAAAGTTGGTCTGGTTGTTGCTTTAATATCTGTATGATAAATTACGTCATTCCAGTTCCCACAATAGGAGGTAGGGGGCGCTAGTTGAAATACTACCATCATTTGCAGTTTTTCCTGAAAATTGAAAATATAATTATAAGGAAGGAGAGTCGTTTTTTTGTATTAAGTGTATAATTTTGAAATATATAAAATTTGCAGAGCGCTTTCGGCCTTAGGCCATCTTCAGTGCTTCCTAAAAGCGAGGAAAATCCAATTTGTAAAATTTATTTCTAAAATTAGTTTAAAATGTCGTTTTTAGAAAATTGATTTGAATTCTAGTTATTTACCTATTTTATTTGTTGAAAAATTTTTGTTCTAAGAAGTAATAAGGAATGTATTTTCTGGTTTTTACTCACTTTGTCAGGAAACAGGAGACTTCATTAACAAAATTAAACAAGTGGGCCCTCATCAGCACAATGTAAAACTAATTTGTAAAACAAATAACATGTAAATTTGTAAAAGGACGAACTACTGGGACGAACCACTTTTGAATTTAATTAATTAACCATCGTTTTTTTATTTAATTTCCATAATTCGATTTTTATTACACGTGGAACGTGTTCTTAAGTCAAAGTTTGATGGTTATCTAAATTGTAAGACTAAATCTGTCTTGTCATTGAACTGACATTGTTGACGTTGTTGAGCTTAAATCGCGGGTAATTTGAAAATTGTCAAAGATGGAGAATATTGAAATTTATTTTATTTTAATTCAAAAGGCGTCTGTGTAAAGGAATGTAACTTCTATTTAGGTTGACTTGTGTATTTAAACAAAGGGAATTGTCTAGTAATTCTTTATTAATCTCTATGTCCTCCATAAAATCGAGTCTGTTGAAATTTTTGGAAGATATATCATGAATAATCTTTGAATTGAAGGAAGGACTGAAAGTATGATTAGAAATTTTGAGGTGTTGGCCAAAAGCAGAAGAGGATCTCGAAAGGTGTTCTTTTATACGAGTCCTTAATGGTCTACAGGTGCGACCAATATAGGTGCTGTTGCAAGAATTACAATTTAATTTGTAGATACCACTCTTAGAAAGATGTTCGATTTTATCCTTGGAATTTACAATGTGTGTTGCTAAACTGTTTTTGGTTTTGAAAGAAACAATGAGATTAGGTATTGATTGTGTAAGTATTTGTTTGATGTTAGAATTTGTGTTTTGATCGAGGAATGGTATTGCAACATATTTTTTATCGATTCTAATGGGAGGAGGGTATAATTCGTTCCTAATTCTTCTGCATTTTGTTTTAGAGATCAAGGAATCTATCATACTTGGGTCGTAGTTATTATTGAAAGCTATTTGTTTTAATATATTTACTTCGTTTTGGTAATTTTCTTTTGTCATGGGAATGTTAAGAAGTCTGTTTATGTAACAGTGAAAAGATGCTAATTTATGTTGTTGAGGATGATTTGAATTGTAAGGAATGACATGGTCAGTTTGAGTTGGTTTCCTGTAGATTTGAAATTGTAAGTTGTTATTGGATTTTTTTATGGTAAGGTCTAAAAAATTGATTGTTTTGTTGTTTTCTGTCTCAAGGGTGAAGGATATGTTGGGGTGTATGTTATTAAGTTTATTAAGTAATTCTAAGGCTCCCTAGTTGTTGCAATTCAAAAAACATAAACATTTGAAATTGTAAGTTGTTATTGGATTTTTTTATGGTAAGGTCTAAAAAATTGATTGTTTTGTTGTTTTCTGTCTCAAGGGTGAAGGATATGTTGGGGTGTATGTTATTAAGTTTATTAAGTAATTCTAAGGCTCCTTCGTTGTTGCAATTCAAAAAACATAAACAATCGTCTACATACCTGTACCAATGGAGGATCTCTGGGTTGTTTTCTGACAATATGTGATTGTTTTCCAAAAAATCCATAAAGACATCCGCTAAAAAAGGAGATAAACAACTTCCCATGGCAAAACCGTCTGGTTGTTGATAGAATTTATTATTGAAACAAAAGTAATTTTGGGATAAACAAAAATTAAGTAAAGTTAGAGTATTGATTACCAAATCCTCATCCAAGTTTTTTGATCTCAAGATATTTCCAACAATATCCACTGCTTCCGACTTGGGGACAGTCGTGAATAGGTTTGTCACGTCAAAGGAGACAAGTAGAAAGTTTTGAGGTAAATTTAAATCCTTGATTTTATTGACCAAATCTAGAGTGTTAAGTATTGTATATGCAGGTTTGAAATTGGTTAATGATTTTATAAGATTGAGTGTGAACGTAGAAAGGTTGGAAATGGGAGTATTAGTAAAACTTACCACTGGTCTGATAGGGGTATCAATTTTGTGGATCTTGGGTAATCCGTATAAACGTGGCAAGATGGGATTGCTGGAAATGATGTTTTTTGGTGCTTCATTGTCATCTAAGAATTCACTAAAATGTTTTAAAAATCTGGAAGTTTTTCTAATGAATCTATCGTGAAGATTGTCTGGTAAGATTCTGAAATTGTTATCCTGTAGAAAGCTTTCAACCTTGGCTACATAGTCTGATTTTTTAAGAATCACGAGACAATTCCCCTTATCTGCCTTTGTCATAATCAAATTTTGATCTTTTATTTTTAATTTAAGATTTTTAAGTGTTCTGTTTGATGAAGAGGGGACTGAAAAATTGATTTTAGGGAGATTTTTCTTTGTATGGTATGGAGTATTGTGAATATCATTTCTGATAGTCTTTTTTAAGTTGTAATCATTGGAGATTAGTTCTATGATGACATCTAATTCTACCGCATAGTGTAGAATATCTTTATCAGAAAGAGGTGTTTTTAAACAATATTTTAAGCCCATATTTAGTAGATCAATTTCAGCCTCCTCAAAATTAGTGTCGGAGAGGTTTTTAATTCTGTCATGAAATTTGAAATTAGAAAATTTTTTGCTATTGTTAAGTCTATTTTTGTTAGAAGGAATTTTTTGTTTTATGAGAGTATTTAATTTTAAGTTGAGTCTATCAAATTTAGTTTTTTTAGTGGTAGAAACCTCGTCAGATATTTCGTTTAAAATTTGTTGAAGTTGTTCATCCCCAATGGTTCTAGACAATTGATTATAAATTAATTTTAGTTGACAATTTAAGAAATCTAATTTAGCGTAATGTTTACAAATGTGTGACCTAATAATCTTATGTTCTAAGTTCGATTTTTCGATGTGAGAAACATTATTTGAAGTTTTCACTTTTGCGAAGTTGGGGGTAACTTGTTCCCTGGTACAATTGTTCAAAAACCAAATGTCAACATGAGCAGTTGCTCTCTTCAATGAAGTCCTCCTGTATTTTTCAGCCAAATCTGCCATACTGCAGTGAAATTGATCAGGTAGGGCTGTGTACACTTTTTGAAAAGATAAGGAAGGAGAGTCGTTTTTTTGTATTAAGTGTATAATTTTGAAATATATAAAATTTGCAGAGCGCTTTCGGCCTTAGGCCATCTTCAGTGCTTCCTAAAAGCGAGGAAAATCCAATTTGTAAAATTTATTTCTAAAATTAGTTTAAAATGTCGTTTTTAGAAAATTGATTTGAATTCTAGTTATTTACCTATTTTATTTGTTGAAAAATTTTTGTTCTAAGAAGTAATAAGGAATGTATTTTCTGGTTTTTACTCACTTTGTCAGGAAACAGGAGACTTCATTAACAAAATTAAACAAGTGGGCCCTCATCAGCACAATGTAAAACTAATTTGTAAAACAAATAACATGTAAATTTGTAAAAGGACGAACTACTGGGACGAACCACTTTTGAATTTAATTAATTAACCATCGTTTTTTTATTTAATTTCCATAATTCGATTTTTATTACACGTGGAACGTGTTCTTAAGTCAAAGTTTGATGGTTATCTAAATTGTAAGACTAAATCTGTCTTGTCATTGAACTGACATTGTTGACGTTGTTGAGCTTAAATCGCGGGTAATTTGAAAATTGTCAAAGATGGAGAATATTGAAATTTATTTTATTTTAATTCAAAAGGCGTCTGTGTAAAGGAATGTAACTTCTATTTAGGTTGACTTGTGTATTTAAACAAAGGGAATTGTCTAGTAATTCTTTATTAATCTCTATGTCCTCCATAAAATCGAGTCTGTTGAAATTTTTGGAAGATATATCATGAATAATCTTTGAATTGAAGGAAGGACTGAAAGTATGATTAGAAATTTTGAGGTGTTGGCCAAAAGCAGAAGAGGATCTCGAAAGGTGTTCTTTTATACGAGTCCTTAATGGTCTACAGGTGCGACCAATATAGGTGCTGTTGCAAGAATTACAATTTAATTTGTAGATACCACTCTTAGAAAGATGTTCGATTTTATCCTTGGAATTTACAATGTGTGTTGCTAAACTGTTTTTGGTTTTGAAAGAAACAATGAGATTAGGTATTGATTGTGTAAGTATTTGTTTGATGTTAGAATTTGTGTTTTGATCGAGGAATGGTATTGCAACATATTTTTTATCGATTCTAATGGGAGGAGGGTATAATTCGTTCCTAATTCTTCTGCATTTTGTTTTAGAGATCAAGGAATCTATCATACTTGGGTCGTAGTTATTATTGAAAGCTATTTGTTTTAATATATTTACTTCGTTTTGGTAATTTTCTTTTGTCATGGGAATGTTAAGAAGTCTGTTTATGTAACAGTGAAAAGATGCTAATTTATGTTGTTGAGGATGATTTGAATTGTAAGGAATGACATGGTCAGTTTGAGTTGGTTTCCTGTAGATTTGAAATTGTAAGTTGTTATTGGATTTTTTTATGGTAAGGTCTAAAAAATTGATTGTTTTGTTGTTTTCTGTCTCAAGGGTGAAGGATATGTTGGGGTGTATGTTATTAAGTTTATTAAGTAATTCTAAGGCTCCTTCGTTGTTGCAATTCAAAAATGTAGACGATTGTTTATGTACGAATTATACCCTCCTCCCATTAGAATCGATAAAAAATATGTTGCTATACCATTCCTCGATCAAAACACAAATTCTAACATCAAACAAATACTTACTCAATCAATACCTAATCTCATTGTTTCTTTCAAAATCAAAAACAGTTTAGCAACACACATTGTAAATTCCAAGGATAAAATCGAACATCTTTCTAAGAGTGGTATCTACAAATTAAATTGTAATTCTTGCAACAGCACCTATATTGGTCGCACCTGTAGACCATTAAGGACTCGTATAAAAGAACACCTTTCGAGATCCTCTTCTGCTTTTGGCCAACACCTCAAAATTTCTAATCATACTTTCAGTCCTTCCTCCAATTCAAAGATTATTCATGATATATCTTCCAAAAATTTCAACAGACTCGATTTTATGGAGGACATAGAGATTAATAAAGAATTACTAGACAATTCCCTTTGTTTAAATACACAAGTCAACCTAAATAGAAGTTACATTCCTTTACACAGACGCCTTTTGAATTAAAATAAAATAAATTTCAATATTCTCCATCTTTGACAATTTTCAAATTACCCGCGATTTAAGCTCAACAACGTCAACAATGTCAGTTCAATGACAAGACAGATTTAGTCTTACAATTTAGATAATCATCAAACTTTGACTTAAGAACACGTTCCACGTGTAATAAAAATCGAATTATGGAAATTAAATAAAAAAACGATGGTTAATTAATTAAATTCAAAAGTGGTTCGTCCCAGTAGTTCGTCCTTTTACAAATTTACATGTTATTTGTTTTACAAATTAGTTTTACATTGTGCTGATGAGGGCCCACTTGTTTAATTTTGTTAATGAAGTCTCCTGTTTCCTGACAAAGTGAGTAAAAACCAGAAAATACATTCCTTATTACTTCTTAGAACAAAAATTTTTCAACAAATAAAATAGGTAAATAACTAGAATTCAAATCAATTTTCTAAAAACGACATTTTAAACTAATTTTAGAAATAAATTTTACAAATTGGATTTTCCTCGCTTTTAGGAAGCACTGAAGATGGCCTAAGGCCGAAAGCGCTCTGCAAATTTTATATATTTCAAAATTATACACTTAATACAAAAAAACGACTCTCCTTCCTTATCTTTTCAAAAAGTGTACACAGCCCTACCTGATCGAAAATATAATTGGCATATTGATTTATATATCGTTCCGAATAGTGTATGAAATAAAGAATTCAGTGAAAACCTCAGGTTGATATCATATTTCTACCTTAAAATGTGAACATATAATAAGTATAATAAATATTGAAACAATATTAAGGATGCAAATAAGTTTATAAAGAATATTGATAACTTCCACCGAATCGTTACAATTTCAAATCGAAAGCCAGTAACTATCCAGATGTCTGAGGTATTTTCCGTCATTTGCAATGTTGTAGGTTTTGTTTAAAAACATGTTTTTTGTTACCTCCCCCAAACTAACCTAAGCAAGTTAGATCAGGTGAACTAGCTGACCATAAAACTTAACGTCTTCTTATTTTTCACCTGTCAGGATATGCTAAGTTCAGAAGATCACTTAGAATCATCGACAAATGTGCTGAGCATCCATCGTACTGAAAAAACGTGTTTCTCCTGATTTCTAGGGACACATTTTTCAGAAGGGATAACACGTGTGTCAAAGAATGTAAATATGAATTCACATTGAAATTTTTAGCAAATATAAAAGGCCCATACTTTGTCCCTGGAATGCCACATTGACCTTTCACCGCTCTTAATGCTGGACTTCCTTGCATCCAGCGTGAATTTACCCTCGACCATTAGTGCATATTGTGTAAATTTACTAGTCCATCTCTATTAAATGTAGCTTTATCTCTTCACAAAATATTTAATAACCGGTGACAATATTCTAATTTTTTATCAAAGTATTGTACTGTTAAAGCCTGAAGAAGGTCAATGTGATACGGGTGCGTTTTAAAAAAAAGTCTAATTTAGTTAACCACTTTTTTGAAAGATAACCCATTTAAAATTTTTATCGAAAACTAAAGTCATGATAATTTTTTTATTATATCGTACCTATGCGTCGAATTGTAGTACGAAGTGGAAATTATTCGGCTCACATGGGGGTTAAAGTTGATAAATATAGGTTAAAACATTTATTACATTTTCTTCTATGCGACCACTATGAGGCCTTCGGTATAGAGGACGATGAACACCTCCGGTAGCTCGTAATCGTAGCGCCGCCATGGTTGTATTTTGCATACACTCAAAATAACCAATGGACAAACCTGAACAATGCAGTGATATTTTGATGCTATTTCAATCTAAATGTTATATTTTTTTTCCAAAGCCTACTGATTTAACACTTAATTTAGATAATCCGATTTTTTCCAAAAACTACTTCTTTTGTCGATGTATATATTGAATAATGCTTAACAACATATTTAGTTTCTGCCCCCCGTGGTGACTTTTATTACAAATAATACAACTAAATCCGTAGGGTAATACTTAATTTAAGTATTGAAATAGCTTTAACATTAATTGGCCCTCAACAATATCTGGAATAAACTAATATTTGCATCCTTAAGTATATTTTGCCTTAAGTATCACATAGACATAGTTATATTATGTCCATTTTGTCCATATCTTAGGCTAGAATCAAGATATCGACTTGCGGTTAAATTATTTCGTTCTTAATGCTCTTTTTAGCTATATAAAAATAAATATTTCATTCCATTTAAAGTTTTAAAGGAAAACCGAAAAATATTTTGATATTTTAACTAGCGCCCCCCTACCTTGCACATATAAAAATAAATTAAAAAGATATGTGCAAAAACTTGCGCTATTCTTAAATGTTGTGTTGAGGCTAGGGGGGTTGCTGTGACCTATGTAGCGTGCTCCAGGAAAATTGGATCCACATGGATGTAAAAAGTCGTTCCAAAAAAAACAGTATCAAATTCCACTACATTTACTGACAGAAAATCCCTAAATAGGGTACCGCACTACTTTTAGCAGTAACTCATATTCAGCAAACTTTTCCTGGTATTTGAAGAAGTAGCTAAAAGAACTTTTTCCTCAAACGCCCACACGAAGAAAAGAAAATGTCCTCGGCTCGTCGCTTTGGAGCACACGATCTGTTACAATCCACGATTCAAACTGCAAAAACAAGAAATCGAAGGAGATAATCCTGGTCTCAGTAAAAGCGGAATCTGGAAGTTTCCAAGTAAAAGTATGATCCCACGGGCACGAAACCTACCGGGATATCCCATCGATTTAAATATTTAATCAATAAGTGCCACTTCATGTCGTCATAACCGAGTATAATGAAAAGTTCTCAAATCCTAAACTGGCAACGGTGTACCAGGAAACCACATGCAGCAACAAAAGATCGGTAAAGTCAACCAACTTCATTACCGTCCACTGCCGCCCATACGTCAAACAACTGACAACCTCGTACATCAGAATCTGTCAATGTAAAGAAAAAAACAATCTTCCAAGGAGAGAAACTACCCCAAAGTAGCGATAGGCGACTAAAACTAAGTGCCCTTTTTGATTACCTATGAAACATTATCCAGCACATACAGGGTCGTTGGTATATATGGAAACGGTCGATTATTTCTTAAAGTAAAACAGCTAACAAAAAATATTCAAGACAAAAGTTTTATGGTTTTATAAAGTCTATTAGAATTTAAAAAAGATAAGTATACAGGATGAGTCAGAAAGCCGTACAAAAACAAAGTTACTTTTTTTTAATAGAACACTCCATATCTTACAACATTTTTGAATTCTACATAAAATTATAATTATTTAATAATAAAAGCTTTATAAGCATAAACTTAATAGTTTCCGAGATATCGACTTTTGAAAAATGAGATTTTTGAACTTTGACAATTTATAGATTTCTAACGGTACGCCATACAGAAAAACGGCTTACATGTCCCTATCTTACTTTTTTATTATCTTCCCAAAAGTACCAACTTCCGGTTAAACCGGAAGTGCTATATTTCCGGCTTTTGAGTCACATTCGGTTTAACCGGAAGTTGACAGTTTTAGAAAGATAATTAAAAACTAAGATAGGGACACGTAAGCCGTTTTACTTTAAGACGTACCGTTAGAAAGCTAAAAGCTGTCAAAACTCGAAAATGTCATTGTTCAAAAGTCGATATCTCGGAAACTATTAAGTTTAGACTTATAATGCACTTTTTAAAAAATAATTGTAATTTTATGTAAAATCCAAAAATATTCTAAGATATAGGGTGCTCCATTAAAAAAAAATTACTTTACTTCTTTACGGCTTTCTGACTCGTCCTGTATACTTAACTATTTTAAATTCTAATAGACCCTAAAAAACCCTCAAACTATTATCTTGAATATTTTTTGCTAGCTGTTGGACTTTAAGAAATAATCGACCGTTTCCATACATACCAACGACCCTGTATAAACATTGCATGTCATATATTTCTTAACCTCAATGGTAACCAAAATACATTTGTTTGTAATGGAATATATTAAACAAACCGCTACAAAACTGCGAGAGGCAAGCCCTGTAGGGACCACTCGACTATTACCTTTTAGGATATACACTGAAGAACTCAAAGAAATCCTAAGAAAACCAAGTATTAACAATGTTGTCATTCCAGTGGAAAAACGACAAAGCTTACGAAGCCTAACTAGAGACTAAGGGTCAACAAGAAGAACAAAAAAATACAAAATCATTAATATTTTTAGGGTTGCCCCAGGGACTAAGCCACAGCCCCAGTAATTTTTACGGCAAGCTATCACACTAAAACAAGCAGGAAACTTGGAATTAAAAAAACCACTTCAACATTGACAAATTTCCGTTGTACGGAACGGATCTAAAAGAACAATAAATATGGCAACAACCAACTATATAAAATCAGACGAGGATGACTAGGATACTTACAAGGTAGTAGGTTTATGGGTAGACTAGTATCTATCATAAAGACTTAAACACCTTAATCATTTTACTTACTTATTTTTAGTATAAGCTTGCCTCACAGACACAGTGAGGTACCTAACATCAAGGGAGCTTAAATTACCTTACTGAGCGAGATCCGTGGTGACTGTACTTTCAAAATTATTACAAGAGGGTGAAGACCGAGAGGCAATCTAACAGGACTGTAGTTATTATGTAAAAGTAAAGAATAAAAGAAATTACCTACTAAGCTGTGACTACCGAAAACTATAGATACAATTGACAGTGTATTTATGGGGTAAAATTTATTATTAACCTAGTGAATCTGTGAATTTTATTTAACTAAACCAATTTTAAACAAAGACCATTAATTTGTATCATTAAAACTCCTTTGCTAATTGGTCCGGAAAGAAGCTTTTTAAATACACTTAACACTTCGTCCTAATGTAAGAATGGCCCGTCACATGCCTATAAGTTTTAAGGATGAAGTTTGTTACATGAGCCGAAATTGATTAGAGCTCTCCTGATTACGGAATTATAGCTAACCAAAATTTGATTAAATTTTAAAAAATATTGTTGGTTGCAAATTCATTAGCTACTTGGTACGGGTCCGTAGTAATCTCATCGTTAACATAAAGTTTAACTTGTTGGTCTTTTGTATTTTTTCTATTTAACTTCTCATTAATAAGGGCCCATATAGTTCTACTTTTACAGTCAGAGTTAGTAATTTTGTTCTTAAATAATAATCGTTGGAGTTCTTTAATTTGATTTTTGTAAGATTTTGTAAGTCGTTATCCGCATTTTTTTGAAAAACATTGAATTGGAGAAATATACACATACTTTTTAAGAACTATATAATTATCGAACCAACACATACATATTGACAACATATAGATTTCAGCAGGACGGGGATCCGCCCCATTATTAACTATTTAAATAAAATATTTGAAAACAGGTGGATTGGTCGAGCTGGTCCGGTCAACTGGCCTGCTCGGTCCCCAGATTTGATCCCCCTTGACTTCTTTTTGTGGGGCTGAAAAGGACCAAGTTATGGCAACTACACCTACAACTTCAGATAATATGAAATACCGAATCAGTTCTGCCTGCTTATTAGTGACACATAAAAGTTAGTGCGGGTACGAAATTAATTTAGACAAATTATTTCTTTATTGCAATACCATAATAAATCATAATTTCGTAACCAGGGGAGCAAGTAAAAAATTGTTGATAACATACGTAGTTTTTTATGTAGATTCGAAACGAAGTTATTTTTTTTATTAATATTATAATTTTATTATTATTATCTTATTACATTATTCATTATCTCATATAAAGTTCGAAACTTGCGCGCCACCCCTCAAAATTGAGAAAGGGGTAAAATGTAAAAATCATGGTTAATTATTTCCCCCCCCATATTCCTATTAGCTCATCAAAATTGTCATAAAAATATTTGAAACCCAATTCCGCGATTTTGCCTTGTAACACTTTAAAAAACTCACCGTATATAAGTAATATACATTATAAGGGTAGGTGTGTTTTCTTACTTTAGCCACTGTAGGCATGAAAGCGAAAGTTATTGGATTTTTCGTCACTTTCAGACGATTCACTGATTTCGTTGAATGTATACTGTCACCGAAACATGCCTTTTTTCATGCACCATTAAAAAAAAATAGGTATCTTTTAAATTCTACATTTACCACTAAACGTAGAGTTCAAATAGAAAGCCAGATAGCCATTTGCTTCTTAAAGCTAGACAAAAGCATTATTTGCTAATGAGACGGAAAATTGCGGAAATGTCCAGCAGGCTATAACTTACAAGAAAGTAAAGTGAGTTTCTTGTTAAAACCTGCTCTGGATTGCCTTAGAATGAATCAAACTTTGTGTCAGCGCAAAATGACCCTTTTAAAGAAACGAGCCAAATAAACTTTATTTAACACTTCATATACCAAATATATTTACCAGGTTAATGGATGCTCAAATGGATTGGGATATAAAGATGTCGCGTAGACAATAGTGCAACGAATGGGACTAATTAATCAGTTTCGCGGGCATTATTGTTATTATTGATGCATCCATTAAATAGAGACTTTAATATTTGACAAATTATCGTTAATAAGGAATAATTAGAGGCATATATTTAAGTAAAATAACCAGCCTTCGTACAAAAGCGCCAGTCATGCTTACTTGGTATATTCTATTAAAAATTATACCAATAGTCTAATGTAAAAACATTCCGAGCAAATTATAAAAAAAAAAGTTTTAGAGAGGTGACTAATTAAGAAAACATAAAAACCAAAAAAAAAATGATTGGCCCAAATAACTTATAATTGGCTATTAATATTAAGAAATCAGTTATATACACACTGTGTCCAGGACCATCCAGATATTTCTAAAACATCGTCTTTGATAAATCAATATTTCAAATCAGGTTTTCGGATATTTCTTGCTCTAAAGCAAACAAATATATTTAAAACAACGCAGGATGCTTTACAAAGTTAGTACAGAGTAATGTCTCGTTTTTTTAAATTTAATTGTATCGTTTTTTTATTTGTTTTCTAATTCCACATATCCTATATCTAAATTCATCAGTTTAAGAGATATATCATCATCCATCTTCAAGTAGCAATTTATGTCCACTATTGAACATAGGTCTTCTCCGAAATTCTTTTGTTCATCTTCCGTCCGTCAACCTTGCGATATGTCCAGCCCATATCCATTTAGACCCAGTAGTTTGACTCATAATAGCTTCCATTTAAGTTCTTCCGCGAAGGAACTCGTTTGCATCCTGTCTCTCAGTATTAGCCCGAGTATTGACCTATCCATTTTTCTTTGGAATACTTATAGTTTCCTTATTGAATACTTGATAACAGTTAAGAATTCTGCTCCATAGGTTAATACCCGCAGCACATAATGGTTGAATTCTGTTATAAGGTTATCGATACATTCGACTTAAATGCATCTCGTGGTCTGTCATACGCTGCCCATCACAGAGTTATTCTTCTTGTTGTTTCGCACCTCTAAGTGTCTTTATCGATCCTCACATCATACCCTATTTATCTATTTTTCTATCGTCATTGTTTATGATCCATCCACTTCGTTAGAGACTAAATTATTCATCATTTTTGTGTTTCTGTAGTTGACTTGTAATCCGACTTCCGCTGATACATTATTAAGATATATAAGCATGTTCTTTGAATGTTCCAGATCATCTGCTATTAACACGATGCAGTCTGCTAACCGAAGATGCTGTTATTATTCGCAATCGATTCTAACTCCGTCTTAATTGCGTCTTAATTAAGGTTCCTAAACGCATATTTTAGAACTGCAGTAAATAGTGTTAGTGACATTGTATTGCCTTGTCTGACTTCACGCCTGATATTAATTTTGTTGCTGGAGGTATGCAGTTTTTTTGTGATGGTTGTGTGTCTATAAATGAAAGAAATTTTCTTGGCATATCTGGTATCTATCCGACAGCTCTTCAACGCTTTTAAAATTGCATTAAACTCTATCGTGCCAAACGCTTTCTGGAAGTCTACAAAAATTACAATCAGTGCAATGGTCTGTTGTATTCAATCGTTTTTTCTACAAGAACTAAGATCTGGTAGGTGGTCTCTAGTGTCATATCTGGATCAAAAACCGGCTTGCTTTCCTAGTCTATTAGACTTGAGGCCTTTCTGTTGTTAGGTATGTCTGCGCTTACCCTATGCTGACGAGAACCAATAAGTTCAAAACCGGTCCATAGGTAGCAGCATCCTACCAACAGAAAGGTCTTCCTTTCTTGGTAGTTTTAAGCAATCAATTTAGTATTGTAGCGCTAACTGTGTTAGCCAAATACGGCCTTATAGTATAAGGTTTTTACATGAGATGGCTAGGAAATATTTTCCTAATTAGTATATTATATTTATTCTACTCCATCTGACAAGTAAGGATTTTTTAAAGATTTTTAGTTTTTAATATACCTAAAGGTATAGTCCTCTCTCCTGATTGCTTAAAACTTCTAAGAGGTGGCGCCACTTGTAGGTTTGCTTTCTCCTGTGCTTTGGTCGCAATGGTGCCATCAGAACGTGTTAAAGGTGGAATGGTTGACTTGGTAAAGTTCTGACTAACGGCCTTAGCTACCGACCAAAATAATCTTGAGCCGTTAGGACATTCAAGAAGTCTGTCTTTGATCCTCTGGTTGTGTGCTTCTTTGCTTTGGTTTATCGTTTGCTTGCATTGGTTTCGAGCGTTAACAAAGATGGTATGATTTTCGGCGGTAGAATTTTTACGCCATTGTCGGTAGAAATAATTTTTTGATTTAACTGCTCGTTCGCAATTTTTGGTAAACCAAGGCTTGCCGTTAGAAGGGCACTTTTTTGAAAAAGGGATGAAGGCTTCCATGCCAGTAAGGATAACCTCCGATATTTCTGTTACACAGATGGATGGATCATCAGAGGTAAAACAAACGTCCCGCCAAGGAAACGTTCGAAAATGGTCCCTTAGGTCATCCCACTTAGCTGATATATAATGCCATACCTTGCGTGGTTTAGGAGGCTCATCGGCACTAATTGGTAGTGTGTTCAGTGCCCAAATAAGGTTGTGGTCAGACGTTCCTAGCGGCGGCTTCACGGTGACAGTGTACAAGTCAGGGTTTGAAGTTAAGAAAAGATCCAACAAACTAGCAAAATCACCATCTCTGTCTGGAACTCGAGTTGGTTCACCCACCAGCTGGGTGAGGCCAGAGCTGATGGCAAAGGATTCGGCTTCACGACCCTGTTCGTCGATCATGTTTGAGTATTTGAGCCAGTTGACATTATGAACGTTGAAGTCGCCAAGGATGACAACTTCGGAATTGGGATGGTGGGTTTGCAAAAAGTCGATAGTATTAGCAAGAGAGGAGATCAAGTCTCTATAATGGGTATCACTTGGCGGCCGGTAAAGGCAGCATATGAATTTAGTAATTCTCTGCGTTGATATTTTAAACCACATTACATCAAAGTCGTTAGGCTCGAGTGTCTCCTCTCGTTGACAAGAAATATCACTCCGGACAAAGAGACAAAGGCCAAAATTCCGCCTAAATCGGTGATGGAAGTCGTACCCAGGATATAAATAGCTGACCGTACTAATCGATGATCTGACTTTGGTTTCGGTTAGTGCAAGTACATGAGGCTTGGTAGATTGAAGATGTTGATGGACTGCATTTGAAGAAGTTCTTGCTATTCAGTTTCGTTCTCAGAAACCTCTTTGTTCTCCTAAAAACTCTTCCCTTACACTATCTTCATCGCTGCATGACTAATGTGTTGAGCCTGCTTCATCCCCAAGTATTTGTAGTTCTCGCCTTCTCCCATTGCCTGAATCTCCTGGCCATCTTGCATAACGAACGGGTCTTGCTGTATTTTTCCCTTTATCATGATGAGAGTACGACATTTATCCAGGCCAAAGTGCATTCCGACATCACTGGAGAATTCCTTCACTATTTTAAGCATCTGATCCAGTTGGTTTTGGTAGCGGCGATTAGTTTAAGATCGTCCATATATAGAAGATGGTTAACCCTACTTACTTCTTGGTTGCCGTATTGATAGCGAATCCATATCTTGTGGAGTTTAGTCGGTCGGACAGAGGGTTCATAGCTACTATTATTCTTATTATTATTATTATAATTATTATCATTATTATTATTATTATTACTATTAAGAATATATACTAGATTTTATATTTTCCTGCATTAGTGGATTGGTAGAAGGGGTGAAATAGAATGGTCACCCAGATCTCCTTACCTTACGCCAATGGCTTATTTCCTCTGGCACCATTTGAAAAATAACATTTATGTAACAAAATCAAACAATGTTAAAGTACTAAGAGATGGAATCTTGATAGAATGTCAGCTCATAACTCCGATTATGCTTCGAAATATCATTAATTGATTTTATTACAACTTGGAACAAGCTGTTCAATGTCAACATTTAATTAAATATTTTTTTTGTTAAAGGGGTTAATTATAATAGGTATTTATTATTGTGTTAAGAAAAATAATATTGTATTCCTTAAACTATGGATTTAGTATAGAGTTCTTTAATTTATATTAATCAAATAAAAATATTTAGATATTTATATTTGTGTAATTAATTTACTGTTTGATAATAAATATACCTATACGTACTATACTTACTGTGATATTTAATAAATTTAATAAAAAATCACACAGTGTGGCTTTAGTAGATTCTGTCTCCTTTATTTTTATTTTATTACCTGCAATATATTATAAAAATAATAACATATCAATAAAACATCGGTTGTAACAATTTTTAAATGAAAACTCATTTTTAAGAAATTCCATTTTAAGAATGTTATTAGTAAAATGTATTGACTACAATAACTAACAATACATTAGTATAATTAGGCATCTAGTACAACTTCTCGTTACGCGTCTGAGCAGCAGACGAATTACTAATTGTGCGCTTTTACGTCTGCTTGCATAATCTAGAATCAACGGGTTTTCTGTTTTCTGCTAGTGGGAATAAGCCTATGTTAAAAAAGTTAGAAAATATGGTGCATACAATCTTAAGCAAAAGTATTAGACAATTCTATAATGATTTTCTCTTCGTCACCGCCCAACTTGATAGCTCGACGCCGACGTTCAAAGTAATTCATACCTCCAAATAAATTGCCAATTGCCGTAAAATGGCGATAAAGTTAGCACTACATGCTTTACTAACATAGGCACTACTTCAGTGGAATGATGATACTAAATAAGAGTCAGCATTCCCTGCAAAACGGTCATCAACTGATTTCTGTAGTTTTAAAGGGCATACAAATAAGCTGACGATTTTTTAAAGTATAATGGGGAAGAATTAAAAGTAGGTAGTAGGCGAGAGGTATTGTAATTGGTATGTCTTAAAAAATTCTGACTAATTTAGGATCTTGGCGAATACTAAGTATACAGAGTATTAGTTAATGTTATGTACATAATATATAGATGGATATACAGACTGGCAAAAAAGTCGCGCATACCTAATGCCTGTAACTTTTGAATTACCTCGTATACGAACAAGTGATCTTTACGAAAGTTGTTCAGTAAATTATTCCCCATAATTTCACTTGCATGAATTTTTCCTGTCATTTCTGGTTTGGCTGCCATAGAGACTAACTTACTTTTTTTAAATGGAACACCCTGCATATGATTGCATATTTGGATTTTACTGGGAAAACTCTGAATATTTTGTATTCCAAATTTTCACCTATCTGCAAGCGTTTCCGAGATAATGACAGCTTAAAAATGAAAAACTTCTTAATTATAATTATTCCTACCTAATACTCACCAGTTATGTCAAGGTGTTTTTATGACAGGTTTGTCAACTTTTCAATGAATTATATCCAAATATACCTCCAATAAATCAGTAAACGGTGTGTCGAGTGGTAAAGAAATTTCGAGAAACAGGTAGTGTTAGGGAAGCTAGATCAGGTCGACCTAAAACAGCAACCGGGGAAGACAAAGCTTTGAATATCATGCTCTCAATATATGAAAATCCAAGAGAATCATCCAGACCAATGGCAATTGATTTTAATGTGTCTCATCAGTCAGTGACAAATTTGTTTAAGTAGGAGAAGTTGCATCCCTACAAGATAAAGTTGGTGCACGTGTTAAGCGAAGATGATTTTGTTAGAAGAGCTAAATTTTGTGAGCTGATGATGGAAAGATGCAATAACGATAATAACTTTGCAACAAATATCATTTTCTCGGATGCAGCTACTTTCCGTTTAAATGGCATTGTTAATAGACATAATTATCGTTATTGATCTGCTGCAAATACTCACAGGTTCCAGAAAGGTCCTACTCAGAGGCCCAAAAAAAATAATGTTCGGGCGGGGATAGTTGGTAGACATATTGTAAGACCTTTTCTCATAGAAGGTAATTTGAGTGGCGAAAAATATCTGGACCTCCCCAGGAATCACATAATTCCTTCTTGCAGAATGGTTTTAGCGGGTGTAAGTAATGGCATAAACGAACAGGTATGGTTCCGGCAAGATGGAGTACCTGCTCATTATGCGGCAAATATTAGACAATACATAAGCGAACAATTTACAGGACGTTGGATAGGCAGAAGAGGTGCTATTGACTGGCCAGCGCGATCCCCGGACTTAACCCCGCTCGACTCTTTTTGTGGGGACACTTAAAGAACAAAGTCTACGTTAACCGTCAAAATGATTTAGAATCTTTAAAAGTCAGAATTAGTGCTGAAATTCGGGCCATTCCAGAGAACTTCCTTTTAAGCATTGTAGACTGGTTCAGGGATCGACTGGCGCTCTGCTGAGCAGAAAATGGTCATTTTGAACACCCGATCAACCGAAAAGGTTTCACTTGTTTATTATTCCGATGTTAGGTTGTTCAATTCTCTAGGCTATTCATTTTGTTATTATGAGGTATGTTACTTATTTTGAAATTTGAAATAAAAAAAATTTGAAATACAAAAAATTCAGAGATTTCCCAGTAAAATCTAAATATGCAATCATATGCAGGGTGTTTCTTTCAAAAATAGTAAGTTAGTCTCTATGGCAACCTAACCAGAAATGACAGAAAAATTCATTCATGTAGAAATGTGAGGAATAATTTACCGAACAACTTTCATAAAGGTCACGTTTTCGTATACGAGTTAATTCAAAAGTTACCATTACGCAACTTTTTTGCCACTCTGTATAAGTATGCTAGGGTGGCATCATCAACCTGGTCCACTCAGATCTATTGTGATTCCTTTTTACTTTTTAGAGGCCTTGCACCAGCTTTATCCTCCCGATTATGTCTAATAGATTTGTCAGTGATAGCGTTGTGTAGCTTTCCACCCCGGGTAATCTAGACCTATCTGTGGGAATCTGATCGCATTTGCACAGGACGAGCATATAGGGGTCTCCTCATCTGTGTGACAGAACCGGCATAAGGTTTCTTCTGCCAGACCCATACTTCTCATATATTCATTGAGTCTACACTGCTAGCAGACCTACTACTGCTATCATGCACTTTCTGTCTTTGTTTAGTAGATCCTCTGTAAGTTTAAATTATGGTCTTTTAATGAGTTCTTTCGCCTGTCTCTATCCTGGTCTTCCCTCCCCTGATCGCATAGGTTGATCGCATAGGTTATTCTGTTATCCATTGCTTGTTGGCTCGCTTAACACCTACTTTAGCATAGCCGCAAGACGGTTTCGGGCCAATGACTTTCATTGACGAACATTGTCTGGTAATTTCATCGGGTAATTTATTTCCCGGATGACCACTGTGTCTTGAAACGCAGACTGGGGTTACCCTCTATTGTTGACTAAGGTCATTCAGAGCTCGCACGCAGTCCCACACTAGCATGAAGCTTACCAGTGTGGAGCCATTTTCGTTTCATCTGTTGATTTCTCCGACACAGTAGCTGCAATGGTATATACAAAATATTTGAATTTGCGAATATAGACCAATTTTAGGTCTACACGGTCACAATATAAATCAATCATCTTAAAAAATATTACGCCATAGGTACTGAAAACGTAATATAGTATATTAAAGTACATGTTTTATAAAGCATCATCTTATAGCACGCGTCCATGTTAAAAAAACGAGCCGCTTGCGGCGAGTTTTTTAACGGGACAAGTGCTCTAACTGCTTTATAAAACACGTACTTTATACTATTTTTTCTATTTTGTATTTTTTTCAATAAGAAAATACATATTTAAAAAGAAAATCAACCCTTCAAATTTTGTAAATTTGTATGTCTAAATTCTATGTTGGTAATACTATAAATTTACTTTTATCATAGTAGCCTTGACAATAAATAATATTTTCTTTGTGTCATTGTCAGGAAATTTGTGTTTTAATATTTCATAGAGTTGTTCATAATTATAATTAAAAAAAATATGGAGCATGATAATCTAAGTTCAACTCCCCCTGAGTTAAGGGATATTGCTAATAAAACGATAAATCAACTTTTACCAGAGAAGTCCCGAAAACTTTCTTTTCTCATGGATCACAATAACAGGAAACGTCAGACGTCAACAGAATAAAACATTTAAATATTACCAATGCCAACTTTTAAAAAATAAAATTCGGAGTTCGAAATGGATATATTTCGAACTCGCTAGCGCGTTCGAAATATCTATTTTTCGAGACAAAATTAGAAAAAATACTTATAAAACTTGTACAAAAAGTTTATCTGGTACCGCTTCTAAAATAAAAAATATTTCTTAGAAACTGCATTAAATAAACTAACAAAAAATTAAGAAATAAACAGCAAATGAGGTCAAATAGAATAATATTTGTCTAAAAACCGACTGTCTATTATTATTCTGTAAAAGAAAACTTTTGAAAGTATCCTAGTATTATAATGTGAATAAGTACAAAATAAAAGACTACATTTGCTGTCAAACAAGTTAACTCAATAAAAACTATGTTAAATTGACATCGTAATTAGAACGCGAATCTATTGGACAGTTATTGGTTGGAAACACAAGATTGTTTTAGGGTTTCGACTATTATCGCTATTGCTAGTCGATGCATTAGAGATAAAGTATTTAAACTTGTTGGTTTACAGTGGTCTTATAAGCAGAGCCCATGACCACTATTTAATACTGTACAATTTCCTGAACTATCGCATAATAGACCATTTTATTGTTTTGCGACATACCGTATTTCGGAGTATTTAGAATTTACACTTGAAATTCCTTACCTTGTTCGTAATTTCTGTGATGTGTTTCTTCTACAAAAGGCGGTTGTCAATCAAAACCCCAAGATACTTAGTAAAGACGCAATACCCAATATTAGTATTATTGATGTGGATTTGAGGCATGTTACGTTGTGTTTGGAGTAATGACTGCTTTGATGTATTAAGAGTATGAAGATTGATTCGAAGTCAATTGTCAATAGTCTCCATACCCGCATTCGCCATGTTCACTGCATCGACCCAGGACGAGGCTGCAAATGATACAAATGTGTCATCGGCATAGGCCGTAATAAAACCACCAGTATTAAGATCAAGTATATCACTAAGGTATACAAAAAAAATAGCGAACAAATGACACTACATTGTGGCACTCCATATGTTTTTTTTTTAAAGAGCTTTCTTTGTAACTGCAAATGATGTGATGGTAGTTTTTTCGCAAACTAAAGAAATTTGCTCTAATACCGTAATTGTAAAGTTAATTCAATAACGCTTCATGACTTACAGTATCAGACGCCTTTCTTAAGCTCAGAAAAGCTGATATAGGTAACCTTATGTTTTTTTTTTTTATATATAAATAATTATTAAAGAAATTAGTTATTGCATCCAAAGTGATTATGCCTTTTATAAAACCGAATTGTGAGTTATTTATATTTGAGTTATTCTTAAAAGACTATCTACCCAATCTAGTAAAAATACATTTTTCCAATAGCTTTGCAAAACGCGATGGGTCTGTAGTTGTTTATACGAAGTGTTTCAACAGATTTGAATGCGGGAACTATTAGCGTGTCCTGGAGATTCTGTTGAAAAATACCTCGACTAAAGGCAAATGAACTATATAACATGGAGATTAAACTATGTTTGTATATTCGTTTATCTCAATTGGTCGCAAGTAAATTGAAGAGTTAATATTTTTCAGATTATTAAGATTACTTTGGGGGGGGGGGGCGTGATTTTATTGGCCAGCTTGTTCCCAACTGTAGAAATAATAATGTGTTTAAGTTTTTACAAACATCGTCATTAATAGTCAGCTTATCATCTATATTAAGCAATACTTTGTTAGAGTTGTTATTAGAGATTTTTTTTGAACTAAGGACTCTATTAATGTTTTAAATAAAAACGAACTAATTTCCTACGTGGTCCAATCATCCCTGCTAAATTAACATTTAATCCTGAAATGAAATCAAAAACTACATAAAAGACACCTATTAACCTGTTCTAAATTAACAATAATTTTATTTAATAACTTATACATTTAAAATTACAAATATCTACGTTTATAAATACGAAGTACAGAAAACGTTAAAAACACACTCACAATTTGCACATTAAACTAAAAGAGTAAAAGGCGCCATTAAGTTTACTTTCACAGATTTACCTAAAAGTAAATTATAAAAGAAAACCTGCTCTCTTTAGAAACTAAAAATAAGTCAATTTTTCATAACCAGGTTACAAGTATCTTTAATAAAAAGTGTGTCTAAATATCCTATTCATTCATGTTAATCAAATATTATATAGACAGTTTAGATTTCAGAGTATTTATCAATTTCTATAAAGTTTCAGATCTTATTTGAATAATATTAAAGGATAGTTCAGGTTAGTTCTCATTCATTGTCCAAATAAGTTTATTTAACCACGTAAATGCTCCAGAAGGATTTACTCTTTATAATGCTACATACTGGACCAAGTTAACTAAGCAAGGCATTAACTTGCAAGTTGTCCTTTCTTTTTGAGGCGCAGTCAATAGCAGGTCGTTAATTGAATATTTTATCACATTTTTTTACAGCTCGAATTTTGACTTTTATAAAAACTTTAAAGCGTTAAAAAGTTATAATATTGTTTCGACGAAATAATCAGGTTCCTTACATTTTCTTATATAAGGAAGGAACTTTTTAAGTAGTAATAAATATTCGTAGCCAATAAAAACGTGCCTCAATTACAAATATTTTCAGATTTTAAATTAAAGAAAAATAAAAAGTTTCTTCTTTTACTTTGATATTATTTTCTGCGCGTAGGTTATCTATATAAATAATATGAGGGTATATATTTCACCTTCAAAAATGTTATGATATTGTTTAAATACATTTATTAAAGAGTAAACATAGGTGTCTAAGTCAGTAAAAGCAAAAAATGTTTCAGGATTATTTTGAAATTATATTAAAACTCTTTAGATGTGCTATTTAAAAAAATATTTCGCTGCACGTATGGCATTTGTTGATATTTTCTTTCTTTTAAACTTAATTTTTGCAATTTTTAAAATGGTTGTTCCTAATAGGTATAGTATTTTAAATAAGTTGGCGCTATCCGACTCTATGTTATACAACGATTATAAAAAGAATAATGTATCCAAACCTGTTAAAAAGTTATTAGAAATTTACAAATGAACTAAAATCTTTATTTCATACATCTCATTTCCACAAATTAGTATAAATGGGAAAGAGGCATTTAAGGTGGAAGGAAATGTTATGTGATGAAAATGCATCTAATGCCCTTAATACCCTTAAATTGTCATGATTTATTTTTATTATCAGAAATCAAAGATTATTTTTGTTAATTTCAACAAAATAATAATCAAAATAATAATTTTCCTTTCTTTGAGCTGTTATAAGGTTATAAATAGGCGACGTTTAATTAACAAAAAATTTATTCAATTTCAACAGAATTTCCTTTGTGAAAATTTTCGGTAACAAAACAATTTTACAGATCAGCTTAGCTTCACTGTTACATGTTATTAATTGAGAATTTCGTAAACTAACCCACCAGCAAGACTGGATTTATAGTGGTAGATAGTAGAACAGGAAGAACCAAATATATTTTATAGTTTATTGTACTCTTAATTGAAGTTCGACCAATTTTAATTATCGTGCCTTATTAATAGCCAGTTGCAGGCTAAGTTTGCGGCTTATTTATTTGAAATTTACAGTTTGCTAGTCATTTATTATTTCTGTAATACTAGTAAACAACTTTAAAGAGAAATTGTTATTTTTGCTCACACAATATCAAAAGAAACAACCCAACTTAAATTAGATTTTCCCATATTTAATACTTATCCTACCAATAAAATTAAAAGCTTTAAAATTAGTGCTTCTATAGGTTTCAACAAATAAACATGTACAGGGTGATTGTTTATATTTTACTAGCTGGATATCTCGATTAATGTTGGTCATACAAATAAGTTTAAATTAGCATTTTAATGGGTATTTAGAATCCGTTATCAGAAAAAGCAAAAAAGCATCAGAAACTTAAAATTTCCAAGTTACCTGATATTTTTGAAATTTTGTATTTTTAGTCGCTAGATGTCGTTCTCCTGAGTTCAAATATATATAGGGTATTATGGCTATTTTTGTTAATATTCGATAAAAATTGACTTTCTCGTATAAATCTAAGGTAGCGGTGGAAGCCTATACGACCATGCTGATTTGTTTTTATCGAAGTAGCCATGGATAATAAAGCAAAGAAGGTATTTAACTTCCATTTAATTTAAGAGTTGTCCTAAATTCTGAAGATGCTTTGATATAATCTGAGATAAAAAAGGTTAATATTGTGTCAGTTTTTATAAACAGTAATCAAAATCAACACTTGGCGTGTCAAGAATATGGACGAATTTATCGTAACAGAAGAACTCCTAGTGAGAAAATATTTGTTAACTTATATAAGCGTTTTGAATACCTATTCGTTAAAGCGAAAACCCAAAATGGTTCGTCTAAATGAAAATCAAAAATTAGATATGCTTCTATATTTTCAAGGTAATATATTTAATTGATATTTTTTTTTATTTCAGACGAGTGAATTAAATTAATTTTTTTAGAAAGTCCAATGAAATCCATACGGAATTGTAAAGTCGAGACATGCCATATGCAAAAAAATATCATATGCACGATATACCAAGGTTCAAATATTATCTCACATGTACAAAGAAAGGTGTTTAGATTATGGTAGAGTTATGTTGCGTCACGTAGAAAAAAATCCAGATTTTTTTAATAATATACTTTGGACCGACGAACCGAATTTTAACACGTACGCCCCACCTAATTTAAAGAATCTACATTTTTGGGCAGCGGAAAATCAAAAAAAAAAACATTAGGAATAAAATGATCTGGTCGAGAAAAAATCGAGTTGTCGGCAAAATATTTTATAATGGGTCCTTAACAGGTATTAGATACTTGGAACCCCTTGAATATAAAATTGAGGAAGAAATTAGTATATTTCCTTTAAATATGTTTAGAAACTTAATAGGGCAACAGGAACGGAATTATTTCCTGGCCTCCTAACAGTCTAGACTTAAAACCCCCTTGGACACTTTTTTATGGAGATATTTAAAATCAAAAGTTTATATGGACCGAACATGAACTATTAGAGAAATGCAACTCAAAATACAGGAAGAAATTAATATTCTCAACAACCAGCCGGAAATATTAAGAGGATCTATAGAAAATTTAAAGAAAAAATATTGTCTGTGTATAAATGTAAGTGGGGGCCATTTTGAACAACTACTGTAATGTGTAGTTAATATTTGAATTGAACTGAATTTTTTGTTTTATTATCCATGGCTACTTTGATAATAACAAATCAGGATGGTCGTAACGCCTTCCACTGCTGCCTTCGATTTATACGAAAAGTCTATTTTTTTCGAAAATTAACAAAACTAGCCATAATAACCTATATATATTTGCACTCAGGAGAACGATTTCTCGCCACTAAAAATATAAAATACAGGGTGTTTCATTTAAAAAATAACAGGTAACTTGAAAATTTTTTAATGCTTTTTTGTTTTTTCTGATAATGGATTCTAAATACCCATTAAAAATACATCAAAATTGCTAATTTAAACCTATTTCTGAGACCAATAAGAACCGAGATATCTATCAAGTAAAATATAAATAATCACCCTGTAAATATAAGTAGGTATAAGTCACTGTGTTAAATATGCAAATAAAGGTATGTTTTTTGTTTTAAAATAACTTCATGTCATTTTATAATTTTCATATATTTTGTAGTTCCGATGATGGTTTAAATGTGAAATAAACCGAAACGTTAACTGGAACTAAACTTTTGTTCATATATAGCCTATAAACCCACAAGTGTAAAATAATAAACTAACTTAAAAGTACGACAAATTCGTTTTTACTATTTAAACTGCATTTGATGTGATTAGTCTTTTTAATTATGTGGTGTCTGTAAATATTTGTTAAAGAAGCCAGATTTACAATAAAAGTTACAGAGAAATCCAATTAAACATGACTGTGTAAAAAGCCCAATCAAGAATAACAGGCATGTGAAATACGAGGGAAAAATAAATTTCGTACTTCTGTGACTGCCGGACTTTATAAATTTTTCTTTTAATAAAACTATTTAGAGAAGTTTCGATACGATTCCTATAAACCTATTTCTCTTTCGATTTTCAGAACCTCAGTTTAAGATTACCAACCAGAACACATCTCACAAAACTTTGGACCTAAAATCAAACGTGTACAAAAGGGGACCAACGCAACCTACATATTTAACCTCATCGATCCCATTAAGCTATTATAAGGTGTCAACTGCAGATAAAAGAAATGCTACAAAGGCTCCTAAAACTCCGCAAACAAAAAGGACCGAATTGATTCATGAAGCTTCTTTGGCCTCTGAAAACCTATACGCTGGGGTAAGTGGCTCTAATGGTTTTTAGAAAAGAGATAAAATATATTCCCTTTTCATGCGTGTTTTTTTTTAAACATAAAGTTTTTTTTATTGATCTAGAAATGTATTTGGCATGAAGCTAGAAACTAAAATGGCCGGATAGATAATCACTGGATATCTTTTTGACTATCCAACAACAATGAACTCTCAGTTTATTTATTGATTGTAATTCTAACCAAAGATTTTGATAGTTATCGATGTAGACCACAAATCAAACAAAATGTCTAGATCGTAGATTGTTATTTCAATCCAGCTAATAACGTCTTCTCGTCATTTCTTAAAAAAGGTTCACATAGTAAATTATATGTAATAATGGTAAATTTGACTTTATATTATCGGGAATACTAAAAAAAAAATAGAAACACAAATTACTTTTTGCCGTTAGGGATGAACGTACTTGTACCGACAAATTTAAAAGAACGAAGAAAAACCATTTTTCTCCCCATAACTTTTCTTTCTTAAACTAATTTGAACAAAATATCTTACAAGGAAAACTAAACCAATAGCTTAGGTCAGGGATGCACATACCAAGGACCGCTGTCGATATTTATGCGGCCCGCCAACGAATTTTAAAAGCGATATTTGTGCGGCCTGCCAACGAATTTTAAAAGTATTCTACTTGCCGCGCTCCGGTTTAAGCATATTGTTACGAGACTATAAACTAGATTACTTTAAGATTCGCGAAACACGTCGGTAGTATCGCCGAACAAAGTGGAAGGTTCTCGATGTTTGGTAACTCGTATAAATACGACGCATCGCCAGCTACCGGGGTAGTACAATCAATCTGTTATGGAAAAGCGGGTCTACGGGAAAAAAATACCATAAGCGATTTTATTTCACAAAATGGTTAGGGTGGTATGTGATTAGCATAAAACCAAATTGTCGGGCCCCTCCCCCTTGGGCGCTTGTGGGAAACTCAAAAAGAAATATGACTTGATTTTCCGCAAAAACGGTAAGTCGCAGAGAAATATTTTGTAAACAGATATTGTAGAAAATAATATTCTCCACAATCTATCTCATGGAGTTACTGCGCTATGACTAAAAGTGCAGAAAGCAGAGGGCGCCAAAGTCGCCAAAAATCACTTTTTCCTTATTTTCGACGCGAAAAATATTTTTTTGCTCTATCGCATAAATACAAAAGTTGTAGAGCCCAAAAAATCCTATAAATTGAGTCCGCGCTTTTTTTTTACAATGCACGGTTACGGAGATATAGCGCCTGGAAGTACCAACCGAATGCAGCATCATTTGTTTTATGATCGTAGCATTCTGTTGTTACAGATCCTCACGTCTAATATGACCACTACGGCACAACTAAAAATGCTTTATAGGGGAAAGGAAAGTCGAAGTCTTTCTCCACAAGTTTATTATAGTTATCTAATAGAATAATCAATATACCTACATTAAGGCGAATTGACAAAACGGTTCCACCCTGTGAATCATCGACTATGGGCGATTTATTTACTTAGCTTCAAATCAACCTCTGCAGTGAACAGAAATTATTGATAGGAAATTGATAGGAAAGTGTAAATTTAAAAAAATGGTAAATGCCCTTGATATTTTAAAACAATTAGGGGATATATCTTGATATGGAGTAATAAGAACTCGTAGAATGGAGTAATATTTTCAAATCGACGTTAGAATACCAGTATAATGGCCTTATGCAAGTATTGTTAATAACTAATTCTAATTGTGTTACGAGATTACAATAAAATTACCATTAACATTTTGAATGTGGGTCAAAACGCCTGCCTTTCTGTGACGTCAATAATCTGTAGTTACCGATGTTATCAAATTTATATTTATTTATTTTTATAAAAATATTTATGACCGACTAGGAAAGACTGCTTCGTTTTGACAAAAAAAGAGGTTTCGGGCCGTCCAAAAAATATAACACTAGAACAGGAAGAAGAGAATTGATTTTAGTTCGTGCAGCCGAAAATCCAGTGAGTTCCAGGAGATTGGAGGCAACTACAGGTGTAAATAAACCTTCAATTGCAAGAATATTTCACGACGAAGGTCTGTACCCATACCACTTTACACCCGTACAGATCCAATGTTCTTAAATCGTGTATTGTTCACGGACGAGGCGACATTTACTCGACGGGGTGTATTCAATTACCGAAACAGACATGCGTGGGAAAATGAAAACCCGCATGTTGAACGTCACCTCCAACACGAGTTTAAGGTCAACATTTGGTGTGGAATTATCGGAAATAATCTTATAGGCCCCTTTGAATTACCGCCAACTCTAAACGGAGATTCATATTTGAATTTTTTACAAAATGAACTTGGAAGGCTTTTAGAAGATGCACCACTAAACGTCCAGCGAAATATGTATTTCATGCAAGACGGGGCGCCGGTATACTTCTCCAGACAAGTGCGAAATTATTTAAATGGACAGTTCCCTGAACGTTGGATAGGCGGTCGTGGCCCCTTGACTTGGCCGGCGCGAAGTCCGGATATTAATCCAATGGACTTCTGCATTTGGGGTTATTTGAAAACCATCATTTAAACCAGTTCAATAAACAAATGTATTAAGTTAAATCAAAAAATTATAAATTCTGTTAATCTGCTCAGAAATTATGAAGATCTCTTGTTTAAAGTCCGACAGTCTTTTGTAAAACGAATAGCGAAATGTATTAAGGTCAATGGTGACCATTTTGAACAATTGCTATCACGGCGTTACCATTTTTATTTCTAACTATTTTGTTACTTTTAAATGTTATTAAACTAAGTATTAAATAGAATTTTTGATTAGAATAAAATTAGTAATTCCGTATGTGAAAAAGCGTGTTTGTTGGAAAAAAATAGTCACAACACAATGTAAAATTCTCAATAACATCCCGTATATCAAAAACAAGAAGGACTAGAAAAATTCTGATAGCGGCATCTTTTGTTTCACTAAAAAATAAGATAGTGCTACGAACATCATACATAAAATGGGCATCCTGTACTGTGTACCCATACTGGGTTCGTTTTTGTAATAATAATTTTGTGCTAGAAATGATAAATAGGTGGACATTTGAAATTACTGTGTAGTAAGTTATTAAATTTCGATATTCTGACTTCACAACTGAGTATATAGATAAACGTTGTATTGCATTTTTGGGGTTTAGTTGCATATTTCCACTTTAAAAGAAATTTCTTGCGTGGATACTTCTTAAAACACTTATTAAATAAATATTCATTATGTATGTTGTAATAATTATATTCATTAGCTACAATATGATCTTTAATGCTTAATATTATATTACAAACTCCGATAAACTGTATTTAAAGATTAGCATCAAAAAACTAAAAAAAAAGTCACTCACCTCACAGCCCTAAAATTCCGATAGATCTTCAGGGTGTTCATTTTTCGATGTAATGGCAGGGTATCTCGGTAACTAGAAAAGATAGAGACTTGCAATTTTCACATGAATGCGCTACTTTTTCATGGAATAAAAGATGCCGCAAACAGAATTGTCATCACTTTCTTAGTTTCCAAGCTACAGGATGTTTTCGAAAATGTTTGCTTTTTGCCCAACTTATCAAAAAATTGAAAACTACTTAAAGGAGAGTTTTTTAAGCACAAATTCAGCGGCATGCTTACTTTTTGTCCTGGAAGTCGTACTTTTCGAGATTTAAAGCATACGTTTTTTAAATGGGACACTTTGTATATTTTTCTTTTATTTGATTAAGCTATTTTTAAGCTTTTCAGAAATATCTAATAGTTGATAGTTCCTATTAAGAATAAACGCATAAATAGAACAATCTAGAATATTAGGGTAGCTATTGGCCATAAAACCATTAAAACAAACAAAATAATATGTCATGACTGCTAGAATAAATATTATGTAGAAATATGCAGGTGAAATTTAACACAAATAATTAAATTTTGGTGAAACGCTAATGGGTGGTTATTTGTTACTGCGTTTTATAATAATAATTAGGAGAGGGTGGTTAAAGCTTTAAAATGTACCTATCTATAAATATTATGTAAAAATACATTAATAATACATTTATAATTGGGGACCCATCAAAGACCATAAATATTATATATATTTGTAGCAAACTGCGTGTCACTCCAAGATCTTTTTTTGTGACTTTGCATGAACTTCTAGAGCCTCTACAAAAGCCAAAGCGTTCATTTCGTGCCTTTGGCGATTCTCTCTATTATTATTTGATTTAGGTCTTGTTAAAAATGTTACTTGAATGGGCTGCGTTCTCCCGGGATACTTATGAAAGTTATGAAAGTAAGTTAAATATTTAAATTACAAGATTGTAAACTTACCTATTTTCATTGCACTCCATATAGAGCAAACTAACATTTTTTAACATAGCGTATTTTCAATGTTTTCATATAACTATAGGTGCCTAGGTAATACATTTTTAGCGAAATGTTGAGATGCATTTGAACAAAACGTTATTTTAGCATATCCATTTTGGCAAATGGTCATGACAAATAGAAATTTGTTTGTTTCAATGGTTCCATGACCTATACTAATCTAATTTTCTAAATTTTTCTATTTCTGTGTTTATTGTTAATAGTAACTATCAACTATTATATATTTTTGAAAAGCTTAAAAATAGCGGGCAGAAACAAACATTTTCGAAAACACCCTCTAGCCTAAAAACTAAGAAAGCTATAACCATTCTGTCTGCGGCTTCTTTTGTTTCACGAAAGAGTAGCGAAGTAATAAAAAAATCGCAAGTCTCTATCTTAACTAGTGTTCGGAAACCAATTTTCGAGTAAGCTTATTTTAAATTAAATACAGAACTTTTGGCATGTAATTACAAGATGTAAGTTTTCAGCCCGGTATACTATTCATTGGCATAGTAACCAACACATTGTTTCGGTTTCTATAGTAATAAAAAAAATAGAGTGTCAGTAGTACAAGAGAGAGGACGTTTGTCTTGTTGTTCCCTGTTTGGTGTCCCGTTCTATATAGAAAATTAACCCCCTTTTGAGGCCCCAATGTGGAGTTGAGGTGTCCAGGCCCCCTCCTACTGTAAATAATATTAAATTGCGGCTGGCCCAGATCCGATATTCAAGGTGGATAGCCGTGGCATTTGGGCAGAATTTTGGCAGATTTTTGGCATTGACTGTCATGTCATGCCACACCTGAACACCTGACCGCCCGATAGATAGAAACAGGCCGTCGAGCAGAGTTTTTGTTCTTCTTGGCAAAGCAGAAGTTAAGTACTCTAGTAATAGTGTTTGCGATTAGATTTAAATTGTTCTATATTAAAAATATTAAAAATTTACTCAAATTTACAAATTCATAATTATTTAAAACCAAAGAGAGGGAACGAAAAAGAAATAGATATTTCAGTTTTTCAAAAACTATCCGGCTCGAAGGACCAATTTTGTTATCAGAACCATTTCTGTACCAATCGTTGCTGCATTTTTCAATAAAATGCAGCAACAAGCGTTAAGTCGCTGAATTAATAAACTTAAAAATTAATAATAGATCTAAAACAAAGGCGTTTTTGTGAATTTGAGTAAATTTTGAATATTTTTAATATAAAACAACTTAAATTTAATAACAAACACTATTACTAGAGTACTCAACTTCTGCTTTGCCGAGAAGAACAAAAACTCTGCTCGACGGCCTGTTTCTATCTATCGGGCGGTCAGGTGTTCAGATGTGGCATGACATGACAGTCAATGCCAAAAATCTGCCAATATTCTGCCCAAATGCCACGGCTATCCACCTTGAATATCGGATCTGGGCCAGCCGCAATTTAACATTATTTACAGTAGGGGGGGGGGGGGGAGCTGGACACCTCAACTTCACATTTGGGCCTCAAAAAGGGGGTTAATTTTCTATATAGAACGAGAACGGGACACCAAACAGGGAACAACAAGACAAACGTCCTCTCTCTTGTACTACTGACACTCTATTTTTTTATTACTATAGAAACCGAAACAACGTGTTGGTTACTATGCCAATGAATAGTATACAGGGCTGAAAACTTACATCGTTTAATTACATAGCAAAAGTTCTGTATTTAATTTAAAATGAGCTTACTCGAACATTGGTGTCCGAACAACTAGTTACCGAGATACCCTGCAATTACAAAACTAGTGTAGTCAAAATGGACCAGTTACCAGCTTTTATTTATAGAAGGCAATTTCGGTTAATCCTCGCGGACGAGATTGGACAGGCGGCAGATTTGTTACAGCTGATCGACGGAGCACTTCGGCGATCGTGGCATTTACTGAACGGGTAAAGTAGTTTGTGTGGAATGTGTAATGTGTGGTGTTGTTAACCTCAAACTGATTTTTGTTTTGGATCCGTTTTATTCGTTTTCAAATTCAAATTTCAAGCCAGTTAATAAACTTTCTCTTTGTGTTAAGCATGGATCCCAAGTTACTAGTGCCCGTTATTCAACTAGGACATGAACTAATCATGGAAGATGACGATGATGGAGCGTCAGCCACTGATGTGGAAAAAATTTGGAATTTCGCGGAAATCACAGTACCCAGATTCAACGACAAACAGTTTAAAAAGCATTTTAGATTAGGCCCTATTGCTGTCATAGATTTAATAAACAAATTGAATTTTTGTCAAGAGCATCGTGGGTCTGTTAGGGGCCATCCAGAACTAAACCTGAACAAACAAGTTATGATGACTCTTTGTTACTTTGGTAAGATGGTAAGTTTTAGGTAAAAATTTTAGAGCTAGGAATACTTTCCTAATCTGGTGATCCTAGGCCAGAGTTACGTTTCTACCTATATTCATAATTATTTCCATTTCCAGATCAGTTGCGTTACGTTTTGGTGTCACCAAATCCACATGCTGGGATGTAATAGGTCGCATATGTCACAAATTGCTCCAAGTCAATGAACATTTTAAAATAATATGCTGGGCCAACAGAGAAAAAAGTTTCAAAAATATCGAAAACTTCAGAAATATAAATAACTTTCCAGGTACCTAGATATATCGGTCAAATTATGAAGTTAGTCGTTTTGTACTTCTTTTCCTTTATAGTAACCAGGGACGGTACACAAACGACGCCCTTAATTGGCTTCAGTATAATATACTTATTAGCAAAAATTATAATTTAGGTCTAATTGGAGCCATTGACGGAAGCCACATCAAAATATTACCACTCAAACATTTATTATAATAGAAAAAAATTTCACTCAATTCTTTTACAAGAAGTATGTAATAGAGAAAATTTATTTATTGATGTATATGCTGGTGAACCTGGTTCTATCCATGACTCTAATCTTTTGCAAAAATCAGATCTATGTGAAAGAATGCCTCAATTAGACTTTCCCAAGGATGGTCATATTATATGAGATTTAGCTTACCCTATTTCTAGTAAACTTCTTGTGGGCTACAAAGATATGTGCAATCTAAATTGACAAAAAAAAATTTAATTTGAAATTATCATCACTCCGAGTATGCATAGAACATGCTTTTGCTCTCTTGAAAGAAAGATTTAGGAAACTGAAATTTATAGAAGCAAAGCGTTTAGATTTGTGGTATACTGTGGTACTATAAGTATTCTGTGGTTCTTCTTGGTAATCCTTTAGGTTGTTAGGTTGGCAATACATAATACGAGGGCATGTGCAATAGGTCTAGGGTCTAGCTGGTACAGCTCGCTGGGGAACAAGTCCTCTTCTAAGCCGTAATCCATTGGGTTTAGTTCAGCCATTTTGTACAGTGTATTTAGTGAGTAATAAAAGTGATTAACGGGACACGGTGTTTTATTCCTTCCATCCATCAGGACATTATAGCTGGCGACGAGGATTACAGTTGGAAAATCAAGTAAAGTGAACATTTTTAAAGGATTTTACGCGGTAACATAGCGTCTAATTCCAAGAAAGCGAGGGAAGTTGAAGGAAATAAGTGTTAGCACGTGGTAGCCAGAAATTCTTGATCATAGCGCAAGCTGCAGCCATCGGTAAGCTGAGAGAATTTTCTAGCAAAGATTCCGATTGGGCGATATTTAAGGCAAGACTAGAGCAGTATTTCATCGCAAATAATATCAATGACGTTGTAAAGCGGGCCATCTTATTAAACACGTGTGATGAAAACTCATATAGACTAATGTACAGCCTCTGTGTGCCAACCAGCACGGAAAAGAAAGACATTAAAGACCTGTTTTCGCTGTTCGACAAACATTTCCAGTCGGCGACCAGTGCGTTCGCAGCCAGGCACAAGTTCTACGGGGGTAAGAAAAATTGCGCGGAATCCGTTAGTGACTGGGCAGCTAGAGTACGTAATCTGGCTGCGAAATGTGAGTTTGGCAATGAGCTCGAAGTAGTGATGCGGGACAAGTTCGTGTTGGGACTGCAAAACTCCAAGATAATGAGGCGACTGTTTGAGGAGAAAATCTCTATCTCCTTCGAAAAATCAGTCGAAATTGCAAATAACCAAGTCGGCCGGCACGTGGGGTTAGAATTGGCGGTAAAAGAAGAATGTTTTTACCAGGGCCATGCGCAGACGAGCAGCGGAGCAAGAGACGGTGACAGACAAGGAGAGCAACATTGGCATCGGAACAACCAGAAAAGGCAAGATGGCGCGGTTAGAAGAAATGGTCCGGCAGGCATTTCATTTAGGCAGACCCAAGTTTCGGACAGATGGGAAAATTGGAACGTCAACTCTCAAGTCTGTGGGAAGCAGGGACGTAAAAAAGATAAGTGTAATTTTAGAAATTATTTTTGTAATTTTTGCCAATTAAAAGGACATCTAGCTAAAGTGTGTAAAAATAAAAGTAAGCAAAATTATGTAGTAGATAAAAGTGACGATGTTTTCACCCATAGTGAAGAAGAAAGAATCGCTAATGTTTTTAACTTTGGGTCTTTTTCAGACGCGATTGTGATAGACGTAGGGATAAACAAAAATAAATTTAGGTTTCACCTTGACACAGGTGCTTCAGTACCAGTAATTTCGGAAGTTTTTCGGCAGAAGAATTTTAGTAAACATATGATGAACAGAACCAATAAAACTTTGGCTAGCTACGACGGGTCGTTGCTAAATCCCTCTGGTTTTCTTGAAGTCGATCTGACTTTTAAGGGGAAGACATTTCCAATAAAATTGTACATAATTCCAAATGGGGGACCGCCTTTATTGGGGAGAGATTTTTTAAATTTATTCAAATTAAGTGTAGATAGTTATTCGGAAAAATCATTTTTGTTGAATATGGCTGATACTGAAGTGGCCCAAATTAGACAAAAATTAGCGACTAAATATCCTAATGTATTTTCTTCTTCCTTAGGACATTTTACTGGTGGTAAATTGCAATTAGCAACACAGGAAGGAGCCAAACCAAAGTTCCGCAAGGCACGCTCGGTACCATTTGCATTGTGTAGGGGAGTGGAAGCTGAAATCGACAGACTTGTTGCAGAGAATATCCTCAGCCCTGTGCCCTTTAGCGAGTGGGCAACACCGATTGTCCCAGTAGCCGAGAGTGATGGTAGCATACGGATTTGTGGTGATTATAAGATTACAGTAAACCCTATATTGTTAGTTGATAAGTATCCTTTACCTCGTATCGAGGAGCTTTTTACTAAGTTACAAGCCGGTGTGGAATTCACAAAAATTGATCTATCTCATGCTTATCAGCAGGTTGAGTTGGATGATGTGTCAAAAGAATTCACTGCAATTAATACCCACAAGGGTTTATTTCGGTATAACCGTTTGCCTTTCGGAATCGCCAGTGCACCGACGATATTCCAGAGAATTATGGGACAGGTATTAGCAGGGTTAGAAGGGGTAGCATGTTTTTTAGATGATATTCTAATTACGGGGAAAAATCGAATTTCTCATTTAGAAAAAGTGCAAAAGGTTTTGACGAGGTTAGAAAAAGCCGGGTTTACAATCGCATTAAATAAATGTGTTTTTCTTACAAGCTCTGTGCATTATTTAGGTTATAAAATTGATAGGAAAGGCTTGCACACGAGTGATGAAAAAGTAAAAGCAATAATAGAAGCACCCGTTCCACAAAATATTACTCAGTTACGATCATTTTTAGGGTTGGTAAATTTTTATAATCGGTTTATACCTAATGCAGCTTCGGTACTAAAACCTTTGTACAGTTTATTACAAAAAAATGTGGGGTTTGTCTGGTCCGAAGAATGTAACTTGGCATATATAAAAGTAAAAGATATTATTAGTTCTGCACCAATTTTAGCGTATTATAATCCGAAGTTACCAGTAAAATTGATAGTGGATAGTTCTTATTATGGTGTAGGGGCCATGATTTCACACGTGATAGGAAATGAAGAGCATCCTATAAGTTCTGCTTCTCTTACGCTCTCTAAGTGTCAACAAAAATATTCCCAGGTGGACAAAGAGGCTTTAGCCATTATTTTTGGAGTAAAAAAGTTTTATCAGTATCTTTATGGTAGGAAATTTACGATTAAAACAGATGCAAAGTGTTTAGTAACAATTTTTGGCGACAAAAAAGGTATTCCTGCTCTGGCAACGAACAGATTGCAGCGTTGGGCATTAATACTGTCAAATTTTATTTTTGATATTGAGTATGTTAGATCGGAAAACAATACAGCAGATTATTTTTCACGTTTACCGTTAAAGGAAGAGTTAAAAGAATTCGATATCCAAGTTTCGTATTTAAATTTTATTGAATCAAACTCTGATTTGCCGATAGGTTGGGAACAGGTCAAAAGTGAAACACAAAAGGATAAAAGGTTGTTAGAAATTTGTAAATATGTAAATTTAGGGTGGCCAACTAAAGTCAAGCCAGAATTTAAACCATATTAATTAAAACATAATTTTTCTGTTGTAAACGGTTGTTTAATGCTAGGGCATAAGGTGGTTATTCCTGCAACATTGCAGCATAATGTGCTGAGACAGCTACACTCCACACACATGGGGATGGTTAAAACTAAAAGTTTGGCTCGTTCGTATGTTTGGTGGCCTCAGTTAGGTAATGATATTGAAAATTTAATTAAGTTATGTGAAAATTGTTTAAAAACAAGAAGTGAACCCGCAAAGGTAGCACTCAAATGTTGGGAATATCCGAAACGACCCTGGGAAAGATTGCATATTAATTTCTTAGGTCCTATAGGGGACAAATATATTTTAGTTGTATTAGATGCTCTGTAGTAATATATTAAGGGATAGGGAAATTATCGAAAATCATCCCGAAGATTTTTTGCCGTGGAAATCCGTGCGATTTCCTAATGGCAAAAAATCTGAGAATGATTTTCTGATTATTTCCCAATCCCGAAATGTATTTTGAAGATTATTTACCAAATAAAAAACTAACGATTTCTGACGGGTGAGATTTTCATTTTTGACAAGGGTGATTTTCACCGGAGAGCGGGAGATTACTAACGATTTCTGACGGGTGAGATTTTCACTTTTGACAAGGGTGATTTTCACCGGAGAGCGGGAGATTATCGCTGAATAATCAGGTGAAAATCAACCCGCTTTTATAATGGATGAGGTAAATAATCAACAGTAATATACCGATAGAGGAGGCGTCTTATCGGTAATACCGATGTTTTTAACAAGAAATCGATTTTCTGACAAATTTTTACGAAATGTAATTTTTACTTATAATCTGATATGATCCCGAGAGCTTTAGCTCGAGGGTCTTATCTTTGATTATAAGTAAAAATTACATTGAGTGAAAATTTTCTTGGAAAATCGAGTTTCGAGTGAAAAACGAAGGTATGAAGATAAGAAACCGCCTCTAGAGGTGCATTTTATTGGATAATTTACTGAACATAAAAATGAAGGCCGTCTGATAAAGGTAAATATACAAGTTAGAGGTGTTACTAATTTTTTATTTAAGTAAAAAAGCTACAAGCGTCTTTTCGAAAGCGTCTTTTCGAGCTAGCGGTAGTCTTATCGGGTAAGACGACCGTTACCAAGGTGGTTGCTATGAAAATGAGCGTTTTGATTGGTTCAATAAAAGTGAGGTGAATTATCATACTAAGTGGCTTGAGGCGATTGTCACAAATAATACCAAATCAAGTACAACCATAAATATTTTAGGAGACATTTTTTCTAGATTTGGTTTACCTTTTTCTATGGTTTCGGACAATACCACGAATTTTAAGTCTGGTGAATTTCAAATGTTTTTGAGTAAAAATAATATAAATTTTTTGGAAATTGCACCTTTTTATCCAGCTTCGAATGGTCAAGCTGAGAATGCAGTTAAAACAGTCAAACATGAACTAATTAAAGTCATGAAAAATCTTTAGCGAATATGAATTTTTATTTAAATAATTTTTTATTGTCTTATCGGATTACACCCCACTGTTCGACAGGTATATCCCCAGCAAACCTAATGTTTAATAGGAATATTAGAACGGTTTTAGATTTTATAAATAATAATGTAAACATAACGGAAAGAGAAGTTGCTAAGGATCAAAATGCCAAAGTTTGTAAAAGTCAAGAGAATCAGGTTAAAAATTGTAAAGGTAATAGATCAAAAATTTTCAAGGTAAATGATCAAGTAGCAGTTAGGGATTATAGAATTGTAAATAAACCCTCTTGGGTTAGGGGTATAATTAAGAAAAATATTGGTCCTAGAAGTTATTTTGTTTATATACCTAGTATGAAGAAGGCACATTAATCAAATCATAGAATATAATTTTTCAGTAGATACAAAACCGAATTGTCAGGAAAATGTGTTGAACTCAGATAGTCCTGAAAGTAAAGTAAATTTTGAAGCTAAAAGGTTATCTCCTGATTATAACAGAATGACGCCAAGAAGAAGCAAAAGAATTGTAAAGAAAGTAGATTATGCTTAAAGATAATTTTATGAAAATTTTTTATTTTTTGTTTTTTTTTTTATTATTGTTATTATTTTCTTTAAGGGGGAGGAAAGTGTAGTATACTGTGGTACTATAAGTATTCTGTGGTTCTTCTTGGTAGTCCTTTAGGTTGTTAGGTTGGCAATATATAATACGAGGGCATGTTCAATAGGTCTAGGGTCTAGCTGGTACAGCTCGCTGGGGAACAAGTTCTCTTCTAAGCCGTACTCCGTTGGGTTCAGTTCAGTCATTTTGTACAGTGTATTTAGTGAGCAATAAAAGTGATTAACGGGACACGGTGTTTTATTCCTTCCATCCATCAGGACATTATAAGATTTAACAAGCGTTATGGTATTTGCAGGATGTGTTTTACACAATCTATGCATTCTAAATGGAGATGCACCAGATCATATAGATTTAGAGGTAGAGCTGAACCATGAAAGACAAAAAAATATGGAAGACATTTTTAATGGGGACAATATTAGAGCCAGAAATAGAAGGGAGGCCGAAGAAAAGAGAGAAAGAATAGCCACTATGTTATATAATATAAATATCCATTACTAAAAAATACATATTTTAAGGTGAATCGTTTAATTGCATCCTTCTACCAGTTAAATTCAGTCCAAATTCTTATATGAGAAACTAAATAATGCCTAACAAACATAACATGATCCCTAACAAATAAACATTTTAATACTTTATAAAGCACTTGCATAACTCTACTATAATATTAGTAACAAAACAAACCTCTCGTGACATGACACACAACCAGTAAAATATTTTTAAATAAGAAACATAAGTAGGTAGTTTAAAGAATTTCATCAATATATACAACTTATTGATTTCTAAGACAATTTTATTCTTGATAATAGTACTACATGACCCAGAACCATCTTTCCAAGTCTTATAAGTTATAGCAGCAAAGAGTTGACATTTGGTTTCGGGTCATGCACCAACTATTGTCAGGAATTGAATTTTCTGATAACCAAACAATACAAAATTTTTTCATATATCATGTGAAACACTTTTGGACCACACTGTGTAATAATAACACAACTTTAATAGGAAAATATACAAACTTAATTTTATGGAAGTAGTCCATCTCACAGTGGAGTAATATTTTAAGTGAGGAATGAAACACAAAGTCTGCTCCACTAATTTAATAAAATAGTTCAGATCAACATCCCAAACATGTTTCGAAGGTATAAACCTTCATCTTCAGTGGGTAATTATTAAGATGTTATTTATGAAGAGACCAATGACATTGTTAAATTTATTTAAACTGAAAAAGAAAGGAAAAAACACAAAATTAGATAATGTAAAAACAGCCAAGGCTTCATCAAAAAAGGTTAATGTGATTAGGAAAAGACATTTTGTAAAATATAAAATCGCGACCCCAGTAAAATAAAGTCAAGTTAGAGACTTACCTAATGTTGCAGAAAAATTCTTTTTAAGAGGACATATGTAACTTTAATTTGATAACTAATACATATTTAAATTAAAGTAAAATTTTTTATAAAATAAAGTGAATTTAAAATGAATTTGGTTTTATTTTAAATTTATTAAAAAACCCAAATTTTACTGGGAAAATGTAATAGGGTACGACCATCATGGTGGAGTCGTACCAAATGGTAGGTAAAAATTTTGATTTAGTTAAAGTATGAATGGATTATTCTATTTATTTTTTATATAATTCAAAAAAAAAACGGTTAAAATTCGACGCACTGCGACAATGTCAAAGGTTATTTGTTTAGACAAATGGGGTAACAACTAAATAAAGAAGGAAGATGTACACTGTATGTTAGAAAAGGTATGATGTGAACTAATATAAAAATATAAAAACTAAAAAATCTTAAAAACATCGACATCTCTTAAAGCATTATAATATCATAATGGATGAGTAAGGCAAAGTTAGGACGCCAGTCACAAGAGAGCGTAAAATGTTAAAATAATAGTAACCTAAAAATGTTTATGAAGGTAAATCGTGACCGGGAACTAGGATGTATGGAATACGAGGTGCCATTAACGGAACAAAGATGGAGCAATATAACAGGGTATTTATGAAAACCGTGGTGCCATGAGATAAAATGATAGTTAAAAAATAAGGTTATGTATTAATTATTTAAGAATTTTAGAGCATCGAAAAATGTTAGACAAGTAAAGTTAATCTGATCGTTAATGCAGTGTAAAGAGGGATTGTGAAGAGCTTTCTGGATTTCAAGGATCTCCAACAGATTCATCGTAGTCCCCTTATCACAAACATGAAGCACCTTAGAGTACTAGTATGGAGATCAAACGAATGTTTAGCATTGATAACATGATTGGCAAAGGTCGATTTAGAGTTTATATCAGTATGGTTTTTGTTTTTTTCAATGATTTTGAGATGTTCATTGACTCTGGTTATGATCTTCCTACCACTTTGACCTTTTTTTTCCTGTTCTCATCCAGGTTGTAATACTTGTTACATAGGTCAAAGTGGTAGGAAGATCATAACCAGAGTCAATGAACATCTCAAAATCATTGAAAAAAACAAAAACCATACTGATATAAACTCTAAATCGACCTTTGCCAATCATGTTATCAATGCTAAACATTCGTTTGATCTCCATACTAGTACTAAGGTGCTTCATGTTTGTGATAAGGGGACTACGATGAATCTGTTGGAGATCCTTGAAATCCAGAAAGCTCTTAACAATCCCTCTTTACACTGCATTAACGATCAGATTAACTTTACTTGTCTAACATTTTTCGATGCTCTAAAATTCTTAAATAATTAATACATAACCTTATTTTTTAACTATCATTTTATCTCATGGCACCACGGTTTTCATAAATACCCTGTTATATTGCTCCATCTTTGTTCCGTTAATGGCACCTCGTATTCCATACATCCTAGTTCCCGGTCACGATTTACCTTCATAAACATTTTTAGGTTACTATTATTTTAACATTTTACGCCCTCTTGTGACTGGCGTCCTAACTTTGCCTTACTCATCCATTATGATATTATAATGCTTTAAGAGATGTCGATGTTTTTAAGATTTTTTAGTTTTTATATTTTTATATTAGTTCACATCATACCTTTTCTAACATACAGTGTACATCTTCCTTCTTTATTTAGTTGTTACCCCATTTGTCTAAACAAATAACCTTTGACATTGTCGCAGTGCGTCGAATTTTAACCGTTTTTTTTTGAATTATATAAAAAATAAATAGAATTATCCATTCATACTATAACTAAATCAAAATTTTTACCTACCATTTGGTACGACTCCACCATGATGGTCGTACCCTATTACATTTTCCCAGTAAAATTTCGGTTTTTTAATAAATTTAAAATAAAACCAAATTCATTTTAAATTCACTTTATTTTATAAAAAATTTTACTTTAATTTAAATATGTATTAGTTATCAAATTAAAGTTACATATGTCCTCTTAAAAAGAATTTTTCTGCAACATTAGGTAAGTCTCTAACTTGACTTTATTTTACTGGGGTCGCGATTTTATATTTTACAAAATGTCTTTTCCTAATCACATTAACCTTTTTTGATGAAGCCTTGGCTGTTTTTACATTATCTAATTTTGTGTTTTTTCCTTCCTTTTTCAGTTTAAATAAATTTAACAATGTCATTGGTCTCTTCGTAAATAACATCTTAATAATTACCCACTGAAGATGAAGGTTTATACCTTCGAAACATGTTTGGGATGTTGATCTGAACTATTTTAATAAATTAGTGGAGCAGACTTTGTGTTTCATTCCTCACATACAAACTTAAGAAAAAGTTGTAACTAAATAAACTATGTGGCAAACTAAGAGGTTTTAAACATTTAGGTATAATTTCCTTGTTCAAAACGAACAACCAATCTTTCAAATAAACCTAGGTACTTATCTTGCCGCATCATTTTCTCTTTATGTCTCTTTTCAGCAGTGTTATCTTCCCTTTTTCTCAGTATGAATTTCCTGATTTGTCATTATGTTTTTTAACTGTTTTATAATATTCTTTAAGACCCTTGAATTTGGTGTCGCACTGACTCCACATTATTTTAATTCCACTCTGATAGCTTAATTCTTGTGCAACTTTATTCCAATTTTTTTAATTGAGCTCTCAAACTCTATTTCACGCTGTTTGTACTGTTCAATTAGAATGCGTATATTATTCGTATCTGTCCAAATTTTTGTTGATGGTGTTACTGGTTGCTTATTGCTATTGCTCTCCGAATCGTTCAACACAATGCTTGGTACTGTCTTCTTAGGGTGCGGTGAGTCTGAAAACAAATTTACGGTTATCAGAGACACCAATGTAAATATACATATAGCTAAAAATTGCTTAGTCTGCAAATTAGACATTAATTTAAAAAATCACTTACAAGAAGAATCTTGAGAATCACAATCATTCTGATGGGTGCCTGAAAAGTATGTTTGTTGTTCAATTGTGTATTCCTCAATATCACTATTATTTATGGGTTCGCTAACTATAGGTTTATCGACAAAAAGTTTTTTGTTTCAGATAGCTTTTTCATGGGTCATATTACTCATATTTGCAGCTGTAGTTTCTTTGAAAAGCTTCAATGTCATCAGTCTGTTTTTACGTTCAATTTCCCTCTGCATAATTTTATTGGCCAATTCATAATCTAAAAGGAAAAGCAGATTTTGCCAAAAAGTTCAAAAGTAAAGTTATAAAATGCAGATCCATGGAATAAAGTTTTATCTGAAGACATATTTACCTCCGTTATTAATTTTAATGTATTCTTCATTGCTTACCAGACAGTCATAGGTATTATTTTCATCTTGAAGAGTAATTGTGAGAAAATTGTGGTGATCTACTCCTGTGAAACTCATCATGAATATTAAAATTAAATATTTAAAAAACTGAATCCACCTATCCTATAACATAACCAAAGATTTATCTAAAAAAGTTATCAGCTGATCTATCAGCTGTTGGATCCTTTTTCAATCGGTCGAAAACCTCAAACGAAAAAGATGACGCTCAGAGTGCTTTCTCTGAAAATAAACGAACGCTGATTATTTTTCCTCAGTTCGCTCGAATACATTTACCGAACGGAATTTTGACGCGCAGAGGCATCTGAGGCCTTTCTGAGGATTAACCGAACTTGCTTAGAATCAAGCGATCGGACCAGCTGTTTACCGTTCGTAGCTACCGGACGTCATACTAACTGCTGTAAGAATAGATTTAATTTTTGTTGTTGTAAATTTCAGCCTCTCGCAAGTTTGAATTCCAGTCCTGCAACTACAATAATTAATTATTGTTAGTATATGACGCTAATTGTATGTCATTGACTTACTAACGCCAATTCCGATCAAATGTTAACTATAATTTAAATGCCGTCGGATTTGATTATAGCCTAGATAGCTTGGTCATGGGAAATTATGTATCTGTAAAAAAAATTAAGGCACCCCGTATTTCCGAAACGGCTGAAAATAAATATTAATAACTATATGTTTTTGAAATCGGACCACCAAATGCAATTTACTCGTGTGGTTATTTATGAAAGTTGTCACTTAAAAAAAATCAAAATGGCGTCGTATCTGTTACTTTTTGACATATGTCGGATTCGATTATACCGTAGATGGCTTGGTCAGAGGAAATTATGTACCTGTGAAAAAAATTAAGGTGTTCAGCTAAGAAGGTCTATTTAATAAAGGGGGAGACACTTAAAAGACAAAATCGATGAGAGCAAATTAGGAACCCCCGTATTTCCGAAACGGCTGAAAATAAATATTAACAATTACAGGTTTTTGAAATCGGATCGCCAAGTGCAATTTACTCGTGTAGTTTTCTTATTGGGGTTGCCATTTAAAAAAATTCAAAATGGCGTCGTATCTGTTACTTTTTGATATCTTTCGGATTTGATTACAGCGTAGATGGCTTGGTCACGGGAAATTATGTATCTGTGAAACAAATTAAGGTATTTAGCTCAGAAGGTCTATTTATTAAAGGGGTGAGATACTTAAAAGTTCGATGAAGGCAAATTCGGAACCCCCGTATTTCCAAAACAGCTGAAAATAAATATAAAAAACTATAGGTTTTTGAAATCGGAACGCCAGGTGCAATTTACCCGTGTGGTTATTTATGAGGGTTCCCATTTAAAAAAATTCAAAATGGCGTCGTATCTGTCAAAATTGTGAACCTATATATTTTTGACATTAAATTCGGCTTCCTTGTCGAAAATCATTGAGAAAGATGTGGTTTGTTTTTTATTATAGTCAGCAAGAAAGTCGCCAATCGGGTGAGAGACTTAAAAAAATGTCCCTATACATTATTTAAATCTAACGTAACAACATAAAATCAACTTATTCTAAATGATTAAATTTAATATTTCAGTATATTTCCACGTTAAAATCAAGTTGGTCCACATAATATCCATCCACATCTTCAACGATATTGTTATCACTCCTTAAGTTTATATAAAAGGGTATGGAATCAGACTGTATAAGGTGAAGCACTTCGTTTAAATCCTTAAGTTTTGGCCCGGCTATTGGCTTACCATCTGGTTATAAGGGCGTCAGTGCGAGAACAGGATTATCACTAGTAGGTGGTCTTCCCCTTATATATTAATGATTATTACTTGGCAAGGATTTCAGAAATTATGTTGTTTTGAGCAGTTTCATTTGCTGTAATTGAATCGATCTCATATGCAGTCAGCTAATTTTGCCACCAGTTTATGTGTCTCGTCTGTTTATAATGATTTATTCTATTTAGACTACGCCGAGTTCAATTTAGTTACCACCAAAATGTTTTTCTTACTGCAAGTTTTTATAATTTCAATATAATCGTTAGGTGTGTAAAGTCGTTGATATGTTTTTAGTTTACATTCTATGTCACCAAAATCGGCGTCATTGAGTAGAACGCTGTTTCCAGAAGCAAGAAAATTTATAGTCATAGTCTCTAAACTTGCACAGCATGCAAAACGTATTTTAGCATGGATATCTTTATGTTTCGAATTTGGCTACCGCATGCATCACTCCAGAGAATAAGATGTTTAACAGTTGGAGAAACGTGATGCTAAATGTGTTTTAGTAAACGAGATCCTAGTTCAAGAAATCTAAGTCAAGCTTCCCCTTCAGTCCAAAGATAACAATACCCTCGCTCTTCTTCACCACTATGTACAACTGCATTATAGACCCACAACTAGCGCTTGTAAAATACAATGTTTGTGGGTATTCTGGGTAACGGCACAGTTTTCTGTAGGTCGATAGTCAGACATTCATACTCTTCGTTTTCTCTGGCTGTTTTAAAATCCTGTCTGCGGGATCTTTTTGAGATTATTCCACTGTTTAGCTTTTAATTATTCTTTCTTCTTCACATCTTTCTCATTGTCTATCTGAATTTTCAAACTATCATAAGTATTGTGCAGATAGTATTGCAAGTTCATTTTTTTAAGTTCTTTTATAAGAAACAATTCCAACCGGATAATTTTCCTCCGAACAATAAACTTCATACATTTGGCAGAAACTCTGAATATGCTTTTCTTTTTTATCCTGCGATTCGTATCAAGGGATTTTATTTAATTGGTCAACCACTTTTTGCACAGTGGTTTCCTGAAGTTAAAGCCATTCGATCATGACATTTTTTTAGAGCTGTATTAACCCTGAAAGGAGTTATGCCAAGCGTCATAATAAAATTATTTTTGCGTACTACTACATTATCCACTTTATATGTCCTAGAAAAGTCCTCTCTTCAGCGTTTCTATCATAACTTATTTTTTTTGAAAACTCTAATACACTTGCTGCTATAAAATGAGTTTGTCCGTCGTAACACTGTAAAGACCAAAACCGATCAATTACTAGTTAAATTTTCTCAGTTAAAATATTTTCTGAATACTTTTTAGGACAGATGCAGATCAAGTCATTAGATTAGGTAGATTAGTAGGATTTATTGCTATTTTTATATTTCTTTTAAGGCTCTCCTTTCTTCTCTAAATTTTGCGTCCTCTCTTTGATCTTCCAGTAGAATTATTCAAATTTCATTACTTATTTGGTCATCACTGTTATCAGTGTCGTGTTCGTAGTCTGCAACTACGTGATGTGGCTGGCTACATGTTAGCTTCTTGTTCAGATGAAGGGTCTGCAACCGAATCGTCATCATCCTCGGAATCTAAACTTACAACCTGCTTAGGGATGCTAGTTGTGTCTCTTATTTTGTAAGTTACTTACCAGACAAATGTGGCTAGAAAAGTAATAATATTTTATTTTCTATAATAATAGGAAGCCATTATGAACTAAATACTTTTACACAAATTTGTGTAAATTAAAAGAAAAACACTAAACATAACCTAAAAATATCAATTATTTAAATTGAAAACTTGCGATTTGCATTTATTTCGCCAACCGCCACCATAATTTTCATCGTGCAACATATTAAACAGAGCTAAAATCACTTTTGTGAACAAAAGAATTTCTTCTTCGCCAAGTAAGCGCTAAAATGTTTACTGCAGAAATAAAAAAATGCAAATAAGTCTCCAAAACTATTTTCGCTAGATGCTACCAAACCACTTGGCTTGCAAAAGATCGCAAAATAAAAAATTGCTGATCTTTGAGTCAACCAAGCGGGCTAAGAATTTTATGATAAAATCAAATAGTATATCTAGCAATCGAAATATTTTTATAAAGGGAATTTCAGGGTTATATTGTCGAGTTTGGGTTAGTGGACTTTTGCAGAATAAGAAGTGGTCAATTTGTAAATCGCCATGTAAAATATCTTATTTGTTCTTAAATTGTGGGTTGGTAACTTTTTGCATAACAGGGCCCAACTTAAAAATGCAAGTTAATCCACTAACCTAAACTAACCTGACTGTTTTGTTTGAAGACAAACATTTTTGGATCATCAAGTAATAAATACTATAAGTAGATATACATTTGATTCGAACCTGATAATTTGGCAGCTCTAAAATTTATAAGCAAATTTTGTCAAGAAATCCACAAATAAATGTAAAACAGCTGACTCCGTATAGAATTTCACATATAAAATACATGAAAAGATACACGGAAAATTACATAAATGTAAAACCAGTATAACTCTTATTGTTTATTTGAACAACATACTTCGACCGCTTCGAAAACAATTTGCTTTATTGCCCCTTTCTTTGTAGACATGGGGTTCGAGTCTTCGCCATTGTTCATGTTATTTTCGCGTCCTGTAAACAAACTTGCGTAATGCAATAATGGGTTTATATTATAGTGATAGGCATGGTTATTTTATTTATGCCAAGTGCTTTTATCAAATAAACTTGACATATTATTACTATGTTTGTATTTTGAACCTACTTTGACCTCAAACGTTCTATAATTTAATCAAATTTTGGGTGTTCATAGCGTCATAATAGTGCTATTTTATGGAACGATGCAGGTAGCTTCCAGAGCGAGGCGCCAGGCGAGTCATGGAAGCCTGCGAGTCCTGTTAACATACCTCCCGGAAGTGTAACGTATAACATTATTTTCTCAATTAAGACAAGGCCGAAAAAGTTACGAGAAAATTTTGATAATGGCTTGCTTTGTTGCTATAGTTTTTCAGTTAGAAAACTGAAATATTTAGGCTAAATAAATAAAAATGGTAATGAAAGAGGGACCGGTAAAGTACTTTGCAGGTCTTTCGTCTCTGTTTTCCGGTGTCGATTTGTTTGAAGAGAATTTGAAAGATTATTGATATAGTAATAGATATAGAATCTACAAGTTTTTATTTTAAATTTCGTTTTTAATAGATACGAGGCCATCTTTTGGAAGTGGGCAGTCAAGATTTAGGTGATAGTATGTGTCGAATCGAGTAGACGCGTGTAGTCTTGCTCCGTACGAAATGTGCAAAAGTGGTGGTTATTTCTAAGATATTTTTTTCTTAAGTGGTTCTGCTAACGCCTTGTAGTGTGAGGAAGTTATGCAGGGAAATATTTCTTATGTTTAGTAAGCCTAATTAAGAAAACCAATTATTTTTAATAGAAACCGTTGACCCATCTTGACCTTCAACGTAAAGTGTCTACCTGTTTGATAAACTCGTGAGTATACAATATACACCTACGATGGAAGGTCATGGTCAGACGACCCGATCTGGTAAGGGTTCAACATCAACTACTTTGGAGGAGGAAGCATTGGAACAACTCATCACTAAGGTCTGTATTAGTTTTGTTAAACAGCTAGAGAAAGAACTTGATGATAGAATGGTAAAATTAGAAAATTGGCTTTCTCAGGTTTGTGAGTCATTCAAGCAAATCAAAACGGATGTGACCCAAAATGCTAAAGGTATTTACGAACTACAGAGCAGGGCGGACATGTTGGAACAGGAGAGAAAGCGTAACTCTTTACGGTTTTCTGGTTTTCCAGAGAACGCTGGCGAAAACTTGACTAACGTAATAGTTAAATTTATAAAAAAAGATCTTAACGTGTCTTGTGAGGAAAGTGATCTAGACTCTGTATTTCGTATTGGTCCAGTAGTGCAAGAAAAGTCGCGCACAATCATTGTAAATTTTATTGCCAAGACTCCGTTCTTGTGTCTAAAAAAGTTAAAAGGAACGCGGTTTGCAGTTTACGAGGACTTAACTTCTAAGCAGCATGATTTGCTAATGCTGGTTAAAAAAAAATATGGTAATACCAAGGCTTGGTCTTCAAGAGGTAAGGTATTTTATTGGGATGCTGTGTTGAACAAGAAAGTGTTGGTAAACTCTAGAGATGACTTATAAATGTCTCAAATCAGTCCCACGATTTTATCTTGTTGAAAGTGCGTACATTACTACCTCGTGCATTGTAAGGTATTTTGTTGAATAAAAAAAAACAAAACTCTTATCTTTCGTTGAGTGTTCCCCAGAATGAATATTTATTTTCTTGCATATGTTTCTTTCAGCTCTGGTATTTTCTTATTTTGATAAAATATGCTCTTGTTTGAATAAATATTTAATAAAAATATTATTGATTATTATGGAACTGTTTTGTTTCTAGTGGCAATCAGGTAGCATGTTCTGTATTATAAATAAGAATAATATTTCTATTTTGGTTTATACTTACATCTTTACATTGTTCAGTAATAATCACTGCTGAAATTAAAAACTTAGGTGAATACATAATATTGTGAGTCCTGCCTATTTTATTCACAAGGTCTAAGTTGATAAACCCCAATTTTGATTTTTCTGTAATTAATTTATATACGCCAGTTACGCAATATCCTTGCTATTTATTTTTATTGTATTTATTCTTTTTTCGTTACTGAGCATAGGCTTGCGCACAGCTCAAAAGCTATTTAGAATGTCATGGTAAGGGAAATATTTATATCTGGTATTTTTATGATTATTAATATAAGATTATTATTAGTATATAAATTGGATTATTTTATGGGATTATGGAGGGGTATGGACCGGTACGTGTGCGGGGGGGGGGGGGGGGGTTCGAGTGTGAGGATGATGGAGGATAATCATGGTCGCACATCTTAATATACGTTCATTGAATACTGGCTTTGACGACTTTGTTAATTATGTAATTGATTATAGTTTCGACTTACTAGACTTGTCTGAAACCTGGTTGTCATCCGATTATGAAAACTGTAACTTTAAAATCTCAGGATACAATTTTGTGAGAAAAGATAGAGCTACTAGAGGAGGTGGGGTGAGTTTTTGTGTTGGGAAGACGCATAAATTTAAACTGGTTGATTTTAATATTGCCATATATGCTGTTCACAAATATTTATCGGCCTCCCTCCTCCAATATCAACAATTTTACTGACTGGCTGGAAAATTTTTTTGCCTTGTCTGTACCATCCTACGATCATGTTATATTTATGGGAGACCTAAACATAGACCTCTTAAAAGATTATGCTTCTAAAACTAACCTTGAAAAACTAATTGACACTTTTAATTTAAAGCAGTTAATTAAAGACCCAACACGAATAAATATCTCTAGTAATAGTAGTGCTCTCATTGATATTATTATAACAAACAACAATTTGGATATTAAGGAAAATGCTTCTATCATTATATCGGAGGAGGTGTCCGATCATAACTTAGTTTATTCAATTGTAAATTTACCCAAAAGTCAAAATAGATATACATTTGTTTAATTTCGAGATTATAATAACATAAATTTTGCAGATTTTAAAAATGATTCTCAACAATTACAGTGGGATTAAATATATTATTCTCAAGATATCAACAATAGGCTCAAGATTTTTAATGACAATATTTTGTTTTTAATTGATAAATATGCACCTATGCAGCGAAGAAGAATCAAAGAAAAACCTTTTACACCGTGGATTACTAATAATATTAAGCTTTTAATAAAATTAAGACATAAAGCTCATAGAAAATACCCGAAGCAAAAAACAGAAAGACACCTCCAGTATTATAGACACTATTACTAGGGGAAAAATGTCATATTTTAATTTAATGTCTCAAAAAAATGGAAAAGACTTTTGGACTCATGCTAATAGATTAAATTTAACTTTAAATTTTAGCTTGCGCGAGGAGTTTTCTGATGCAACAATTCTCAATAACTATTTTGCAAGTTGTAACGCTGTATTAGACTCTACATCAGAGGAAACATAGAATTTTATAAATTAAGTAGGCATAAAAATGCAACATCACAACTAAATTTTGAATTAATGGATAAGTTAGATTTTAAAAAACTTTTAAACACCATAAATACGAATGCTATCGGTGAGGATTCATTATCAATAAGAAACGTAAGACTATGTCTACCTTCTTGCCTAAAGCCACAACTAAACATAATAAATCGTTGTATTCTAGAGAATGTTTATCCTACACTATGGAAACGGGAAATCATAAATCCATTAGGTAAAATCTCTAATCCCAAAGAACTCAAAGACTTAAGATCTATTAGTATCCTGCTAGTAGTATCCAAAATTATAGAAAAACATAATATCTATCAAGAATTATGTGCCTTAGCTAACTCAATTATAGTAATTCCAGATTGTCAATCAGGTTTTCGTAAGAATTTTAGTACAACTACTAGTCTTGTTCATCTTCTTAATGAAGTCCGGTTAAATATAAAAAGAAAAGAGCACACATGTTTAGGTTTACTAGATTTTAGTAAGGCTTTCGATACTATAAAATAAATCACAAAATGTTATTAGCTAAACTTCACTACTTCAGACTATCACCTAATGCAGTAAAATTTTTTGAATCATATCTCCATGATCGAGATCACTGGGTTATTCTTAAATCAGAATCTACTACACAAAAGTCCAGTTACATACCAATGAGAACAGGAGTACCACAGGATTCCATCTTAGGGCCTTTGTTATTTTCTTTATATGTTGCAGATATGATTGACATTTTAAAATACACAAAACTACAGCAATATGCTGACGATTCACAGTTATATATATCTTTTCCCACTCAAAATTTGCAGACTGTTCAAGTACAATCTAATGAGGATTTGGTGAGTGTCAACTCCTATGCAGAAGAAGATAATTTAAAGTTGAGTGCTGCTAAGTCTTGCTTTCTTTTTTTCAGTAATAATAACAATGCTCTTCCCTCCATCTCCGACAAGTTTCACATAAATATTAGCAATGACCCCTTACCATTGGCTAAGGAGGCAAGAAACTTGGGTATTCGTTTTGATACTGGCCTCACATTTCAGAAACGTAAAAAATAAACTTAAAATTGCGTACATGCGCTTAAAAAAATTGTACCATCTCAAACATTTTCTTCCCTCAAAGACTAAATATTATCTGTGTAATACACTTGTTTTGTCTTTATTTAATTATGGAGATGTAGTATATGGCGACTTATTAACAGAAAAAATATCTTACTATATACAAAAGATTCAGAATTCCTGTATTCGATATTCATTTAATATTCCTTTTAGAAATCATATAACTCCCTATCTAAATGACAATTATATTTTAAATATGAAAAACCGCAGAAAGTACTCTATGTGTCAATTTGTGTTTCGACTGTTAAAAAATGGAGAACCTTCCTATTTTATATTTTCAGTCATATAATCACCCTCATCAGACAAGAAATTTGAATTACTTTAGAATACCTCAGCATCGTACAGCAAATTTTTAAAAATTATTTAGTTTTAAAGCAGTTGGAACTTGAAATAGCTTACCTAATAACGTTAAAGATTTTTTCCCTAATAAATTTAGGGATTATGTAAAAAAACATCTTTTAGAGACCCAGAGAAGTGAAGTTTAGCCACTTTTTACTTTTTATTAATTTTTTTTTGTTGTATTTCCGCATATGTTTAGAGTATATAAATACTATGTATATACTATGCTTGCACCTATTTATTTATTTGTTTATATATTTTTTTAATATCTACCCTCCTTCTCCTCTTTTCTTCACTGCCCCGGGTCGGTTCTCGCGTCGCCGTACTAATGAATATATTTAAGGTTAATATTTAATATTTTATTATAATATATTATTATATTTTTTCAGTTTTAGTTCATGGGCTATACCACACAGGCACAGTTCTTAGTTCTTCTGTGCTTTGTGCTATCGGTTTTTATAATCGTGGTATTGCCCTATTTACCCATAGTATTAAGGAATATGTATGAATATCCTGCCTCATATTATGTTTATTGGGTAAATAAATTGTTTTTGAGTTTGAGTTTGAATTTGATAAACCCATAAGTCATAGCAAGCGTTAATATTTCTTTATGAGAAGGTTTTACTGTTTTATAGCATTAAATTATATATTAGTTATCGGGTTGCTACCGTTAGAAATAAACACAAATTGTTTTTCATATTTTCCAGTAAAACCAAGGGTTTTATTTTATTTAAAAGTTTATTTTAAATGTATTAGATATTATTTTAAATATACTGCGAACTTAAAAATAAATGAATACAATAAATCAAGCATATTTAAAATTTTAATGGTCATACTTCCATGCCATACACACATGAAAACTAAAGGCAAGTCGCTTCCTCTCGACAGATTAATTTTCAGACGCGTATCACGGTAGTGTAAACCAGGCAGTAATTGGTACGCTAAAAGCTGATTTTGCGTACATTATGGTCTTATTTATTAATTTCCACTGGTATCATTCTTTTAAATACATCGATTAGAGCTAAATCTCAGGTACCTATTGACACGATTTAATATAGTCATTGGCTTGTCCAGTTTATGGATTGGCACTATTTATTATAGTTATTGGTTTACTAGATTTAGGAATTTCACGTATAAGATGGTATTAATAAAGGATCTTGTTGACTTATTATCTTTTTCTATTTCATATCTGCCGAATAAAGGTATTTATTAAGAATCTCTGTTATTAACATATTTTCATCCGTATAAGTATCGTTTAATTGCTTCTTTTCTACTGTTTTAATATATCAAGTTGCCAAATTTCCCAAATCTTTATTAATTATGGGTACACCTTTTGGACTAGGCTTTGAACTCGATTCTTTTTCTATATATTTTGGTTTCTTCAAGGTTAGTCGTTTACTTTCGTCTCAAGCAAACTTTAGATTTACCAGCCTACCAGGAGATAATATATTAGTAAACCGAACGCTATTGTTTTCAAAAAATGCGTCTTATTATGAAAATGTTCCTTCTCTGTTTCGGTCATATAATTTGCTCCGTAATCGCTTTTTTAAGAAACTGATGGTATATATTTCGTAAAATAATTGTTTTAGGAGACCCACTGGTTGCTCTATTGGTCGTAAACATATCTACTAAACGATCCTTAACAATTTCCTCAAATGTTTGATTGTCTATGGTACTTTTATCATCTGATTCTTAAAGTAGCTTTACATAATGTTTTTGCACACAAATACTTTTACTTCACAGCTTTTGGATAAAAGCGATATAGTCCGCATGTTTGAAATCCATGTTGTAAAGGTGATGAGTTTATTTTATCATTAACATTTTTTAAAATCTTTGTTTATCGATTCTTTTAAATTATTGCGAATCTATTCCAGGCAGGTTTTTCTCCATTCCGTTTTAATTGGCTTAAATGCGGTAACGTCAGCGGGCTGTAGTATTTTTGTTGCATAAAAATAATAAAGAACAACTAATGTTATTTTCAACTTTTTGCAAAGCTCACTTAAATTGCATCTGAGGTGAGAACTGTGGCCGTCTAAAAAAAGCAGTACTGAAAATACTATTGCCTAACAAGATACGGATGGAAAAAGCTGTGATGTCATCCACCCATTATCGATTTTTCCTATAGACCAATTATCTCGAGTTGACTTACCGATTGTGACAATTCGATTTCGTCACTATAATATTATAAAAATGTGCTTATTAGTATTAGCTCATATTGCATATTTGATTTGAATTTTAGCTTTAAAAACTGGAGAAAAGCACTATGTTTTGGTTAGGGTATATCACCTACTCTACCTTGGTTTTCCACTTAAGGTTAATGACCTTCCGTTATGTGTCTTTGGCAAAGCTTGTGATTACACTTTGCTCATATCTTAATCGTCCGTTTTTCCTTGTATCAACTACCATATAATTTGATCCCTCTAACAGTACTTTTCGTGGAAACTCCCGATAATTTTTCCTTGTTTTGCTTTTGAATATTACTTGTCAGCTTTAGTTCAAAACTTTAGAGGTTAGTTCTCTTCCTATTTTACGAGAATTTTTATATATCAAGTACGGTATTTTAATGGTTTTGTGAACACCAGTCATAAATTGGAATATTGTTGTTTGTCGAATGTCAAGGATATTGGGAATATTGTTTATTTGGGAAAAAATATATCGAGGTTATATTTTCACTATGAATATTAAACAATAACTAAATTTACGTACTTCCGCTTTATTTTACTTACCTTAAATACCGGCAACCAAGTAGCCAGAACCCATTTGGTTTATTTCAACATCAAGAAAACAGTCTATTGCTTCCTTTTGCTCTTTGGTTCATGCAGTATCTCTGTCCAAGTATCCAGGTAATAGTTATGCTCCACAATTCTTCTATTTTCTTTTTAAGGTTGCATTAGTTCCCGGCCTCTTTTGACATTTTGGACGAGTGACATTTTGGTTTCCCGGATTGAGGCCGCTCTTGACGTTTAGCAGCCGAAGAAACTGCTAAAGGGCCTTTACAGTCCATGACTACTTTAGTTATCTGTCCAGGATTTTGGAATGGAAGGCCTTATTTTCAACTGATATTATTTTTAGAGGATATAAATACTCTTATGGGTTGTTACTGTTTCTCTGTTTGCCGAAAATATGAACAACTGTCAGTGTTGTTTTTGATGGTGCATGTTCAACGTCATTGACGTCTTTAAATCCCTTTGGAGTCAAAACTTTTTGTTTTTTGAGCAAAGCTGAAAGTTTGTCTTATCACTATTTAACGTTCTTTCGGGGTTTAATATTAAACACATTTTTTACTTTTGAATACGATTCTGTTTCTAGATATTGACTTATGTTATTTTCAGAGGCTGCAAAATTGGTTGAAGTAACTACTTCTGCGATCATCTCTGTTAATTATGGATGTCTTGGCAACAAAGCCTTTACTCATGACACTTTATCCAAAAAAAATTTACGCCTTGGGAAATGTTTTGTCGCGCATTCTGTTAACTAACCTACCAAAATGCGTTTCTCTTAATTTGAAAGGACGGTTGCAGGTCCATGGGAAGCTTTTTTTAAACTCTGACTAATTTGAAATTAATATAATATATTTTATACACAACCCTTTGGTTTAATCAAAAATTAAAAAAAAACTTTGTACTACTTTCTGCTCGATTTTTTATTACACCGGAAGTTTGTATATAAGAAGAAACAAATCAAATTTAATAAATCTCAATCAGTTTCGTCTTAAACTAAATTATTAGTATTATAAATTAAAAAAAGAAAGATACCTGCCATTTACTGCTTTCATCGAATTAATAACCATACAGTGATTGGCACGACGCGCCAATAATTATTTGGATTATCGTTCACAGTATATTGGTATAATTGGCATGGTCGAAAATATAATTTCGCGCTTATTAAAGCATCAGAAATATATAAAAATTGTATAGTTTAATATCTAATAATCCCACAAAACTTACCAACAAATCTTTATTTATCCAAGAGTCCGAGTTACACCGCTTACAATATCACACTTTGCCTAGGAAATGTGGGAATCAAGTTGTATTTTTAACTCCCAACATTAAAAGTGAGGCTTTGAATTTTCCCCGGTTTTAGGTTATTTCACTGGTTGGTTTTCTATATTTGGCTAAGTGAATTTGACAGTTAGATCACATTTAATTTGGCGTTTATTCATCCAATTCGGCACTTGTTTACAAGGTAACTCCTTAATACATGATTAATTACTAACTTAGTACAGGACAAGTTTTATAACATTACTATATTTATTACTTGGTGCTTTTTTGTTAAGCGAAATGCAATTGTCATGTCCGACGGAAGATGACACACGTAAATTTGATGGTTTAACTCGCAGTCCCTGCCGAGGAACCAAAAGTGTGCTCTGTCGACAAAAAATCACGCCCCGCTGTCATACGGATCAACAACAAGGTAACATATTTCCCGCCTTGTCTCTAATAGACCATTTATTGTTCCGCCATGTTTTCTTCGGACCAATCGTTATTTTTCCCGCTTTCTGTACCGCGATGGGCTTACTTTCCTGGCGGCAAAACGTGTCAAAGGATATGCGTTTTTACAAGCTCTAAAAATAGACGTTTTAACATTAAATTGTATTAAGAACATTTTTTTCTTAATTAACCGTAGCGACAAGCCGCTCATTTAGGATAATGTTTGTAAGTTTTGTTATTTGTCTAGACGACATTATTATTCGCTTTACAAACATTAGATGCATTTTGTTTCTCTGTTTCTCTGATCGTTGAGGAATTGTGTTGCTAATGGAATAATAGCTGTAGCAAGTTATAATATTTCAAAAGCAGCTATTTTATCTAGACAAAAAGTAGTATTGATTCTGAAAACATTGGTTGCATTTAATTTCATTATTTTTATTGCATTTGAACAATCGTTTTCCCAACAGAAAACAATAACTATTTTTTAAACTTCCTTAAAGACGTCAAACGTGTTGTAGTTGGTATTCATAACCTCAATAAATCTAAAGACGCTTTGATATTATGTTACATGACTGGTATACGATTGGCGCAAAATACTACAAGGTTGCATGTGTGCACAAATGTATTGAAAATATTACAACGGACTGGCTAAAATAGACGTTAGGTGTCAATTACTAGCTGGATGCCAGAAACTGTCTGGTTTACCTATCACGGCTTGCTAGTCAGGTTAGGATCTAAGCAACAGAGAGAGAGAGAGTGAAATGTCGCTCTTCCCATTGGTCTTCGAAACGAGCCTGGGGCTGGATCTGTCAAAAGACTGCGACTATAAGCTGGAAACTACCAAACACACTCCACGCCACGATATGCTATACGATGTAAGTCGACGTGTTTCACGTTTTGATCTACATGAGCATGCATATTTGCCAAAGTAACGTAAGTTACAAAACAGAAATTTTATAGGAAATGTTTCTTCTCACTGTACTGGATTAACCTGTTACTAACTAACCAGGATTTGACTGTATAATTTTGAAAGGTGATGTTTACTAGAAAGTGGGCTAGTTTAATATTTTTTATAAATTTTTTATTGGTTTTATAGGTTAATAAGTTAATAAGTTAATATAGTAGAAAAAAATAAGGTTGTCCTACTAAATAGTAACTTAAGGAAAAACTTACTGCATTCTATTGGGAAATTTATTTATTAAAAAAAAAAACATAAATTCTTTAACAAAATTAGACGTTTTAACATAAACAAAAACGTTCGGTTTAAGATAATTTATCCCTTACCATAGACTTGTAGGTACTTTAATTTTAAGCAATATTTATTTCTGGTTGGAGCCTCGTATACACTCTAATTATAAAATGCGTACTGTCGCGGGTAGTACAACAACATTTTATAACCGTGGGGCATATTCTTTAACACCTTCTACAAATCAAAACTAGAACATACTGCATCTGAATATCTTATACTTTCTTTTGAACTTCTAAGAAAATCGCTTTACTATCTTTTTTTTCTTTTAAACGTTTGTTGAATATTTTGTTTGAGCTATCAGTTTCTTGAAAATCTGTGTCTTTCCTATCTCACACGTTGTGTATTTCTAGTTTTTGGGCAAATGAAAACGAAGGGTAAATATTTTTTAAATTTATTTCTGAAGACTTTAAAAGAATTACATTTTTTGGATTCTTTCGACTGATCCTGTTTAATAATCAGTTTATATAACTTTTTCTTAACTCCTGCCGTTAATATTTTCTATCACTTTAATTCCTATAATAGTGGGATGGTACGGCAGGTAATTCTCTTATAACCTTCTGGTCTCTAGTGATATCGTCTGCACTTGCTTTATTGGCGAGAATATGTTTTTAAATGCGCGTTTTATTACATATCGGATTATGGTCTGGAAAATATCCAATGTTTTCAATAAAAATAGTTGACATAGCAACTTCTCATCATTCCAAATAATTTAAATTGCAAAATTTTCTTCCAAAAATAGAGATTTAGTTTCCTATTTAAGTTCAAACTCAACAATTACATTAGAATGGTCATATTATACTAGATCATTAATTTCAGTTGTTAAAATAATAGGGTCGGGAATATCCTGAAGTAAATCAGCAGCTGTGCAGTTATAAGAATATAAAAGATTTTATTTGAAATTATTTCAAGAGAACTTTAAGTATTTTCATGCGGATTTAACTCTAAAATATTATTAATGTCTAAACATTTTTGTATGCAAATTAGCATGCATGCAATTTCTTTCTCAGAAAAGACGTTGCTATTATACAATTTAGTATTTGCGCTAAAAGCATTAAATATTTTTTTGTGCGTAAATTCATTTTTTTTTAAATAAATAATAATAATATGGTTATTAAAACAACTGAACCAAACAGTAATTAATATTTTAAAGAACCAAGAACAGTTAGTCAGGTTATTGCACAAATTGGTTAGAATGTGTGGGATATAATGAAATAAAAGATAATTTTTTGACGTGCAAACAATTTCAGTACTTACAGTACTGTTCCAACTCAAAATTTTTTTTTTAGAGCTTTACTTACCCAAATCGATAATATTAACCAGAAAGTGTACACAAATGCACTAACGTAAATTGAATAGAAACTGCCAAATTATAACACAAGTTACCGAAACTCGCTGACACTTACGTCACTCTGACAGAAAAGTCAATTAACTTACACTAGCAATGCGGAATAGTGAGCGATATTACGTTGCTTTTGGTGGTAATATTAGATTAAAAATAATTTATTGGACTTTAACGCGTTTCACCACGGTGACGCCATTTTCGGTATAAAAAAAAATCAAAATTTTCTCAGTTTTTGCCGAATTGCACGATAACATGGAGTATGACAGATCGTCTGACAAATGAGATGAGATGGAGGAATGTGCTGCTGCTGTAGTAATAATAGCAAGTAAGCCAAAAATACGGTATGGGGTTCACGAAATAAATAAACAACGTTTAAAATTCGGTGCGTTCCATAACTTGGTTCATGAGTTGGAATTAGACATATCTACAAAGAATAATTTGAGCACCTGCACGTCAAAACACGCGTCGCTAGAGTTTGGGAAGATAGATCCTTCAGACGGCGTCCCAGGTCGTGTGGGGTAGCGTCGCATGTAGTATTTCAAGTGGATACGGAGTTTATTTAAATAGCCGATGTATTTATGCACAGACTTTTGTCGGATAACGTGACGTGGCGTGGAGCAGCGTAGGGTGTACTTAGTGGGTTCTCAGTTAGCTTTAGATTTATAATTGTTGGTACTTGCTTAGTAACCGAATAGGCTATTAATGCTACGTAGCGGGGACTCCTGAAATTATTATGACCAGCTCTCTGGTCGTGGCAGGAGTTTCGTTTTCCTTTTTTGACTGATTTTTGTTAGATTGGGCCGATTGATGCATTTGATTGCCACAAGATGTCGCTCTACGTTACATCTAACCATGATCGATTGGTTGTAAATACAAATATGTTTATATTTGAAAGACCTTTGGAGGAAATCTGTATATTTTAAAAATTCTGAAAAGTTATAACTTTGAATTCGTATCTAAAAAAATGATTCGAGACTTTATATTTACATAGTTTCTCATGTACCAACTAGTTGTATAAGCAATCGTTAGTGTATTGCTAAAACTAGTACATTACTGCCTTGGGAAATTTAGGTATAATGTATATTTTGTAAACATGAATAGCGAACGAAACAGCTTGTCTATGAGGTAACAAAAGGTATTTTAGGTAGCTTCCCCTAAAACTAACAAAAATTTAAATTACTTTTATTTCACATAGTCTTCCGCAAAGTCGTAATTTAAATGTAAATTAAATATTTAAAATTTAAAACAAGTGAAAATAAACTTTAAAGAGTAGACGACATTGGTATTGATACATTTTTAATGTGTTTTAACAGAATGTTATTCAACGAGTGGTAGAATCGATTTTTTAATGATGATTGTCTTTTTTTTTAACTTTGCCAACCCAATAAAATCTATTTTTTTTTTACTTTTTAAGCAATAAATTTATACAATATTCTTTGCGACTTTAAAGCTACGGAGCCACTACACAAATCTAAATTGTCATTAAAAAAAATAAAACTACTAAAAATGGAGTAAAAATGTCACTCTATGCATATAGTATATATGGTTATTAATATTATTGTTAGTATTATTATTATTAAACTTCCGTTCTTACCATACCAGCAGAAAATGGATCGAGTTGCCGCGGAAGTTGTTCATCATCTCCGCAAAAGAATAAAGCGCGGGACCGACCGATCCAAATCAGCGAAGCTGAAGTTGTCTTGTATAACGGATTCACAGCTTAAAAGTATCTGGCAACCTATCGATTTTTTTGTCACTTTTCAACCAGTATCAATCTTTAGGTTTTAAATTCTAATATTTTCGTTTTAAGTCTAATTATGTAATGTTGTGCAAATTTTAGGTTGCTACTTTATACACAGAGACTGAGAAGACGTGGCGGCATTGTGGCGTATATAAAAGACAGAAATATATTTTAGAAAATACGAGCTGATAACCTGATGAGTAATAGTACTGAGAATATTGTAATAAAACCAAAGTTAGGTAGCCAGGCTTTAATTGTTTCTACGAGTTATCGTCCTCCGAACACTAATTAATGAGTGATCTTGATGACATATTTTCAACTATATGTTCTAGTTCAGATAAAATTCTATGCCTTTATAAATTATCCTTTTTTGTAAAAAGCAATCCTTTACCTTTCTGCTCTGAGACTTGCCGATCAACTCAATTTCTTAACGAACCAACAAGTATAACGAGCACTATATCTACCCTGACTAATCTTGTGTTATTTATCAATAGTGACCTTATTTCTGAAGTTGGAACGTTATTATCTGCTGACGATATTTCAGACCACAGAATTGTACTTATTAACCTTAAGAAGAAAAGTGATAATATTAAAACTGAGATTATAACCTATCGTATTTTAAATCCAAATTATTTTTATGTGATCTAGAGATGCCCCTCTAGTTGTCTTTGATTCACGACAATGACACAAAAAATAAAATTATATTCATTTACTTTTCAAATCTTTGTTAAGCATACATACATACTTTTGTAAGAAGGGAGACACATTGAGCGAAAAGTACTTTACACTTTATAAGAATTCTCATGACCTTTATATAATCATTTAATACGATTTGGGACAGCAGCACCTGCTTATAACCTTTATACACCAAAGACTGCTAAGGCAGGTACATAACGATAATAATACTGCTTTATATCCGTAATATGGTATTGATTTATAGTACTTATTAGCACGTCTTATTGCCATTAAGAATTGTTTATTTGGCACTAAAACGTGCCTCTACCAGGTATTTTATAACCGTTAAAAATTGTTTTATATTCTTTATAAAACGTTATTATATTGGGTATGCGCCTTAGTGGCTGTGGATATATTTCAGTTTTATAAAAATGTTTATTTGTACTGGTACAATTTTATTAGTAACAATATATTTACAAAACAATTTACGAGCACTAAATGGTACGAACACCGACGCAGATATGTGAATACTTTTCAATTCCTATCTGTGCCAACCTAGTGGCAGGACAAGCATCAAATCTATGTGGACGCCATTGGAATCGGACTTGGAGGTATGCTGCAAGGTGTAGTTCTGTTTCACTCGGATCTGTTCGAAAATACAAGCCATCGGTTCTCCATCATGTGATTATGGAAAAGCCCCGTCACTGATTTATGTCCTAAAATTAGATATAATCATTTAGCCCTTAATATGTTTATAGCAATGTTCTATTTGGGCTTCTATAATGCTACCTATAAACCCGTTTTTATGGCGTAGAATACAAAAATATATTTATAATTGCAATTTTTGCACAACGTATTTTAAAATTAATTGAAAAATGATAGGGGTAAAATTCAAAGCCTTATTCCAAGACAAAAAAATTAAACGTATTTTCTTTGTATAAATAATAGATTATTTCAGAAAAACTATTCAAAAGCAAGAACTTACCTTAAAAGGGTGTAATCTTAACACAATCCGTAACAAGTTATTTTAATTTATCCTTAATTTTAAGTATTTTTCCGAGAAATCATCCGCCCAGAACATGTCCTTAGAGAGTCTGAAATACTCGTTGCAACGCGAAACGCGATTGTCATCGGCCATCTTGGATATGTTCTATAAAGGTACCAAAACGTTTTATCAAGGCAATCATCATAATGTGTACAATAAATAAAACGTTTTTTATTCGGTATATGACTCATTATGTATAAAATCGTTTTTATTCCCAATAAGACTATTTGATTAAATTGCATTCTTTATGATACTTTTGTTATAATGATTACTGCCGGGCTTTATACCCAGTACGTAGCGTGGTAACAATTCTGTATACAGTTCTTTAGAAAGCAATTTTATTTCAGCTACTGTTTGTTGCATATAAGTTATTAGAAATGGTATTACTGATATGATATGATTTCTAGCAATCCTGTTTCATTAGTCTATTTCGCTCTGTGCAAAAGCACTTGGCTCACAGTGTATTTTTTAAGCCAAAATAAAACATTTCGTTTCCCCATACACATGTGTCCCAAAATTCACCCCCCTCCAAGCTATATGCTACCCTTTGGTTCACCAACGATTTTCTCAAAAACGGTTGGTTGTATCAAAAAATTGCAAGGGACCAAAACTTGAAATTTTTTCATGCCCACTGGATGGTGTTATTTAATTTTTAGATGTATCGGCGGTAGCATACAATTTCGGCGATCAAGAGTGTAGATCCTTTGGTAGGTCCCTCCTCAATCGCTGCCACAATTAGGTTTACGCCATTTTTGAGGCAGGAATAAAAAGCAACTTTCAAATCTCTAAGAAATTTGATGAATAACTGTAGTCTCAGTTCAAAGTAATAAATTGTTAATACACGTTTTTCTAAAAGCAATAATCATCTTTATTAAATAAATTTAACGCCAAAAAGTTAACTCCAAACAACAACAAACCACCTTCTTCAGTCGTTCCAACTAGACTGCTTTTCTTTTCTTCAGTTGTCTCGCCTTGTTGCCTGTTTGTTGTCTGGTTGTTGCTCCGCATAGTTGCCGCACTGCTCACCATTCTCGAATTTCTTTTCTTACTAGCCTCTTTTCACTAAATGACAACCTGAGGCCTATACACCACGTGCCTATGCACATTGCCATTTCTGTTAACAGTGTGCAAATGCAATTATGCATTATCAACTCCACTCACATCGTCAACTTTGATTGAAGACAAATTCAAAGTATTAGGTAAACTATAAACTATTACAGAAATGTTCCCCACCGTCACTGCAGAACCTGATTGCCTTCACCTTAGTTTGGCCCGAATGTCCACCATCCAGGATATCATCCTATTCGCAACGATAGCGCCATTAGATTCATATCGCCTTGCAGGAATCTAGCATCGTTAAGAGTGGGTTCACTCTTCTACCACCACGTCAATTTCGGTATCTTCGCATAAACCTAACGCGATGCCTTGCAGCGTTAGCACTTGCCTCGTAATATCGCCACGATATCGGCCTCATCCAGAGTGATCGGTCTCATAAGATCCTCGAGCCGCTCCTCAGAACAGGACAGTTCCGCCTTACCATCCCGAACTGTCATCTTAACGTCTGGTGTAACTTATGCCGGTTGCACTAAAATATCCACTCCAGCAAGATCACACCCTGCGATAACCGCCTTGACATTAATCGAAACGCCATCTTCTATGATAGGTAATATTTCCGCATCCCGCATAGTACATGGCGCTTCGGCAAAACCTTTAAAATTTACAGAGAATGGCACAACATTATTCTCGCCTAGACTGTCAAAACAATCACGCCTTATGATGTTGCGTTCGTCACTAGTGTCAATGTAAACACGAATGCTTTCAGCATCCTTTGTAGTCGCCATTTTCTTATATTCACCCTGTATTGAGTCTATAAGCCTCACCTGACTTACCCTCGTTGAGCTGTGACAATTCAATTCAAAACTAACCTAAATTTCAGCTTTAAAACTGGGAAAAAGTACGATGTTTTGGATACGAAATCTTACCTTGGTTTCCCACTTAAGGTTAATAATCTTCCTTTCGGTGTCTTTGGCTAAGCATTTTGTTCATATCTTTAATCACCCGGTTTTGCTTGAATCAACTACCATAACACTTGATCCATATACAACAGTATTTTCGTGGAAATTTCTTTATGTTGGCTTTTTAAATTATAATTATCAGTTTTAGTTCAAAACTTTAGAGGTTAGTTCTATTTTTTTTTTTGGAATATTAAGTGGCTATATATCAAGCACGGTATTTTGAGGATTCCGCAAATCCGAGTCATAAATTCGAACGTGACCGTATGTCGAATGTCGAATATATTGGGCCTATTGTTTATTTGAGAAACGACGTTACATTGATTATTCAACAATAACTAAATTTAGGTAGGTACATCTGTTTTATTTCACTTAGTTCAAGCCACCGAGTAGTCGGGACCCATTTGATTTATTTCAATTTCAACCATTAGTATATGAACCAGTCTATTCCTCCCTCTTCTATTTCGGTTCAGGCAGTATCCCTGCCCAAGTACCCATGGTAGTGGTTCGCTGCAATTCGCCTATCTTCTTTTTGACATTCCCGCCTTTTTGTGACATTGTTGACGGGTGACACTTTTTGACCTTACTTGACTTTTGACGGCCGAAGTTGCAAGAAGCTCTTTCAAACCAGGACTATTCTAGTCATCTTCCAAAGATTTGGGATTGGAAGGCTATATTTTTTTGTCGCCCGTAGCTTAGCTTTGCTTTGCTGTGTGTATTTTGGAAATTTTTTGCTGCCTCTTGGGCGACAGAAAAATCACTTCAATGGATTTTTGACTGCGCATTTCGCTACTAGAAGATACGTTTGGCATACCATGCTGTTTTTTTGTGTTATCTTTGTCCTAAAGTGCCTTCTGGGGCTCTATTTTAGTCAAGACAACGGTCACGAAGACCTAGAGGGGCGAGGTACTATAGGAGCGCCCCGACATCGTTGGTTGAACTCCCAAATTTACCCTAGAGCCCTAGAAGCTCCGACTAGGTGAGTGTAATTCGCTTCTATCTTTTCATATTCCCTATATTGGTGCAAAATCCCATAACGAAACAAACCATGTTTTTCCCAGGTAAATGTGTTTTCTTGTTCTGCTTAACTTAGGGCCGAGGGCCTCAAAGCCGCATAAGCGAAATTTTTAATGTACCTCATTAATTTCAATTACTTTATGAAGCAACTGGTCACCTATGTTAGTTAAACCCAACATTGCTAGTTTATCAAACCTGCAACCTGCAGGCTGTCTTAAAGTAATATCGAGACAATAAAGCACTTTAAAATAAAGAATTTCCTATTTCCTTTTTAGTTTGCTGTATACTGTCAATGCGATGTAATCTATGACAGAGATTTGATTAATAATTTATTCGTCATGACCCTGCAATTTTTGATTAACTTAATAAATTATTTAAAGTTACTCTCTATAAATGCAAATTTTACTAACCAATCAGTTAATAGAAGCATATTTTACTAGTACTAATATGTTGATTGTATACACTGAGTAGTTATCACAGTAAATATTACTTTAGTATATGTTGTTAACTGTCAAAAATGTTTCGTATTAAATCTTTTTTTGGTTAAATTTATAACTATAACGAACAAAACGATTATACATTTAATCAATGTAACTAAATTAATTTTTACTTAACATAAAAGAGTTAAAATAACTATTTTAAGTTAGTTTTGATTTATTAAGGTTGACTATGATATTTTTCGATTAGCACGGTTAGGATTTTTAACGGTGTACACAATGAAAAATTTAATGGACTAATCAAAGTTAAACAAAGTTACTGACAATTGCAGTATAAGCATCATATTATATCATATTACTTAATACTTATTAAGCAGCATGTTAATCAAAAGTTAATTAGGTGACTTTAAACCGTGAATGTATTTACATTTTTATATAGACTACTAAGTTTAGAGCCCTAAGCAATTTATATATATTTAAGTTATCTGTTTCCTACCTACTAAAGGTGTTCCACTACTGTCTCCAGCTTCATTCGTTTATTTTGTTGCATTTACTTTGTTCTACATAGCTCTATATAGTTTTACTTAAAGTACAGTATTACATGACAGATAAATTCATGCCATACCTGGTGACATATCTAATTATTTAATTAATTAAATCACTATACCGCTTGCTATTACATATAACTATTACTTTTCTACTGCGTTGAATAACTTACTTGAACAGATTTAAGGTGGCTTAGTGCCATGTAGTGTTCACAGTAGTTACTGATTACTTTTAAATTCATTTGTTGCATCCCGCTGATGTATTAGCTTGGTGCATTTTCTTTATCTAAAGTCTGTCAATACTGTATGGTGGCCTGCATTGTTGAATGATGGTAACTTAGTTTTGCTAGCTATGATTTATTTATTACATAATGTGTTAGTTTGCCCTAGTCTTAAAATCAGCTGCCTAGAGTTTAAGATAGTGCCATCGAGCTAATTATTTCTTTTATTTTGAATAATACTAAGGCACTGTTTTAATTATGACTATAAACATTTTAAGCTACTCTACTGTACAATCATTTCAAGTAATGCTTATAGAAACCAGTACCGCCTCCATTTTTGTACTATTTGATGCTAGCTCACGAATACACAAAATGTTTATGATATTTTTCTTTAATTGTACTCAGTTATGAACATTTCTAAATTATTTTATTTATCATTTATCTTTTCCAGATGCTGCTTAGGCATTCTTAATTTGTATTGATTTCTTTTAAATAATAGCACTATGATCTGATGGTCCCTCTTTAAGTTATTAGCATTATATCATGGTTATGTAATACCTTTTCTATGTCCTGACTTTAACATTTAGCTTTTTATATTGGTAAAAAAATATCCTGACGTCGCTTGTGCTATGGTGTATTTATATTTCTTTATTGGTATATATAGTTAACTTTTAATTGTTGTTGCAACTCTAGTACACAAGCGTATTTGTTGACTTTATAATTTAATTTTGTTTTGAGATTTGCTTGCTTAACTTAACTTATGTAACTGATTACTTAATTAATTAATCACTTCTTTAAGGATATTAATTTCGAAATTTTAATTTGTAATTTAACTTTATTCGTTTGGTACTTAACTTAATATGAAATTAATTTTCTTTCTAAAACTCAAATCAAAACTTAACTTGTAACTTTGGTTTATTTACATTTTACATTGATTAACCAGTTGGTTTGTTTTTCAAAATTTTGACTTGTAACCTAACCTGAACCTTAGGTACTTTAACCCTTTTTATAGTTCCTTTTCCCTGTGTTAATTTTGATTAGATTAATACCTTGTTTACTTATATAAATTTAGTTAAGGTAATGTGACCTTGCTAGTGATAAGCGGAAAGGAATTATCTTATTTTAATAGTAAGCCATCAGCTTAGGCTTTTTATTTTACTAGGGTCTTCGTCTTTCGTCTTCTTCTTCTCTGTCATCATTGCGTCTTCTGACGCCATCATTATAGTCAGCTTATGAGCCGCTCCTTTTGCAGCTACGCCTAATTTCAAAAAAGTCTTGTAGTCTCCTTGGCGCAGACTTCTGGAGTTTCAATGTTATTACAGACAAGTTTAGGTATAAGTACTAACAACCTTTTTAAATTTAATAGAGGCAGCAATATTTTTAATACTTGTTTTATTTATACAGCTCCCCATTTTTTTTAAACTTCTATTTACATGGTGTCAGGTTGCACGGTCTGAGGTAGCTCCACGACAATCTTGGAGGTTTCCAGCTTTTCCTGTGGTAAAGCTGGTTTGCGCTTGTTAAACCCCCTACTGCAAGCTAGGGCAATTGGCACGCGTGCTTCACGGTTGGTTTTGTTCGTATTCCCTGACGAATACTTATATTTAATCATTTACTCTTTTTCAATTCAACCAATTTAATTTTTCTTTTCTCCTTCTCTCAGTTAAGTACTTCTTTACGGTTTTGCTTATTCAGCGGTGCTCATCATAGCATCGCTGAAAAGTAAAATAAAATAAAATAAATAAAATTTATTCTATTTTTTTTTTATTTGGGTTCTAATTCGAAAAAAAAAACAAAAACTGATGTGCGCGTTTCAGAGCCTGACGCCTTGCTCCCACCAAAACCACCAGCTTTCCTTGAACAGGTATGTCTGTCATGTCGTAACGCAGCGCATGCACCTCATCGCCTTAGGTTTTCGACAATCCCGACTCATCAAATTCTCGATCTTCTGGGAATTTTAACAACCGGCAGTATCGCCGATGTTGCTGATGTTCCCTCTTGCTTCCGCACAGTGAGTACTGCGCCTTGTTAACACGAACCACGCCTTTTCAGATCACCATTGCCGCCCACTGAAGATTGTTGGTACCTGTCAAGAGAAGATAAAAGCCCAGTATACAAATCGCCAGTATTTTAGCATTTAATATGCTTTCGTATTCGCCTGTAAGTCTCGAGGCAGATCGTCTATCAAACACGAAAGCGCCTCTGCGCCTAACAAATCACACCTCTCGATCAACGCAATTCCATTTTTACCTTCGCCAGTGCTTCAGCACATGTTTATAGGAAAGAAGTTTTATTTTGACCTTAAAATACGCCCCTAAAATTTTTATAGTGAATTTTGAAACACCCTGTACAAAGGAAATTCTTACGGGTACATTAAAAAGAAACGAAAAAAGGGGGATAAATATTTACAAACAACAAACAATCAAAATAGCCCAAAAACCTTGGATAGCATTGAAAAATCTAAATATATTTAAATAAAGCTCTAATTCATTACATCTTCTCTTTCCAATCCTGAACAAATAAATAATTTCTTCTAATTTTTTTTAAAGCCCATTAATTATAATAATAATTGTGAAGATAAAACAAAAGTTTCTAATAAACATATTTTTGTACAACTGTCAAAAAAAGTTGACATTTTTTCATCGCTATCGATACGTAAACCTTTTGTTTTTTTAACAGTGAAAAAAAGACTTTTTTTCACGGTGAAAAAAAGACTTTTTTTAACTGGAAAAATGATTTACAAAAAAAACGATAAAACATTGCTTTTTAAAAAATGTATTGAATTTTTTTGTACAAATTTACTAATTAATTACCAACTACCAAAAAATCTCATTTGTTACAATAATAATTGATGGTGAAGTTCAAACAATTGCTTCCAATATTAATTCCCGAAGCTAGTCCACCTTGCTGCTGATCAGAAACGCTAGATATTCCTTGAAAAGTTGAGTCCACAATTGTATCAGTTATATTGATTTGTTTGGAAGTAGAGGAACAATTTAATTTATTAGAAATATCAATTTTATTACTCAAACTATCTTCTATATATCCTTCTGCTATGGCGGCAGATTTCCAACCACCGTGGCGTTTTATAGATGTCATGTTACCCCCTGCATTGGCTAAGAGAGTTGCAGAACTCCTCCTAAAACAGTGACCTGTGTAGCTCTTATGCAATTTTTTTCCCAGCCATTTTGCAATCAAGCTAGGAATTTCCCCTATTTTATTTATTCCCACATGTTGGTCAACACATTTTCCTCTTGAATATTTTAAAAAGAATCTCTTTTTGTGTGTATGGGACGGCCTTAGTACTCTATACTTGCGATATATCTCAATATAATCAGAATTTGAAACGGTAAACATTCTTGGGCAATAGGTCTTTGTATCCGGTATTTTAACAATCAATATAGACCCGGTATCTTCAATGTCATCAATAGTTACCTTCAATAATTCTTCACGGCGACAAGCACCGCTGATTACCAAAATTAACGCAACATACAATTAAAAAAATATTGAAATTACTGAAATAATACAAAATTTTGATCATCTGTACCTTATAAAGTAAATTTGTTTCATCATCAGCTTCTTGAATGAATTTATTAATATCGTCTCTCGATAAAACTTTAGATTTCTTCCCTCGGTATCCGACGTTTTTGTTCTTAATAAAAGGCACCAATTTTGAAAACTTCTTTATATCAATATTTTCTTTAACATTCAATGTACTCTTCAACATTGAGTAGACACTCCATAAAGTAGAAGGTTTTACAGTTTTTGATTTCTCCTCAAAATAGCATATAAGTACCTTTTCAGACACTTTTTGTATATTTTTCTTGCCGCACCATTCACGGAATTGGTTATAATTTTTCTCGTATATAAATTTTGATTTCGCCGGTAACATGTTAGCTATAGCCGAATTTGCTATATCGGCTATATCTGAAGGAATCTCGCTATCACTATCGTAATCTACATCGATTTTAAGTACTTATACTATTTATTTAAAAAATTGCAATAAATATGAACAGCTATCAACGTATGACAACAAAACAAGCAACGTGCCAACAAACCATTTCTATAGTAACGACAGGGCTGTTAACTTGATTATGTGAAATTATATGGTAAAATTTTTATTATAATATACAATTTTACCGATTAATTCAAACTTTCAGTTGTACAAAAAATGTTGTTTGTATTTCGTTTGTGAAATTCGTGTTTTAATGGCACATTCGAGAGAATTTTTCGCCTCGACCTGCGGTCTCGGCAAAAAATTGACACTCTCATATGCCATTAAAAAAACACTCACTTCACGCACTTAATACAAAAATAACTATTTTTCCCAAAATAATACATTCTCATTTTTACTTACAAGTGTTATTGGTATTTTAAATAAAATAAAACCAATGCATTGGGCGTTGATAAAATTCCCTTAAACATGATTAATTACTGCAGAGCATTATTTATTGTGAAATATTTTATTCACATCATTAATACTTGTATTAAAATACAATATTTTCCATATTAATGGAAAATAGCTGTAGGTAAACCCCTAAAAAAAATAATAACAGTAAGGATTCTTCAGATCTGAAAATTATGAGCATATTGCCTCTTATGGCAAAAATATGCGAGAAAGTTTTATTTATTCATTACGCAATTTATTGACACAACGATACACAACACTGTTATAACATCACTATGCCAAAGGGCTATTGACCGAGGTCCTGCTGCCCACATATAGGTTTAAAACATAGTTAGTTGCTATTATTATTAATATATTTACTGAATTACTACTTGTTAGTTTCCTTTACAAAAAGAAGAATAGAAGTAAAGGAGAGAATCATTATCTTGGTGCAGTCTCCTGATATTCCAAGATTGTTGTGAGTGGAAGCTATATGTTATAAGGGTTTGCTGCAAACTTGTTTGTCAATTCGGTCAATCGAAGACTAATTGGTAGGATGTTGGTAAGTTCATACAATAGCTCGTTTGGTGGGTTGTGCAATGGATTTCTAGGTTTTTTTTGTCGGTATACGGATTTGGGTTAGTATTGAGTATGCATATTCTAGCGTTGGGTGACAGATGTCAAAAAATTAAGTTTGCAGGTCATAAAATTATTATCAATTTTTCCTATGAGGAAGTCTTTGAATTTAATTTGGGCTCGATTCCTTGTTAACAAGGACCTGCTTTAATAGATTTTTTTAATATTTTGATAGCTACTAATACAGGGTCTTCAAACAATAAAACTAAATATGAAATTAAGAAAACTGCAAAAAATCTAAATTTTATAATTATTTCTTGTTTAGCATTAAAAATAAGGGTAAGTTTGTATAAGGTTGTCCGTTCGGAAAATTTGTAGTTTTTAAAATGTTACCAATTTAATATTTTTATATGGCAATTTTGCTGCGGATATTAAGTTTAATTATTCCCAGTTGGCTATGGCGGCGTTGGAAACAGTCAAATTTTAGAGAAATATGTGAAGAAGTCACTTATCATTTGGAAATTATTAATAATCATTCCGGGGCGCTTAAATTATAAAACTAAAGATTATTTAAACCTATTTATTATTTGCCGAGAATGTGATAAAGTTATATTAAGAACATGTGACACTTTTGCCATTCGATAGCCGCAAAAACTAAAGCCATCACAATGTCCTGTTAAACAAATTATGGAAAATTTCAAGAACTTTGTAGGGGGTGTTTGAATGAAATTAAGAAAACTGCAAAAAATCTACCTTTTCAAATGTAAACCCCTTTTATTATTTTTTCAGTAAATGTTCAGTAACTTGTTCATGGGCCGCTTTTCTTATTGACCTGGGACTTTGATTATTATTTTTCCTTACTTCCTTATAGGAAAAATTGATAATAATTTTATGACCTGCAAACATCATTTTTGACATAAAACCTTAAATATGTCAAAAACGCTTAAGCTTGCGCTACAAAATCTGCCTAAAATCTTACGTAGACCTCGAAAATGTATTATTATTATATATTATTATAACATGTAGAGTGTTCTATTTAAAATAAGCAAGTTGTCACCCACTTCTAGTATAACCGGAAGTGTCACCATATTGAAAATATTTTAGCCAGTATGCTTCCAGCAACATTAGCATACTGCCTTATTTTTAAAAGTTTTCTATGTATAGTTCTCCATATACCGGGTGTTGCATCGTCGAGCGGGACATAGGAAATCCCATGTAATTTTAAATGGGGTCAATTATTGGCTTCCCTAATTATTTTAGAGAAAAATTCTATTTAGGTTTATTAAAGAGCACTAAAACCCACATTCAAAAGAATAACTTTAGATATTTTTGATGAGCCCGTTTACGGGTTATCGCCGATTTCTTTTTAACTATTTCTCCTTTTTATGGCCCCGTATTTGCGGGCACCAGTCAAGGTAAAAGATGACTGTCAAATAAAGTTGTCATTTTGAGGAATATTTGAACATCTTCTTAAATCCTAAAGTTCTAACAATTTAATAGTACCTACCTATTAATTAGTAAAATATTGAAACATGTAAAATGTCATAATTAACCTTGTAATTGGATACTTTATTTTAGTTTTATTCAGATTAATTTGTACTTATAAATACACCTTTAATATTTTCGATGTACGAGTTTTTATAACAATAAAGCACACATTTCAAAATGACAACTTTATTTGACAGTCATCTTTTACCTTGACTGGTGCCCGCAAATACGGGGCCATAAAAAGGAGAAATAGTTAAAAAGAAATCGGCGATAACCCGTAAACGGGCTCATCAAAAATATCTAAAGTTATTCTTTTGAATGTGGGTTTTAGTGCTCTTTAATAAACCTAAATAGAATTTTTCTCTAAAATAATTAGGGAAGCCAATAATTGACCTCATTTAAAATTACATGGGATTTCCTATGTCCCGCTCGACGATGCAACACCAGGTATAGATCGAAGCGGTTCCCGGTGGGACACCCTGTATAGAATTCGTATTTGTTTCATAGAATGTTATTGACCGTTGGAAAGGTCTTGTATTGACGAAGTTGTTGTGGCTTCTCTAATCAATGGATATTCCACCTGGTGTGCCGCAAAGTTTAATTCTTGGTGCTTTGTTTTTTATTTTTTATATATCTGACATATTAAAGTCAGTAACTTGTTGTATAATACAGCCAGATCGTACTTAGATTTACTACAATTTTCGTCGGACTATGTACGAATAAGCACATTTAAATATTAATAGTGATCTAAATACTATCAATGTCTCATAATCGATTCTTGAACCATTTAAAATAGAAAGTTACTTATCTAATCTCTCTATCTTTGTAACAACATTTATAAATTAGTTTTTGTACTCCTTTGAAAATGGCTCAAAAGGGTCGAAACACGCGTGTCAGGTAACTGAATATAAAAACTGTGAACCAGAACAGGTAATTTTTATTTCTACCCATAATAAAAAACAGTTGCGTGAGTCTTTAGTGCTATCACAGTTTACGCTCTACGGGCGTTCTCTACGCAATTTGATAAATATCTAATACAAAAAATGCAGAAATCTTGTATTAGGTATTAAGAACTGTTAACCAATTACTTACATAATAAAAGAGGATACACGTTTGCTGATGGTAAATAGGAAATTTCAACATTTGATTTACACGTAAAATTATTACCTACCAATGTCGCAGCTCGGCCATACCTAAAAAATAGATTTATGCCTCACAACAATTTTCACTGAAGGAAAACTAGATTTAACAAAAACTTCTATATAGTCTATCAATCACTCTTAATGTACAATCCACTGCAGTAAAATTTCAAATGATTTAAATACAAATTTAAAAACTTGCTGTTAAGCAAGCACTAAATTAAACGTACACTAATTTAATGCGCGTGCTTGGGGGTTTTTCCGAGTGCTTTTGATAATGGTTATTATTTTAGTTCAGTGTTTATATATATATTTGTTATCTTCTTTTTTTTTATTATAAAACTTTTTTTTCGCGTCCTTGTGCCGTGTGGAGGTTGAGTATGAATACCTATGCTAGACCTCGCCCATGGTGGATAGGGTGTTTGATATTATTTACTTTTGTTCTGTTTTTTTTTGCAAATATATTTGTAGTAATTTAAAATTTTATATACTATTTCTACCTTTTTTTTTCTGTCTCTAATAAAGTCGCTAATTATTTAGCAATTAAATTAAAGCAAAATATTATAAACTTTAATAAATTGAGGATAGAAGGCATTTTTGATATAACATTTCTCATTGTATTTCAACTTTTGTTTGCAATATTTATCAATACCTAAAATACTCCGTAACCTGGTGATAAGTAAAGAAAATTATGTTTTATGATTGGTTACAGACTGGTAAGTAATTTATTTTATTTTCGACCTATAAATTAATAATAAATGATAATATTTTTTAAAAACAGCACAACACTGTAATTGCTATATCGACTGATGTCGATAGTAAAAGAATATTTATATAATAATGATATGAAATAAAAATAAATGTAACTGGACGAATTTTTGAAAGGAAGGGAGATTAATGGATCACACACATTTCTTTTGGGAAATGACATTCAATCAAATTTTTTGAAAACTTAGTATGTTTTAGCTCTTCACATCCCGATCAAGAGTTCCCATGAGCACAGCAATATCGTCCACTAGTGTTTCATATATATGCCGTGAGAGTTTTTATATTTTTTATTTTTACGGAAAATTAAAAAAACTTGTATTTTACATTTGTTAAACACAGACTGACCATCATACATGCATGATAACTTTAATATACACTTGTACTTAATTAAACTAAATATGTAGTAACCAGAAACTTATATTCAAAATGGTCAGTATAAGTAAGTAACTTAAACTAAAACTAAGATCTTATAATTCATATTTAGAAGTCAATGATTTAATTACTAAATAGGTAAGTTAGATATGAGTAACATTCCTACATAGGTGGTATGCTTCCCCGATCAGTGCTTTATAGCGGTGATTTTCCTTTTGCATACTCTGGGCTTAATTCATAATAGGTTGAAGGACATTTTATTAAGTGTCTGACCCGATATCCGATTTTCCTGCTGACTATAATAAAAAACAAGTCACACTGTTTTCAAATTTATGCATTTTGCGATCCGAATTTAAAAACATATAGTTGTTAATATTTATTTTCAGCCTTTTCGGAAATACGGAAGTTCCTAAATTGACTTCATCGACTATGCTTTCTAAGTGTCTCACCTCTTTAATAAATATACCTTTTAAGCTGAAAACCCCAATTTTTTACTTGGCAACATAATTTCCAGTGGCCGAGTTATTTACGCTATAATAAAATATGACAGAGGTCATAAAATGACAGATACGACGCCATTTTGAATTTTTTTTAATGAAAACCCTCATCAATAACAACACGAGTGAATTGTATTTCACGTGACTCTGGCAGGACCATCGTGTTTTACTATACCTTTTTATTTTCTCTATTCTTTAGCAAGCAGTCATGTGATGTAACAAGTTTTTCTCTTACAAATAGTAGAAAAATGAAACTAAGAAACACAATTCTAACTTTATAACAATAGTCCTATAATATTAAAGACCTAAATTAAAAATATTTTGCCGAAAACTTTTTCTGTTCTATGGTAAGTTGCACTCATTTTTCTCAATTTTCTCTTCACTATAATAATTTTTTAATAATTTTCAATACTTTAATTGGCTCTGTATTTATTTATATCGTCCCAAATTTTTTCTAACTACAGATTTAAACTCATTATACCTTAACGTCACCCACTGTATATTAGCAAGGCGAAGATGGATGCTCTCGAAACATGTTCCTCTTAACACTATCAAAGCTATGGTGACGTATATTAAGTTAGTGGAGAAGACTTTGTGCTTTATTTGTTTTTAGTTCAGTTACTTAGAAGTTAAAGCAACAGATATGTTGCCTATTATGCTGCTTTACAATCATTGGTATAATAATAATATGCTATTTAAATCAAAACAAACACCGACATGTTTTTTATTTATCTAGTTTATAGTCTAACAGAATTGATACTTGATGTCATCTACTTTATCTCCCATATGTTGTTTCAACGACACTGACAAAAAAAAACTTTGAAAAAATAACGAACAAAACGAATAACTGATCTTGTAAGTATGCTTTTTTTAGGGTTTCGCATGCGACATAAAAGCTTCTTAGAGTGGAAATCTTAAAAGAAACAGAGTGATTGGTAGGAATCCTCGAGCTTGGGAAAATAAATGGAGAGGTTGATGACTTGACAAAAGATAAAAAGCCGTCGTTAGTTTCTCTTTCAGGAGTACGTATATACAACCTGTGTCAGAAAGATTTCAGTGACTAATTATGATTTAATTTATAAGGTTAATTACCGTCATAGTGTCTTGTTTTGTTGTATACAAAAAATACAATGCTTATCATCTTACGTTTTATGATGCTCTGAAATAAGCGGTAAATGACATGCTCCTATTAAGATAGAAAAGTTAATGTTACGTTTCCTTACTCCCCAAAAATCATTATTTTTAGGACGCTTGATTTCACACACTACACGTTATAGAAAAATTATGTAATAATATGGTTTTATTAACATTATTTTAATCTGACTTGAAGCATAAATCTGATAATAAAATCAATATGTTTACTTCAGGGTCAGGAATTTACACCCTACCTCTGTAACAATTTAATACAGAACCCCCAAAAATCAAAGATACTGAAAATAAAATAAATAATAGCATCCACGTCTTATAATGGTACATGATCTTCTAAAATAGAGAATACAGCAAAAAAATGAATAGGATAATATAAACTAAATGAACATCAAAAATGAAGTGAATAATATTCTGAAAATTAAGGGATTTTGCACCATTGGTAGCTTGAACGTCTTACCAAAAATATCCAAGCAGTCTGCTGTAATAAGAATTAAAATATTAATTAATAACGAGGTACGAGGAATTATTTTATCAGCCCTTACAGTGACAACCGTGTGCCTTGGAAGATGGCATTTCAATAACATTTACTTAAAAACAATCAAAACGTTGTTGCTTATAGTTCACCCTTAGCTACCTTAAGTCAGGTGAGGTTGACCACTTTGTTTTCTACATTGAGAGGCTTAATAACCTTTCATACTTCAATATAAAATCCTATATTAAATTTCGGGGACGTTGTTTCAATTTTTTGGATTAGGCACGATCAAATGGTCCATAACATCATAACGTATTTTGTCGAAAAGTTTATTTAGATATAATGACATAGGTGATGATCTAACCCTCGAGGGGGGTAACAACAATTTGAAGATAAGTTTAAACGAATGATCTATGAAACTCTAATTCCGGCGAACTTCTCAGGTAATATAATCGCACAATTATGTCTTTTATCAACGTGAAAAATGTAGAAAATGAGACGGTTTCTACGCCAAAATAAGTCACACCTGCAGTACCTACACTGTTGTACACTATATAAATATACCCAGTTAAATGCGCGTTTCTATTTAGTCGGCTTTGTCGATAAGTAAACTCGATCGGCTTTTGCTATTCGGTGTTCTACAACGGAGTGTCCTATTTCTACTTATAAAATCATTTCAAATCGGCAATGTAACTTGAATAGTTTATGACGAGGATGTTTTTCTTCCTTTCGCGGCATTTGAAATCGTGGCCTCAAGAAGAAAAAACGCGATCTTAAGTCGACAAAGTTTAGCTATTAGTTATAACTTTATAACAGCCACATAGCTTCCATGACAACTATCGTACATTATTATATCCCCCTCTAACCGAAGAGGAGACCCTGACGATGTTTTTTTTTCTTAATGTTTCCGAAACTACTAGATATACAAACTTGAACTTTAGGTATTCTAGTAAGATTTACAGGCCCAATCGAGCTAATATGGTTAAAATGTCAATACTCTAAAAGTGACGCCAGAAATAGGGGAGGCCGAAGTCAATCTAACTTATCTAGGTATATTTTAACTCCGCCCTTCCCTATTTCTGTCGCCACCTTTAGATTATTGATATTTTAACCATAATAGTTCGACTATGTGTGTAAAGCTTACTATAATAGTTAAGCTTCAAATTTCAAAAACATTAAGAAAAAAACATCTTTAGGGTCTCCCCTTTGGGACACGTAGCTCGGTTTTGGGGGGATATAGGACAAAATGTTACATGACATTCGGACCCTGTTTTGACCCGATCTAGCTGATTGCTAATTATTGACCATACCTTTTAGAGATTTTTATTTTGTTGCTTATTTTACTGCTGACACGGAGCAAAGGAAAGACTGCCCCTAGTTGTTTGTTGTGACAAGACGGCCAAGGTAGCCAATGATTATACTTTTGAAAAACTCGGACACTTTAAGTGCCGGTACCTTCGATACAGGTTAACTCATTTAATAGACGATTAAAATAACCATGGTTTCCAATGTACCAAAACCTACGAATTTATACTGGCGTTAGCACATTCAAACCCCCTATTATCTTAATCGCACTAAGTTAGCTTGGATGCCATAGTGACATCATCCGTAACGCGCAAGTATAATATAAATTCTAGAGGTAAAATAATTAACTACAACTTGAACACAAATTGAAGTGACTGAAACGTTTTTAAGTAATACCACAGAAAATATAGGTACATAATTGTAGAGACATGGCAGCAAATTGCCCCCAGAAAAAGAGCTCGGCTGGCGGCAGCGGAGTTCTTAAGGGCAACGGCTCTCGGTAGGTTTGCTTGGACGGTCGCGGCGAGGACCGACGATACCCGTCGGGGAATGGGCGCTGGAATAGACTTCCAGGGCCGGTGTTATCGCGTGCATATTTTGCTAGCTAAGGCGTTTCGATTCGCATTCAGTGCTTATTAATCATTTTTTTGTTGCGGGCGCGGATACATCGATAAGAAATAGTTAGCACTTACGATTTTCAATATGGAAAATTATAAATATGTAAGAAAACGGAATATACGTTTGTCCTTTAACGGGAAAATAGGTTTTGCTAAGAGAAGAGAAAATGTAAAATTCAATTACTATATTTACGAAGATACTAAATAATAATCTTATGAGTAAGATTTCCATTCTTATAGCACAAATAAGGAGAAACCTGTTGTTATAGTAACACCCAGATGCTATTTAGTCACAAAAAAAAACAATACATTAGATTCGTTTTAAAAATATAACCCGAAAATAACATTCAAATTTCCGAGATAGAATAAGAATCCATCATTTTTTGCAAGACTTTTTTTAATAATTTTCTCAATTTCTTTAGAAAGTTTATAATAAAAACAAAAAGAATTCAATAGAAACAAATGATTTACGTATAAGAGCTTTTTTTACATGTCAACCATTTTTACTTTTAAAAAATCTCAGAGATTCTAATAATTTTCTTAATAGGCAAATGTTGCTGTTTTGTTTTTGTCTAGTAGTGAGTAGTAGGTAGGTACATATTTTTAGCCTCAAGGCATGCCGCATAGAGCCGGCATTTTTTGCGGAAGTTTCTATACAGAAGAAAGAAATGTGAACAATAATGTTATATTTGTGGCGCTTACTTTAACTAATACTGCGAATTTCCCTGTTAGGTACTTGTTTTCACTGGCACATTATAATATAGACATAATATTATAGTAATAATAATTTAATTATACAGAGTTATAAATATATGACTAAAAAAATCATTGCCAGTTGTCAGGGCCGTAGCTAGGCGTTACCCATGGGGGGGGTTTAGGTAAGAAAACTGTGGCAATTTATTAGAATTATTATTAAAATTTACGGTGGTTAACAAGGTAGAACTGAACATTCGTTGTTATAGGGGGGGGGTTGAACCCCCTAAACCCCCCCCCTTATCTACGGCCCTGCCAGTTGTGATACTAGTCCAACAAAATACTATGAACGTACCTAAACACTATTGTTGTGGTGTTTTCTTAATATATAATTACACAGACAGCATATCACTTTATTTAGTAGGTAGGTATGTAAATTTTAAAAAATTAGAACTATAGTTTTGAACGATTGTCGTTTTTAACGGACGGTTTGTGAATATTAAGACTCAAAGGTCTCAGACTGATATAATATTAGTAGTCTCTATACAATAATAGCTGCTAAACTTTTGACGTAGTTTGGGCATATTGCATTTATAATATTAAATTTGCTTGTATAATAACAAAAAAGTATATTATATGGGGACGAAAGGAAAATCTGGTGGAGAAAGACTTTTTACTTTCGTCCCCATACTTTGAACTCCACTTGAGCATGGGCTATTTCTTCAAAATAAAAATATATACATATACCTACAGTGTGTCCCGCTTTTCATAAATACACCCTAATATCTCATGTTATTAATAATAAGATTTTCTTGAAATTTTGGTGGTAATTGTTTGTTGGAGAAATGAAGTATTTGGCATAGTGAACATTTTAATTTACCATTGGCGTGCGTGCGGTGTTGGTGGGGTAAAAAAGGCTTTTTTTTTTGGAAAAGGATATTAGGGCTTATTTTAGATAACTGTTTCTATCAGATTTAGAATCAGCATCCCCAAAAACCCCTTAATTCATATTTTCAAAATCTCAATTAAGTGCCCTAATTACGATTTAGGTTTTTTCAAAATTTTGCTAAGATACGCGCGCTCTAATACCGCTGGCATGCTGACCTGTTTTGTTTTTAAACAAATTAAGCAAAGAGTGCTTTCAAACAAAAAGTTTTTGATTGACATTAAGTAATTCGTACGAATTGTCAATAACTGAAGCAGTGTTACGTAACTGTTAATAAGATGGCACAAAACCGAAGAGTAGTTCTCACAATTGGAGAAAAAGTAGAAATTATCCGCTTATTTGGTAATAATGAAAGATCTACGCGTCAGGTTGCTGGAATATTCAATGAAAGGCATCAGGATCGAGCACCAATTACTCACGATACCGTTGCCAAAATCAACAGATTGTTCGCCAGGACTGGAGTGGTTTTCAAAAGACAAGACCAAGGAGGTACAATTTGAATCAAAGACATTATTCAGACGACAAACGACCCAAATGGTAGTATAAGGGTAGTTGCGAGGATACTGAATTTAACGAAAAACAAAGTATGGAGGTGTTTGAAACGCAATAGGATAAGGGCATTTAGGTAAACCAAAATTTCTACATACTCTGTTAAATGGTGATTTTGAACGGCGCGCGGCGGTTTCAATTTCGCTTATGGTTGCAAGGTAACTATCTTAACGACAGATTTTTTCTAAAGAACATTATGTTTACTGGTGAGGCAACGTTTACGACAAACGGTGTGGTATCTAATAAAAATTGTAGGTTTTGGGCAGCCAAAAATTCGAATTGGGTAATTAATTGTAAAAATCAGTACCGTGAAAGAGTGAACGTGTGGTGTGGCATATTTAACGAACGAATTGTTGGCCCTTTTTTCCTGGATAACTTGACCGGACAAAATTTTCTTTATTTTTTACTAAATGATTTTTATGATTTTCTCATGGAATTGCCTTTAGCACAGAGACAAAACTTAATCTTTCAGTTAGTGGTGCCCCCGCACATTATTCTATGATAGTTTTTAAATGCAACTTTCCCTATGAAGTGGATGGGTAGAAATTCTCCTTTAGAACCATGCCCCTCCCCCCCCCCCCAGATCGCCGGATATTACCCCTTGTGACTTTTTTCTGTGGGGGCACTTGAAAAATAAAGTGTATGCTACTCGACCGCGTAATAGAGAGGAACTTTGCATTAGAATTATGCAAGCGTGTTAGGAAATTACTCACCAAACTTTAACATAAGAAAAGTGAATGTACCTTTAAGAAGAATTGTTGAAAAGCGTATTGTTTTAGAAGGTAGTTATGTTGAAAACACAAGAATCTAAAATAACGTAATTTTGTCAGCACAGTTACAAATAAAGAATTTATTAAAACAATACTTTTTTTTCTGCTAAAGTCAGCTCTCGAGATTTTGAAAATATGAATTAAGGGGTTTTTGGGGATGCTGATTCTAAATCTTATAGAAACAGTTATCTAAAATAAGCCCTAATATCCCTTAAAAAAAAGCCTTCTTTACCCCACCAACACCGCACGCCAATGGTAAATAAAAATGTTCACTATGCCAAATACTTCATTTTTCTAACATACAATTACCACCAAAATTTCAAGAAAATCTCATTATTAATAATTGAGATAATATTAGGGTGTATTAATGAAAAGCAGGACACACTGTATATTGTATATTATTATTCATTATGTTTTCTTATAAAACACAAAAGCAATAGAAAATATACTGTTGTTTTTTTAAATTTATTTTTGGTGTATATATAGTAACTATACCTACTTTAGTAAATATATCAAAGCAAAAAATAAATTTTATTCAATAATATATTATAATTACAATAAAATACCTAACAAACACTTAAAAAGTTCCATGTTCAAGGCGGGATTCGAACCCGAGACGTCTTGACATGGAGGTCGACATCGCGCCGTATTCAGACTTGATACCTACTGCACCGTTCGGAAGTTGAGATTTTATTTCGATTTACCGATGTTTAAAATAAACATCGATGTTATCAAACAAAGATCGAAACTAATCATCGATGTTAATATTTCTTTAAAGTAAAACATTATAAGAGATACATGCATATTATAAAGATTAATAACATTTTAAACAGAACCTCCTTCACCCCTACTGCGAGATGTGAACATACTTTTATCGTTTTTACTGAAAATCAGCTCTTTTATAAAATTTGTATATTCTTCTCACAGAAAATAAAACCAAAAACTACAACATGTAGGCATTGACAAACCCTATGAAACTGCTAATTTTGAAAACATCATTAAACTTATTCTTAAACACGTTTTTAATCTGCAGACACGACTAACCACCGAAAATTACATTAAAGTTTCAACATAAAATAATTAATAAACGCTCCAAAATCTCCGAGTCCGTCCGCATATAGTTGGCCCCGCCTTCCAGCGTAAAACGTGCGATTCCGGTAAGTTTCGCCTTGAAATCCGCAAGAGGTCGTTAGCCGACGGCCGTATTTTGAAAACGGAGGGAAAATGATTTAGGCAAACTTAAAATTTTTTTTCTTTAATTCGTTTAGTTTGGTTGTAAAGAAAATGGTAAAAGCCATGCCGATGCGAAACGTTTTTTACATTTTTTTAATAGTTTGTTAAAAAAAAACTGAGTACGTCGGCCCTAGGTCGTCTAAAAAAAAAGGGACAACGCATCGGCGTATATTAATATTTACCTATATACCATTCCAAATTTGAAATCTATTGGACTATAAATAAACTCACAATTCATTTTCTGCTATGTACCGTCCACAACCGTAGCCCTTAATACGATTTCAGCGGCTTCGGCGCCACGGTTATCCGCGAGAGGCCGTTAAATGGAGTCCGTGGTCAGTACCATGTCGCCAAAGCAACCGTTATATTCGTGAATACGGGGAAAATAGCACGTGCAAGTTTGAATAAGTAGTTTGTGAAAATGAAGTATATAAAATAAATAATAATAATAATATTTAAAGGTGGTAGGGAATGTACTTAACTAGCTAGTTAATAGCAAAGTTGTATTACCTGTAGTAAAACTGGAATAATGATAAGAATAAATATTTTTCAATAATTTATTTGCATACCTACATAATATAATATGTATACATTTAAGTTAAAGGTACTTTTGTCAGAAAATCTAGTATATATTATAAATCCTAATTCAAGACTAATCATATTAAATTGAAATAAATGTTCCTAAAGTTCGAATGTAACTTGTTCACAATGCAAGTAGCGTTTATTGTCTAGGACGTTAATTAGCAGGCAGGATAAATTCTATTGGTTTAATGGGTCAAAGTACACTTAACTTATATACATAGGTAGGTACATAATATATAACAAAATTGTGTATGCAAAGACTTGGCAAAACTAACAAAACCTGGAAATTAAAAATAATACCCATAAACCTATACAGGTACTTAAAAGTTTTTTTTAATCGGAATGATTTTATAGGGCACACATACTATATATACATAGGTAGGTACATAATATATAACAAAATTGTACATACAAAAACCATAAGCAAAACTAATAAAACCACCTGGAAATTAAAAATAATATCCATAACCCTATCCTATATAGGTACTGAAAAGTTCTTTTTAATCGGATTGAGTTGCCGTTATTACAAAAATCAGATCGATTCAGATCACTTTACGACGTACTTACGTTGTTTAATTCTTCTTGATTGCTAGGTCGCATAAAGACCCCTAAAGTGAATCGGCAGATTGATTCGATCAATTTCAATCGAATTCATTTAGAAATTTTCATAAAACAACTAATTTATTGTTTTTCTTAGAAATAAACCATTTAAATATTTATTTGAAAAGTGGCTCAATTTGAAATTATATTTGTAATATTATATAAAGTGTACCAAAATATTTCCAATGTAAAGGCACAGAAACTTTGCGTAAAAGTTTTTATTCTGTGTGGTAAAGGTGTTAATCCCGCAAATTAATTTTAATTTTGAGTAAACGAGAAATCGAGGGACGAGTGTAGGTAATCGGCAAATATGGGAAAAGTACAGGGTCTCAATGTTATTATTATATTTTTTACTATGTTTTCTATTTCTTTATTGGGTACTTTTAAATATAATTCAGTTCTTCCTTCAAAATTTTTATTTAATGAAAATAAATGAGTAGGGTTTGTAAGGGAAATGTTGGGTGTTTAAAAACGGGTAACGTAGTAACTAAAATTAAATTTATCACAAACTGTTTTGATTAAGTAGCCTGCATAATAAACTACAGCACACTCTTGTAATAAAATTTCAGTGTGGGATGTTGTGTCTTTTGGTTCTACATTGTCTTGTTCAGATAATGTGTTATCGTTTGATCTATCATTGAAAAAAGCGTCTTGTGTAGTATGTTGCGAGACGAGGATTTGAATTTCGTGCTGCTCATTTGTATGGGGTATTAATAATTCTGAACTATGCAACTCTTCCTCACAGTTGGAGGGTTCTGGGTGACTTAATAAACCCGTAATTGTTTGAATTCTAAAGGACAGCCTAAAAGCCTAAGCGGTCGGATTTAAATTCCAACCACCTTTTTGACGGATTATCGAGAAAAAGTTCTCCAAAAAGCCCTGATTTAGCCGTTTTGTTAGAAGAAAATGATTTATTTCGTTTTCGCTTTCAAATAGACCAATTATTTAATTTATGGATTGTACCATTCCGTCAAAGCAGGGTGGCCTACTTTTGTTAATTTCGTTATTTGGGAAATGTTTTTTTATTTGGAATGTATTTTTGGGCAATCCTTTTTTAAGAAATGAGATTTTAATGAGAGACTTAAATATTTCTTTACTGTTTATAACGGTGCTCATAACTACAGGGTTTTGTCGCTAAGAGCACCGTTGAAAGGATTTTTTGAAAAAAGTTGTTTGCTGTTATCGATCGAAAAGATTGTTTCAGTTTAAAATAAAGTCTGCGGTATACAAGCCTCCTTTTTTCCAATCTGGCCAATCGATACACATGTTTCTATGGCAGCTGCCATCGACTGTAAAAAAGCTATAATGTCAAACTACAAGACATTTTCTCAAAATTATTGGGATTGATGTGTCGTAATCTTCGGTAACGCTCTAGCGGTTGTAGAATTTTTATTTGTTTCGTATGTTTTATATTTATATTTAATATTAAAAGAAAATATTTTATCTACCAGTGTAATTTAGATTTTTTTACTTTATGCTTTAAAGCAGAGAACCGTTTTCGATAATTTTTAATTTTACTTGTTTGGAAATTAATTTTGCTTTTTAATTTTAACGTTCTTGGCGTACACGGAACATCGAGTAAATATATTAAATTGTTTAAAAATGTAGCATCATTTGCATTGTTCCTGGTATCTTTATATTTTAGTTTCTTTCTAGATGTAGGAGAGTTATTCCTTAAATATCATTTTGAATAAGTCTTCGTCGGTGTAAGTACTTTTAATAACTTAGCGTCATCACTTCCATTACACTTTTTGGATTCGGCATCCTTTTTTAAATAAAACTTATTGGTTCCCCTATAATCACTCCCACAAAAATGTTTCTTGGAGAGAAGTTTTCGCTTTATCTCATCAGGCGATAAATTAAATAATTTTGCGTTTTCTCAAAATATATGCCCAAAGACAAAATTTTAATAAATTTATATTTTCCATACACGACCTATTATTTCTGCTACTTTTTATTAGTTTATATTTTAATGTTGCCAATAGCAGTGTCGTAACTAGTCTAAATTTTACTGAAGGCAAGTCAAGATTTTTGCGCCCCTATAACGTCAACGCCCAATAGGTGAAAAGGGTAAGATTATCTTATATTGGCAAGAATAATCCAGGAATGCATTATTAGTCCTATATTTTAGTTCGAATTGATATTTCAGAAAAATGGCTGATACTAGACATGCTAAGTCAACGTTTCCGAAACATTTCTTTGTCCTGGCCCGGTAATTTTTATGCTTCACCTTCGTGGCCCACCAAAAAATTTAGTGGTATATCCAATGAAAGCTTCTTTAAATGATTTTTTACTTTTTTATTTTAAAATAATAGTACTATACATTCCATTCAAAAAAACAAAACTTTTTGGGCCACCCTGTACAATGTAAAATAATTTTGAAATATGCGTCTGAGTCACACCTATTATACTACTTTTAAACAGTTTTGCTAAATTCTTTAGATTTCTCATAGTCTTTCATCCGATCGTCGTTTGATCACCTTGTATTTTCTAGACTAAAAAAAAAAACAAAAATAGTTTCTATAAAACGCAGATAAAACAAAGCGAGGTATTTAGAGGACTACCCTCAGCCACCCCTTAAGTACTACCTGTGCCGAAGAGCCTCCTAAACCATGCAAGGTATGGCATTATACATCAGCTAAGTCGGATGACCTAAGGGACCATTTTCGAACGTTTCCTTGGCGGGACGTTTGTTTTACCTCTGATGATCCATCCATCTGTGCAACAGAAATATCGGAGGTTATCCTTACTGGCATGGAAGCCTTCATCCCTTTCTCAAAAAGGTTCCCTTCTAACGGCAAGCCTTGGTTTACCAAAAATTGCGAACGAGCTGTTAAATCAAAAAAATATTTCTACCGACAATGGCGTAAAAATCCTACCGCCGAAAATCGTACCATGTTTGTTAACGCTCGAAATCAATGCAAGCAAACGATAAACCAAAGCAAAGGAGCACACAACCAGAGGATCAAAGACAAACTTCTTGAATGTCCTAACGGCTAAGGCGGTAGCTAAGGCCGTCAGTCAGAACTTTACCAAGTCAACCATTCCACCTCTAACACGTTCTGATGGCACTATTGCGACCAAAGCACAGGAAAAAGCAAACCTACTGGCGGAACTATTCTCTTCACATTCAACCGCAAATTTCCAGGAAGTACTCCACCGGACATTCCCACTGTAGAATCGAGAATGCCTGAGATTGTTTTTCGCCACCGCCATGTTAAACGAATCTCGAGGAGTCTTGACACTAAAAAGGCTTCTGGTTCTGACGATATTCCAGTCACCCTTTTCTTACTATACATTAATGATCTTTTGGAAAAAACTAAAAATCCTTTATATAGCTTCGCTGATGACAGCACACTTGTCTCATCTTTTACTTTGGATACTCGGACATCGGCTGCTAATGCACATCTCTATAGGCAGCAAGAGGTCTCACATCTCAACAAAGACCTGGAGGAAATTCTATCTTGGGGTGACAGTAACCAAGTAGAATTTAACACTAAAAAGACCCAGGCGTCAGTTTTTTCTAAAAAAGTTAATGTTGAAGAACCGGATATAGTTATGGCGGGACACTCGATCCCCTTGGCTTCATCAATTCATTTATTGGGCGTTAATTTGGATAGTCATATGTCTTGACATGGTCACGTTGCGGCCATTGCTAAGGCAGCCTCGCAGAAGCTTGGAGTACTTTTCCGAACAAAGAACCTCTATACACCCCAACAACTTTTGATGCTCTATAAAGCCCAAATTGGACCATCGCTGGAGTACTGTTCGCATATTTGGGGCTCTCTCCTAAACATACCCTGAGATTGCAGGATTCCATTCAAAGAAGAGCCATTCGCTTAATCGGTGACCATAGTCTGACAAACAACCTGGAAAGCCTTGAACATCGAAGGCAGGTTGGCGACTTGAGTCTATTTTACCAATATTTTCATGGCAACTGTGTTCAACTGAGGTTGCCCGCTTGATACCACCCAGAGCGGTGCATGGTAGAAATACACGACGAGCCACTGCAGTCCACCAGTACGTGGTTCAGCTCAGTGTCAGTGTCCCTCGAACGACACTGTTTCAAAATTCTTTCATCTGGAGAACGTCCTCACTCTGGAACGACCTCCCTGAGATCGTGTTCCCCAGCGAGTATAATCTTCAAAGATTCAAGACCAACGTGAATCGTTTCCTGCGCACACGTACCGCTCCCAGAGCGCCATATAGGATTTATCCTGCAGTGCTGTGCCTTATCATAAAAAAAAACCCTGTTCCACTTTAAAATCAAAATTTTCCAAAACATTTTGTAATTAAATCTTATTAATTTTGGTATTGCTAAAAAGCATTTTTAATGAGCTTTTCAGATAGGTGCCACAAGTGAGGTAGTGCCATTTAGGATTTAGGTGAGGAGGGTCATGCTTAAGGGGTGGGTCAGGGTGATTCGCAAAATCTCTCATTCTTATTTGCCCGCCTTTTTTAGAAATTATATTTTTTTTTTTTTATATATATTATTTACTATAGAAAATATACCTTACCTGCGTAAGTTTTAAAATTGTCACCCTAAAAAGCTTATCACTTACGTAAGTGTTAAGAACAGTTAATAATCCATATTCTGTACAGATTTTCATTTTGATGTGGAAATCTGAATAGTCTAAGACCAGGATTTTTACTTCGACTATCTCAACAATTAAAATACTCACATTAATTGCCTGCTGATCCACTGCTTGTAGCCATAATACATAAACAAAAACAGGAAAGTAATTAAAATGCGTATATCACAATAATAAATAATTATTCCGCTTTTTCTAAACTATGTTCTACAACAACTGGCCTCAGTTCTTAATTTACCTTAAATAAATATTAAAATAAAAAGCGGTGACAATAAACGTCTTTTATCCAAAGCCGCTTAAACAAGATGTACGCCGCCGACGCCGGTCGAAGCCCTTCAAATTAATAATAAAATAATTATTCACTTTTAGACAAGTCAAATTTCTAGCGATAAGGACGATATGACAACATCTTGGTTGATGGGATGGCGACATTAACGCGCTAAATAAGAATATATAGAATCTGCTCGAAAATTTTGGAGAACGAGAAAGAGAGTTATCGCACGTTCGCTTTCTCCCTATTTCTCAGAGTTCTGTTGCGTAGCTATATTTTCTGTAGTAATACTAATAACGCGGGCTTTTTTTATGCATAAGTTGGCATGCCTTTTCATGCTCTCAAATGCAGCAGTTCTGGCATAAAGGCACATTTTTAAACAATCATTTGTTTCAGTTCTTGCGAATTATTAAGAAATAAATTATGTTCTTCACGTAGAAGAAGAGAAAGTAGTCCATAATCGTCAAAAATGGTGATCTAGGGGGCAACTCAACTGGTGTATGGTGTATGCATACTTATCAACCGGTCATCAAGAATCTTGCCGAGATAAGCTATTGTATCCCGTGTAATATTTGCGGTCCTGCTTGAAATAGCCATGCTGAAGTTCATTATCGCATCGTGTGGTTCTTGAACAAATTCACTAAAAATGTTGCTTCTGTAGCTCTCTGCATTGGCGGCGAATTAAAAAAAACTGCCATCCAAACACCAATTTTTCGATCACGTAGTGAAGATTTAACACGAATATGTGGATTGTTAGTTCCCCAGATTCTCTTGATGTAACCCAAAAGATGAAACCACGCATCCGCAGAAAAAAAGGTTATGTTTAATTAATTAAATTATTGACCAACCATTTGAGATCAGGTCAGTTTTTAATTTTATCCCAGCAGTTACACCCTCTAGCGGGAATTGTGCAACTTAAAAAATAATTTCTAGAGATAGTCCTTTACCTGTATTTAAGTTTTATCATTAAACATATTATCTGATTCTATTATTGTACAATATGATACTAAAACGACTGGACGTGGCAGATTAATCCTGATTAGCGGTGCTTCCCAAGGTCCCTTTGGTGAAAAATGTGGTTTACACCTGTTTAAATAATAACAAGGGAATTCAATAATGGTCACTGAAACGCAAGTTACCATTGGTTAGAAGGTTACCATTTTCCACTATGTGTCTCACAGTTTTGGGCGGGAAACAAAATATAATTTGCGCAAGAATGTAAGTACTTTTCCAAAATGAAACTTCGTAATATCGTGTCCTCGAGCAAAAAGAACGTATGATACCTTTTGGGCGCTGTAGAATCTTTTTTACTATTAATTACAATAGACAGTCAGTGCAAATTAAATGAATCGCACCATAGTCATATGTTTTTGCCTAGTTGTATGTCATATCAGGGAAGAGTGTCTGATGATATTCATGATATTGTAAACATGTTTGCTACTTTTTTTGGTTCTGTGTATACTAGTGGCAATGAAGTGGTGACTGATGTCCCTTGTTGTAATTCTCCGGTGAATCTGAATAATGTTAGCGTAGGCTTGATGGAGGTTTTTAACAATATTGAGAGGGTTGGACCTGGCTTGGGTATGGGGCCTGATGGTATACCTCACATTCTTATATTTAATTGTAGATTTGTTCTTGCACCTGTTCTTTGTAAAATTTACAACCTCTCTCTGTCCAATGGTCAATTTCCGGAAATGTGGAAAACTTGCTATATAACTCCGATTTTTAAAAGTGGGATTAGGAGTGAGGTTGAGAATTACAGAGCAATTTCTAAAGTATCGCTTTTCAGCAAGATTTTTGAACGGATTGTGACTGAAAGAGTGACGGATGTGCTTGGTAGAGCTCTGTGTTTTGAGCAGCATGGGTTCCTGAAGGGCCGCTCTACGGTCTCTAATTTACTTTTTTATACTGAGTATCTGTCGGAGGCTTTGGAGAGGAGGTGTCAGGTGGATGCTGTTTACACTGACTTCTCCAAGGCCTTCGATAGAGTTAATCACGGTGTTTTATTGGCCAAGCTTGCGGCATATGGGATATCCGGTAGTTTTTTTGATTGGTTGCGGGATTATTTGACTGATAGGAAGCAGGTTGTCTCGATCAATAATGTATGTTCAATCGTGGTGAAGGCCTCATCTGGAGTGCCTCAAGGAGGACACCTTTCCCCACTTCTGTTTAATCTTTTTGTAAATGACTTGTCTACTTGTATTCTAAATTCTAATTTCCTTTTATATGCTGATGACCTTAAAATTTTTAAATGCGTTGAAACTCTGGAGGACTGCTTGTTGATGCAGCAGGACTTGGACAGGTTTGGCCAGTGGTGTCTTTTGAATGACCTAATTTTGAATGTTAACAAATGTAGCATTATGCAGTTTTACAGAATACAGGGTCCCATCATATTCAACTACAGTGTGAACCCTACTTTATTGAATAGGAGTAAGAGTGTTAAAGATCTTGGTGTCATGTTTGACCGTAAATTATCATTTAATCTTCATATTGAAAATATCTGTAATAAGGGATTGGAGATGTTGGGATTTTTGTCTCGCTCGTTGAGTGAGTTTAATAATATCTATTGTTTTAAAGTGCTATATTGTTCAATTGTCCGCTCTGTCCTGGAGTATGCTTGTCCTAAATGGAACCCTTTCTACAATAAATATATTGACATGCTGGAGAAAATTCAGAGACAATTTCTGAGGATTATTAATTATAAATTGAGGATTCCAATTGAACAGCTTGATTACAAACAACTTACGCTGATCTTAAACCTTGACTCACTTGAGAATAGAAGATTTTTATTTGATGTTAATGTATTGTATAAAATATTAAATAACAACATTGATTGCCCATCTTTACTGGAGCGAATACATTTTCGTGTCCCTCAAAGAGATACAAGAAGTTTGGATCTCTTCTTCATCCCCTACCATCGAACAAATCATGGATTGGCTTCCCCTATTTTTAATTTGACCCTAAACCAGTTCAGGAGATTATCTAGATCCTTATTATAAGTATGTGATCTGAACAGTTTGCCATCTTGTGTTGTATGTTTTGAGTCTGCCTAATATTTGAATGTATATGGAGTACTCTTATTGATTTTTTTTATTCATACAGTTATGTAAGTGTATTGTATAAGTCGAGGCTTGAATTTTGTTATCCGAGTAGCTATGTATGGAATAGATTAGAATTTTATTGTAAATTACACTTTTAGCATAGCATTGTAATAATTGTATAGTGTATGTCCTTTTAAGTCATCGATTGTTGTTAAACTTTATAGATTAACTTATTATAAATATATTGTAATTGGCAAGTCCGTTTAATAAATAAATAAATAAACAACCAGTTTAGCTAAAAATGTTGGTGAAAATGTATGACCATAATTTTTGAGCTATAGCCGCTCGCCACCCTTAGTGAATCACCTTGTACAGTTGTTTCTTTAGAGGGCGTAACTGTTGAGACAAAATTAAAGATTTAAATTATTTAAAAAATTGTCCTGTTAAGGTACTGTCTTGATAACATGAATGGAAAGCTTATTCATTTTTGGGTCAGTTTGGTTTTTTTTTGGTTTCTTCTGAAGGATCGTCGGAAGCACACCTTTTTATAAAGCACATTATGTATCTGGATTTCTCTATTTTCTCAAATAGAATTTTTCTCTCCAACACGAACGTCTTTCTTCTTGGTAAGCTAACCTCGCTGGATTTTAACCCTAGTACACTGGCGTCGCGGCTGACACAACTAAGTTTTAACAGATTCTCAAATACACAATGGATGTGTCAATGCAGATTTGAACACCCGCGCCGTATTAAGACTTTCAATCCACAGCCATGGGTACATGTGTTAGTGTGTCTACTTCCTGCTTATAATTCAATCAAATATGACTCCACCTTCTTCAAAAATTGAATGGAGTTAGCCAATACTTGATGGAGATCCATATTAAATTTGAAGAATGAAAATCTAGAAACACGTGATTAATTCTATAAATTTTTCAAAATTTTTTAAATTACATAAAAATGGTTTCCACAATAAAATCTTTAACTGACTCAGAGTTAGAAGACATTGTGCACATTCCTACGAGAGAGGGGAAACAGATTTGGATGATTTATGGCCGAATATTTTAGAAGTGGAGAGCGAAGATTACGAAAGCGATTATCAGAAAATGACATAGAACGAAACAAGGGCAAGTCTAGTAAATATTTTTTTACTTATAAGGGCAATTTATGTTTTATTTATGTTATTTGTAAATAAGAATATAATTTAATAATAATAATAATAGATATTTATTTCTTTACATTTTTTACATTCAAGAATTACATACAAAAAAAATAATCTGTAAGAATAGATAAATAAAAAAATAATCCTAGGCGTTAGGTCTTATAGACCTGTACGTAAAGGAATATAACCTTTTTATAAGCAAGTAGTAGGTTTCTCCTAACAGTCTAATAAAATTTAATTACTAGTTAGTAATCAATCACTTTTGAATGACGAATATAGTTATAAAGGCTACAGAATGTATAATAATAAATTTTAAAATACATAATATTCTATTACCTTAAAATCATATAATTTTGGACATAATATAGACTTAGAGTATTTTTATAAAATAATATTTCTTGAATTCCTGGAAGAATTTACACGCTTAAAAATAACAGAATTTCATATAGCAATAATATATATTTTTAATTCTAATATCTATCACAATGACACGCCTTAGTATCATAACATCGATTTGGCTTATCCGATTATAAATAAATATAAGAGTTTTCGATCTTCACATGATTACATATTATTATCTGAGCGAGTTTTGATTTGTTATTTTATAGCTCTATCAATAACAACTCAATCAAAATGATATATTTGGAATGTTATACCGATTCTTTAACACAGGTCAATAAATCTAGCTGAATTCACTCGTGTACTGAAATCTTATAATCTGACAAAAACACAAGAGAAGGCTATACGGAATCTGACCGAAATCAGAAACTAAAAGGAAATTAATGTATTGTTGGAGTTTTTTGGAGCTTCAGTTTCAACTCATATAAGAGTAATCTCATGTGCATTGCAATAGAAATAATGTATGGCATTCTTATAGTTTGTTTTTGACACATATATATATTAATGGTATTATGAGAATAAAAATAAGTAAATCGGCCAACAATAAAATTAAGAAACATTTTTTACTCCTATTGTTAAAGCAAGTAAGTGAAACATTTTGCCACCTATCTGCACTGCAGGAGGGTGAGAGCCCTCTGTAGTCAGAGACCGGTGAGGTGTAGCAACACGGAGAACTGGGCTAGCCACTAGTCGGGAGTGGTCGTGCGGTAATTTAGAAAGTAATGGAATTATGGGCGCCAGTAACCTATTTAAAGCCACAAGCTCCGTTCCGATGAGTACTCGGTTACAACATACCATCAAGTTACCAGGAGGTGCAACGATGTTCGGTAGTTCGCCAAAATTAATAACACAGAAGAGGAATACCAATGACACTATTTTATTGAAGCCTGTGTAAATTTATAGAACCAAATTTCATAAATCATATTACATACAAAATATTCATCTGGAATATGTACGAATAAACCTCGCTATATTATATCTAGAAATGATAGAGAATGTTTCACGTACCTGTCGTGATCACGGCCGGTTTACACGCACCAGGCAATATAGGGTGCAACCTTGACGAATGAAAATTATGGGTAATTAAATTAGTAGTATAAAAAAAAAAAAATACATACTCTAGCTCAATATTCAGATACACCAGCAATGTAATATATTTCTAGCAATGGCTAGTTCGCAAATTATATCAATATGTCATTGGCACACCGGAGATAAACTTACGTTAACTTCAAAACAATACATAAGGTATGTCAAATTAAGTCATGTCAAATATCCAGTTAGAAATACACTAGATACAATTAATTACATAAATACCTTTCTATTTAAATAACCAACTCCATATACTCTGAATAGATTTAAATTTAAGATAATAGTCTAGTGCGGACCTGCATGGACCAAGTATAAGGAAATATTTTCCCCCTATAAATAATTACATATATTTCAACTTTAATAATAAATTTAACTTAAAAATAGCCGACCAGTACGGACCTGCATAGATCCAACTACTGAATAATTAAATACCTTCTTGGTCAAATACTTCAAACTCTGTACTTTAAATTCTAAGTTACTAAACAGAAATAATAGTCCAACGCAGTCCTCCACAAATCAAATCATTAAATAACTAGATACCTTTCTGGTTAAATATCTGTGACGCTGTACTTTAAATACGGAATTATTAACAGGAATAATAGTCCAACCCATTCCTGCATAGATCAAACCATAGAATAACTAAATAAATACCTTTCTGGTTAAATACTAGGAACCTTGTAGTTTAAGTAAGAAATCTGATCCGGTCCTGCATAGATCAATCCGTTCTGAACTGCCACCAGCCTAGCCTATGGAGAAGGCTAGATCCTCTACAGAAAGGATGAGGGTAGGTAGATGAATATCCCCCGGGAACAGCCCTAAAATTTACAGAAAAAATCGTTGCTCATACCGCCAAATATATGTGGCCAGAAAGCTTGTAATACTTACACACTGTCTCGTGTGGCTGTAGATCTAGGTCTTGAGCAAAGATGAAGAGTTCAGTGATGAGATAATGGATTACAAAGTTAAATGCATTTTGGTTGACCGATAATCATATCTAAAAGGGATAAGCATCCACATGTAGTCCAGAATAATTATGATGAATATTCAGCAAGGAAAATAAAAAAACGAAAACTCATAAAACAAAACACATTGATGACTTACTTGACTGATCCTACGCCTTAGCTGACCGAAGTGCTCTAATATCCAGCCCTAGGCCGTAGTTGGTGACAAAACTATACACTATAACACCAACACTACTATTTTTGGATAAAAAAATCCCTCATCAACGAGGAGTGTATCCCAAAACACTATTCAAATCCCCAAAAATAGGCAGCAACTTCTCGCGTCCAGCGGCACCAGGAACCAAGTGTCGGAAGATGGCCGTCCTTGTCGGCACTACCCAGAAAGGTACTAAATTTAGCGCGGGAAACCTATTTAATTTTGATACTTTAACTAGTACTATTGAGAAAAAGTGATCACTAAAATAGATACTACATCGCCAATAACCAACGATTCCTACAATATTTTCAGAAGAATCCTAGCTTATATTGAGTAATTAATTTTTAAAATAACTATAATTTTAAATGATTTATATCCGGCATTAGCGGCAATTGAGGAAGGCGGAGCATAACCCACGATCCATGGTTGAGTTTGTTCATAAGGTCGTACCATTACAGTCTTTAGACATTGTCAAATATAGCTATCTCTTTTCTGCTACCTCTGAATATACACCGCGGTACTCCCGGATGATAGCAGAGCCCATCTCCTTGACAATTAGGTTACACACCAAACAGACCTTCCTCAAATATTCCTACGCGCGTCGCGCGTCGCCGCGATGATTGCAGTTGACCGGGTACGATTTCTACGGTACGTTAGTAAGCCCACAGTATTCGAAGCAGGTTCTCGCTTCGCAGGACAAAATTATACGGCGAGTTGCCAGAACCGGACTGAGAATCAAACCGTATCAATTTAGATCTTGCCCAATGATACTTTAACATTTATTAAGCAAATAAACTCTAGCTATATTACAATAAAACACTTAATATGCACAAATAGAAAATATCGATATCAATTATTTAACTAAATTTTGATAATTTAAAAATATTACCGTTACAAATCCCCCCCAACTTTAAAAGATTTTACCCAAAATCTTTAAATAGTTTAATCTTCATCTGGAGGATGAGACTTTAAATCCTTGATGTGCCAATTCCCACAAGGCTTGCCCTTACTATCTTTTAATTCGTAAGTCCAAGGTGATAATTTTTTAGATATCGTAAAGGGTCCAACATACTTCGGGGCCAGTTTTGCTGCAAAGTATTTTGAGGCATCCGAAAGAACGTAATTCTTACGCCAAACTAACTGATTCGGTAAAAGCTGTTCATCACGACGACGAAGATCGTACATCTTCTTATTCTTTTCATAAGCTCTACCTAATTTAATCTTAACGTCTTCATACAAATTCTTTATTCCTTGAGTACGTTGCTCCCCAAGTGAAGTACGATTAAAACTTATCAGCGTATCCGAAGTTTCTGTATCGTTGGTCTGGGGTAGTTCCCGACCAAACACTATAAAATTCGGGGAAAATCCTGTCACCTCATGAACAGCGGAACGAATCGCACTACCAACACTACCCAAGTATTTATCCCAATTCCTATGATTTTCTGATACGAATGACATAAGCATTGTTTTCATAACTCTGTTTACTCGTTCACAGGGATTCGCTTGGGGGTGATAATTGGCAGTAAATTTTATGTAGGTACCATATTTACGCATAAGTGCTCTGAACTCATTGGAGCGAAACTGGACACCATTATCAACAATAATTTTCGCAGGGCACCCAAAAATTGACATGACGTAATCTTCTAAGAGACGACAAACAGCTGAGGCTGTTGCCGAACGTAACGGAAACAATAAGGTAAATTTGCTAAAGCAATCCGAGACGACAAAAATGTAGGAATAACCAGACGTAGACCGAGGAAGTGGCCCAACAAAATCAGCGCATATAAGCTGAAAGGGTTCAGTAATCGAGGTCTGAGGACTAAGCATAAGGCCCGCAGGCGGTTTTTGTTCTGGCTTAATAGAAATACACACGCGACAGCGTCGTACAAAACTCGCAACATCAACTCTCATTTTCGGCCAATAGACGGTCTTGGAAAGTTGGCAATAAGTTTTGAATACGCCCAAATGACAGAGTGCAGTATGAGCTTCCTGTATCATTGGTTTCCTTCTCTCAGAAGGAATGACTTCTCGCCAATAATCCCCTTCTTTGGCTAATTCAGGAAACTTTGGTTTAACATATTTGAAAAGCCGTGTACCTGAAATGCGAAAGGTTGAGGATTTCTTTGGAAACTTAGCTACTTTCTCCAATAGCCTTAAGAACCATGAATCCTCAAACGTATCCATAGTGGTTAGGTTGTCAATAACTGGGACAGTCCTGGAGAGTGTATCGGGTACTATATGATCTTTTCCTTTACGATGAATTATAGAGTAATCATACTGTTGCATGCGAATAGCCCATCGTGCCAGACGGCCAGTAGGGTTCTTTAGGTTATTTAACCATACCAAACTATGGTGGTCCGTTATGACGGTGAATTTAGATCCTTCCAAATACGGTCGCAACTTCTCTATCGCCCATATTACGGCGAGACATTCTCGCTCAGTGACTGTATAATGTCTTTCATTCCGATTCAATGATCGGGAACAATACGCTATGACTCTCTCTCCATCAGGAGACTGTTGTTGACTAAGCACTGCGCCAATACCAAATCCACTGGCGTCAGTTTGAACAGTAAAGGGTAAGGAGAAATCCGGACATGTTAGAACCGGTGCGGAAACAAGACAATCTTTTAACGCCTGAAAGGAATCTTCACAGGCTTGATCCCATGTAAATGATTGTTTTTTTCGAGTTAGATTAGATAAGGGTGATATTAGTGAAGAGAAATTGGGGACAAAGCGTCTATACCAAGAGGCTAAGCCGATAATCCTGCGAACTTCAGTTACGTTGGATGGAACTGGAATTTTTAGGATAGCGTTGACCTTCTCCGGATCCACATGTAGTCCATTGCGATCAACGATATAGCCCAAATACCGCAATTCTGGACGGCAGAAATTACATTTCTCAGTCGAAACAGTTAGATTAGCGTCCTTTAAACGTTTAAAAACTTCCCTTAAGACCTCCATATGTTTCTCAAAAGTAGAGGTCGCGATAATTATATCGTCCAAATATATAAAAACATAATCTTCAAGAGCTGGTCCAAGCACCCTGTCTATAAGACGTTGCCAAGTAGCAGGTGCATTAGAAAGTCCCATAGGCAGTCTGCAAAATTGGAAAAGTCCACGTCCTGACACTGTAAACGCTGTAAGCGGCTTTGATGATTCGGAAAGGGGGACCTGAAAGTATGCTGATTTTATATCCAGAGATGACAAATACCGTGCATTCCGTAATTTATCGAGGGTTGCCGAGATATAGGGAATGGGATAGGCATCTTTTTCGGTTACATTGTTTAGCTTTCTATAATCTACCACGAATCTCCACGAAACTCCATCCGACTTCTTTACAAGAAGTATTGGTGAAGACCAAGGACTACAACTAGGTTCAACGATCCCTTCATCTAGTAGCTTATCCAGTTCAGAATTAATATGCCCCTGCATCACCGGAGAAACGGGGTAATATCGTTGCTTTATTGGCATAGAGGTGGTTGCTATATGGTGTTCTAACATTTTAGTACAACCAAGACGATTACCCATTTCTTGAAATACTTGGCTGATAAATTTCTCTAGTACTAGGGAATGTTCAGGTGTTAGTTCGGTTCTGGACTGCAATACTCCAGAGTTAACTGATGCACAGTGACAATCTTTAGAAGAAAATTCCCAACTTCCATGCCTTAGGTCAGGCACAATACCCATACGCTTCCAAAAATCAGCTCCTAAAATCAGGAGGTGCCGCAAGCTTGGTATAACAAGCACTCGCATCGCTCTCACACGACCCTCAACCTCCATCGGCAGCGTCAGAGAACCAATGCTTTCACAGGTGTTTCCATCAGCAACAGTACAAGTGATTTTATGATCTTCATTGAGTTGAAGTCCCAGAGATTTTATTAGAGACCATCCTGGCCCGCCCAGAATACTGGAAGAGGCTCCACTATCCAGTAAGCCACGCAACTTTAAGCCCAATATGTCCACCAATAAGTATGGTCGCTCATCGCCCTCAGCATGAGAAAAGATGAAATCGAGAACGGCTCGTTGGGTAACCGGCAGTGGTAAGTTATTGGTGACCGTCGAAGGTCGAGACATATTACGGTCGCTTAATGTCTCCGACTTCCGTTTTCCGAGCTTCCAGAGCATTTGGGACATGACCTCACGGTATAACCAGCATTACCACATCTGAAACAATACTTATTCTTTTTATCGCGGCATTCTGATGCTCGGTGACCAGTTGTCTTGCAATTCCAACAGGTGATTTCAGAGACATTAACCTCACTGGTTCCACTCGTTGAAGCACTGTCAGTGTAAACGTATGCTAAGTCTGGTTCCATCATCTTTTTATGTCTTGGGGGAGGAATAAAGTTTTCAATTGCTTCCTTTCTTTCTTCCAATTGTCTTCCGACCTCAATAAGTTGCTGGATAGTATCAACCTTTACAAGCCCAAGCTGACTTTGGTAAAATGGTGAAATGTTCTTCATTAGAACTTTTAGTTTTAACTGTTCTGTGGTCGAACATGTCAATCGATTGAACATGTTTATCATAGTCGCTATATATAGTCCGATGGACTCATTAGGTCCTTGAGTTCTTTGCTTAATCTCTTCAAAAAGACGGTCATTGTAGTCGCTGGGCAAAAACTGTTTTCTTAAGGCAAACACCAAATCTTCCCAAGTTCTAACTTGATCTCTAATAGAATTATACCAAATCTTGGCTTTTCCAGTGAATAAATCCGAAGCAGAAGCACACAATTGAGGTTTAGAAACATTTCTGGAAATACTCAATTCATGGACGCTCTCTAAAAAGGAATTTAAGGACATAGACTCGCCATTATATTTGAGATTCCACAAATAAACAGGTACTGTCTTAGGTCTGTTCATGGTGACAGGACCGCTTGCTCGTGGCATTGTAACTGACTCCGCTTCGCTGTCTTCACCATCAGAACTTTCCTCCTCTGTAGTAGTAGAATCGTCGTCTTCATTGTCCAAGCTGGTCGACGATAATAAATTAGCCAACTCTAAAGGGCCATGAGTTTGGGATAAACGTTTAAATCTCCTTGCTTTCTGCTGTACAGCCGAATGAAATTTCAAAAGCGAGACTATTAATGAGGAACGTTGCCCCGTTTCTATATCTCCTTTCGGTTTGCTACGATTGGCTCTTTCATAAGCATGCCATATTTTCGTAGAAATTTTGGAAAACTGTCCACTCTCGGCAGTATCCGCGAACTTCTTGACCAGGTCTTCAATCTCCTTAATCTTATCGGTAACGGCCTGACAATCTTTGGCAAAATTATAGGGATAGGTCGGATAAGTTAGAGTTGATCCAGCCTTCCCTAGTTTAAGTAACTGTCGAAGGGTCTTCCGCATGTCTGCCACAGTAGCAGCTTCTTCATCCACCTTTATTCCCCTGAAGGTTAACTCGTACACAAATTCATCTCGATCTAGACGGTTGATCTCCATCTTCATCGCCATGTTTATCTTGTTTATTTTTTTTCCCTTTCGCAATACTATAATATTTCAGACACAATTTTCAACTATTTCAACTATAAGCACTACCTTAATAATATAATCGGTATATTAGTACCTTAACACTATGCACACACAACCTTATTTCGTAAATAATTAATAACACAAACTTTAATGAGTGCCTCACTAATATCGATACTCCGGTAGTCGAGAATTTCACAAAGAGTGTAGTAAAGCACGCACGGCCTCGACATTAAATCAACAGGACAGCCGCGTAATCAGAAAATAGAAATACCAAAAGAATATAAACAAAACACTCGAATATAGAATCAAATCTAACCGATATTGTAGCAGAGGAGCATCTACCACCGTAAATATTCCTAACACACAAACAAAAAAAATTCTCTAAATTTAGGGAAATTTGAAAAAAAATGGCAACACTGTTTGCAAAAGGGCCCCACGTTGGGCGCCAAACTTGACGAATGAAAATTATGGGTAATTAAATTAGTAGTATAAAAAAAAAATACATACTCTAGCTCAATATTCAGATACACCAGCAATGTAATATATTTCTAGCAATGGCTAGTTCGCAAATTATATCAATATGTCATTGGCACACCGGAGATAAACTTACGTTAACTTCAAAACAATACATAAGGTATGTCTAATTAAGTCATGTCAAATATCCAGTTAGAAATACACTAGATACAATTAATTACATAAATACCTTTCTATTTAAATAACCAACTCCATAAACTCTGAATAGATTTAAATTTAAGATAATAGTCTAGTGCGGACCTGCATGGACCAAGTATAAGGAAATATTTTCCCCCTATAAATAATTACATATATTTCAACTTTAATAATAAATTTAACTTAAAAATAGCCGACCAGTACGGACCTGCATAGATCCAACTACTGAATAATTAAATACCTTCTTGGTCAAATACTTCAAACTCTGTACTTTAAATTCTAAGTTATTAAACAGAAATAATAGTCCAACGCAGTCCTCCACAAATCAAATCATTAAATAACTAGATACCTTTCTGGTTAAATATCTGTGACGCTGTACTTTAAATACGGAATTATTAACAGGAATAATAGTCCAACCCATTCCTGCATAGATCAAACCATAGAATAACTAAATACCTTTCTGGTTAAATACTAGGAACCTTGTACTTTAAGTAAGAAATCTGATCCGGTCCTGCATAGATCAATCCGTTCTGAACTGCCACCAGCCTAGCCTATGGAGGAGGCTAGATCCTCTACAGAAAGGATGAGGGTAGGTAGATGAATATCCCCCGAGAACAGCCCTAAAATTTACAGAAAAAACCGTTGCTCATACCGCCAAATATATGTGGCCAGAAAGCTTGTAATACTTACACACTGTCTCGTGTGGCTGTAGATCTAGGTCTTGAGCAAAGATGAAGAGTTCAGTGATGAGATAATGGATTACAGAGTTAAATGCATTTTGGTTGACCGATAATCATATCTAAAAGGGATAAGCATCCACATGTAGTCCAGAATAATTATGATGAATATTCAGCAAGAAAAATAAAAAAACGAAAACTCATAAAACAAAACACATTGATGACTTACTTGACTGATCCTACGCCTTAGCTGACCGAAGTGCTCTAATATCCAGCCCTAGGCCGTAGTTGGTGACAAAACTATACACTATAACACCAACACTACTATTTTTGGATAAAAAAATCCCTCATCAACGAGGAGTGTATCCCAAAACACTATTCAAATCCCCAAAAATAGGCAGCAACTTCTCGCGTCCAGCGGCACCAGGAACCAAGTGTCGGAAGATGGCCGTCCTTGTCGGCACTACCCAGAAAGGTACTAAATTTAGCGCGGGAAACCTATTTAATTTTAATACTTTAACTAGTACTATTGAGAAAAAGTGATCACTAAAATAATCTACTCTTTTCTTTTGAGACCTTTCATCCCCTCTTCTTTTTTTGACGTCTTCTGTGTGTCATCTGGTCTTACTTCCCCATAGGAAGAAGTCCACCGTTTTCACCATATTCCTGCAGCAGCACGGATTACAGTGCAGAGTAAGGCTTAAATACTAACCCCCATATTAGTTTTTTTTTCTTGAATAAAGCCAACAATAGTATTTATTTAACTTTTCTTGTTTTATTTATACAGCTCCCTCTGCACTTTTTTTACTTTTGCCTACGTGTTGTCAGGTTGCACGGTCAGGGCTAGATCCACGACCATCTTGGAGGTTTCCAGCATTTCCTGTGGCAAAGCTGGTGGCGCTTATTAAACCCCCTCCCGCGAGCTATGGCAATTGGCACGCGTGCTCCACAGCTAGTGCTGCTCGTGCTCTAATAAAAGATATCGCCATTAACCAACGATTCCTACAATATTTTCAGAAGAATCCTAGCCTATATTGAGTAATTAATTTTTAAAATAACTATAATTTTAAATGATTTATATCCGGCATTAGCGGCAATTGAGGAAGGCGGAGCATAACCCACGATCCATGGTTGAGTTTGTTCATAAGGTCGTACCATTACAGTCTTTAGACATTGTCAAATATAGCTATCTCTTTTCTGCTACCTCTGAATATACACCGCGGTACTCCCGGATGATAGCAGAGCCCATCTCCTTGACAATTAGGTTCCACACCAAACAGACCTTCCTCAAATATTCCTACGCGCGTCGCGCGTCGCCGCGATGATTGCAGTTGACCGGGTACGATTTCTACGGTACGTTATTAAGCCCACAGTATTCGAAGCAGGTTCTCGCTTCGCAGGACAAAATTATACGGCGAGTTGCCAGAACCGGACTGAGAATCAAACCGTATCAATTTAGATCTTGCCCAATGATACTTTAACATTTATTAAGCAAATAAACTCTAGCTATATTACAATAAAATACTTAATATGTACAAATAGAAAATATCGATATTAATTATTTAACTAAATTTTGATAATTTAAAAATATTACCGTTACAATTTGTATGTTATTATTTACAGTGTTACTTTATTTACATTTGTTATTATTTACAGTGTAAATTTTTTAAAAAATAAAACCATTTGATACCCATTATTATCTGTAACAATAGCTAATATTGGTTAGTGGATTTTTTCCCAAACGTCTTTAAATATATAAATATAAACTTCTTAAGTATGACTGAGAAATAAAATAGGTATCAAATTGTAAACGAATTTTTGGTGCTCTAAAAATCGCACATTTTTACTCGAAAGCTCACTTTTCTGCAAGACACGGAGCATAATTTAACTTTAGGAGGTTGGCAACACTAGTCTCGAAATAGTTTTCGACTAACTGTCGTACAGTGACTACGTACCAGCATGCTGCGAAACCGTCCCAATACAAAATGTAACGCTGTTTCCGACAGAGATACCATGAACAGTCATATAACCTTATATTGTGACTCCTTTCTTTAGTTATATCAAAGAAACTTATCTATAAGTTTCTTTGGTTATATTCATTACTGAAGAGTGACCTATTATATGATATGACAGTCTTTTCCAATTTTGAACCTACGTTTGCCAAATTTTTCATCTTTATATATTATTTTACGACTGTTTAGCATATTGACTCTCGGCTAATCCTTTAAAAATAAGTAATATTATTTAACTTGAAGAAGTAGTCCATTCTCAAAGTGGAGTTCAAATATAGGAAAGGAAAATAAAACACAAAGTCTTCCTCCACAAATTTAGTAATTCTTTAAAAATTAAAAATTTACATTTTTAATGTCTCGACATGTTTCGAGCGTAGCAACGCTCATCATCTGTAGAAATAATTTTGTTGCTGATGGTAAAAGCAACCAAGAAAAATAAAAAGAACCTTGTGAATTAACTACTTTAATGGAGCTTCGTTTGAATGTTTTAAAATTGATATTCTTAGGAGGTGAAGTAAAGATGACTATTGAATTTAAATTGGAATAATGTAACCTTAAGTTTGTTTTGAAAAGAAATGGGTTTTTGGGGGATCTAGTAACTTTTGTAAAGGTTTAGTGGAGGGAAATTCATTGGAATTTTTATAATGAGATTAAGATTGGGGGTGCATCTTTAATTGAAAATTAATGTTAGACTGCTATATTAAAGGGTTGTTATGGGGAGGAATGCTGATTATAGATTTTGGATCTGTAATCTGTCATCTGTAATTTTTTTTATGAGAAAAGGTTTTTTTTTTTGTTTTATATATTTTGTGGTGAGTTCTTGGGTAGTTCCTTAAATGGATTATTATATATTATTATCATTGTGGTTTTCTAATCATATTTCAACTTTATTTTTATTTTCTTAAAAAACTTTTGTACTTAGCACGTTTTACCAGTGGATGGTTATCTTGTCAGGTTGACAGATGTGAGATTTGGAAAAATGGAGGGAATATTAAATTACTTATATGTTCTTTTTATTTTTCTTGGTTGCTTTTCCCATCAGCAACAAAATTATATCTCCAGATGATGAGCGTTGCTACGCTCGAAACATGTCGAGACATTAAAAATGTAATTTTTAAATTTTTAAAGAATTACTAAATTTGTGGAGGAAAACTTTTTGTTTTCTTTTCCTTTCCTAATATTATTTAGCTTGCGACACTTTTCCATGTCGAATAACCAGAAGTTTATAAAATATTTGTTTACATGTAGTAAGGTGGCCAACCATTCTGATTGAATCAGAATTATACTGTTTTCGGGAAGTAAGATCTGATTGAAAATCGAAGGAAGTAAAACTGTTTTAAAAAGCTATTCTGATGTATTCTGTTTTTATACCTGCAGTATTATTTAATCCGTTGCTTCTAATATGAACAACTGTTGGATAAAGCACAAATCACGATTACACATTTAAACACTAAAATCATTAATAATATTCAAAAAAAGCATTTTACCACCAGATCAGTTCGACTTCAAAGCTCAAACTCAGTTATATATGTTTGCCGACGACATGGCGACAATTGCTACATCCAAGCAGCCATGGTTGGTAGTTTCGCTTCTGCAAAGACTTAAAGCTTCTCAAAATTCGGCTTATCAAATGGAAAATCCCTTTAAATGATGCTAAAATACAAACAATCTTCTTCTCAAACTCGAGAGTTAAATTTCCAACTTCCAGCGTGCTAGTAAATAACACCATAATAAGCTGGAAAGAAAACATCAAATATCTGGGACTATCATTCGACTGGAAGATGATCTGGAATAATAATGCAGATTAACGCTCAAAAAAGGTGAACCGACAGAGGCGTCATATACTCGTTTTTAAATTGACTCAGTAGAATCAACAATAGACAAATTCAATTTTATACAAGACAATAGAAATGCCAGCCTTGACTTACGACATACAGACGTGGTTCGCAATCAATAAGCCGCGCTTCAAAAAACTTCGGGTATTCCAAACCAAAGCACTTATAGTGGACTAGTACAGAAGGGCAGACGTGCATACTCAGGCACCACCAAATACTAGATGCAAATTTCCACGGGATTGGCAACCTCCAGAACGGACAACAAAACCCTAGTTAATTAAAAACAAACCAATTACAACGGAACAAGAAACAGAAAAACAGTAGAAAAAAGAATCAATCAAGACAAGCATATAAGCTCTCAAAATTCAAACAAGCCTAACAAGTTATGCCGAAGAAGCATTAATAGAAAAAAAAATTACTCCAAAGATAAATATTCTTTTTAAAAAATCCTAAATAATTATGTTTATCTTAAATTTCTAGTTTTGTTCTAGTTTTTTTTAGGAGAGTGGGTTACCTTAATAGTGTACTATCAGTACTTATCACATTAGGATTGCAACTTTTTAGAGCCTCTCATAGTTTCTTTTAAAAATTATTTTTCGTTCTTTTTTAAAAATATTTTTTTCGATTGCAGAAAGCAAAAGTCAAAAAATCCCACCACACTTATGGCAGGTAGCTATTTTACAAAACATTTAATATGATTTTCGCCATGTATTAGAGGTCCATTATAACCCTTCCTATAATCCTACGATCAGACCAAATTATTTCAGTAACTTCCTACATATTTCAATCATATCTGGTAGAGCTTAAGAGAAATTGGGAAGTGTCATATTAAAAACTGATGGAAACGTTAGTCAGAATAAAATGAATAATATAGTAAAAAGCGCAAACACACACATTATACGAAAAAGTGATTGAATCAGTGTGCGACTGAAATTGGCTCATTGGTCAGGATAAGGGTCATATCAAAAACTGATTGAGGCGTTAGTCAAAATAAAATGTTAACGGTAGAAAGAAGCGCAGCACTAGGTCTGGATAGCGTTAAAACATGGGTGGCTTAAGGCTTTATTCGCTATATTATATCAATTTCTAGAAAAAGGAGGCGACGTCATTCAAAACGCAGGCTACACTTTGTCCAAGATAGCGTCATATATAAGAATATCAATTATGTAGCGCCCATTCGATGCGCCGTGGCTAGAGACATAGTTTGTCATATTCATCGAGACTTTCATAGAGTAAAGAACGGTATAGTTAGACCGTTCTATCCACGAAGCACCAACACCGATCGGTCGCGCGATCATGCCTCTCTTTTCCTCCGGATGCGTTCTTTTTCTGGTTTGTACGCAACCAGCAAAATTTTCATATATTACGCTAGTTTGAACAAGTTGTACCATACAGTGTTGACTGGCCCAAGATAAAGAAAATGCACTACCCTAATACCACAATTATATAACAAAAAACTAAAGGCTTAAAAGTAACAAGTAACTGTCACCACTATATGGCATTAATCTCCCTTAAATCTGTTCAAATAGGTTATGCAATCCAATTATAAAGCAATGGTCATATGTAAAACAAAATGTTCTAGTATGCATGACTTCAAACTAGATATAAGTCATAAGATAATACATGAATAATTGAGTATTATACTATTAATTATAAATAAACAAAATGGGGTTCAGGTGCCCAGTTAATTCGTAAAGGTAACTAAAGAAAACAAAAAAAACAAGGTAATGTATTAAAATTTAGCTAATAAAATCCTTCGGCTTTAAGTTAGGCAGTACAGAAAACGTTAATCTACTTGAGGAATACACGGTTTTTGCATTCACTCGTGGCATTGGCACCAATATACATGAAACATTGAAGCAATTGAAAGAAACTGACCGTTTAGGAGCGTTCAAGGGTCCTAATATTTGCTTTCAAGGCTCAAGTAAAGGTTGACGGTGGGGTGCTCTAAAGGCTTTGGTTCCCGATCTCGGCAACCTTGACATGACTTGACTAAAATGAAGAAACGACGCACTTTAGAAGAGAGTTGACGAAATAATAGCGGAAACAAAGCAGGATAGCTTTCAAAACTTACCTTGAAATACCGAAAACGATGCAAACAAAATCCCACCAAGGATGCAAGCAAAATCATAAAAATATCCAACGTAAAGTAAAGTAAACTTCAGGTCGACAGAAAATATGGCCTTAAAACCCCATTTCCAATTAACATAATTTCGCAAATCTTGGATTTAGGGCCTGTTGCTTATTTCGCTGTTCAAAATCAAGTAATCGCTCAGCCGGGACGTGTGGCAAGTGGCGCAGTCAATGTAAAAAAAGTGAGCGAGAATTAAAGAAACCTCAAAAAGAAGATCAAACAATTTGTCACCGAGAACTACTATTACTATGCTCCCTTGGGCAGAGGTACCGCGCGCTATATTTGTCACCAGCAAAAAGACGAATGACCCTGTATATCTGCTGGGTTGCATACCAGAAGTATTTTATCTTTTTGATGATAAAATAGAACATCTCTTTGTTTACTCGTTTGCAGGTTTCTGATGTGATTAGGAAACAAGAGGATAATCTATAGTTTTTGAGCGAAAACTGACTTACTGACTACTAACTACTTAAATTGAAACAAAGAACCGTGTTAGGAATTCCCACGAAAATATTTATTTGTTTTACTAGGCAGCAAAGTAGTAGATTGACTGCCGAGGCTGATAGTTCATAGCCGAGCGTAGCGAGGCTAGGAATTCAGCTTAGGCCTTCAATCTACTTTGCTGCCGAGTTGAACATATAATTTTTTCTCCGATTGTTTATAATGATATATGTATATTGTATTTGCAAATTATTACAATTCCCACAATTTTTTTTATTTTTCTTGTAGTGATAAATTAAAACAAAATTTCATAGAAATCGAAATTGTTAGAACGGTTGGTTGCTATGGAAATGTATATGTCCATAATAATTATAGTTTGACAACTTATGAAATTTCTGCCAGTTTCGTGAAAAAATATCGGTATATTTATATTATGGACAGTGATAGCGACTTAGAAGTACTTATAGTACAATCAATCTGTTATGGAAAAGCGGGTTTACGGGCAAAAAATACCATAAGCGATTTTATTTCATAAATGGTTAGGGGGGCGGCATGTGATTAAATAGATGTGAATAGCTTAAAACCAAATTGTCGCCCCCCTACCTTGGGCGCTTGTGGGAAACTCAAAAAGGATTTTGACTTGATTTTCCGCAAAAACGGTAAGTCGCAGAGAAATATTTTGTAAACAAATATCGTAGAAAACGATATTCTTCACAATTTATCTCATGGAGTCACTGCGCTACGACTAAAAGTGCAGAAAGCAGAGGGCGCCAAGTTCGCCAAAAATCACTTTTTCCTTATTTTCGACGCGAAATATATTTTTTTGCTCAATCGCATAAACATACAAAAGTTGTAGGGCCCAAAAAATCCTATAAATTGAGTCCGCGCTTTATTTTTTACAATACACGGTTACGGAGATATAGCGCCTGGAAGTACCAACCGAATGCAGCATCATTTGTTTTATGTCCTGTGATCGTAGCATTCTATTGTTACATATCCTCACGTCTAATATGACCACTACGCTACAACTAAAAATGCTTTATAGGGGAAAGGAAAGTCGAAGTATTTCTCCACAAGTTTATTATAGTTATAGAATAGAATAATCAATATATCTACATTAAGGCGAACTACCAAAACGGTTCCACCCTGTGAATCATCGACTATGGGCGATTTATTTACTTAGCTTAACAGTGAACAGAAATTATTGATAGGAAAATGTAAATTTAAAAAAATGTTAAATGCCCTTGATATTTTAAAACAATTAGGGGATATATCTTGATATGGGGTAATAAGAACTCGTAGAATGGAGTAATATTTTCAAATCGACGTTAGAATACCAGTATAATGGCCTTATACAAGTATTGTTAATAACTAATTCTAATTGTGTTACGAGATTACAATAAAATTACCATTAACATTTTTTGAATGTGGGTCAAAACGCCTACCTTTCTGTGACGTCAATAATCTGTAGTTACCGATGTTATCAAATATGCCGTTTTTGCAATTTTATTACTCTAGTACAATAGTATATTTGTAGAGTTAAATGTACTAAATTGATTTCATGACCATGCATTATCAGTAATATTTTGATTAAAATTTGTTGATATTTTTTAAGCGATTTGGTAAAACAATACAATAATCAGTAAAAAATCAAACAATAAATGGCAGCCGGATAATTATTAATATTCGTATGGTATGTTCATTGCTTATTCACGGCAACTGTGATTTGATATAACAGTGGTATACTTAATCAGCATTTTTAAATTGAAATATCTCGAAAACGGCTAGAGCAAATATCAACATAATATTATTATATTTTTAGTATTAAAAAAAAATGCATTACATGTTTCTAAAATATACTGGATGTTCTACTTAAAGTTACCCAAGGTTGCATGTTAAACTAATTTGCCATATTCATTTGTTTTATTTCGTAACAGTTTCCTGCGATTAGTGTGCCAGATAAGGGTCAATATCAATAGAATGCTAAGACGCTGCATTCCGTTGGTAATTCCAGGCGCTACATCTCTGTAACCGTGCATCGTAAAAAAGATAACACGGACAGAATTTATAGGATTTTTTGGGCTCTACAACTTTTGTATTTATGCGATTGAGCAAAAAAATATTTTTCGCATCGAAAATAAGGAAAAACTGATTTTTGGCTAATTTGGCGCCCTCTGCTTTCTGCACTTTTAGTCGTAGCGCAGTGACTTTAAGAGATAAATTGTGGAGAATATTGTTTTCTACAGTATTTGTTTACAAAATATTTCTCTGCGACTTACCGTTTTTGCGGAAAATCAAGTCAAAATTATTTTCGAGGTTCCCACAAGCGCCCAAGGAGGGGGGGGGGCGACAATTTGGTTTTAAGCTAATCACATGACCCCCTAACCATGAATGAAATAAAATTGCTTATGTCATTTTTTTGTCGCAAATTTTACAGATTGGCTGTACCATTACTCCTCCAGAAATAAGGGAGGTGGCAAAAAATATTGAGTTAAATTTGTTGCCGGAGAAGCCTCGGATGAAATATAAAGGAAATTATAAACGATTTATGGATTATTGCATGGAGAAAAATGCGAAGACTTTTTCGGAGAATGTATTACTTGCTTATTTTGCTGGATTATCTAAAACAATGAAGAGTTTTACACTTTGGTCTATATATTCCATGTTGAAGGCAACTATGAATGTTAAATAATGTTTTATTCCCATCGAGAATAATCATTTTGCTGCCTAGGCAGGAAAAATCTTACTTTGCTGCCTAGGCAGGAAAAGTAATACTTTGCTGATTGATATGTGTCTGCAAAATTAATATTTGCTGTCAATCGGAGAAAACAATGTTATACGGATGAAACAATATTATAGTCGATACAAAAGCCAAAAATATGCACATGAGTTAGGTAGTTTTATACAGTAATAAAAACATAGTACTTTTCCCAGTTCTAAAGCTAACAAACTTAATATGCAACATACTTTAATATTAATATAGTTAAATTCTGTGATGGTATAGTGACAAAATCAAAATGTCACAATATGTTGCACCAGCGTTTGCACGGTGGCTGATGGTGGATCTTGAGTGTCCTCGGGAAAGTAGGCTCAGACCACTAAAATGTTCCTTTTTACTCTTCCAGAGGGTATCTCCATTTAAGTCCCTAATATAATATCTGAAATTGGAACATTATTAACAGTTTTACTAACAAGCAAAGCTCCACATCGCAATTTTGAGAGTTTACACTAACATAAATATCTAGGGTGAAAGCCCTCTGATTATTATTTCATATATCCAGGGGTTCTGCATCAGCATTATGTCTATTTTATTGCTTGTAAAGTTCCGGTTAAGCAATAAGCATGCTCGCGACTGATTTTGAATGATTTAGATTAACTTGGGGGCAATGAAGATGAAAGTTTAATTGTTGTGAACTAGACGCTGAGGCCATCTTCATTCCCTCTTGAGATCCTCGTGTTATGTATTCTTTTTTTGTTTATCTTGGACGTGTTTCCGTTCTTAAATTTTGAACCTTGTCTTGTCTGCTTGTTGGTACGTTTTATCCTGAATGATTGGCCTCCTTTGAGTAACAAGCTCCTTTCGAGGTTGTTTGCCTTGGTCTAAGCATTTCACCGAACTTATAACTGAGTTTGTAGCCTCTTTCTTTTAGCCCCTCGGCATATTTTTGGTCTACCGAGATTGTTAGCTCTACTGTGGAAAAGATGCTTCTTATTTGGCAATTGTCATTATATTAAGAGTCATGAGAAAATAACACAGACTTGTATACATTTTCACAGATGTTTTTAAGGTCGCTACCGCACCTTCAAACTTGATACAGTCGATAAAAAATAATTTTTTTTTGCGGTTCGTAAATTTAATTTAAAACAATTTACGCTAAATATTTATTTTTATTCATGTAGTTGATGAACCAGAAACCCATATTTAAACGTATTTACCGTGTACTCTAAAATAGAAAATTATTTAAGAGTTCCAATACTGTTTAACCAATAGGTATTGTTTCTGTTCTTCATTTGTGATATCTAATTTATTGTACTCCTCCATTAATGCGGCTCCCCACTAGGCAATATTGTCACCTATTAACAGGAACGGGGGTTGCTTTCGCTTAGCTCCTTGGCGAGTTCTAATGGTCTAACAAAGTGCTTCTTCCATGGAAATAATCAAACAACAGGCTACCATATATTCCATAACCGGTACATTATCATGTCTCAAGGGTAGCGGAGAGGGTCGTGCCAAAACGGTATAAAATTAACACCTTTAGCTTATGCAGCTGAAGGTGTCGTTACCGGTATTTGCTGGATATTTTATTCACAAGTACTGATGTTTATTTGTTTAAACTTGATACTGACTAACCCAGTGGTTTACGTTTGTAAAAGTGTGGAGCACAAAGTTTAGTTGACATATTTTATGTCCCCCCTTTGAAGAGCATTGGACCCAACGCTAGAGACATTCTGGTGTCTTCACTATTTCACGTACACAACTTTTGTAGAACGAATAAGTACTTTGGGTGTTTTATAATCGTCATGTTCTGCCTAAATCTTAACATTCTAAAGAAACGCCGATAGAATTCTTGTTATGTTGAGAAATCTGCAAATATTGCTGGAATCAAAATCTTTTAGACGTCTCTAACGAATGACATAACTAAAGTTATAAGCTTCATAGCATTATCTGGTCTTTTAACAGTTGCTACTCATTTCTCTGGCATTGAATTTTAGATAAACTTTTACTGTAATAATGCAAGTTTGAGGAGCCCCTTGGAATCATCTCGTGGCTGAAACTTTGTGAGCTGATTCTTGGCAAAATAATTTATTTCATTAGTTATATTTGTCATATTTGTTTTAGGGTAGAAGTATCAGACGTAGCAGTTGTCAAAGCTTACATATTTTATTTCATTCTCAAAGTACCTACGCGAATACCGTTTCATATACTTCAGAGCCGGCTAAATGTCCTATAGAACATATACAGGTGAAACCACTAAACCACTCCTATATACGTACGCGCAGAGCTGCATGCCTCCTATCCCGCATATCAATCCCGCCAGATCCGGCGGGTGATCTTAGGTGTTCAGTAGTTTTATAGGAGCATCAGCTTTTGACGGTTCGACCGGTGAAATTCCTCGAAATATAAAAAGCGCTGAGCTGAGCATCGTCGGCAAACGATTTTTATGACTGCTATAACTTATACAGTGTCACCACTAAACCATATGGAACTTTTTATTATTAATGAGGTTAGTTCAAATTCAATCAGGGCAATCGTTTTTGCTTCAAATAAGACTAAAAATTATATATTCAATTGTCACCACCTGTCATTCGGTATCTGTCAAAAATTACATTTTTGTCAAAAAATGCTGAAAAATGGCATGGTTTAACCGAATTTTAAAAATGTTATAAAAAGAAGTTGTTTCTAGTATAATTTTAGGCCTATGTACAGGGTCTTCCAACGAGGACTGAACAGGGGCTCATTTTTGAGCTTCCTTGTATTTAAAGAAAAATCCAAAATAGCCAATCGATGTACTTTTTCCTGCAGAATTCAAAAATAAAACCAAAAATTTATTTGAACCAGAAACAAAAGAGTTACGCTATGGATAAGGTGTTTTTTAAATGGAACATAGCTTTTTTTATACGATTTTTGGAACGAGTGATTTTTTTTTGTCCGTTCTGATTAAAATATTTAATTTTGTGACAGCTATTTTTATTAAATTTTAATGTTTTATCCAGTATAATTTAACTTTAACCTGTTTGAAACATACACTATAGGTAATAAAGGTATAATCACCTTTGAATCCTTCAAAGTCAAAAAATTTGACAAATTTACTATAATATTGCCGAAATAAAATATTCATTAGATGAGAGATTGCAGATTGTTATATTGTTCTACAAATGCCAAGAAAATGCAAGAGAATATTTCATTTCGGCAATATTATAGTAAATTTGTCAAATTTTTTTACTTTGAAGGATTCAAAGGTGATTATACCTTTATTACCTAGTGTATGTTTCAAACAGGTTAAAGTTAAATTATACTGGATAAAACATTAAAATTTAATAAAAATACCTGTCACAATATTAAATATTTTAATCAGAACGGAGAAAAAAAAATCACTCGTTCCAAAAATCGTATAAAAAAAGCTATGTTCCATTTAAAAAACACCTTATCCATAGCGTAACTCTTTTGTTTCTGGTTGAAATAAATTTTTGGTTTCATTTTTGAATTCTGCAGGAAAAAGTACATCGATTGGCTATTTTGGATTTTTCTTTAAATACAAGGAAGCTCAAAAATGAGCCCCTGTTCAGTCCTCGTTGGAAGACCCTGTACATAGTTTAAGATGTCTAGCGCAAAGTTGAATTTCTCAACATTTTTTCGAATTAACATATTTTTCTTATAATGTAAGTTGACTTAATGGATATTAAACTATTTGCTTATACCATACTCAATATTTTGTTTAGTTTGTATGCTTATTTTTTTACTATAATGCCTTTTTTTTTCTTCAAAATATAAAATTAGAGGCAAAAAAAATTGACAGGGGTGGTGCAAAGTTATCATAATTAAACAATTCTAACAGTTAGACGTCAGATGTTCCATTTTTTCTGATAGTAAATAAACGTACAAAGTTAAAAAAACTTAGAATAAAATTCGCAGATATCAGATTAGTTCACAATTTAAACGCACTTTCTTGTTATCCACAATAAAATATCAAGACAATTTCGAATTTTATAAGTACGCTATGGAAAAAAAAAGGAATTAAAGTGCCGAATAAATATAAGAAATGTCATAAGTAGGAATATTTTTGCAAGTTATAGTTTTCACTGTTATCACCAATGTTGTCCATTCAAGAAAAAATAGAAATTGTCTTAATTTGTGGAGAAAATATGCCTCACCGGCAAGTAGCTGACATTTTTAATGAGAGGCATCCAGAAAGAAATTTGCAGCATTTCACCATTTCAAGAATAATGTCAAAGTTTAGAGAAACTGGGTCTGTTCAAGATAATTTTAAAAAACCTTGTGCAGCAAGTAAATACGATGAAGAAGCATAAATTGATGTTTGTTTAAGTGTTATTGACCACGGTCAAACTAGTATAATGAAGATAAGTGATTCAACAGGGTACAAGAGGGAAAGTGTTAGAAAAATTCTTCAGAAAAATCATCGATCTCGGTCATATAAACCCAAGTTTATAAACACATTGAAAGAACGCGATTTTAATATCCGTCTAGATTTTCTGTTTTGGTATCAGGGTCAATACGAGGAAAATACTCTTTTCCATACAAGATCTTGAATGATGAAGCCACTTTCTCTTCGAATGGTACCGTGAGCTCACAAATTTGCCGATGGTGGTCTCAAGAAAGTCCCAACATTACGATTGAATGTCGCGACCAGTATCATTTTAAAACCAATGTACTGTGTGGGATTCTGAAAGATCAGCTTATTGGACCATACTTCTTTAGAGTGAACTTAACTGTTGTAAGGTACCTGACTTTTCTTGATAATGAGATTGCCGAAGTTTTGGATAACATGCCCTTACACAACAGACGTAACTTATGGTATCAGCTTGATGGTGCACCCATACATCAAACTGCAGTAGTGAAAGAACGCATAAACCAATTATTTCAAAACAGAGTTATAGGGCGTGATAGGGAATATTACTGGCCACCCAGATAGCCTGACATAACACCACTAGACTTTTTCCTGTGCGGTTATCTTAAACAGAAAGTTTATAAGAATCGACCGTTTAGAAATATCGAGCATTTGGAATAAACGATCAGACAGTGTTGTACATAGCCCTAAAACTATACTGGAAACAACTTTTTCTTATGACATTATTTAAAATTCGGTTAAACAATGCCATTTTTCAGCATCTTTGGACAAAAATGTGATTTTTGACAGATACCGAATGATAGATGGTGACAATTGAATATATAATATTTAGTATAATTTGAAGCAAAAACAATTGCCGTTATTTAATTTGAACTAACCTCATTAATAATAAAAAGTTCCATATGGTTTAGTGGTGACACTGTATTCGTTTCATAAACTTTACTCTCGCCCCAGAAGAAAGTTTGGGCACTGAAACAATCGAAATCCTTATTAGATGCGAGAATCGAAGGACGATTTACTTTGTCATGTCCGCTGGTACCTTCTATCATTAAAATGAAATGAAATGAATCTAAATTACACTAGTTATTAAAAATGTAAATTATGATGGATACGGATTTTACAGGTATATAAGAAACTACGATGTTATGCGATCGTGATATGTACGTATCTGTCAACAAATTCGACTTTAATCGCGGAGGGACAGGAACAGTCGCGCTTTGGTCAGAGATGTGATAACAATTTTGATCATACTTTAATATGCGGTAGCGACCTTCTTCTTATAATCAATTTTCTTGAGCCAGACATCAGTCTTTTGCTCTTGTTTTTTGTTGTAGATATCTGGTCGATAACAATTTTGAAAGGTCGTGATTTTGAATTTTGTATTTGATTTTTTTCTCATCTTCTTCTGTATTGGTCTTACGTGCTTTTCTTATTCTCTTTAATACATATCTGTATTATTTATCAGGGGGGGAGCCAATCTTTAGGGAATTTGTGTTTTGAGTTTGGTAATGAGTGTATGTGTGTGTCTAAAATGAGTCGATTCGTGGATGTACTTGCTCGCGTATGGTATTTTTTAATAATTTTATCATAAAAAGTTTTTAATTTGTCCATTCGTAAGTCCCTGTGCAGTACGTCTGTCGGTACATGTCTTTGAGCGTCCGTTATTATGCGTAAAACTGTATTTTGTAATATTTGTAATTTAATTTAATCTTGTTTACGTAGGTACACCGTATGTAAGTAGAGGTCTTATTATTGTCTTGTAGATCACCGTTTTCGTCTTGATGCTTATTTTGCTTCTTTTGTTTAATAATGAATAGACTGCACTTAATTGGCCTTGTGCCTTTGCAAGTCTCTCTGTCACGTTGTCGTTCCACAATAATTTTGTGTCAAACGTGAGGCCAAGATATTTAATCTTGTTCCTCCAATTAATTTGTGCATCGCCCATTCTTACTCTTGTTTGGGGTAGTTTTGTTATAGCTTTTGAAAAGTAAATTGCTTGGGTCTTACCATCATTTAGACAAAGTTTCCAAGAGTCCAACCATCTCTGAAGGAGATTGATATGGCGTTGCAGACAAAGGACTACAACCCAGGGCAACTTCGAGGTTGCAGTAATCGCAGTATCATCAGCGAACAAGTACAATTGGGTTCGCGGATCTCGCGGAATATCACTAGTATAAATATTGTATAGTGAAGAGGCTAGTGGCGACCCCTGTGGCACTCCCGCCTTAATGTTTCTGACGTTTGAAATTGTATTTTCTGATGATACCGCGAATGTCCTGTCCTCGAGGTATGAAATCAAAACTTTTACCAAATAATTAGGCAAACCCAACCTTATCAACTTTAATATGAGACCATTATGCCAAACTTTATCGAATGCTTTAGAAACATCAAAGAAGACTGCTCCCGTTGATTTGCGGTCGTTAAATCCTCTCAGTATGTTAGTCGCTAGTCGCGTTGTTTGGCGCACCGTGCAATGAGCAGCTCGAAATCCAAACTGCTCCGGTGGTAAAATATTGTTGTCCAATACAAAATCGGTTAACCGATTTAGTATTAGTTTTCAACAATCTTGCCAAGACACGATAATAAACTTATCGGTCTGTAGCTGACTGCTAACGTTAAATCTTTACCACCCTTTGGAATTAGTACCACTTTGGCTTTTTTCCAAGTATCGGGGAAGCAACCTTCTTTGAGTATAGCCTGGGCTATGTTTACTACATCCAAAGCTGTATTTTCTGGCAAAATGTTCAAAGCTGCGTTCCTAATACCGTCAAAACCGGGCGCTTTTTTTTGCTTTAATATAATGTAAAGCAAACCGAACTTCGTCAGATGTCACTTGCGGAATGTTACCTTCGCGATGATGCATGGTTTTGTACACTTGAATGGTCCTGCGTCCTGGTTACTGGGAAATTCACTGAATTGTTCGCAGAGACTGTCTGCAAACAATTCGGTATTTTCCTCTGGATTTGTAAGTATCTGGCCTGTATTTGGATCTTTGATGAAGGACATAGGTTTCTTCCCTCCCTTAATTAAGGAGCGAGTGAATTTGTAAATTGTGTTATCCTCGATTTTTAATCCTTCAATTTTATCAGACTAAATTCTAGATTATCTTGCATTTAATGCTGTTCTAATGGCTAGAGTCATTTGATTCGCCTGCGTTTTTATGCGCGGATCGCCAGTCCTATATGCTTGCTTTAACATTCTGTTTTTATTTTTGATCATCTGAGTAATTTCGGGTCCTATCGCCCCGTTTCGAAAATCTAGACGTTTTCGTTGTAGACGACTCGATTGTGGCTGAAATTATTTTACTAGTTAATTTTGCAACTGCTTCGTTTATTTCCACATTCGTGTGTATTGGTGGTAGATTACCAGACTCTTTAAGCTTTCTCGTAACAAGAGGCCAATTTGTCCTTGTTTTTGTAACGTAGCCATGACCTTTCTCTGCGGGATTGCCGCACTCGATGAAAACAGGTCTATGGTCAGAAGTCAGTTCAGTTATAACAATCGGTTGAGACAATCTATCAGTATCTTTGGTGAGGAAAATGTCTAGAATCTCCGGCAGTGAGCCCGTTTGGAAATGGGTATGCTGGATTGGCGGTAATATGTGATAATTTAAATCAAGTGACTTGTTGAATAGTGTGAGACCTCGCAAATTCTGCGTCCGGCAGCCTCAAATTCGGTGCTTTGCATTGAGGTCTCCTCCTATTATTGTTGATCTATCAGAGCTAAAGAGTTTTGCCAGACAGCCCTCAACAAAATTGACGTTAGGGCTGCAGTAAACAGAACCCAGTTTGACCCAACAATTTTTTGTTTTAATTTTAACGAAAGTACCTTCAAAATGGGTACAGTTCAATAAACCTGGCATGGCTTGCGCTATGATATTCTTTTTGGCAAGAATCATAGTTCCTTCCTTCGGTCGGCCTTCCCGATCATTTCGGAAAATACTGTAGTTAGGGCATGTGAAGCGTTCTCCCTTGAGCCATGTTTCTTGCACAAAAAGAATATCAATGCTGTATCTTTCAAAAAAGTCGATAATTTCGAGCTTTTTGCCCTTGATACTATTAATATTAATTGTAGCCAAGCTGAAGAATGCGACCTCTGTCTGCAAGGCCATAAGTGACTCAGATTAGCTAGTGTCGACAACATATCTTGGACTTGTTTCTGCATTTTTATTGAAACTCTGACAAAAGTGACTGCATAGACTTTTGCAAAATTACCTGCCCCGTCGACTGATCGCCGATATCTTGTAAAATGTTATTTTTGTTAATATTCTGATTTTTGAGGCTCGCGTTGTTTTGCTGGCCCCATTTAAAATTTGGATTTGAATTCGGTCTATCAATAGGTTCATTATTCTGCTGAATCGAAGTCGATGTGCGTTTATATTCTGGATGTTTTATACAATCGCTCGAATTTGCCGCATGATCACCGTCACAGTTACAACATTTCAATGTTTGTGGGTTTGGACATTCTACGGACATATGTTCACCTGCACATTTCATGCATTTTAATTGCGCCGTACATTTATGTTGGGAATGTCCAAAAATTTGACACCTATGACATTGAGTCACTTGTGGCCTAGTCCGTTGCGCCTCGACTTAAATTCGGATGAAATCAATGGCATTTAAATCATAAATTGATGTATTGCTTTTTGGCAACAATACTAGCATTAAAGGCATCGGCGAGCCGTCGGCACGCTTCCACCGAATAACTCTTGAGAGTGTGAAACCCAGATCGACAAGGTCTTCTTTCACCTTGTCCTCCGTCCACGTCTCTATAACGCCACGGAGAACAACGTGCAGTTCCTTCTCGTCCGCGAATTTAAAGGAGTGGTAGGGTATTTATTGTGCATCTAAAAACGACATAATTTTACGGTAATCAATTGGCGTGGGTGGGTGCAGTTTCACACCCTCAGTAATAGTGACAGCGTTACCGAAATTAATTTTGTTATTCGTCAAATATTTCGAGACTTTTGAGTAACTCGATTTGTCTCGTAAAACTATTGGAGGTACTTGAATCTGACTCTGCTTGATTACCTTGTCCTTGTCTGTGACGTTTTGAGATTGAGGTCGGTTATTAGTTTGTCTCGACTTGCTAGTATTTTTTGAAGTACTAGGTTTATAAATATCCAATTTGCTCGAATTGGTTGTTTTCAAAGTAGGAAAATCGAGTTTTTGTTGTATATTTTGTTTTTTATTAATATTACTAGAAATATCGCTAATGGCGTGTCTCTTCCTTTGTGATTTAACAACCGTAAAAGCCGTTTGATCGTCATTCTCATCATCAGAATTTAAACTATTGTCCTTGTCGGACCCCCCTGTCATCTCAACGTCCGATGAAATAATTTTAATAGTTTTTGTCAAATTTTCATTTTCAAGCATTTTTGTTTCATTTTTGTCTTTACTCTGAGTTGTGTTTGTACTAATATTTGGTGTAGTGTTGTCTTTTTGTTTGCATGTGTCGAATTGGCTCTCATACCTTTCTACTTGAAGCATCGGTTGCCGATTTTTTTCAACAAGGATATTTAATTTTTTGTCTTTCTCTTCTTGTATTTCTGCCACCGCTTTCGCTACAGCAGCATCCATTCTCATGCTCCACTTATTATTTTGATCCTGTAGTGCAGCAGCCCAGCGTTTTTCTTGCTGACGCTCTCATTCAAGCATTTCAACTCGTAGGGTATCGCGGAGCTCTTCATCTGAATCTCAAGTTTCTGTGTTGTCCGGAGGCCAGTTCTCCGGCGGCATGAACTCCTTTTGTGCATTTTTCGGATCACCATCCATTATAATCTATTTAATACTTGCTTTTACACGCTTTTTATCGAATTTTCTCTGGAGAAAAATCAAAAGGTAGTTACACTTGTCACTATTTTGAGAGCGCACGGTAGCGACCTATAAAACAATATTAAATATAATATTATTTGACCCAGCCTAGTTTTAACAGTGGGGTAATAAAATGGCGGGGTGCTTTGGTAATTTTTCAAGAGTTTATTTTTGGGATACACCATACTGTGGGATCTACTAAATTTCTTCTCAGCACCCTCCAGGAGGAGTGTTTTAGATAATTCTAAACCTTTAGACACCAGGATTCCTTGTTGTGTGAAGTCTGTGGCTTTATGTGAGATTTCTGAGTGCTAATATTATAAATTTAAGATATTGACACTTTTGAACATTTTATGATAATTTTACTTAATCTATACCCTACCGACTTTTAGACTTTTAATGGGCTCATTTACTAAAATTCATTCGATCAATCTCTTTTGCATTTTTTTACAGCATTGAGTCAACTTATAATGCCCTGAAAATTTTAGGATGATAGCTCTTTTCATACTGCATACTTGCAGCATTTGAATACAGTTATGAGACGCGTGACGTCATTCCACGGTTTGTAAGGTGAACAGCGCGACCGGCCGGCAGCGTGCTAGTATCTTTCGCAGTGTTTTATCATCCGTGCAATTACGTCACGCTTTTCATTCGTGCGGTGGTTATTATAATTAATTTAAGGGATTTAGCGTTGAAATAAAATTCAGGTCTGTTGGAGAGATATTATTTAAAGAGTTCTTTTTCGAAATAATAAATAGAAAAAACTGCCAAATGGGCCTAGTACAATAATATCAAATGTAAATTGCTACTTATATACCATTACAGGAATTACTTCACATGCAATATCTTATTAGTATAAATAAATATAATAAAGTAAGGAAGATACACATTATGTATAAAGATATAAAATAAAAGTTTTCACATTAGGAGACAATTGAAATAAGTGTCAACTGCAATGGGAATTTAAAATGGACCAATTTTAAGATCTCATTAGTTATTCATTGAACAAGATTTCGGGTTTTAGCGTTCTTCGTAGAATAAATTACCTAAATAATTTAATTTAACCTTTATCTGATTATCTTACACTAATGATTCCATATTTAAAATGGCTTGGTCCTGTTCTGTGTCGGTCATGAATGAATTTTTAAAATCTCCCAATAGGTATACAAGAATATTCTGGGAACATATTCTGAACATTCATTACATTCTCTACCCGGGGAAATTTACTCCAGGCTCTAATAGCTAGTTTCAACAGACTTATAGCAATTAAGACGTCACGTTAATCTTCATTTTCTTGCAAGCATGTAAACTTTTTTGTAATTAGATCACATGCCATCAATAAAACATTTAATGTTGAGTCTCAAACATATTAAATCCAAGGGATTTAAACGATTTATTTACAAACCTGATAAAAAGTAAGGATGCAGTTCTCCTTTTTAAGTTAAATATAAATGAATTTTTTTAATATTATACAAACCCATGCGGATACTAATATGATGCTATGATGAAACAATTTCTCGCAAGAATTGTCTTTAACTCATATGTTTCTTAGTTTTCGGTCGTCATCATTATCGACTTAGAGTAGGAGCACAAACAATGCCTTCAGTACTTAAAATCAATAAAAAAATAATAAGTATTAAAAAAAACTGAATGAACTACTACAGTACCTAAGACTGCTAGATTCCATCTAAAGAAGAGCCATTCCCTTGATCGGCGACCACAAATTGACAAATAACCCAAAAAATTTCGGAAACTTGTATTGCCCGCTTGATTACAGCCAGAGCGGTACACAGTACAAATACGTAACGAACTACTGCCGCCGCCCTATTTTAGGAATTAATTAAACCGTATTCTACGAACACAGACAACAAATCGTATGCGATATTGTCACAACTGGGGGGTTGTTTCCTAACGGGGCGTGAATGAAACACTGGCTATAAAATATACTTATATTCATAGTTATAATTTGGTTACCAGGTAGCCTGGAGTAAACCCAGAATGTCTCGTTGGGGGCTGTGCGACTAAAAGGCACTATTAGCCTGAGAGGCTTTAGGGGAATGTGGCCTGAAGGGCTTTACTTGAACTACGCCTCAAGAGGATCAGTGGACCGGTAAGGACCCAGGAGAGAGGCTTTGAGCCTATAAGACGTAAAAGCGCTTTCGGGGGGAACTAGCGAAGATCAAGAGAGAGGCTTTGAGTCTATAAGACGTAGAAGCGCTCCTTATGGTAAGGAAGGTGACCACTCGGGAACACGAAGGTGCCGTGTCCACCCAATGTTCGGGTATTTATACACCGAAAGTGCTGACTATTTGATAATTGATCTTGACATTGGGTGGCACAGTGGTGCGCGACCCCAACGCACAGTTATCTAGAGGTGTAAAAAGTATAATTATAATGTGGAGCCCGGCATTTTGTTGACATGCCCCCTTTCCGATAAGCGTTAGTCCCCAATGATTAGAAACATGCTTGACTTTCTTTACACTAGTTTAAGATATACAATTTGCCTTAATTATCTATTTATTCTTAGCTTCTTTGTTTCTTTCTTTCCTTTTCCGGTTGCAGTTTGCTTAACGTTTGTTAAGCGTCAAGTTTTGTGGGGTATATACTTCTAAAAACACGTAACACTAAACAGCATGTGGTAACAGATTGATCCAGTAGTGTCCCGAATTACTTTTTTCTTGATATCCTTGCATATAATTTCATAACAAAGAAAACTTAGTATTTGATTATGCATTATACGTCTCACGTTGTGCTACACACGAGTACATTGCCTAGCGTATGTGAAAACACTTCTTAATTATATTTAATTGTAAAATATTTAACGACACAATAACCCAATTTAGTACAAATAAACATTAACTCTGATGATGCTGATCGAAACAAACTACTGGATATAGACCCGCATTGCATACCAGAAAATTGAGTGCATTTTCTGTAAAGGCGCTGTGTGTTTTGAAGATCGATCCAGTATTATTCTTTTGAATCAAGACAAATTTCTGGTATGACGTCTAAAAGTAATAATTTTGGTTAAGAGTCAGTTCTCACAGTTAAAGGCGATGAAGATAGGACAACATTATTCTTCTGCGTTCTGTCTATTCTCAGATACATCCAAAACATCTTCTACATCAGCCGACGTTTTTAAAGTTGTAGAATGACCATTTAAATACAGGGTTCCTAGGGACAGTACATCCTGTGTGCTCCTCTTAGAAATAGTGACTTCACAAAATTCAACAGAATAATAATTTGAATATTTGTTGCGTATTGCACAGGGGTCAGATTTGCGATATCTTAACCACTGAAACTTTAGCCTATCCTAACACTAATCTATATTAAGGGATACTTTTCGGTAACTAATCAACCTCTAGCTACCCCTACTTGCTCATTTCATCACAAACTAACCCAAATAAGGTTTTCCAAAAAATCTGTTATTAATTAGGTAAAGCCTTTATATATATACAGTGCGTCCATAAAGTCTTGCACAAATTCATTTAAAATTCAGGTATTTACTTTTTAAAAACGCTCGGACACGTCAATTAGTACTTTTGTTTGCGCATTTTTTAACGTAAAATGTTTTTATACAGGGTGTCGCACGTATGAGGTATGAGGTCATCAATAAATGTGTTTAAAATAAATTTTCAAACGTCAATATTTCGGAAACCGTGATTTCCAGAGGTGTTAAGTGTTCATCATAGAATTCAAAATTGATATAATATACAGGGTGTTCCATTAAAAAAAATCCTTGATGACCTTATACCTCATACGTGCGACACCCTGTATAAAAACATTTTACGTTAAAAAATGCGCAAACAAAAGTACTAATTGACGTGTCCGAGCGTTTTTAAAAAAAGTAAGCCCCTGAATTTTAAATGAATTTGTGCAAGACTTTATGGACGCAGTGTATATATATATATATATATATATATATATTATTTACATTTGATCATTACATTTAAAAATTATACCTAATTTAAATTGTAAAACATCTTTTTTGTGCCTTTGGTAAATAAATTTAAAAATCTTTATTGCACCATTTTGTTCATTCTTGCCTTCTATTGCAAGTAAATGTTAGTATTTGGGTAGTTTAATTCCCTATCGTACTGTGTATTTGAGTAATGGTGCTCTCAGAAAAGTAGAGTATTAAGATGTTAATGTTTATATTCTGGAGACAAGGTTCAAGCTCTTTCGTGGATACAAAATTTGCTTTGACATTTCTACGATTTTAAAAAGGATTTCTTTTTTTTGTCATTACGAATCACTTTGTTTCAATCCTGAGGTAGAAATATTTCTTTAAAATACTTTTTTTGCTTTTCTATAAGCCTAAAGTCCTGGTCACATGGTAGAACTTAGTAGTTAGAGCTAGCGTCGGTAAAGATTGCATTAAATCAAAAGTTATGGTAGTCACAGAATCGTCGTTTTTAGCTAACCAACTGTCATTCTTAAGTCCATTTCTAGCAGATTCGGTCTTTCTTTGACGAAGTTCCTGTTCAGCAGAAAGAGTGCTTTTTATTTCAAAGTCCTCATAATTTTCATGTCAAGTAAGCACTGTTTAAATGAATCTGAAATAGGCGCGTGAAACAAAAGATTGAACTCCTTGTATTTTACGAATTACCCAAGTGGAAACTGGTTCGGAATTATCATTTTAATATAACTCGTATATTTTATTCAGGTTAGTTCAGGTTAGTTGATGTTAAATAAAATTTCTAATTTTCTGGCGCTTTATTGAATGATCGTCATTTATTTTTGTGTAACATCTCATTTATTTTATTTACGACTTTAATCTATGAAAACAGATTGTTAATCCAAAGTTTCCAGCTTATAGAAGCTACTAACTAACTCACTTTGTCTCTCAGAAGTTATTTAAGGTGACACTTATTTTGACACATACATGTGATCGGACACCCTTTGACATTACTTTACCCAAGAGACCCACATTACCCTGACCAACCGCTTTTTTCTTCTTGCTAATGTTTTTCAGTGACCCACCTTTGTTTTTTCCTCTCTTTTTTCGTTTAGTTCTTGGTACATCCGGGGTATTTCCGCTTCACATGTTTCACTATATGCTAGTTCTAGTACATCCTGTGCTATATTTTCATAATTAGATGGGATATACTCAGATCCAAAAGACTGAAATAGCTCTTCTTCACTCTCTAAAAAGTTAAATTAATACTTATTTTCTATGTATAATTGGGTAACTTAATGTTAACTTACCTTCACAGTAAAACATTTTTTACTCGTTGGGAATATAAGTAGCTAATGCCGTTCTATGGTTGTTAGTGACCTAAGCCACAGACGAGAACTCGCTTGTTAAACAGATGCAAATACAGATATTACACGTGACAAAATATAATAACCACATAACCTCAAAAGCGAAAGTGTTTTGGTGTATGGCATAATGTCAAAAACTGGGTATAATTAAGTTAGCGCTCCTTGAACGACACTGTATAAAGATTTCTTCCACTGTACACTGGAACTTCCTAAGATTATGTTCCCAACAAATAATAAATGCCTCAAAGATATAAAGTCAAATATCTAAACGTAATTTAAAAGTTCAAAGCGTATTGGTATTTCAGCCGAACTTTACGAAACGCAATTTGCTTAATTTAATAAATTTGCTACCCTAATATTTTCATGTTAAATTTATATATATTTTTTATTTTCAGATTTATACGTCTTATCCAGAAGAAAACGACGAAAGAAACGACTCTCTGGCTGAAACCGATCAATCAACTTTTTCAAGTTCCAACACTTCAAACAAGTTAAAGTTAAAAGTTGCAAAGGTCGAGAAAGTTTTACATACTGTTTTTCTGGAACATACGTTGGAGAGTCCGCCAATGACTCCAAGGGGACCAGAAGATTTTGTTCAAATAAAGAATTATACGGATGGCCACTATGTCACAAGACGTCCCAGAATACAAGACATTTTGAAAATAGCAAATAGTAAGTATAGTACATCGCTTCAGTCCGTAGCTACGCGGTATGCGTAAGGTGGAAGCAATGTCATACGTCAAGCTCCTTGATGGGTACAATCCATGACTGAATCCATTCATTATTGTTTGAACACATTGTATTAATAGTTATCAAAATATTATAAAAAATCTATTAAAGCAGGTCCATCTTAACAAGGAATCGAACTCAAATTAAATTATAAAGACTTCCTTATAGGAAAAACTGATAATAATTTTATGACCTGCAAACGCAATTTTTTGACATAAAACCTTAAATATTTCAAAAACGCTTAGACTTGGGACATGATATACAAAATATGCACAGAATCTTACGTACAATTTAAAAATGTGATACCATATAGGTTATTCCATTTGAAATAAGCAAGTTGACACCTACTTCCGGTATAACCGGAAGTGTCACCTTGTTGAAAATATTTTAGCCGAGTTTCCCCCAGCAACATTAGCATACCGTCAAATTTTCAAAAATTTTGTGCGTATAAGTTTTCATGTATAGATCGAAGCGGCTTCCGATGGGACACCCTGTATACCGCATTTTCTCAATATCCAACAAATACTGTGATTTTCACCTCGGTAATATTTGTAAAAGATACAAAAACTTTGCTGATGTATTTTTAAGAAACGAATCATCCGAATGGCGGTCAGAAGACATCAAATATTAGGCTTTAGGCGTATGAGATCCAAAAATATGCAAGTTAAATTCCAGGTCCGTATTCGAAAAAATGAAGTTGATGATGGTGGCCCGAAAACGAAACGTTGGAATTAAAAATTAACTATGTCAACTTGTAGAGGAGAGACAGTAGCAATGAAAATGTAACATTTCTTTAAAATTATTTAAACAAATCTATGTAAGCAGGAAAAATAAAAACGAATTTTCGGACCTTCCAAATTTTTTTAACGGTGTTTTGCTGAGCACCATGTTTCGGAACCTTGCCCCTATTTAATCGACTTTGTATCTGTTATAGTTTCAGAGATCCCTATACTTAGCCCTGAATTCGTAACATCCTGTATAATAAACAATATAATAATATAATACCGCGTATCCTAATTGTTCGTAAGAACTAAAATTTTTTTCCAATTTGTACAGTTTGTAAGCAGTCTTCAAAGAAGCTGCAGAGACAGCGCTGGTCTTCGATTAGAGTAGAGTAGAGTAGAGTAGAGTAATTTATTGGTAATAGCATGCAAAGTATTTTTACAAGTCATTACATTTTACAAATTACCTCAAGCCTCGACAACAGATGATCAGCTGATTCAAATAGCTTGGTAAATATATGAAAACACCAAAGTTTGTAGAATTTTTTTAGCCTATATTAAAAAAATATTTTTGAAAATACATGGTGCTTTATTACATAGGCAGTGCAGAGCAATGCGCCATTTTTAAAACGGAATAGCATAGTTTTTTATTTGTTTTCTGATTCTAACCAAAATTTTAGTCAGATTCCATGTTACAGTCCGAAGAAGAATGCGAATAAAAAAGTGCAATATTGCCGATTTGACTAGCATGCAATTCAATATAGAACATCTAAATGTTTATTTATATTACAGTAATTATTCGTAGACTATGTAAGAGTATTAAAATATAATTATATTACAAAATTATAAAAACATTTATTAGATCAATGTATTATTTATTGAAGAAATCATTATTATTTTGGACAGTGGACCAGAAAAAGTAAACTACCTTGACTCAGGTTCTACATAACTAAAAATATTTGGTATGCTGTGTACCAGGCATCAGGCGTGTGCTAATTGTACGTCAATGGCGTAGCATTGTAAATGTGATTTGTGTACATGCGTTACACGTTTCTTCATGTCTATAAATTTCGAGACGTTTAAAGCGAGCTGTCATTATTATAGGATATATTATAGAAAATATACAGTGATGATTGGTCCAGTAGCTTTATGGAGATGATTTTAATGGCCGAATGGAATTTTATGGAATAATTATTATCAATAATCAACCTTTAGGCTCAACGGCACAGTTAATCGACATCATTATTGATATTGGTCTGATCAGAATCCTCATTTAAAGCGCGAAGCACACACTCGTTACGTATGGAAAGTAAAATTCACAGTAGTATTTGCAGATGTTAAAAAATCAAATATTACCCGAAGTTATAGTTAGAAGAAGTCCTAAAACTCAGTCGACGTGGTTATAGCACAATTTGGCATACACTTAGGGATACTTTTTAATACCACTTTTTCAAATTGGTGGATTGACAGGCAAAAGACGTAAAATTGAATGATCACCCAGATCTCCTGACCTTAAGCCGATGGATTTTAACCTCTGGGGATATTAGAAAAACAAATTTTATGTAAGAAAACCAGACAGTATTGAACTACTAAGGAATGTGACCTCAAATTTGCTCTGTACTGGTTTTGTGAAGCACCCTGTGGTTAGAAAAATGCTTTTTCAATATAGGCCGACAAAGATCTATAAAAAGCTTTATTTCAAACATTTGTCATCAGAGGCGTCGTTTTCCAAATATCTGTGTGATCCGGGACTTTTTGACTACAGTGTATAATTCTACATCATTATCATCAAATGAAAATAATTCTTTTAATTATTTTTGAATAGAAAAATCAGATCCTAAAGTCAACAATATCGAGATATCAGAGGGAATATTCTGTTCCATAAGATTGACTAACCAGTTGTCTGGAATTGCTTGTTTATTTACAATCATGATTTTATAACATTAATTTTATTTATATGATTTTGCTTAGCATTTCTACTAAAAAATTTCCATATTCAGTGTATTAATTAAATGGATAAATGAATGATGACAACCCTTATTTCGGTAATATTTTTTATTTGATTTTTAAATCGTGTGCTAGTGTAATTTCATGGTAGGTGAAACATAAAATTATTTAATTAATTTAAGACATCTGATTGCTTCCTCTATTGTTAGCCTCGATGAAGTTTATTTAAAATTAAACCTACACTTATAATACAATAAAACGTCGGCGAGGAACACTATGTAAAGTTATATTGTCCCACTCCGCCAATTTAAACTCAACAAGTTAAGGAGAATATTAAATGGTTTGAAGAGAATATTTCTTTTCTCTAGGGAAGGGAATCATTAATAAATTTGAAGGTCATGTTTCAAAGAAAAGAATGTAATTATAAATAATGTAGTCTAATCTAAAATCTTATAAATAACAATGTTTATTTTACTAAAAAGATCACTAAATCTTTGCACGTTTTCTTTCCATATCGCGCGTTAAAAGTTATTAAGAGTTATATACCGCGGATCATGGATGATAATGCAACCGAAATATGTTGCGTATAACAAGCTCGTAACCATTTTATCACATTTAACAGTGGAGCAGATAGTGTTATTTTTATCGTAGGTACCCATACCTTCATCTATTTAAAGATGAAGGTAAAGAAATTGTAGTTTTGGTGGGTGACAAGTTTTGGATAACCCTGTACCGGGTGTCCCACTAAGAATGGCTGTCGACCGTATCTCAGAAAGTGTTAGTAGTATGGCTTGCGGCAAAAAAAATATATTATTATTAGGTTAAAGTGGTCATGACAAATTGCTGGAAATTATTTTCAAGTTTCTCAGACTGACGCTGGAGGGCGCAACAGTAACGGTAAATATGAATCACGAAGTTTTCTAAAAAGTCGCCTAGTTAAGGTATCCCGAAAATAACATTTTTGTATATTTCGAAGATTTATTAATACAATTCACCTATAGAACGTGTTCGTCACTTTTCAAATAAAGTGGTGGGCGAAGGTTAAACACTCGGTTAAACATTATTTTTGTAATAAAATAATGCTGATAACTCCGGTCTGGCTTAACATAATTTAGTAAACTTAGTTTTGTTAAAAAGGCTTTTCCCACTCTATATTATATTATCTTATGAACTACAGCAATATGTGTTTTACACTATGCGCTCGGGGGCGCTGTCTAACAACTTCACAAACATTGCGCGTCTTTTGTAAATATAATAGTATATTCAATTTTACCTGATTACAAGGATGATTAAGTCTAAGAAGTCAGCGAAAACCGCAAGTTAATATCTATTTTCAATTCGGAGATATCAACAACAATAATCATAATTACGGAACATTATGATTTTATTTTCAAGTTGCCATTGTAAAGGTTTTTTTAAGAGTCAAATAGGCATTGGAAAAACAAAATATGAAGGTACGTATGTTTCAAGCAAATATATCGTTACGACAATAATTCTCAGTGGCGCCCCAAATGTTCAAATTGTCGCCCATCGTTCTGTATACACGACTCAAATCTCTCCCTGGTTAATAATACTGCAGTTTTCACCTCTGCCAAAGGGATTCGGCAGCTGCTTTATATTATCCTTTCTATCATGTTTTCCCTTGTGGTGGGTCTGGTAACGAAAACAAGATTCTTCAATCTCCCCCATAGATAAAAATCTAGGCATGTTAAGTCAGGTGATCTAAAATAGAAATTACCACTTTCATTAACAGTATCACAATATATCCTATAGTATTACCTTGCAGTCCACGGATGTGTCGTCAAGAAATTGACAAACGTTTGCCGCAAAATGTGCAGGACATCCACCGTGTTGGAAAACCATAGTTTTCGAGTATCCAATGGCATATCTTCGAGAAGAATTGGGAGTTCGTAATTTAAAAAATGTAAATATCTTTACCCAGTAAGCGACTCATTAAATACAAACGGTCCAATTATTCTGCTACCCAAAATGCCGCACCAGACATTGACACTCCATCTTCCTTGATGCTGCACCTCCCGCATCCAATGGGGATTATCCCGCGACCAATAATGCATATTATCGCGGTTTACTCCTCCATGCCTATGAAAAGTAGCTTCATCAGTCCACAATATTCTGGAGAGGAGATTTCTATCTTCCAATATCATATTGAGCAACCAATAGCAATGATCTAATTTTTTATCATACTCTTGCGGGGTCAAAGCCTGGTGGAGCACAATATGGTAGGAATGTAGCCTAAAGAAAAACAAAATACTTATTACATTGATTTAAAAACTATTAAGAGAAATATTGGCATTATTCTAAACTATTTAGGAGTTATAACGTATAGATATAATTACTTACCTTTCTTCTAATAAAATCCTATGCACAATAGAGCGAGTAACGCCCAAGTATCATCATCCTTGTAATCAGGTTAAATTTTTAATACTATTATATTTACAAAAGACGCGCAATGTTTGTGAAGTTGTTAGACAGCGCCCCCTAGCGCCTAGTGTAAAACACATATTGCCATAGTTCATAAGATGATATATAGAGCGAGAGAAGCCCTTTTTAACAAAACTAAGTTTACTAAATTATGTTAAGCAAGACCGGAGTTATCAGTATTTATTACAAATAATGTTTAACCTTCGCCCACCACTTTATTTGAAAAGTGACGAACACGTTCTATAGGTGAATTTTATTAATAAATCTTCGAAATATACAAAAATGTTATTTTCAGGATACCTTAACTAGGCGACTTTTGAGGAAACTTCGTAATTCATATTTACAGTTACTGTTGCGCCCTCTAGCGCCAGTCTGAGAAACTTGAAAATAATTTCCAGCAATTTCTCATGACCACTTTACCGAATATATTTTTTTTTCGCAAGTCATACGACTAACACTTTCTGAGATACGACCGACAGCCATTCTTAGTGGGACACCCGGTATATTCGCACTATTCAAATTACATATTTTTAAAAGCCTCACAAATTTTCGCTATTTCCTAAATCGTAATTTGTAAAATGCAGACAATACTTATTATTAAACTTCTCTTCAATTTTGTAAAAATCACATACTTTAAAAATTTACGAATAGCGATACTTGCTCCTACCAATAGAAGGATCCATGTAAATCTAACAATACTGGGTAGTTAAATGAGGATCAGGTTGAAAACTTTACGTTATCTAAAGAACCTCGCCAAAATGTTTTTAATAATAATGTAAGATATAATACTTGGGATGGCCAAGGCGGGCGTCATAAAATATTTTACATTGCATCTATTATATAAACTTATCATTTCTTGTGGGAAACTCTATATTTTTTATTTTCATTTGAAGTCTCCATCAACTTGATCACCTGGATACAGGGATATTATTATCAAAAGTATATTAGTTTTTTTAAAAAATTAACTTATTTTGGTGAAAAAGTTATATGGCATTTCTGGAACATCTAAGCAAAATATGGATTATATATTAAATAAAATAAATACGTGTTTATCAAAGATTGATGTGGATGTTGTAGATTATAAGGACACTAGTTTTTGTATCTAAATCTTCTACTTTTAGACAAAGCGTTGAACAAAACAAAAATAATACATATTTCAAATTCTTTTGAATTGAACACCGCTAACATTATTATTTTAAAATTTGTACCATTTAATGGATGTTTATTATTTTATGTAATACTAAATATGTCTAAAATCAGCCGTTTTTCTGGAGTATCACTTCAAACTTGCTTAAATACATCATTCTTGTTATTAGGCAATAGTTACTGCACGAATTTCATTCGCAATTTGACTTTCCATATTATAAACAGAGAATGACACCAGATAGTTCCATCTCGTGGTAGTGGAAAAAAACACCTATTCTTAAGTATACCTGCGCCCTCTGACATAGACATACAAAGCCACAAATATCTTAGAAAAACCCGCAAAGACAACACGTCGCTTCAATAACTGCAAACCAAGTAACAATGGTTATTTTTCCTGTTGCCAGAACCATACCCAGATGCGTTTTACCGTAGAGAGGTTCTGTCTATAGGTTCTGACAGAAGGCAAAAGAAGAGGCGTTTGTTTAAAATTGACAAATCGAAAATAAACAGAGACCGACACGACGCCCAGCTTGGACATAGCGCTGCCTAGCAAGGACTCCTGCAGCTGTGACATGTCGTCTTTGCAGGTTTTCCTCTGATATTTCTGACTTTATAATGTGCTTAAGAATAGGTTTTTTTTTACCAACACCACGAGATGGAGCCATCTGGTTTCATCCTCAGTTTTTTTTTCGCTTTTTCTGTGTTAAGACAGATGCCTCCGATTTTTCTTTTTGTCAGAACCCTTAGTGTACGTGCAAATACAAGGCGGAACCGTGCGAGTCGAATCGGGGCTTAGCGTGGCGAAACTTAGCGTAATATGTTTGTTTGCAAAGTAACTGCGTCTTTCAAAGCGGATTTCTTGTTACAGTTACTTTTCTGACAAGTAGAAAAATAGTCATGGGCACAACAAAATTCCTACTATTTTCTATACACTACTATCCCTTCAATAAGACGACAATTTGGCATGAAAAGAAGATATCGGACACATAATGCTTATTAAAAAAGCATCTTGTTACACCACAAGAACTTGTTATTTCCCGCAAAAGTTTAGAAATTCTATCTCTATTATGATGTAACGAATTTGTTTGATCCCATATAGAACTTTGCAAAAATACTTCGTTAATTATCTATTTATTATCCACCATTTTCAGGCTAATAAATGCAATACGTCCCGCTTAAAGACAAACTGGTTTGTGTTTTAGAGTAGAGGATCCCTCGATCCGGGCACGCGTGTTCTCGCTCTGTCACGCTTTCGATGTGCAAAAATTGAATTAAATTCTCCAAAAATAATTATCAATCCAACCATTTCCAGTAATTTCCAACACAAACCCAAAATCTATTAAATATCAACTATATAATAATTTTTTTTTCTTCTTCTTTTGGCCTTGAGCATTGCTCATTTAGCCACAACTATATAATAATATGATGTACAAAATTAACATGAAAGACTAAGTTTTTAAGCACCATGTAATTCAATAAAAATATGGATTGTCAGTGCCCATATTATTAGAATTGATGTACCTAGCCAGACAGATAAAACAACTTATATGAATGTACGTTCATCTTATATTATTTTATCTGGTAGTATGTTGCATAAGAAAGTCCAGTTTCTGGAACCAGATGTTTCAATGGATTTTTAGGCTCTCATACGAAATGTCATTACCACATTTTCCTTTCCGAACCGTTGCCCTACCAGCACCTATTTTATAAGTCATAATATCCATGCTGTTGCATAATTCACAACAACGCAATTTGTAAATCATACTCTCGAAAATTGTCCAAACAAACGCTGATTGTATTCGTAAATTCTATTTACAAGTCCATCAGGTCAGAAATAGGCCTCAATCATGTAAATCTTGTGTCCAGTTGGTAAACTCAGACCAGCGTAAGATTACAATAGCAAGAAAACTTTATCAGATTTGCTTGGCAGATTTTGCAAATGAAAGAATGATTTCCATCCAAACTAACCTAACTGTAATAAAATTATTTCAAAAAGTTAAGACATTCGTTTTCCATTTCATTACCACCTGCCATTTGAATTTTGTTTAAAAGATTGCAGGAAAACCTTGCCTATGCTCTCAGAAGATAAATGTTGGTATAGGACACTAAGTTGCCAATAAAGTGAAAACATGTCAACCTTGGTAGTGAACCAAAAATCCCAAAAAATGAATAATGGTAATTCTAACGTGAGTACTGCAAGTGGAGAGAAAGGCTCCTTCAATGATGACCACTCAACAATGCAGGGAAATGACGATCCGACTGATGGCGAAATAATGAACGCAGTTAAACCAAATGATACTATAAAGAGACGAGAAATAGAACCAAGTAGCTGCACGAAGAAACAATTTAAATCATTAACAACTAGAAGAAAAATTGCAGTAATTAGAGGCTGATAAATAGATTAGAAAGGCACGAAACTAAATTATCAAAAGTAACAATAGATCACTATACAATCACTCACCTGTCTTTTTTTCTATTATAAGGCAAAGCACTGAGAGATTAATCCTTTATGGTGCTCTGCGAGCGGTGCGTGTGCGCAGAAAACGATTCACGTTGGTCTTGAATCTTTCTAAATTATACTCGTTGGGGAACACGGCCTAAGGTAGGTCGTTCCAGAGTAATGACGTTCTCCACATTAAAGAATCTTTAAACAGTGTCGTTCGAGAGATACTAAGCTGAACCACGTACGGGTGTGCTGCCGTGGCTCGTCGTGTATTTCTACCATGGACCGCTTTGGGTGGAATCATGCTAGCAACCTCAGTTGAGCACTTGCCATGAAAATATTTGTAAAATATACCCAAGTCGCCAAGCTGCCTTCGATGTTCAAGGATCTCCAGGTTGTTTGTTAGGTCATAGTCACCGATCAAGCGAATGGCTCTTCTTTCAATAGAGTCTAGCAATCTCAGGGCATGTTTAGGAGCAGAGCTCCAAATATCAGGATGCTCTTGATCGACGTGGATAAAATGAACTAAGAAAATAATGTGTCCAATATGGTTTTTACTAAAAAATTCTGTATATCGGTTCAACATCACCTCCATCTACCCTTATGCATTTCCTAGCTCTAAGAGTTAACGATTGTTAGACTCTCCACAATGCTTCAACATTAGTCCTTATTTTGCGACAATGAAAATTAATCATTTCCCACAAGTTCTCTCGATTGTCTATTGGATTGGCACAAACTAAAGTTTTTAAATAACCCCAAAAAATAATCTAATGGATTTAGGTCAGGTGATCGAGGAGGCCAAGCCACTGGTCCTCCTCTTTCTCCTATTTAGGGGTTCTTGAACTACTAGACTAAAATGAGGCGAGGCCCCATCATGCATAAACCACATATCACGTCATATTGGCAGAGGTGCCACAAATAAAGTTCTCCAGTTAACCTTCTTAGCAATATAAATGGTCCAATTAAATGTTTCCCGATGATTCCGGCCCTCACGTTGATGGGTTGAAATTGATGCTGATGATGCGCTACAATAGGAGCATGGGGATTTTTCTCTGCCTATAAATGCAAATTGTGTTAAAGAAGTTAGTGATGCCGTTTTTAGATAATTCAGCTTCCGTCCGTAAAGAGAACTGAAGTAATGAAATTTGCATTTGTGCCGATCTAAAACCCAGTTAGGAAACTTTATCTTCCACGGAAAGTCTTCAAAAAGAAGCGCATGGAATTTTTGAAGATGGTACGAATGCAACTGTTGTTCTCTAAGCATTCTAGAGACCGTCAATTTTGGGCAATCAAACTCTACATTCAATTTTCGGACACTTGTAAAAGGATCTGCTTGTTCTGCGTTTAGGATGGTTTCTTTAACACCCTCATTGTGATGAATTTGATTTCCACAATTGTGGTTGGTCTTCTTAAACTTTCCTAAAATAATTTACGACACTTTACACTAAATTTCTATCTAACTACAAGTAAAAAATAAAGCATCGTAGTTTGTACCTGTCTCTCTCAAACGACGATCCATTCTTTCAAAGGTTTTACAATCAGAAATTTTTCTATATAATTGATATGTCATGGGCTACATGCTTGGTGAAATGGATATTCCATTGTAGAGAAAATTAAAGTCGTACTTGTTATATTCCACAATTTAATTCAGTTTCCTGAGACGTGTTTTAACCCTTGCGGATCGGTAGGCATATAAGACAATGATAAATTCTACTACACGTCATTAAAATAAAAACGGATAGATGATGGGTTATTTTGGTCCTTAATTTACAGGTATTGGCCAAAGGTACAACTAAATTACAGGTGTGATTATAGAGGTATTTACATTTAAGTAATAAAATTAAGAAAATGATATTGTGTATATAATTATGAATTTTTTCGTTGGTAATTATTGACAGTGTTTATTGCATATTTATCTTAAGTTATTAGGCTATTAAGTATTAGATTGGCACCTGAAGGTATGTCTTTTTTGATTGCTAATATTTTTAATAGGTTGAGCTTTCTACCCTTGTGTTGAGTCGGTTTTATTTTGTTGGATATTGAGTGGTTATTTATTATACAGTGGTCCGCTATTCCTGTTTTATTTATTTTTTTTTTTTAATGGATGTTTTATGTTCTTTAAGTCTAGTTTAAAAGTTTCTACCTGTGTTTGACCTATATAGATTGCATCACAGTCATCACCTTGTATTTGGTAGACCCCGCTATGTGTTAATTTGTCTTTATTTTCAATTTTTGAATTGGCTATGTATTTACCTAGGTTATTTTTATTGACTTGTATGGGGATAAGTTTATGGTTTTTGAGTTTTTGGAGAGGTCACACAAGTCAAACAAATCTATACATACAGGAGAAGATGTTCCAACATGAGGCTAAAGATTATTGATGTTTCTTGTTTAGTGTTTTGGCCTAATTTCATTTTGTTTGATAGTTTTTTAAGTATTATTTTAACATCTTTTTTTTTTAAATAGTTTATCTAAAAAAAGAAATTATTTTTATAGTTTCGGTTGTAATTGAAATATATTTTCCTAGTAAATTTACCGTTAGGTACAATGGTCAAGACACATCTGAATGTCTTTCTTTTAGAAGATTATCCCACAACGCAATAGTAATAGGGCATACATTCAAGCGGTGACATCATGGCCGAAAAGCGGGACTGATAACGGCTAAACCTGTCTGGCACACTAGGCAAATAATCCCCTATCCTTTATACTGTTGTGTAACTTGTAGGGAATGTGATATATTTTTGAACAATAATGGCTCCAACAGAAATCCGGAAATTTATATACACCAACTATCATGCGCTTAACTTTCATGTGGAGAGTGAGGAATAATAATTATAACTTTTCAAATTTTGCATCAAAATTTGTTGGTCGGATATTCTATATAAATATGATAAATATAATTCGGTGGCTATTCTAAAAGAATACCGTAAATTTTAGTGTTATTAAATATTTTTGTATCTAAGGTTTTATCAACTTGCGATTTTGGATGAATATTTTGAAATCTGATCGACCCTCATTAAGAAATCTCAATTAGATCGACCTACTGAAAGTTCCTTAGAACCGTTGAAATTTTACAGAATTGTACTATTTTCGAAAATAGCAGATTTTTCATATCGAATATTAATTTGTTCAAGGATCCTATTCTATAGGTATACCGAGTGACACCGAAGTCATTGTACAAATTTTGGTTATTGCCATGTTTGAGCGGGATTATGATTATTACCTAAAAACCAAATTAATATCATTTCCGGTGATACCGAAAGTTGCCCCATTTTACTTTTTGTAAATGGCAACCTGTATTTCTTATTATTCAATCGAATTCTTCAAACAATTACCTTTTCAACAACATACAACAAAGTGACATATACTTTCAAAATGGCTGCTTATTCTCACGTAATTTTTTCAAATGATATGATCTACTTTCCATAATTTAATATGAAAGGCTAAAGTATCCTTTATCATCTAAAGCCATTTTGGAAATCAGAATGCTACTTGCTTCTGTTTAAAACAGTAAAAAGTGCAGGTGCATTTTTTAATGAAAACAAAATAATAAATGAAAACGTTATAATCAGAGTATGTTATATTGTAATAGAATGTTTGTTGTTTTTTATGCATTTGGGTGTAAGCTTGATGCATAGTTGGGTTGAAAAACAATAAAATGACTAAGTTTACAAGAGAAGAACAAATTAATGTGTTAATTATTGTTTACGAAGAACGTCACAAAAATGCCCGTCGAGCTGAAACATTATACAGAAAGCGCTATCCAGATGATGAATCGCCTAGTTCAAATTATTTACCATGGCTAGAAAAAAAGATAAAATCAGAAAGAAGCAATGATCAATGATCAATGATTATTATTATTATTATTATTATTATTTGGGAGAAAACGACCCTGTCAGAAGACTATAATACTGCAATTGATTTCTAGGGGAGAACAATGGCAATAACGGTTTTCATCGAAACATAATATTTTCCGATGAGACAGATTTACAAACATGAGTATGTTTAACAGGAATAATACACGGTTTTGGGACTTAGTTAGAGACAGTGATTTTCAGGAGCGTTTTGGTGTAAATGTCTGGATGGGAATAATGGGAACAAGAATCGTTGGTCCAGTATTCTTTTTTGATCATTTCAATTCTGTTCAATACTTAAATATTCGTCAAAATACCGTCGAAGAATTTGTGGACAGCTTACCTTTAAATCCAATAAATGAAATTTATTAACATTATGACGGCACCCCTGCGCATAACTCAGGGATTGCCATGAACTTTTTAATGAAATGTTTGGCGATTGATGGATTGAGACAAATGGGCCAATACGATGGCCTGCCCCATCTGCCCTTAACCCCGCTTGATTTTGTTCTATGGGGATATGTGAAGTCAAAAGCGTAATACACTGCAGCGACGTCATTAGACTGCCTAATAGCAAAAATTCGAGAAGGGGTTAATATCATCAATTTAACGAATTTAGAAAATATTTTGCTAGAAAATGTCCAAAGAATAAACTTGTGCCATGACCAAAATGGTGGTCGTTTTAAACATTTGATTTATGGTTAATTTGTCTGCAATATTCACTTCGTTAGTTAGTATTTTGCTGTTTACCTATGGTTCTATCCATTCCGTTGTTATTTAGTTAATCAAATTTTTATTAAAACAAATTTAAAAATAAAGCAAAAAGCATTCTGATTTCCAAGATGCCTTTAGATGAGTAACGATACTTTGGCCTTTCATATTAGATAATGAAAAGTAGAAAACATCTTGTAAACTAGGGTTGAAAATAAGATTTTTCTTACAATATCAAAAATTATAATTCTTCAAAATCTGAAGAAAAAAATGTGAATATCAGTACTTAAAGAATTATGAAAGGGCCCAATTTAACACATTTTATTGCTACTTTTCCCGTACCAAATGCATACGTTGTTTTATAGACGCAATTTTGAATTTTGTAAATTGACTCATAAGCCGCCATTTTAAAAGTAAATGTAACTTTGTTGGATGTCGCTGAAAAGGTAATTTTAAGAAGAATTCGATTAAACAATGAAAAATACAGGTTGGTGTTTTAAAAAAATTAAATGGCGTAACTTCCGGTACAACCGTACAATTTGGTTTTCCAGTGATAATTAAGATACCATGTCAGTAACCCAAATTTGATTGAAATATTTTTTAACATAACTTTGTGGTGCTCTATACAAAAATTTTAATGACACCGTGTATAGTATATTACAAACAACGTGAAAAGTCTCTTCGTCAAGAGATTAGGAAGTTTATCTCAAAACGAAATGAAACTTTTTACCGAGGCTTGCATTAATATTATTTTATTTGCAACAATTTATCTTTTTGATATATTGCGTTTACAACAGTTTGTGACTTTTAAAAAAAAATTATAGATCATTATGCCGGTATGTTGTTTCCAATAAACTCATCAAATTCCAATTTAGCAGGTTGATATGGCGCATAGCGTTACAAAAAAATTCAAAAAATTATTTAGTTTTTATTGATTGATTCAATCAGGGAATTTGTTGGTTCAATATGTGGAAAAGAAGAACACAAAACAACTTTATTTCAAAAGTATTTCTCTTATTAATTACACAAAGCAAAAAGGGCCAGCTAGATTTAAGGGCTGGAAATTTTTAATACCCACAGCTTAAATCATTGCAAATATAAGTAAACAAGTTGAGTTATGATCATTAACTTTTATATTTAATTTTTGGCGTTTTATTGTTGGCTATTAATGAGTTTTATAATGGTAATAGCTGAATATTTATATTCAGGAACCACACCTTAATATGTTGCTGTAACTACTATCAAGTCACACTTATACTTTTTACCTATCGTCTCGCGAACACTGGCAATCGCTGCGTTGATGAAAGATAGATATATGAATGACTATATATTCACAAGTGCGCGACGAAGATAAATATACCGCCGGAAAAGCGTCAACCGGTGGAATATCTGCTGCACCTCACTTAGAGTGTCTTATAGATATGAATCTTTTTCTTACGCCTTTGCACTGATATCGGTCTCCGTCAGTCTACAATCCATCTGTCTATTTCTCTTCCATTTAATCACATTCAAAATTTACAGCTAATTTACAGATCCGTCTGAGCGGTCCCGTCACCGCACGTTCCGATTTTGACTTGTCATGTTGAAATAAAAGTTTGTTTTTAGGAATATTCTTGTGTATTTTCTATGGTTTCAGATAGTGTCTTTCCATTATATTGTTTATTTTGTGCTTATTATACACTCTGCTAACATATCATTGGACTTTGTGGACCGGAAAGTGTTGATTTTTATTGAAAAGTAAATAAACATACTAAATTGATTAACCATTATGTATTACACAAATATTACCTAAAAATGAAATAAATTTATTGGAATTTTTGTTTTGGGACGAAGATTATGAAAGATAATGAATATTAGTTTATCGTGCCGAGATAAACTTATAGCTTTTAAATTACTTTTAAATTTAGTTTTTTTAGAGGTTATGCTAATTTTGTTTTGTTTTGTTCCAACTTTGCCTTTTCCCTCTTTAATCTGCAATATATACGTATCCTGTAAGACGACTTTCAGTCGTCAACTATATTTTAAATGCTACGATCACAATCTGGCCTCCTGCTCTGTTATTTTTGATTGTAATTAGATTATTTAGATTTTGTAATATACGCTCAGATAACATGATTAAAAAAAAACATTACTTTTGATTTAGTGTGGTATGTATACTTTTTATTTACATTTTTAGACACCTACCCCTATTTATTAAGATTCGTTTTTTTTGATAACACAAAAAATATTTATAATTGGTAAATATCTAACTTCGGTCCTGACCAAATTTAAAAAGTTAAAATGTTCAAAGAATATTAGTAGAAATGACATATGTCGTCCGTCATCATTAAACTGGTATGGTCCGTTCATAGATTTAAGAGAATGACTACCTGCCTTTAGTTATCACCCATCATAAAATTCTTTGTTGAAAGGGTTTCAAGGATCATAGAGATAATGATTTTATTATCCAGGTAGGGACCGTACTTGGTCGTAATTAGTTTACAAAGTCTTATTAAATAATGGAAAAAAAATAAGTAGACAAATCATTGTTGCAAAACCAGTCATTTTATTAGTTGGTGTGATATAAAAACGCAGCCTTGATTATCCAAATATGTAGCGTCCGTGGATTGGTTATTCTAGTATAGAACAGCCGGAAGGGGTACAGGTACAACCACAGTGCGGAAATGAAAATGGAAGAAGACACTTATCTTTAGATTTTAAAGAGATTATAAAAAATGTATATACAACTCTCATAGAACGTGAAAAGTTGAGTAAAATGGAATGTATTGAAGAAACAGCCACATTGACTAAAATTACGGAAAAACAGTATGGAAAATTGTGAATAAACTCATCACCGAAAGAAAAAGAAGGAAATATTCTGGGACTTGCAAAAACTTAGATCGCAGCGATGAAGATTTGGTCCGACGGAAAATTTATAAGATGTATGAAGAGCATACGGTATCAACACTAGATAATTTACTGAAAAGACTTGAGATAGATAACACGGATATCAATTGCGGTAGGACAACGCTGTGGAAGTGTCTTTAACGAATCGGCTTTAAATTTAAAAAAGTCGATAAACGGCAAGTTATCATAGAATTGCAATGACTTAAGGCATGGCGATTTGAATATTTGACAAAAATCGCTTAGTAAACAAGTCAGAACAAAACGACAGAAGTTCAGGAAAAAGTAGATATGAAGACAAACTTGAGAAAATCCTGTTAAGACAAACTACCTATAGATAAAGAATTACCTTTTTTTCCAGAAATGTTAAAGATTTGAACAGTTTTGATAGTCAGTATATACACGAAAAAAATACTTGACTTATCAGAGAAAGAAAATGTATGTAGATTAAGAAAATGCTTAAAAGGTGATTCACGAAGGTCCGTAGAAGGTTTATTAATTTCCACGTCAGTTGCAGCAACATCCATCATGGAAATGAAAAAAAAAAGAATAAATATGGAAGGCCAGATGTAATAGCAAGAACTTTGGTAAGTGAAGCAAACTTGATGCCCATAGTTAGAAGTAATGATTTTATGGCTTTAACATATTTTTCTGAAACCGTCACAAATTTAGTACTTACCTTTGAATCGCTTGATATGCAAAATTGCTGGACGAAATAATGCAAAAACTGCCCTATGGTATGCAGCTTTCCTGCGGGGAAAAAGTAGCGAGAAACCATGGAAGTTACAATTTGAAAGATTTTAAGAACTGGATTTATGATAAAGCTCAGGAAGCCAGTTATGTGCAAGGAACAGTTAATCACAGGTCATCAAATTATGATAAGTTTAAAAGAACAATGGTACTCACAAAGAATGAGGGACGAATGACATATTTTAAATTCTGTACTTTATGCAAAGAAAATCATAACTTGGAAAAATGTGACAAATTTTTGGAATTGAGCGTAGATGAACGATGGAAGTTTGTCAAATGCAATTACATGTGTTTCTGTTATATAAAATAATCAAATAAAATTTTGAATTATAGAAATAAAACCGAATGCAAAATTTCAGCATGCAAGAAAACTCACCATAGGCTCCTTTATTTAATGGCCCAACACGAACTTTAACAAATGAAGAAATAACTAGAGCTACACAAGATAAAAATATTGAAATCCAGGATATGAAATCTTCACTAATTCTCAATCAGGGACATCCAGTCAAGTAGCTCACACGATCAGGAAACAATATAATAAAATACTACTAAAAATTGCTACAGTCATTTTAAAAACTGAAAAGACAGAAAAGAAGATATATGCACTTTTTGATGAAGGCTCAACTATAAGTCTTATTGATGAAGAACTGGCAACAGAACTAGATATGTATATTAACGCTGAAGCATTTTCCGATTATAATCCACGTGCCGTTGAAGCTATTATAAAAAGACATTATATGCATGATTATTTGGATAGCGTACCTACTTCTGAAGAGGCAATCAAACTTATTAACGATGTTATTATGATTCATAACAAAGGAGGTTTCGAACTTCGTGGATGGTGATGCAATTTAGCAGAGGTTTTTGAAAGTATTCCCTTACATTACCGAAGTACTGAAAAAATGTTTGATAATTCGGGAACAACACAGAGGATACTTGGTTTAAAGTGGGATCCAAAAGAAGACGTTTTGAGTTTCCCAATAAAAGTCGAGGAACTAACGAAACAATTACCAACGAAAATGCAAATTTTGAAAATTATTATGACAATATTTGATCCTTTAGGTTTGTTGGGACATTACATAGTAAAAGCTAAGATTTTATTACATGATATATGGAGAAGCGGCATTGGATGGGATGATGAAGTATCAAGAAATCAACAAAAAAAGTGGATCAGCTGGCAAGAATTTTTAGAGCACGTACAGAAATTAAAAATACCAAGATGTAATAATACAAACAGTAGTCACACAGAAATACAGTTACATATATTCTGTGATGCAAGTTAACAAGCTTTTTCTGCCGTTGCATACTTAAGATATGATAATAAGACAAAAGCAAATATTGCTTTAGTAATGTCTAGCAATAAAGTCGCTCCAATGAAGAAAATTACAACTCCGAGGCTAGAACAAGCCGCAGTAATGGGAAGTCGATTGGCTACAACAATAAAGAATTCTCACACTTTAAATATAAATAAATTTTTATGGAGTGATTCGATATCAGTACTTAGATGGATAAGATTAGAAAATCGAAAAAACAGTACCTTTATTAATCATAGAGTTGCAGAAATTTTGGAAAACACCAATGCTTCTCAATGGAGATGGATTCCTTCAAATTTAAATGTAGCAGATGAAGCTACCAGAGATGATAAAGCTGCAAATTTAAACTTTGGAAGTAGATGGTTTAGAGGTCCCGATTTTATATATCATCCTGTATATTTTTGGCCTGAAGAAAAGCTTGCTAAAATTAAAGAAGAGGATTGTGTTCTTACAAACACCGTTAAGGATACCTCATTTTTGCTAGATGCTCAGAGATTTTCTTCATGGAAAAAATTGATTAATTCAACAGCTTATGTTTTAAAATTCATACAGTTACTAAAAAAAAAAGTACAAAAAAACGATCGACTACTGTCATATGAAGATATCCAAGCTGCAGAAAAATTATGGTGTTTGGCAGTCCAAAAAGAAGCATTTCCCAAAAAACATAATCAATTATTAAAAGTCGAAAACGTTGAAAAAGAAAGCCGCCTGTATAATTTGTCACCCGTGCTCAAAGAGGAATTGATTTGTATTAAAGGAAGATTGAAATATTCACCAGATTTGGACATACAAACTACGCAATCAATCATTTTAGATAACAATCATTATTATACAAGGTTGATTGTGAAGGAGTTTCATATAAAGACAAAACCCGGAGGAGTACAAATTGTCCTACATGAAATTAGACAAAAAATTGGATTATACAACCCCGAAGAACGGTCAAATCAGTTATCGAATAATGTCTTTATTGTGGAATTAGAAAAGCAAAACCACGGATACCAGAAATGGCACAACTTCCAGCAGAAAGAGTCACCAAACCATTGAGACCATTCTACTTTTGTGGAGTAGATTATTTTAGCCCAATGAATGTAAAAATTGGAAGAAGAAGAGAAAAAAGATATGGTGTATTATTCACCTGTTTATCAGTTCGTGCAATACACATTGAAATGGCTGAATCTTTAACTACAGACGCTGCCATTTTAGCTATACGAAGATTTATTGCAAGAAGAGGGCAGCCACACATCATATGGAGTAATAATGGTAAAAACTTAACTTCAGCAAATAAACAATTAAAAAATGAGTTGAAAAATATAGATGAAAATATTATTAAAGAAAAGTTATTAGCTACTCAGACTATTTGGAAATTTTTACCACCTACCAGTCCTCATATGGGAGGCGCATGGGAACATATGGTGAGAAGCGTCAAAGAAACTTTAAAAATTATATTAAAAGAACAGTGTCCCAGACCTGAAGTATTAGAGACGCTCTTGGTAGAAGCAGAAAATATAATTAATAGTCGTCCATTAACTTATGTATCTTCAGACCCTAACGATCCAGAAAGTCTAACACCAAATAATTTTTTAATGGGATCGTCAAGTTCCACAAAACCACCTGGGTTGTTTCAAAATAAGCCGGACGATATAAGAAAACAGTGGAAGTATGAACAGCAGCTTGCGGAAAACTTTTGGAAAAGATGGGTAAAAGAGTATATACCAACTCTAATAACTCGGAGCAAATGGCTGCAGGAAAAGGCAAATATTAAAAGTGGTGATCTAGTTGTCATTACAGATAATAGTTTACCCAAAAACAACTGGCTGCTGGGCAAAATTGTGAATATATATCCTGCAAAAATGGAAAAATACGGATTGTAGATGTAAAAACCAAATATGGAACCTACAAAAGACCTGTTGCCAAAATATGCCCGCTTCAGTTGCTCGAGGGAGGTGATAAATAACATTAAAATTTATTCACGGGGGAAAAATGTTGGAGATTGACCCTGTAGATAACAGTGAGACAAGTTGGAATTGAGATTTTAATTGTCATTGTCAATATAGTTTTAAAATAAATAGTTTTTGAACAGTAAATGTAATTTATTTCATACTGTATTTTAAAACACACCTTTACATATTTGAATTTAGTCCAGAAAAAAAGGTTTTACAGCAATAAGTCCGGTAAAATTTTTTTACCGGACTAGTCCTGTAAAATTTCTTTACCGGACTGAAATTTGTAAGTTTTAGTTTAATCAATGTCAAACACACAATGTTTCCACCAGTAAATATAAGCACTTTTCAATTATACGACGCAGAATAAAACTTCATTATAATTTCAAAACATAATTATAATTTTCAACAGAACAGTATGAAATAAAATATTGTACGTCATTCGTCCGGCAAATCCTTTACAGTATTCGTTTCAAAATTCCAGACTCGGCTCCTTCGTCGCCTCGTCTCGAAACATTTCACTCATACTGTAAAAGTTGATTTAACGTAAATATCTATTGAGCTATCGAAATATATAGAAATAGTTAATAGAAACCACAGTTTATATTTCTGTTGTCTGTATAAAAACTCCAGCAAAGAATACCGCCCCTATTCGGCATTTATTGCGGCCTAAAATGTGAGGTTTAGGCGAGCGCATTACTAGGAATTTAGAAGCCAAATGCCGCCGAGTAGGATTGGTACACACGTGAGCAGACCTTGCATGGATCTCTTTTTAACGTTGTATAGATAGGAACAGAGCGAAGCCGTATCGGTGCTTTGCCAGTAGCGATCAAAAATACTGTCAGTAGGTCGAGTTTTACATGATGATATCAATTTCTAACTGATTTAGCCAATGAGAAACGGAAAATGGGCTTCGAAGGCCAATAGAATATCTACAAGAGGTAATTACATATAACTTTCTTGGTTTCCACATTGACTCTTAAAGTATTAACCCGGGTATTGTCGCTTCCTTTGATACATTCTTTGCTGTAGTTTTTATACAAATATTTAAATGTGAACGATAATGTTATATTTGTGGCGCTTACTTTACCTAGTAGCTTTCAATCAAGTGTTTCAAGAATCACGCAGTTTTTAATAATTTTCTTACTGTATAGTTTTTTCATTTGTAACGTGGGGAATTGTAGGTACGCAAAAGCTCCCTATTTATGCAAACTTTAACTTTCTTTTTTAAATCGAGAATTGTTGCTGCAACAAAAACATCAATTACTTATGTTAAATCATCGCATTACTTATCACAGCAATTTATTTTGTTGTAGTAACTAGATTATGTTGCTGGGACAGGCGTGAATTAAAAATATTAGTAATACCGGTAGCAACATTTTCTTGTAGTAGCAACAAAGACCGTTTAGTAACCACAGCTAACTCAAACGACTTATGTGAATTCGACTTGTTCTGAGTGTGTTGATCCAGTGCTTTGATTTTAGCAACCACAATAACGCACATAATGTGTACCCTATGGTATGAAGATTTCTAGCTATAGTAAGTCAATTTCTAATAGCGGTCATTAGAAAATTTCCTTAGTCTCTTTATAATAAATTTGAAATGTGCTTCACCCCAAATATTTAAATTTACAATAGGCCAATCATTATCCCTGCAGTGCTGCCAGGTTTGAAAATAGCTCTTTGTCATACCTCGATAAATGCAAAATTAAATTTACTAACGTCGTTTTAATAGGGAATAATGTGTGATGTTTATTTACTAATTACTATTTTAAACATTTCTGATATGATCCATACTGCGAACGTAATAAATAAATGAATCAACAAATATAATCAATTTTAAAATAATAATGATTACTGGTACTTGTAACGGTTTATTTTTAGTACTAGCGTTTAAAGCCTATTTTTGCTAAGGTGTGAGAAATAATCAATAATGTAGTGCCATTTGCTCTCTCTGAAAAACCATTAGTATGTGGTGAATTGAAACAAACCAAAATTTTATTTAAAGTTTATTATTATGTCGCCTTCACCTTTTTGTCAAGAACCTTTCAATAATTTGTTTCGGTGGTTATTTAATATAGATAGATATTTATAAAACATTTTACTAGTAAAAATAAGGCTATACATATATATATATATTACTCGTATCATTGTACTGTTACATAACTCTCTCTCTCGGTGTGTAGAAGTGGCTTTCCTTTCTTATGACATTAGTTGATTACCTGGTTCCTCCTTTATCTTTTTGCAATGCCGTTACCTCGAGTAGCTGATCCAGCTTGTGTTGTACCTAAAATAAAGATAACTATTTGAATTCTATGACCGCAGACTGAGATCTTAGGTAATTTTGCCTTCGATGGTACGTAAGGTTATATAGGTATGTAAGAGTTGTTAAAACGGTCTCTGGCTGCCGAATGCCTGGTTAATAAAGCAGAGCCTTACCTTATCTTTCATCTTGATTCCATATCTCCCTTGGCTTAGGGGTTGAAAGTCGATTTTTCTCCCTTGTTAAATGGCAGACCGTGTCCTAAGTTAGTAGCCTAAAAACAGTCAGCTACAGACGGTGTAAATAGAGTAAGTTATAGGACTTACCGCTATGGTTGTGTCAAATACATTTTCGTGGGAAATACAGTGGATTTTCCGTATTATATTTTCCTTTGTTTGGTTCTAGAATGGTGTGACAATCTGATCGTTAGGGACATTTCACTGTGTTGGTTATAAATAAACCCTGTTCCTTTAATTTATTTAAATAGAAGTGGGCGTCACTATCGATTTTAATCTCTTCGATCGACCTAACTTATTGATATTGTATTGACTGCTATCGGGTGATTTTTACCAGCCAATTGCATTATATAGAAATCTGTTTATCGTTATGTAATGTAGGAGCCACTTGGGTGTTTATTTAAAGCTGGTAATTGGTGTAAAATCATTTAGTTTCTAGGTTGACATCTATCGACCTTTGCGAGATCGATTATATCGCTTATTCCTTAGATGTGGGAAATATCTGATGTACCGTTGGTTGTATACGGGTGACCGTGTTTGGTAATAATTTATATTGCCCATTTATTAGTTAATTAAAAACGAATTTCTTTAGTTTCACCGTCGCGCAGGGAGGGGTACAATGGTAACCCAGAATTCTTTTGTTTCCGCTCTTTGGTTATTTTATTATTTGTACGGGTTCGCTTTGGTTAGGTTAGTTTATTAGGTTTTTGTGTAGGTACGAGGTTTTGAATTCTAGCGCCCTTTTTATTGACAGGAAGCTTTTTATTTTGTTGGTAGGATTGCAGCTCTTCCGGGAGGTCGTGTTCGATTGTTACGGCCTTCCTTAATTACTTACTGACCTGTCTCCGTCGTGAAAGCGTGTGTCCAGCCAATTTTTTTTGCACGTGAGTGGATTTTGGATACCGTTTTCAAATTAAAACTTCCTGATTGCTGTGGCATTGGTTGCTGATTTAGATTGGAAGCTTTTTTTTACGGCATAGCCGGATATAAAGCGACGGAGTGCAGGTCAGGAAACGTGAAAACGTGTGAGACCCCATTGTCATCGGGGTCCTTTTACCTGGGCGCGTATACCTAGCCCCTTACCTAGGCACCTCTTTACGCCTTTCAACTAGAGGCGCTACCGCTTCTACCTAGGATTCTAACCTAGGGCCGACCAGCAGTACTACCCAAGCGGTACATAGGGTGCGACCTAGGGTGCACCTGAAGCCGACTAACCGGCAAATCAGTTGATTGGCTGATCGGTAACGTAACCGGCCAGTATATTGCTTTGTAAGGTTTTTATTCCTATTCTTTTATTTGTGTAACCAATATTTTTTTTTTGTTAAAGTGTAACCGGTGTGATCATAACCGCAGGGCTGGTATAGTATTTACCTGAATTAATTTTCTTGGGTATCAAACCCAATCATTTATTTTTCCTTTTTTTTTCTTAAATAAATGTCAGTGGAAACTAATTTTTCCTTTTTAATAAACGGCATTAGTGTGTTTTTAAAATTTTGAGTTTTATTTGAGACGTCCCACAACACAACCTCCGTAATTTGCTTTTTGTTCATTTTTTTTTTATTATTCATTATTAAGTTCAGTGGAGAGTGAGGTCCCACCGAGATCGCGGAGGCTTCCGTTTTGGCCTGGCTACAAAACGGTGGCGCCCCTTTTTTACCCCCCCTACTCTTCGGCATTTGGGCTAGGGCATTTGCTCGCTTGCTCAAGGCCTCTCACCCTCAGCTGAACTTTGTTGCTGTCAGTTTCTTTTTTTTTTATTAAAATTAAATTCTTATTTTTTTTTCCTTATAATTAAATGCGTGCAGAGAATTAAATCTGCACTGAAATCAGTGACTGGAGAAAATGCTAGGGCCAGATTTGAGCGCTATCAATCTCGTCTAGTACACCTACTCAATCGCGTAGATCGCGCACCACCTAGTAGCTTGACTGCTGAGAATGTGGATACGAGAGCGAAGCTTATGGTCGATATTTTGGCCACTCTGGACCATTTAGAAACCGTGTCAAAGCAAGATCCCAACCTTAGTGCTATGTTAGCTGCTGCTCAAACTGAAGATTCGGATTCCGATGATTCGTCCGGCGTTCAAGGTGCCTCGCTACCTGTTTCTACCCCAAATAGACAACCTTCATACTTCAAGGGTCCTAAAATGGATAAATGGGGAATTAAATTCACTGGAGACACCAAGAGTATGTCAGTTCACGGCTTCTTAGAGCGAGTTTCAGAACTTAGAGTAGCCCGTCACGTGACTGAACGAGAAGTATTTGAGTCCGCCATAGACCTGTTTGAGGGAAAGGCTCTTAATTGGTTTAGATCGAACCGATCCAGATTTACTGACTGGAGAGAACTATCAGACCTACTTCGACGACATTTCGAACCGCCAGATTACAGAGCTCGACTCTTTAGGGAGATCTTAAATAGAACGCAAGATCCGTCCGAAAGCATTGTAGATTACCTGTCAAGTATGCATGCTTTATGTAGACGTTACGGTGGAATGTCCGATGATGTGAAGCTGGACATTATTTCCCGAAACTTAGCTCCCTTTTACACAACTCAACTTCCACTAGTCAATACATTGGAAGAATTGGAGGAGTGCTGCTTGTCTTTGGAAGCCAAGAAATACCGTGCAGAGCACTACGTGCCACCTTCTAGAAGAGGCAAGGATTTGTCGAGCCTGATTTCGCCTTTGTGTCAGATATGCAAGAAGCCCTTCCTAGCAATCATTCGGACGAGTACGTATAGGAAATTCGTCACTTTAACCCAACTACAAACGATAGACGCCCTAGAGAAATACCTATAAATGACAGACGTCCTAGAGAAATGCCTACGAACGATCGACGTCCCAGAGAAGTGGTCTGCTTTAATTGTCAAAAGGCCGGGCATTATAACCGAGATTGCACTAGTCCTCGGAAAATGCACTGCTATCGTTGCGGAACACCTGACGTTACTACCAGAAATTGCCCCAAATGCACGAATTCGGGAAACGCTTCCCGGGGGAATCAATAGGTCGTGAGATGTCTCCCAAAATCGATACCACTTCGACCAACAACGATACTGGCTTTCCTGCAAAATTTCTCTTAGACTACATTATTAGTCACGCTCATGGTGATCAACGTCCATATTCAGAAGTTACTGTCTTAGGCACCCCAATTCGAGGATTATTAGATTCCGGCGCTACAAGAACCATCGTCGGTCTTCCTGGATATGAACTATTACAACGGTTAGGATTAAAACTTTTGGCGAAAGAAACAAAATGCACAGTCGCCAATGGACAGAGCTGTTCCAGCATCGGTTGTATGAAGGTTCCATTCTGTTTAATGGGCAAAACCAGAATCATTGATGTGCTCGTCTTACCAGAACTTACTCATACCCTTATCCTAGGAATAGATTTTTGGAAAAATATGGAAATAGTCCCCGATCTGAGACAAGATATTTGGCATTTTGCAGATAGCACCGATCCGATGTTCATTAATAGCATTCAAGACGAAAGCACGCTCACAAGAGATCAGCGAATACAACTTGACAATTTAATAAAAATAAAGCTTTCAACTATGAGTTCTAGATTGGGATGTTGTAACGTAGCAGAACATACTATTGAAGTTAAACCAGGTACAAAACCCGTCAAACAACGATACTACCCCGTGTCTCCTTTTAAACAAAAGATCATAGATGAGGAGTTAAAGACAATGTTAAAAGACGGTGTGATAGAACCTTCCAAAAGTGCTTGGTCTAGCCCAATATGTCTAGTTCGGAAAAAGGATGATTCCTATCGCTTTTGCGTCGATTATAGGCTGCTGAACGAAGTAACCAACAAGGATGCGTATCCCATTCCATATATCTCTTCAATCCTGGACCGCTTAAGAGATGCTAAATACCTCAGCTCTATCGATATTAAGTCTGCTTTTTGGACCGTCCCTTTGTCAGAGTCTTCGCGTGAATACACCGCTTTTACTGTTCCTGGAAGAGGATTATTTCAGTTTCGCCGAATGCCGTTCGGATTGACCAATTCTCCGGCCACGTGGCAGCGAATTGTCGATACCGTGCTTGGAGCTGACCTTCAGCCTTCAGTAATGGTTTACCTAAACGACATTATCCTTATCTCTCAGGACTTTGATGAGCATTTGCGACTACTAGATTTAGTGTTCGACCGCCTTCTCGAAGCAGGACTAGTTGTTTCATTGGAAAAGTGTCAATTTTGCCGACCTGAATTAAAATATCTAGGCTATGTAGTGGACCGTCAAGGACTTCGGCCCGATCCATCGAAAGTAGAGGCTATTGTAAATATACCACCGCCGAAAAATGTGACAGAGATTCGTCGATTTATAGGTACAGCGTCTTGGTACCGACGATTTGTACCGAATTTCTCCTCCAAAATATCTCCGCTAACCAACCTGACCAAGAAAAACGTTAAGTGGTCATGGACATTCGATTGCGACGCTGCTTTTAGAACCATCAAAGAAGCCCTGATTACAGCACCCATTCTTACTTGCCCCGATTTCAGTCGTCCATTCGTTCTTCAAACTGATGCGAGTGGCTTTGGCCTTGGAGCCGTTTTGTCTCAAACCTTTGATGAAGGTGAGAAAGTAATATGTTTCCTATCGCGCTCACTATCTAGGCAGGAAATGAAATTGACTGTGACTGAGAAAGAATGTTTGGCAGTGATTTGGAGCGTTGAGAAATTGCGTCATTACCTGGAAGGAGTTCACTTCACCGTGATAACTGATCATCACTCGTTGCTGTGGTTACATCGATTAAAAGACCCACAAGGGAGATTAGCACGATGGGCACTTCGTCTTCAACCGTACGACTTTACTTTAATTCATCGACCTGGAAAAGACCACGTAGTTCCCGATTTTCTCTCGAGATCAGTTCCTGTTTCTGTTGACACTATAGATGCCGAAGTCAAAGAAGACGCATTCTCTTCCACCACCGACAAATGGTATAAAAACATGTTCTCCAGACTCGAAGAGCATCCTCACAAATTTCCCACGTGGCGTGTAGAGAATAAAATGCTGTACAAATATGTGAAATCCAGTCCTTCTGAATTAGCAATTCCATCCAGCTGCTGGAAACTCGTCGTTCCTAAAGATAAGAGGCGCGAAGTACTTTTCCGTTGCCATGATATACCAGCTTCAGGTCATGTAGGCATATTTAAAACTTATTGGAAAGTATGTCAACGTTACTATTGGCCTAAAATGAGGAGTGACGTAACCAGATACGTGAAAGCATGTAGGATTTGTGCCCAGAACAAAGTGGAACAAAGAGCACCGGCAGGTCTAATGGGAGATCGACCAAATATTAATCAACCTTGGCAATGTATCAGCTTGGATTTTATCGGCCCGTTTCCTCGCTCAAGATCAGGAAATCAGTATGTTCTTGTGGTTAACGATTATTTCACCAAGTTCACCGTCATGTTCCCATCGCGTTCTGCGACAGCCAAATCGCTTACTAAGCAAGTCGAAGAAGGTATTTTCCTGATGTTTGGATCTCCGCAATTTTTAATGTGCGATCAAGGAGCTCAAATGAAATCTAAAGAGTTCCAAGGACTTTGTCAGCGTTATAAAAGCAAAATTTTCTATACAGCTTCTTACCATCCTCAGGCTTTTTTTTTTTTTTTTTTATGATAAGGCACAGCACTACAGGATAAATCCTTTATGGCGCTCTAGGAGCGGTGCGTGTGCGCAGGAAACGATTCACGTTGGTCTTGAATCTTTGGAGACTATACTCGTTGGGGAAGACGATCTCAGGGAGGCTGATCCTACTGAACGTGCAAACCGAGTGGCAAAAACTATGATTCGTTCATACATTCAGAACAATAATCACCGTACATGGGACGAAAATTTAGCCGCTATTGGTTGTGCGATGAGAACTTCACGACACGAAACAACTGGATTTAGTCCTTACTATCTGAATTTTGGAAGAGAGCATAAACTCTATGGACAAGACTTCGTCGAAGATATTCACAAGATCGATTTGGATCCTCAAGATTATGTCAAAAAGAGACAAGCCGCATTTTCAAAACTCTATGTGGAAGTTCAGGAAAAGATCAAGGCTTCTCGCCTTATCAGCCAACGACGTTACAATTTACGTAGGCGACCAGTCGAATATACACCTGGACAGAGAGTTTGGCGTAAAAATAAAAGTCTCTCGGATGCCACGAAATACTACAGTGCCAAATTAGCACCAACATACTTAGGACCTTTTATTATTAAAAGGAAGACTGGTACTTGCACATACGAACTTCAAGATCAGACCGGTCAAAATAAAGGGGTTTGGCATGTACAAGACCTTAAGTTGTACAATCCGTCGATTGCAAGTGAGAGTTCGGACAATGAATAAATTGAGTTATTTATCTTTACTTCTCTTTTCTTTTACTTCATTACTTTAAACTTTAATAATTTCTTTTGTGTGTGAGTAACGAATAAAGGTTCGCTTCTTTCTTTTTTTTTTTGTTCCAAATATTTTTATATCACCTCCAGCGGATGTGGAGTTCTAATGAAGTTCGGTTTCTGTCTCGGCGTGAAACTTGACAGGCCGAATGTAGTTGGTTAGAAATACTCCGCACGGCGTACCCGTGATAGTAGAAATCATATCAAGAGTACGGAGACAGACCAATCGCCTTCAGCCGGTTTGTGTCGTTAGTAGTGAATCAGGCCCTCAGCGGTTTACTACAATGGGTATCTGAGTTGGTAACCTTCAGTTGGCTTCTCACTTCACTTGTAAATGTTGTGGCAAACCTGTTATATGAATCTTCGCCTTCAGCACCTTCGGTGTATTATTAGCTTTTTCGTAGATTTTTTTTTGTACTATAGTTTCTTGCTTATCGATTATGTCTTTAGGTTGCCACTCCAGCATTTAACATTTTATAGTATTAGTTTTATGGCGTTCATTTAGTAGAACCTTTATTCTTGCTTGTTTCTTCCTAATGTTTTTATTTACTTTATTACTTAATTGAAGGTCACTCAATTCAGCCTGTGGTTGTGTACGCTGTTGTCTTGGCGTGAAACAAGACAGGAGTGGGTACGACTTTGTTTTCTCTAGGAGTTGACTTTCTTTTCGTCTTTTAGGTTTTACTTTTCGTTATTTTTCTTCCTTTCATTCTATCTTTACTTTCGATTTCAGTACCTACCGATTTTGACTTGATTCCTTGGAAATTTGGCTTTGCTGGATTTTCTTTAGTGATTACCCCGATTTGGACTTAGTATTTTACTTTTACCTTGATTTGTCTCCTTAGTTATGTGGTTAGCTTGGATGGATTGGCTAACGCCGGTTGATCCTTGCTGTCGCTCGTCTTAAAGACGTTATTTATTCATGATGACCTTTTTTTTTGGTGCTTCGTTCTTCCTTTTAGTTTTAGTGGTAGGTTTTCGTTGTAATTTTTTTGTAAACCGTGTTGAGTACGGGATATTTGCAACGAGAACGTAATTTCTCTCTCTGTTTTTGCTTGATTTGCGTTGTTGATACATTTGCTTCATTTACTTTGTTGGACTTTGAGTTATTTTTGATTGATTTACGTTGCTTTATAGTTAGAGTGAGATAACCCATTTGGGGATTTAAGCCGCTGTTGGAACTGAATTGTAAGTAACGGAGTAATTTCGTTATTGATGTCGCTCAGATGCGATTTATTGATTATTGATTGATTTTGACTTCGTCATTTAGACGCTTTATACTTACCGATTTTGTCTTGGTTCGGGTATAGCCCGACTTTATATTTACCGATTTTGTCCTATTTATATACAGCCTTCGTTTTTTTTGCTATAGAAAAGGCCGAGGGGCGTTTGGTGATCCTGGATGGCGCTTTGGCGTCTTTTGTGCAATGTTCGTTCTGCTGAAGGCAGATTTGCGGGCAGAGTTGTATTGTGGGGGGTGGCTGTCTGACCCCTGATTAAGTCTGTACATCGCTGCAGCACAGGGGAGGGCGAAACTACTGCATATGACCTCGTCCGCAGGTCTCGTGTGATACGCCAGGCCAGGAGCAGAGCCGCCTTTCGGAACACCCTAATTAAATTTTCCGTTGAAGGCTGTGGTACATTTAGTTGTCATCGACACGTTTGTATCTTTAAGTTTAGTGTGTACTAAAACATACTCCCTTTGATTGGTGGAACATCTGGGTTACAACTGTTATTTATTTTTTTTGTTGATATTGATTATCTTTAGTTTTCCACCTTTCAAGTACTGCTGTGTATTTGCTTTCCTTGGGTCTTTCTTGTGGATGCGGGGTTGTACCGCGAGTTTGTTTGTATGAGGTTAGTACACGAGGTTCGCCAAGTCACATTTGGTTGCAACGCAATGCTAACTTAAGTCCGATATCCATCAAGTTCGCTTTTTTTGACCTCTATACCATACAAACAGCTCGGGGTTGCATCCTTTCCTCTCTCGGAGTCTCCGTGGGTCGTCAGCTGCGCAACAGTGCTTGAAATGATTTTTGGTTTCTATTATTTTTATTGTATTGCTTTTAGTGATTGATTGCTATATTTTAGTGGCTACGTCAGTAGCGTAAATTTTTTTTTTTTGGTCTAGGAGTTGATTGATAACTCGTGTGATTATTTTGTACATATAACTGTTATATGATTTCGTATTTAGAGTTAGCTTACCTATATGAATATTTCTGTTAACTTCATTGGATTATACATAACTGGTTACCTTGTGTTCTCTTGTGCTGGCGCGAGTATACATTTTTTTTTTGTTTGGTTATTACTTAGTTGAATTATCGTCGTAAAACTTCTTAGTGGAAGTTTTTCTCCTGCAGAAGAAGAGGGGAGTTGTAACGGTTTATTTTTAGTACTAGCGGTTAAAGCCTATTTTTGCTAAGGTGTGAGAAATAATCAATAATGTAGTGCCATTTCCTCTCTCTGAAAAACCATTAGTATGTGGTGAATTGAAACAAACCAAAATTTTATTTAAAGTTTATTATTATGTCGCCTTCACCTTTTTGTCAAGAACCTTTCAATATATTTGTTTCGGTGGTTATTTAATATAGATAGATATTTATAAAACATTTTACTAGTAAAAATAAGGCTATACATATATATATATTACTCGTATCATTGTACTGTTACATAACTCTCTCTCTCGGTGTGTAGAAGTGGCTTTCCTTTCTTATGACATTTGTTGATTACCTGGTTCCTCCTTTATCTTTTTGCAATGCCGTTACCTCGAGTAGCTGATCCAGCTTGTGTTGTACCTAAAATAAAGATAACTATTTGAATTCTATGACTGCAGACTGAGATCTTAGGTAATTTTGCCTTCGATGGTACGTAAGGTTGTATAGTAGGGTGGAACATTTCGAAAAATATTTTTGGATTGAAACGCCTGAGGTCCCAAAATGTTTAGCTTGTGTTAAAATTAATTTACAAAAAAAAAATATTGAAAAAAAAAATGTCTTCATGGTGCGCACGTCGAATGACGTCACAAAACAAAAAAAAAGTCCTGCGCAACATGTAAACGTGTACATTTTTAATCAAAATTTTTTGTATCTTCATTGAAGCTCCGGACGAAACTATCTAGAGCACAGGCACTTGAAAATTTATAAAAAAAAAATATTTTTTTTAAAATAATTTTTTATGCCATAATTATTTTTTTATTTATTAATTTAATTCATTCCAATATATAATATTATGTTTTTTGTGCGGGCCGTACCACGCTAAATTCATTGATAAACCTTAAAACTGTGCGCCACTGTTGATAACCTCGAGACTGTGCCGCCATTATGATCCTAGACGTCATCGTTCATTCCTAGTGGTAGGGATAATCCCACGCGTCGCGTCGAAAGGAATTGGTATTTTAGCCTTTTGGTGTTTAGTGTGTTGTGGCAGTTAGACGTGTTTTTAACGAGTTTCGGATTGTGTGTTTTCTTAACCTATAAATACCTTAATTATTTTAACTTGAACTTTGACAAGGAAGTATGTAATAATAACACAAAACAATATGGCAATTCACGATATATTATTATTAAAGCGAAAATTTGTAATAAAATTAATTATATTTATAAACCAGCTTGTAACATAAATTTTGTTTCTTTTTTCAGAGTTTGCTGAAAAACAACCTATTAAAAATGAACCAGCTTGGTAGCCGTGGCAAGAATAGGTGTGATATATTCGGCAACCCCGAAGAAATGTCAGACAATATTTTACCAACTTACGAAAATGTTATGAGAGATTATTTGCACACCAAATATCAAATGATGCAATTCAAAAAAAAGGAGCCAGGCATTTTAGAAATTTGCGAAAGTGTTTCGTCCAAAATGGAGAAAATCTGGAAAAAGGCATCTATACCGACTATAAGCCACCAACGAATTATTCAATTATTGCGAGAATACTACGATAAGTACAGAAAGCTTTTTAAATTTTCCGAAGCTCGCAAAAAATCTTTAATATATATTAATAACGTAAAAAAATTTCAAGAAGAATCGAAACTTCTTTTTGATATTGCTGCTTGCAAGTGCGCCGATATTTGTAAATGTGAAAAAAGTCGCAGAGTGCCACGTATAGAGAAACCATTTCTAGCAGATCAGCGAACATCCCGTAAAATGGCTATAGGCTCAGTTGATTTAGTAACAACAAACAAAAATCTTAGAAAAATTGAAAAACAAGTGCAAGAAGAAAGAACATTGAGAAAGGAAATTAACAAAAAAGCGAGCATACAAGATTTGAAAGCAGTAATTTCCAGCTCATCGGAAGCATCTGAAGATGAAACATCAAATATTTTACCAGATCCTCGGCAGATATCACCAGCACCACATCCTTCAACATCAACAGGGAAATACGGTCGTCAGTTTCCATCATTGGCTTTAGCATGTGATCGTACTGGTGTATCCGATCGTTCTGCTGCAACTATTGTCAGCGCCGTGCTGGAAGATATTGGCCTAGTAGCAAAAGATGATACCTCAAATGTAATTGATCGAATGACGATTAGAAGAGCTAGAAAAAGATGTCGATTGGAGTTAACCAGCAAAGACTTACTCGACGGTGAAATTTGTTTTGGTTTATATTTTGATGGCAGAAAGGATAAGACCTTAGAGCAAAACTTTGTTGATTCAAAATATTATCGCACTACAATAATCGAGGAACATGTATCTCTAATCAAGGAACCAGGGTCAATGTATCTTGGCCATACTACACCTATTTCCGGGTCCGGCCAAAATATTGCAGCAAGTATTATAGCATTTTTGGAAAAACGTGAAAGAATAGATGTATCAAGAATAGTTGCAATTGGATGTGATGGAACTGTGGTGAATACTGGCGCAAAAAGCGGTGTCATTAGACTTTTAGAAGAAAAGCTAGGAAGACCATTACAATGGCTCGTGTGCCAATTTCACGCCAATGAATTACCACTGCGCCATTTAATAAACCATCTGGATGGCAAAACCATAGGGCCGCGCGGATTTTCAGGGCTTATTGGCAAGAAGTTAGAATCCTGTGAGACACTTCCTATTGTGTTGTTTGCTCGAATTGAATTTGATTTTCCTAAGAATTTTGATCATTCCGATCTTAGCACGGATCAAAAATATCTACTGGAAATATGTCAAGCCATATCTGCGGGTTATTGCCCCTCAGATTTGGGACGAGGAAATCCTGGAAAAATGTCACATTCTCGGTGGTTAACAACTGCACAATCGAGTGTTACGATTATACGTTGCAACAATCGAGCCCTCTGAAAATCTGGAAACCCTAGCGACATACATAATTCGAGTTTACGCGAGAGTCTGGTTTAGTATTAAGTTAGAATCTTCATGCACAAATGGTGCGAAACACCTGTTTAAAATTATTAGTTTTTCTCGCTATCTAAATGTTGAGCTAAGAAACGTGGTAGATGCCGTCATTCAAAGAAATGGATATTTCGGGCATTCGGAAAATATTCTTCTAGCAATGCTGTCTGATGAAAGGCCCTATATTCGAAAACTAGCGTATAAACGCATACTTAAAATTAGGTCTTTAATGAAGAGAGACTCACCTAACACACCTACAATTAGAACATTTACCATACCGGAATTCAATTTTGAGGCATCCGATTACATTGATTTAATTTCATGGAGCTCTGACACGATATCTGAACCACCACTAACATTTAATATTTTGAATATAGAAAATTTACTCCTCAAGAATGACATTGTTGAGAAGGTAAAATTAGATAGCTTGCCCTGTCACACCCAGGCGGTGGAAAGAACCGTAAAGTTAGTTACCGAAGCGTCAGCAGCAGTTTGTGGCGAAGATTCTCGTGACGGATATATCCGAGCTACCGTAAAATCAAGAACTTTAATGCTATCATTCGAGACCAAATCGGAATATCGGACTAAATAATTTTTTGCCAATTTTTTTTATAATATTAAAAGGTTTTATCGTTCAAAATAAAAATATTGAAAAATTATGTTTGATTTTTATTTCCGAAAAAAAAAAGTTTATAATATTATTTACCTGAGGATGGAAGATGTCCGTATGGTTAAGAAAGATGCCTAAAATTTTTTTCACCTTCATATTACCATTTCTTCATGCTGCGCAAGACGTTTTTTTCAGTTGTGACGTCATTTCACTTGCGCAACATGAAAAATTTTTTTTTACTCTGTTTAGCATCTTTCGAACCCACAGGAGACTCAAATAAAAAATACTTAAAAATTCCTATATGCAAATGTTCCACCCTATTATATAGGTATGTAAGAGTTGTTAAAACGGTCTCTGGCTGCCGAATGCCTGGTTAATAAAGCAGAGCCTTACCTTATCTTTCATCTTGATTCCATATCTCCCTTGGCTTAGGGGTTGAAAGTCGATTTTTCTCCCTTGTTAAATTATATTTTCCTTTGTTTGGTTCTAGAATGGTGTGACAATCTGATCGTTAGGGACATTTCACTGTGTTGGTTATAAATAAACCCTGTTCCTTTAATTTATATAAATAGAAGTGGCGTCACTATCGATTTTAATCTCTTCGATCGACCTAACTTATTGATATTGTATTGACTGCTATCGGGTGATTTTTACCAGCCAATTGCATTGTATAGAAATCTGTTTATCGTTATGTAATGTAGGAGCCACTTGGGTGTTTATTTAAAGCTGGTAATTGGTGTAAAATCATTTAGTTTCTAGGTTGACATCTATCGACCTTTGCGAGATCGATTATATCGCTTATTCCTTAGATGTGGGAAATATTTGTCTGATGTACCGTTGGTTGTATACGGGTGACCGTGTTTGGTAATAATTTATATTGCCCATTTATTAGTTAATTAAAAACGAATTTCTTTAGTTTCACAGTCGCGCAGGGAGGGGTACAATGGTAACCCAGAATTCTTTTGTTTCCGCTCTTTGGTTATTTTATAATTTGTACGGGTTCGCTTCGGTTAGGTTAGTTCATTAGGTTTTTGTGTAGGTACGAGGTTTTGAATTCTAGCGCCCTTTTTATTGACAGGAAGCTTTTTATTTTGTTGGTAGGATTGCAGCTCTTCCGGGAGGTCGTGCTCGATTGTTACGGCCTTCCTTACTTACTTACTGACCTGTCTCCGTCGTGAAAGCGTGTGTCCAGCCAATTTTTTTTGCACGTGAGTGGATTTTGGATACCGTTTTCAAATTAAAACTTCCTGATTGCTGTGGCATTGGTTGCTGATTTAGATTGGAAGCTTTTTTTTACGGCATAGCCGGATATAAAGCAACGGAGTGCAGGTCAGGAAACGTGAAAACGTGTGAGACCCCATTGTCATCGAGGTCCTTTTACCTGGGCGCGTGTACCTAGCCCCTTACCTAGGCACCTCTTTACGCCTTTCAACTAGAGGCGCTACCGCTTCTACCTAGGATTCTAACCTAGGGCCGACCAGCAGTACTACCCAAGCGGTACATAGGGTGCTACCTAGGGTGCACCTGAAGCCGACTAACCGGCAAATCAACTACCGTAATTGGCTGATCGGTAACGTAACCGGCCAGTATATTGCTTTGTAAGGTTTTTATTCCTATTCTTTTATTTGTGTAACCAATATTTTTTTTTTGTTAAAGTGTAACCGGTGTGATCATAACCGCAGGGCTGGTATAGTATTTACCTGAATTAATTTTCTTGGGTATCAAACCCAATCATTTATTTTTCCTTTTTTTTTCTTAAATAAATGTCAGTGGAAACTAATTTTTCCTTTTTAATAAACGGCATTAGTGTGTTTTTAAAATTTTGAGTTTTATTTGAGACGTCCCACAACACAACCTCCGTAATTTGCTTTTTGTTCATTTTTTTTTTATTATTCATTATTAAGTTCAGTGGAGAGTGAGGTCCCACCGAGATCGCGGAGGCTTCCGTTTTGGCCTGGCTACAAAACGGTGGCGCCCCTTTTTTACCCCCCCTACTCTTCGGCATTTGGGCTAGGGCAGTTGCTCGCTCGCTCAAGGCCTCTCACCCTCAGCTGAACTTCGTTGCTGTCAGTTTCTTTTTTTTTATTAAAATTAAATTCTTATTTTTTTTTTTTCTTATAATTAAATTCTTTTGTGTCATTGATAATTCAATATTAATCTTTGGGCAAATAAAAGCGTAGCATACTTTCCTCTCACGGGTGGAAAGTACGTACTTATATTCCGTAGCAGGAAAGCAAGTTAGAAAAGTGTCACTTTTAAAATTATGAGAAGTCCGAAATATCATCACTCCTTCCATATGTCTTCTTATTCATTTTGTAAGCATTTCCCTAATTTATTAAAAAGTACACACTTTTTTTGTTCTTTATATGATAAGGCACAGCACTGAAGGCTTACTCCTTTATGGCGCTCTGTGAACGGTGCGTGTGCGCAGGAAACAATTCACGTTGGTCTTCAATCTTTGGAGGTTATACTCGTCGGAGAACACGGCCCCAGGAAGGTCGTTCCAGAGTGATGACGTTCTCCAGATGAAAGAATTTTTAAACAGTGTCGTTCGAGGGACACCAAGCTGAACCACGTACGGGTGGACTGCAGTGGCTCGTCGTGTATTTTTACCATGCACCGCTTTGGGTGGAGTCAAGCGGGCAATCTCAGTTAAGCACTTGCCATGAAAAAATTTGTAAAATAGACTTAAGTCGCCAACCTGCCTTCGATGCTCAAGGTTTTTCAGGTTGTTTGTCAGATCATGGTCACCGATTAAGCGAATGGCTCTTCTTAAAATGGAATCTGACAATCTCAGGGTATGATTAACAGCAAAGCCCCAAAAATGCGAACAGTAGTCCAGCGAATGGTCGAAATTGGGCTTTATAGAGCATCAAAGTTGTTGGGGGTTTATAGAAGTTCTTAGTTTGGAAAAGTATTCCTAGCTTCTGCGAGGCTGCCTTTGCAATGGCTGCAACGTGACTATGCCAAGACATATGACTATCTAAATTGACGCTCGATAAATGAATTGATGAAGCCAAGGGATTCGACTGTCCCGCCATGACTATATGCGGTTCTGCAACATTAACTTTTCTAGAAAAAACTGCCGCCTGGGATTTATTAGCGTGAAATGCTACTTGGTTACCATCACCCTAAGACAGAATTTCTTCCAGGTCTTTGTCGAGATGTGAGACCTCTTGCTGCCTATAGAGATGTGCATTAGCAGCCGATGTACGAGCACCCAAAGTAAAAGATGAAACAAGTGTGCTGTCATGAGCGAAGCTATATATAGGATTTTCAGTTTTTTCCAAAATATCGTTAAAGTATAGTAAAAAGAGGGTGGGCGACAATATAGAACCTTGAAGGACTCTGGTGTTGATGTTAAGTGTGTCTCAAACAAATCCGTCCATCGCCACTCGCAAAGAACGGTCTTTAAGAAAGCTTAACAGCCATGAACAAAATTGAACCGGCATTCCGTGTGCTCTCACTTTAATAATTTTTCGTTGATAGCCTTCTCCATAACTTTTGATATAACCGAAAGCAATGCCACTGGACGATAGTTAGTTGGCAAGGTCTTCTTGCCTTTTTTGGGTATTGGTTGGTCTCGCGCAGTTTTCCAGCAAGGTTTCTTTTATTATCCTTTTTAGATAGAAAAGATTTAAAATATTTTATTCAATATGGTAGCTTATACGAAGAACGTTTATAAACAATGTAAGGATGAGCTTTTGAATTTATATTTTCTTAAAGTAAAATAAGTTTAAGTTGCTACTACTGATTACTAGGTATACACCACTGGTTTATTAAGCAGCAGCGGGCATAGTACATCAAGAAATCTACGCGCCTGTGCATGTTCCATAATTGCGTTGCTAAATAACCTCATTTTGGAGAACACGGTAAAAAATTGCGAGAGTAAATTAGGGCATTATTATTATGTTAAAATTAGCAAAAATATTACTAAAAGATTTACAAATGTGTATAGAATTAATAATTAGAATTAATTTTATATTATTGCTTCTGGTTTTATGAACTAAAATTTCAAAAATGAAAATTTCATTAAGCTAATATATGGGACAATATCTAGTTTTAAGACAGCATAACCTCAAAATTGCCGCAAACTAGACGGAACTCGTTGCGTTATTTATTTTCTTAGAAGTTTTTATGAATGTGCTACTAATGTACTATAATTTTTGTCGCCGGAACGACGAACTAGGTACTAGGTAACATTTAGTTATAAAATAGATAACTCGTTTACACATTGATAACCCTACATGAATACCTTGATTCTACCTTAAATGAGCAAGGATTATACCTACTACTAATACATAGTGTGCACAAAATATAATGAATCAATTTCTGGTTTACTGGCGAGAATCGGCTTTAAAAGCAATTTAATTTTAACCCACAAAGACCCGGAGTAACCATATGGTACCACAAAACAGGGGTTTTGTTTCCTGTTTTCTAAGTTAGGTGATGCCATAAATAAAGTACAATATTCGGTCGAGCTCGTGTGCTAGTTTAATATTGGCTTTACTAGTGTACAGCTATTATATTTTTATTTAGGTAATATCGTCTCAACTCGGTTGAGTTTTATTTTTCTATTTTATATATACCAGACATTTACTGAGCATCGTGCATAGCAAATATTTAGGCTTTGATATTCTATTTAAATTTTTATACTTCATATAGAAAACTTGCTGGCAGATAGGTTGACTTTCGGATCTTACCGTTTAGTAACGCTAAACAGTTATGCTTCTGATGACTAATGACTTTATGTCTCGGCAAGGTATCACGTTGACTTAAGCTTAGATCTCGCATACTCGGAGGACGTAGGTGTTATTTACGTTGAGCCACCCAAATCTAATGCCTCAACTGATGATTATTTCGGGGATGAGGATTCTAGGGGCTCAATTGATAATCTCTCGGAGCATCAACAAAATGCAGCAGCTAAAGCGCAAGTTGTGCATAAGGATATCGTTCGAGTCAAAATCTAGAAGATCTATAAAATGCTATAAGTATTATAACATTTTTCCTATCTAGTTCTGCCCAAAGAAGAACTATTTCAATTATCCTTTGTCCTAATTTAATTTATCGATGTTCCAGTCACCAATATGTGGTAAATACACAAAATATCCGGTGCTAAGCTGACACAATTTAGATTTCGGAGAGACATTGCTTTGAACTACTAAACAAGTTTTGGAATGACGGCTTAACCTAAAGAGCAGCCCAAAGATTCAATATCAAGTGTTTTACTTAATCGAATTTCCGACAGTGTACGGTACGATGGACTGAATCACTTAGTAACTGAAATACCGAAAAACAGTTAATATGCGCCAGAAAGAACTGCTTATCAAGTACAAGAATGTACGAGAAATGTGATTTGGAACTTTGTGCTCTTCATTTTCATAGCTTTTATACGATGTTTTTGTATAAATTGTTCAGATTATTTTCCAAATGTTAGTGCATAAGCATTTTTGCAAACTTTTGGAATTTAGAAAAAAATTATGTACCATACCGCCGCCCTCTTAAAGATTTTACAGAGTATAATATGCATGATCTACATATTAACTAATAACTAACCTATAACCTACCATCTACAATATATTAAACTACCAAACAAGATCATTAACCCGTCATATACAGATTCATAAGAAGCTTTCCCTTGTCAAGCTTCTCAACTCTTGATAATTAATAAAATTGATTTTAAAACTTACGGTTAAATTACTAACTTTGTATTATACAGTGTGATTTTTTTTTTATAAAGTGTTACAATGTAATTTCTCTAAAACGGTTTGAAATATTTTGGTGAGGTGTGGGGATAGGGAGACATATTTGACTAAATGTTTAACATTTACCTCCTCGGTCAATTTTGAGGGGTGGGGTTAACTTTGGAATTTTAAATGAAATGATTTAATTTTGTTTCAAAATTCGAATTACCCATTCATTATTGTAACACATTTTTCATCAATTCACATATATCAGAACAAAACATTTTGGGGAAAACTAATAACAAAACATATTGCCAAACGACACAAAACGTGAAGTTTCTGTAACTCTAAAGAAAATACTTACTACAATTTGGCAAATTATTGGAAAAAATAAATAATTAATATATACAGGGTGTTATGGAAATGACTTATTATATTTTAAGGGGCCACTCCTGAGGTGGTCTAGAGTTACACTTGATAGTTTTTTTTTCTAAAATCGGAAGTATTTTGAATTTTGTAAAATACCTTAAAACCGGACTATGTGCGCCTTCCATGATAGTTCAATGCCCCTGAACACATGTGTTTTTGACAAGACAAACTGCTGGAATGGTAATTGTTTAGTTTAGTGCAATTAATGTTGAATTTTGTGCTAAAATTTCGTATATAGACTAATTGAGGGTAGCTGATCACAATTTTCCTTTTGCGTTTTTACGGCAAATGCACTGGTTTTGAGAAAAAAAAATGTTAAAGTTTTTCACTTACAGGTTAGGGTATTCTTTTGTAAGGATGTCTTTAAGAAATAATAAATTTGTAACGATTAAAACAAATTTATTAATTAGGTAATTTAAGGAAAACATAAAGCGATAAAATTAAATCAAAGGTGTACCGATAACCGACCATATGAACTCTAAAGTTCTTAGTCAACTACTTTTCTTTTCAACTTGCTTTCTTCAGCACCTCGACCAAATCTAACAAAAACAAACCGTCAGCGTATTTTGTCTGGAGCCGATCCGAGGTTTGTTTATTTCGATATCTTTGGGTGTCGCGTTTCACTTTCCTTTCAATTTCCTAGATTTTATGGTTTTCCCTTCAAAATATGTGATAAAACTTTCACCAAACTATCTGTTCATAAAATAAGAACAACATTTTAGCAAAAAAACAATGGAAAAGGCACAAATTTAATTAAATTCGTTGTTAATACGCCGACAAAGTAGAAGCGTCTCTTTTCAGATTCATTGCACTCACGTTGCCAGATTGTTCTTCTTTTTCTTGTAATTATTAATGGCTTCCATCCAGGAGAATGATATGCTAGCTCGAGCCAATAGGATTCATTCAATTAATAAAAATGAATTGAAAAGTATAGGCAATTTATAATACACTAACAATCTGACAACATGGGTGCAGTGAACTTGCAAACAGGCTCCTTGTACCGTGCAGTTTGCTTCTGCTTTTTTGGCCAGCTGTCAGTGAGCTGTCTCCCGTCTTTTTCCAGATAACGTAGAGTTTTCTGTTCGCTTACAAGTTATCCCGTTTTTCAGAGTTTCCTTGTGGCATATTTCGTTTATTTCAACTCGGAAGTGTATACTATGACTCCGACAAGTAATATTTTATTGGAAATAGCAACATTTTAGGATTACATGCAAAATAACATACCGGTGAGTTAGAAAAACTTTAACATTTTTTTTCTCAAAACCAGTGCATTTGCCGCCTAAACGCAAAAGGAAAATTGTGATCAGCTACCCTTAATTAGCCTATATACGAAATTTTAGCGAAAAATTCAACATTTGCACTAAAGTAAACAATTACCCAAATCAGCTGTTTGGGTCATTGGCACGTAGGTGTTTTGGACCTAAATTTTTGAAGGCATTTTTCTCGAATTTCTAGCTTCGAGCGCCATTTATAGCAATTTTTCCCCAATTCGTCTCGACCTATATATTTACGGGTTAAAAAATAATAAGTCATTTCCATAACACCCTGTATAGAGTGTGTCCAGATCGACGCAACGATAGGTGAAAAAGGCTGAAATTTTTGAGTTGAAACTTTATCTTCTGGGGTTTAGCCATGCTTGGATAGAAACTAATTTGTGACATAATTTTAATTTCGAAAAATCCAGTGTGCTTTGGATATTTTGAAAAAACTTTTTTCCCACCAGTAAAAATTTATTGATTTCTAGGAGATACGAAAAAATTTTATTAAGAAAAGATGTTCGAAAATAATAAATGAGTAAGAATACAAAATTTTAAAATCCTATGCCTACTTTGATGTTTTGCATTATTTTTAAAGCACGCACCTCCCTATTGAAGATATTAAAAAATTTCGTTAAAAAAAGTTGTTCAAAATAATAAATTAAACACGATCAGTTTATACAATACATCAAAAAATTAATCTATTTTAATACTAACATCAACTGAAAGATTTATTTATTCAATAAGTTCGCCGCCTTTATTCGCACATTCCTCAATGTTTTCCCGAAATGCAGTGAAAGTTGTTCGAAATAATAAATTAAACACGATCAGATTATACAATACATCAAAAAATTAATCTATTTCAATACTAACATCAATTGAAAGATTTATTTATTCAATAAGTTCGCCGCCTTTATTCGCACATTCCTCAATGTTTTCTCGAAATGCTGTAACGCTCCTGCTGTGGTTCGTAATGCCGAACAGTCTTGTCGGCCTGTACTTTCTTGAGACGGATAATTCTCGAGCGCCACTCTGTTGCTTTAGGGTGTAACAGAGAACCACCAGACCTATAGGTAGCTTTTACACAGTTGGAGAAACGGTACTCCAGGGGTCTATGCGTCCACTATAGCCGTTTTGCCTATTTAATAAATAATAACACAGAATACGGGTTTGTTCTAAATAATTTATTAACTAATAGAATTTATTATTTTCGGGCTGACATTTACTATACAGAAGCTAGGACTATGCTATTTAAAATATACGGTTTTTAGAGGGGGTGCGGCGGTTCCACATTTTATGTGAACAAGCTACTACGGGAGGGTGTAAAGCAGACAGGTACGATAGAGCAAACATGCGTGCAAGAAAGCAGGGTGTTTAGCGGGATTAAAGCAACGGGTTAAAAAGGGAAAAGGCTCCAGCGGTCATAAGGGGCTGTCACAGACATACGGACTGCTACCATCGTGGCAAGGAAACGGAATAACTTCGCTCGCCAGAGAACACCACATTCCTTACACATTCGGTCATTCTTAGTTTCGGCGAATCGGTAACCGGGGCAGTAATGGGCGTAAAAACACACCAAGATGCTCCGGTGATCGACACAGGGTAGTTACCCCCGACAGGCTACACTACGCGTGAAAACACTATAGTGCAGTCAGTCCGCGGCTAGTCCCCACAACATTAATCCTGCGGTTCATTCACTTTCGCTCTATTATGGGAGGCGATCACAATGAGCGTAAACACACTTCAAAGTAGCCGGTCTCCCGAAACGGGTTTTGTTAAATATCGAAAGTGTATACAGCGTGAAAACACATATATACCCTTCCGATAGTCGGCAGCCCTTCGGTCACTCGGTTTCGGTCTTCCCTGTTGGCTTCCCGAAGAATGCTGAACGTTCTTCGGAAAAACTTTTAAGTTGGTACAGGATCAGCGTAAGAACACATGACCATATACGTCCCTTTTTCAACAGAACCTAACACTCTTTTCTCTGGCGAGGAGATAATTACATCCCTCCATGGTGCTAACAGGTATACTTACTTGTACAGTCAAATCGGTGGCTCGTAGCGGAAAATTTACACTACGGTGGATATTTAGATTATTTAGGCAAGGGCTCAGTGAAACGTCTCTGTTAAGCCGGGTCTCGGTGAGAAGCCTCTTCCACGACGTTCTCAACGTCCGGAGCAAGGTTCGCGTTCTCCCACCAGTACTACGGTACTCTGGGGGATTGCACCTTTTGATTGGCTGTGCATGGTCGCACTGCGGAATGGTTTGGCTGAGCTATGCTGGGTGCTCTGAGGGAGCCGGTAATTAGCTAGTTGACTAGTCTAATTATTTAATCGATGTCTTTAATATAAATTATGCGGAATAACTATGAAATATGTTTGATTAAAATGTGACTTCGTCACAATGCAGTGAAAGCTGCTCTTATCTCCTCCAGGGGAATAGAGTTTATTGCATCTGTAATGCGATTTTTCAAAACTTCTACGTCATTTGGAAGCCTATTCAAATATACAATTTGTTTTATTCGACCCCAAAAATAAAAATCCATTATCGTTAAATCCGGAGATCTGGGCGGCCACAAAATGGGACCAGCATTGGCTATCCATCTTACTTGAAAATGCCCATTGACCCATTCACATACCCGAAATGTTGAGTGGGCAGGGCAGCCGTCGTGTTAAAAATATAAAAAATATCTTGGTTCGTATGGTAGTTCATCAAGAAACTGATTTAGGATATTTAAATAAGTATGTTTATTAAGTCTTCCCTCAATAAAATATGGCCCAATTACACCACAATGATAGGAAATGGCACACCAAACATTAACCTTTTTAAAATACTGCCGCCTAGAATTTATTACATAATTTGGATTATCTTTAGACCAATATCGGCAATTCTGTAATGAAGGTACACAGTTAGTAGTAAAAGTCGATTCGTCTAAGAAAATAATATATTTATGGAAATTTCGATCTTCTATAATCTTCTCACCTAAAGTTAGGCAAAACTCCAACCTTCGGGATTCATCCCCTTCTTCTAACGTGTGACGAAATCTAACTTTATATGGTTTTACCTTATTTGCTTCATAAATGCGTTGCAAATGTGATTTGCTAACTCGAGTCTCCTCGTACCGCTTTCTTAGTAACAGCTTTGGATTTTCGCGTAATGAATCCATTGCTAACAGAGTACCTACATCATCGTCATCAAAGTTCTTCTCCTTTTTTAGTATATTATGTACAGTACCGGTAGTAACAAATTTTTTAACCAGTCTTTATACTGTAGATTTGACTAAAACTGTGTTCGGAAATTTCATATTAAATCGCCTGATAACCTCTGGAATAGATAATTCACCTATACCATAACATTGAATTAGGTAGATCCGTTCTGGTATAGTAAGCATAATTGATATTTCACAATAATGTTTTCGAAAGTTCGGATCAGTTTTAGAGCACAGAACACTACAACAATATTAAAAATACCAATCTATTTTGGACAACAAACTCTCAAAATATTATTTTATTCTTTTTCCTTCCATGGCATACTATTTTTTTCTGAATAGCATTGAAACAAATTTATTCACATTTTGAAGGAAGTGAATTGCTTGTTATTTTTATGTTCGCTTTTCTTTAATTATCTAAATGTCTATTAAAGGGAATAAAATAAACCGATCGTGTTTAATTTATTATTTTGAACAACTTTTCTTAACGAAATTTTTTAATATCTTCAATAGGAAGGCGCGTGCAATAAAAATAATGCAAAACATCAAAGTAGACATAGGATTTTAAAATTTTGTATTCTTACTCATTTATTATTTCCGAACATCTTTTCTTAATAAAATTTTTTCGTATCTCCTAGAAATCAAGCACTTTACTGGTGAGAAAAAAAAGTTTTATGAAAATTTCCAAAGCACACTTGATTTTTCGAAATTAAAATTATGCCACAAATAAGTTTCTATCCAAGCAGGGCTGAACCCCAGAAGATAAAGTTTCAACTTAAAAAATTTCAGCCTTTTCACCTATCGTTGCGTCGATCCGGGGACACACTGTATATAAATAATTAATTTTATATCATCATTCATTTCATCATCTGATTTTCGGGCTTTAATAATTATCTTGATGTAGAATAATCTGTTAATAAGGATAAAACCTCGTAAAATTACAGTAGCTATTCTTTTAGGTTCTCTACTCAACACAAGTCGGAAAATGTCATCAAAACAAACAACTTTTGGCAAAGTAAGATACGCAAAACCGCTTGAAGTTTCGCCTAACAACACATATCGACCATTAAATAGTACGAAGCAAATAACTTCGCCATTACCATCAAGTTTCCTTGACACAACAGAATTTATGGTGACATTTTCAACAGTTGATGTTGAAACTACTCAAGTCACTTATGAAGCCTCTGCTACCGCAAGACAAATTATTTACGGCAATAAGGGCATCGAAAAGGTAAGTTAGTATTTTAAGCATAAATTATGCGTTAATTTATTCCTGCATTTCGTAACTTGCCATAGTTTAAATCAGCTTGACGTTTATTAGTGGTTTAATCTGCGACAGCGCCATTATGACGTATTTAGCATTATCATTTGGATGTCATTATGACCTTCATAATAGCACTCAGTGCAATTATGAATTCATAATAACACCCAAATGTTAAGATACAAAAACAAAAAGAAAGTCGGTGCAAACTATTACGCTTTGCGCGATATTTTCGACATCCGAAGGGACACTTTCGGATTCAGAATCTCCCATATTTAAATTATTTTTGGCCAATACTTTGCATACAATAGAAAATTAGACGGCAATAATGACGTTGTCAAAATCGAAATTGAAACAATCAAAAATGCGGTTACCATGATAACGACTATTATGAACACCTGAAAATTTTAAAAATTACGAAAACGTTATCTGATATCAATGATATTTAGATGAATAAAATCTATTTGCACTGTCGTAGATTAAATTTTGAATGATACACGTTCGATATGAACTTTGTCAATGAAACTTGTGCAATTAAACCACTCGGCTAACGCCTCGTGGTTTAACGTTGCACACGTTTCATTATAGTATTCATATTGAACTAGTGTCATTAATAACTATAAATGACTTGTCATTATTTTGTTCTTTTCTATTTTACAACAATATAAATATTGATAAACCTTAAAGAGTCTTTGGGTTGACCAATTTCTTGGAGTTTGGTAACCCCGACCACGTATTACAAAATTGAAAGTGCGTGCAATAGAACAATAATTTTAATTTGATTTCAATGAAATGTACAGAATATATAGTTATTTGTCTTTGTTTTACCGGGCTAATATATCAAATGGGTAGGATAAAGATTGATAATGCTGCAGGAAATTAATAGTGTGAGTGTGTGAGTCAAAAGAGAACATCTTAGCTTCTGACGAAAGAATGGCTTATAAATAAATACTGTAGACATCGTAATTTAAAAAATTTATATCTAGTTAATGCCTTTAAAACAATTAGGTTATTTAAGGTTACGTTAAAAATATAACAATTAGCTATTGTTTTGAATATTTATCTAGTAATATTAAGATTCGACTGGAAAAGGTATGATGGGATTGGGATGGCGCTGCGTCATTAAAAATGATGCTTAGGTTATATATTGAACTTACCATGTTCGAAAATCTTTAAATAAATATCAATTTTTTAAATTACGATGTCAACAAAATTCATTTATGACTCTACATCTGTCAGAATCTAAAATGAGGAGAGCCAAATCAAACTGTATTTTGTCTACTATTGGACAAAGTTGAGTTTTATACAGCATTAACGCTCTTTCGTTTTCTAAGTTTCGTCAAAAATCATTACGTCCCACACTAAATATATCATAAAAGTGAAGTTGATGTCAACCTGTATTATATCCGTCATGAATTTTGGTTGGGCCTATATTATGTCCACGCTCATAATCATCACAGTTTCAAGGTTGAACTATTTTTAATAGGTAGCGTTACTTACTCGCTTAGTCACAATGACGTCTTTGAGGTTAAACCAAATGTTTGTGATTAGAGTTACCGGATTACTTGTTGGATATCATTCTCGTGGTTCCAGAAAGAGGCTGAAGTCTCTCAAGACCAGAAGACGGTAGGAAACGTAGCAAAGGTGCATTAATTGTCTAAAATATGCAGGTAAAAACTGAGATAGGACAGCGACATTCATAAGGCGTCTATAAGACGTCTGACATAGATAACCTAGAGCCGTCTTTGTACATCTGCAGACATCTTTAAGAAGTCTATACGAAGCCGTTTGTTATAAAAAGTAACGTCTTTAAGATGTCCTCCTATGACGTTTGCTGCCGTTGACCTTTTTATAAACAGGGCACATCTATATGGTTTGTCATAAACTTATTCTTATTGTATGCTTAATACCGGATTTACAGTTGAGTGCTAGGAGAAGAAGTGCACTCCTATAAAATAGCCATTATAAATTAATATACAATGCTGTACTATAAGCCTAACTTAAGTATGGAGTACAACCCAGCTTTTTAAGCTGCTGTCGTATTCCAATGTAAATCCTGTATAACTTTTATTGGTTATGCAATATATATTCTAAGGAACAAGAATAATTAGTTACCTTATTCAACCAAGTTATATTAGCTTTTGGCTCTATTACTTCATTCCCATTATGGAACAGGTCCTTAACCCTGTAATTAAATACAAATGTAAAAAAAATACTTTGTTATAATTTGACCAGTTAAGTACAGGATTCTCGTTTATATTTAGACCCCTATCTAGAGCAAAAACAATAAGAATAAGAGATAGAAAAAAACTTTAAATATGAAAGTTTTAGGATTTTTACTGAGTCATCAGAATCTTAGCAAAAAATGTTCAAAAGATGATTACAATGCCGAAAAAATAAGCAACCGATATTTTTTTAAATGGAATAGCCTGAATATATTTTATTAAAATTATAGATATTTATTTCCTGATTCCAGAAATATATAGTTTGTTTATATTAGCTCAAACCGTTTTTAAGATATTAGCAATCAAACTTTTATATAGTTTTATTTATTTTCATTTATAAGTCTAGAATGCCTTGAAAATTAAATGATAAAGTCTGCCGGTCTTTTCTTATTGCAATTATTACGTCTAGAAAGCCATGAAAAATAAATGTTAATATGACATTTTTGGCATTGCTTACTTTTTTGCTTGTAATAAACTAACATTTTACTTCGTATTTATAATAATAAAATGGGATATTCTGCAGCAGAAAAATTCGATGTTATCGGTCTATAAAATAATAGAAATTCATTTACAACTCGTAATGAATACCACAGGTTATTTGCCAATGAATTGTTACCTTCCAAAAGCATTATTAAATATGTTGTAAAAAAATTGAAAAGACCAAAAGCTTAGAAAGGAAAAAGAGGACAGCAATGAGGGATGAGGAATTAGATTTAAATGTCTTGCTGTTCTATGAAGGTGATTATTTCCAATATTTATGCTTATTATTAAATCCTACGATAAATACTTATGTATTACAGAAAATCCTGAGTATTCTGTACCAGATGCGGCGGGCCATTTTAACAAATCTTTATCACACACGAAATTTTAAAAAAATATTGTTATTGTCCCTAGAAATTTTTACTAGTCCAAAAATTAACAGAAGATCACAAGAGACAGCGGTTAGAGTTTTGTTTGAATATTTTAAGAAGGCGTGAAATTGATGGAAATCTTTTAAACAAAATTTAGGTCATTTGATTTTCAAGGCATTCTAGACTTATAAATGAAAATAAATACAACTTTTTAAAATTTTGATCGCTTATATCTTAAAAACAGTTTGAGTTTATATATTTTTGGAATCAGGAAATAAATATTTATAATTTTAATAAAATAGATACAGGGTGTTTCACTTTAAGAAACATAAGTTGCTTATTTTTTTCGGCATTGTAATCTTTTTTGAAAATTTTTTGCTAAAATTCTGATGATTCAGTAAAAGTCCTAAAACTTTCGTATTTAAAGTTCGTTTCTATCTCCATTGTTTTCATTCTAGATAGGGGTCTAAATATAAGCTAAACCCCTATACAGGGTGTCAAGTTTCCGATGGTTCTACAGGGTATTCCCGTTATTAGTAAAGAATAAAGGATACGGTTTTCGCAGCACTATGCTACTTTTTCATGAAACGAAAAATGCCGCAATCAGAATTTTTCTACTCCTCCTTGTTTTTGATGTACGGGATGCTTTTGAAAATTTTGCATTTTGGGACACCCTCCATATTTAGATTACCCTGAAGCTTATCAAAGAGAAAACAGATGTTCTTTTTGTAGGGGTTTGCGTACAATTCAGTGACGTACTCACATTAATTTTTTCCACTTTCAATTGTTTCGAGAAAAAAAACTTGCTTTTTTTAAATGGGTCACCCTATATATTTCTAATAACATGAGTTAGTTTATAACAAGCTTCTCAGCAATATATAATACCTTATTTTAATTTTTAATATTAAGCACGAGATATACGTTTTATTAAAAAATGTACATTTTTTGTTAGTAGGCCATGACGGGTATTTAAAAAAAGAGAAGAACACACTCATTTGTGCCATATTAAAAACTTCTTTAGTTTCTGTCAAAGGATTCAGGTTCTCTAAGTTGTTCTAAAATATCTAATTTGTAGTAAAGAATCAGGTTGTCGTCATTATGGCAGAAAATCAAAACTTTGAAAATAATGAAAAATACGACATGCTCGTTTGTTATGTCCATTGTAATAAAAATGCAGATGAAACAACAGAAGTATATTTTAATAGGTAAATATATGCCTTTTATAGTATCTCTATTAAATTTCTTAAATTACTTGTAGATATGCCAAATGACGACAGCCGGATAAAAGAATTTTTCTAAGGATGAAATCAAGTTTAATTGAACACTGAATGTTTTAGCTTTAATTGAAACAAATCCAGCTAGTTCATGCAGAACGGTCAATGGTTCGTTCGGAGTAGTTAAATCAAGATTTTAAACAATCCTAAAAAAACACAGATTATAAGCCATATAAATTTCACCTAGTACAAAACTTTCATCCTTGTGATGTACAGCGCCGTATAGAGTTCTGTAATTGGTATTTACAAAATATCAACAGGGAAAATAATTTTGAAAGAACCGTTATATGGTCCGATGAGGCTCATTTTACCAGTGCTGGTATATTAAATCGGCATAATACGAGGTTTTGGTCTCAGGAAAATCAGCATGTAATATTTTCACTCGAACGGCGCGGAAGGTTTGGCTTTAACGTTTCATGTTTTATACCAGGAAACAAAACAATTTATAATATATTTGAAGGCAGCCTTAATGCAAATAAATATTTGGACATTCTGGAAAACGTTGTGTCGGCAATAATAGGAGACGTGCCCTTAGCGAGTCTCAATAACTTGCATATGCAACAAGATAGAGCACCCGCTCACAATGCGCTAATTAGCAGGGCCTACTTAAACAACAATTTCCCAGACCACTGGATTGGAACAAATGGACTTGTAAGATGGCCACCAAGGTCACCTGACTTGTCGGTTTTAGATTTCTTCTTGTGCAAATTTAAGAAATGCCACTGAACGGCATTTAGAGAATTACAAACGCGGCCTTTTATTATTTTAAATTCATTAAGGCGAATAAGAACTATTTGTGAAACATGTCTATGGCATAATGGAGAGCAAGTTGAGCAATATTTATGAGAAAGTTCCATAAATTTTAGCTTTTGTTTCTAATGTTTTACGTAGTAAAACACAACTCGATTTAGGCATTCTCATAATTTTTACTGAAATATAACTGCTAATTAGATTAAGGAGTCCAAAATATATTTCTTCTGCTGTAATTATCATTCCAGTAATAGTTTTTTTAAATACCCGTCATGGCCTACTAACGAGAAATGTATATTTTTTAATAAAACGTAAATTTCGTGCTTAATATTAAAAATAAAAATAAGGTATTATATATATCTGAGAAGCTTGATATAAACTAAATTATATTATTAAAAAATATATAAAGTGACACATTTAAAAAAAAGCAAGTTTGTTTTTTTCTCCCGGGAACTATTCAACATATAACGGTTTGATTTTTTGGCTTTCTTTTATCGATAACTTTGTGAATTTAAACCTTCAGAACTTTTATTGTCAGACCTAGTAGTACTGTCACTTTAATATTTCATTTCACTTATTTATCTTTTAACTTTAAGTATTTATTGTCCACCAAAGTAAGAGGAGCTTGCATTTATAAATCTATGTAGCCAAGGGCTTAACACGTCTTTAAGAATAAATATCTGTATTGGCCTCTGCGAAAATTTGGCTTTTATTTTAAATAGAGTGACTTTGAGGGACTTGAGTGAATGGGAGCTTATAAGAAGCTAATGTATACCGATTGTGACATAAGTGTTTTTTTCCTAGTTTGCTTTTTTCTGGGGCCAAACACTAGAATCTCTAAAGGCTTTTAACTAAAATAAAACTAAGGTGGCGCCTTCACGATTTGACTATAACTTACTTATAAGAGTGCTAGACCACTTAAATTAGATACAAAATAGCGAACCTACCCTGAGGTGAGCTAGCTAAGGGGTGAACTTTCAGGCAGCACAACATAGGTCATTTTTAGGGACTGTTGTCTGAAGTACATCATCCAGGGCGTAGGGTTGCCAGAGTAAGGGTGGATAGGTTGCCTTGTCGCAGTATACTTTAGGTTACCATAAGGTAAATACTGGCACCCGATTATTGTTCAGGGCGAATTGTTTTTTTATAACAAGTTCATATAAACATGTATCCTAAAAAGTCTGGGTTTCTAGATACAGTGTGTCAAATTAAAAAAAAAAAATCGGTTCTTTAATAATATCTCAAAAATCCTTTTGCCGATTATGTGAAATTCGGCAATGTTGTCCGTTGTAATAAGACGCTAAGTTAGCACTAACTATATACGCTACTGACTTGTATAAAAATTTTATATTGTTTTCGGGTTGAGCAGTTATTTATTATTATTTTTTCGTATCTTACTTCGTTTTCGAAAAAAAAAAAATTTTTCGTCATGCAATGACGTGGCTTTTAATTTTTGTTCTCGAAAACGAAGTAAGATACGAAAAAATATTAAGAGACAAGAAAGTTGTATTTTTAGCTGCTTAACCCGAAAACAATATAAACAGGACACATGTTTATATGAAATTTTCTACTTGAATTTGATTCCAGAATGCGCCCTTGGAATTACGGCCTATTATTTAGTAACACTCTGTATATTGGGTTTACTTTATGTTCATAAATAAACACTATCATAACTTTTATTTTACAAGAAGAAACAAAACATGTCTCAATAAACATAATGGAAACAACATGTAACGTTGTTACTTTTAGGTTGCTCCGTTTATGTTTTATCGTGCGTCGTAGACCCGCAATTTTGATTTTAAGATTATTCTCTGTAACCACCGAAAAGGTTTCCTGGAATTGACGAAAGACTGTCATCGATATTATTTAGCCAAACGAAATTCTGAGATCTGGTTGAACTTTTCGCCTTGTGGCAAAATCTGGGAAATCCTTCCCAATCTCTGTGTTTTCCACACCAAACCTCAATTGGGGCACATATGGGGTAAGTTCACACCGTATATTTTCTTGGATTGTCAATATTTTTAACAGATTTTTGCCGCATAACCTGAAACTCCATATCTTTTTTTGTAGACCAGAATAATAAGTGTAATCAGAATTACCCCTCTTCTGTCATAGTGAGTCTCCTTTACGTTTCCTAACCCAACCACTCAGATTTTCTGGCTAGATCGGATTTGGGTATTTGAAAAATTTGAAAATAACAGAAGCATTTGTAAGGCCAATTCAGGGCAACCAGCATTGCGGAATAGCAAGGAAGGTAACCAGACACCTCTACAAGGACCCTGATAAGTACCCTTAATTTTAGACTGCACATATCGTAGTGACTTTATCTTTATGGTATAAACACAGCCAAATGTAATTTCCTTTTTTTTGATTTGATAAGAGCCATAAGCTATTTTGCATTTTTCATGACATGATTTAACAGTATAATTTTTAACTCAATATATAAGTGATTTACCTTGTTAATATAAGAACTCAGATAGATATACAGATACTTATAAAACGATATGTAAAGGACTTGCAAGTGCTGCGCTATAATAATGAGTGTTTAATCTAGCTGAACTTTACAACCTTTACAATTTTGTCTGACTTGGTAAATCAACAGAATTTAACAGAAGTTTAATTAAGTGTCATTTTCCATTTAAAATCACCTACCCCTTTTTAAATTGAATAACTGTTTACTATTTTTGTGTTTTGTCTTGGCATTGCGTGTGGACCCCATTGTTTTACTCACAGAAATTTGGTATTGTGTCAAGCTGGAATTAAAAGCCACTGTGAGTGACGCTCCAATTTTCATTTTTAAATCTTGGCTTGCATAGCAGCATTCTATGAGGCCACCCTTCTTAAGGAACCACCCCGAACTACAACTGCCACGAACTTGAGATAGCTGAGGTAGGTGGTGACCTTGCACTCGATTTACATAAAAAAAACATCTTTATTTTGTCACCACCTAATTAGGTTACAAGCAATAACATAACCTCAAACTTATTCAGATGGTGACAAAAATATTTCACAAAACACTATCTGGATCTTTAAATCGGTCAATAATAACATAAAAAAATATAAATGTTTTGAAGAAATTGTTTATATTCTACTGTATAAATGTATACGAATGCTAGTTATATCTATGGGATTTGAATTTTCAATTCAATTTGGCATTGTTTATTGTTTGGGAAGATTTTTAAAGGCACACCACAAGGTCTATCACAGAACTGGCTTACTGCGAATTCCATTGGACAAGTTAGTGCACACTGAACATATTTATTTTCTTTGTCAGCCACATGCAATTACACTTAAAGTGCATTTCTTGTACCAGTGGAATTCAATTCACTATAAACAAGACGACTTGACATTTGATGATTTAATAAATAAAGCCTGGTAGAAGCGTATAGGATAATAATAAGGCAAGCAACTTTTTGAGGTTAGTTCTTTGGCTTATGACAGAATGTTGCCAGATACAGAAATCAATTATTAGGATTATTAGGAAATTAGGTCAAAAAAACAATGAGGGTCAGTACAGATGTCAAGAGATAAATTAATCAGTGTTGTTGTTATGATAGGTAGTACAAAAATAAACTTAAAATAGTAGTTGTTGATAATGCCTGCCACCACGCTCGATCCATTTATGGCACCTACGCAGCATATTTAAGTTGACGTGGTTTGAAACTTCACGCATGGTTTGGATTACTCCAGAAGCAGCGAAAATTCTAACCACCAAAGCTTCATCTGACTCGACTAAAGTTTCACAAACCAGACGTTTCATATACACCCAAAGAAAAAAATTTAAAGGTGTTAGATCGGGGGAGCCCGCTGGCTAGCTGACAGGGCCTTCGCGGCCAATCCAATGTTTTCTAAAATTTTTATTCAGATGCTCGCGGACAAGAAGTGAAAAATGTGCTGGCGCTCCATCATGTTGGAACCATTGGTTCTGTCGTATATTTAGGCCAATCATGAAACAGTTCTGGCAAAACATTTCTTAAAAAATTAAGATAAATAGTACCGGTTAGACAAAGAGGCAACATAATCGGTCCATTTAATCGTTCTCCGACAATGCCGGCCCGCATGTTGATCGAGAACTTATGTTGTCACTAACTTATAAGAATACCATGAGGGTTTTCCTCAGCCCACACATGACTATTTCGCGAGTTAAAAATCCCTCCTTTGTAAACGCAGCCTCGTCAGTAAAAAGTACATATTTTGGAAATTGAGGTTCCTCTGTACACCAGTCAAGAGACCACTGGCAAAATTCTACGCGGGGCAATAAATCATTTGGTCCCAATGCTTGCACCTTTTGAAGATGGTAGAGGCAAGGAAGCTGTTCGTAAGTAACCTCCCATACGCTGACATGATTTACATGTATGGCATCTGCGACTGCTCGGGTACTTACAGAAGGATATTTTCAAATCACCAAGGCACCTCTTTCTCAAAATACGGGATTCGCATGGTCCTTTGCGCGCCATTATCCATCCGTTTCATTTGTACGAAGTCAGTTTCCATTAGCCGTTGATTGACCTTTTTAAACAGTGAGTGAGCTGGGATTCGCCTTCCAGGAAACCGCTCTGCCATTACATTGAACTTCCCCATAAACTAATAGCATGTCGGCATATTTAGCGAAAGTCTAATCTTTCATGACTTAACCGTGGCACTAATTTAATGACAAATTCTTGACAACAGGGAGTTTACCATATGTATAAAATAAGGTAAATCTCTATAAATAAAATAAGGTAAATTTTTATTATTAAGCTGCGTAGGTGCAACAAATGTGTCGAGCGTGGTGGCAGGCATTTTTAGCAACCACTATTTTAAGTTTCTTCTTGTACTACCTATCATAATAATAACGCTGATTAATTTATCTCTTGATAACTGTACTGATTCTTACAGTTCTTTTGACCTTTCTTTAAGACTTCAATAATTGATATCTGCATCTTAACTTATTTTCAGCCAATTTCCGAAGAAACGGCGACATCTAGCGAGTTTTACAAAGAGCACGTTTTTTTTTTTATGTAAAAGGCATCACATCTGAAAAATGTTGTAATTGGACGTCTTCTAAACGTCCCTCAAAAATCGTCCATAATATGTATATTTCAGGTCTTTAGGCAAACAGGCATGAAATGTACTTAAATTAAAACGTCGTGTACTACTGTGTGGGTATCTAATGCATCTTACTTAATTCTCTAGATATAGCGATAATGATCTAAACATGTTTGATTTTGTGGTACCGTGCGATCACGAACACATTCATTTTGAGTGCCGATCCCTTGAAAAGAATACGTTGATTAATGCTAGGAAAATACTTTTTGCTGTTTCTAGCAGAGTTGAACAAGATGGACGATTAACGCTTTTAATGAAAGCCTCAGGGCCTAAGACATGGATATACTGTACAGAGGTCCAACACATTTCCGAAAAGCCACCTTCACGATTCTCTCTTATTATTTACGATTAAATGAGAGGAAGGTGAGAGTTTTTTTAAAGTTTTTTGGAGCAGCTTTTAGTATTACTTAGTCGGATGAATAGGATAGCGAAAGTGTCAAACTAGGGGAAGTATCTTTCGAACGTAGAGAGGGACCACAAAATTTTGTTGTTTCACAAAAGGTCATAGAATTTTTTACAGATTAAGGGTTACAGAAAGCCACTACCCACGAAACAAAATTCAAAAATTATACCTCCCATGAACTTTTATCTATCCTTGTTATATAATTTTCTGTGTTAAGTTTAATTTGGGCTCTGTATCACCTGCTGTAGACGCTTGCATTTATTGTTTGCGGGCAAAGCACAAAAATCAAGAAGCCATAAATGCGAATAAGAAAGAGGAACTGCTAGCGTTTTTAGGTGTGCCAAAATTGTGAACAAAAACCTACCACAAACTTATGAAAAAGCACCTGTTTCTTCTTTTACGTTTTCTTTCGATTTGCAGCAGGTTTAACACTCGCTGCCGAAAATATCTAAAACTCTTAGAAAATACTGGATCCACCAACGAGGCGGGGACGACATATCCTTATCGAGGAACTTATCAAAAATACTTACAGCTTGAGAGGTCTGGAATTAAAAGTGGCAAATTATAAAAATATTTTATAATATACAGGGTGACTTAAAAACGTGTGGCGAACTAAAATTTATATTATTTTAAATGTAACACCCTATATATAATTGACCCAAAAGATGGGTATAGAGCTGCTGCTTCTTTTAATATATAGGGAAATTTTTAGTAGTTTAAGAAGAATAACGATCTTATCTTAAAGAATGCTTTTAGTTAGTTAGGTACCCATTTTCAAATTACTAAAAGCAATTGAATAAAATAATAAATTAAAAAACAACATTTTAGCATGTTGCCCATCTTTACAATAAAAAGATATTTGTGTTCAGTGCATTTATTATACAGGGCGATAACATTATGCAAATAAAAGATATTTCTTATAATATCTAATAATGTCAATTTCGATTTTGAGTACAGTGTATTTATAAAACACGACTATTTACTTGATTCTCTGTAATTTTAATTGTGTTTGCATAGTTAGAAATTGCAGGGTTTAAAGTAAATGCAATTAATCTCTCCAAATACATGCATTGTGTGAGATTCTCCATTCCGAACCATAATTGGCTCTGATTAAATAGTTTCATTTTCTTGACTACATTTTGTTTTGACAAGTTCCAGTATCTTTTTAAGATATAGACTTGCTACGCTTTTATTTGCCCAAAGATTAATATCGAATTATCAATGACACAAAAGAATTTAATTGTAAATAGAAAAATAAGAATTTAATTTTAAATAAAAAAAAAAGAAATTGATAACGAAGTTCAGCCGAGGGTGAGAGGCCTTGAGCGAGCGAGCAAATGCCCTAGCCCAAATGCCGAAGAGTAGGGGGGGTAATAATGGGCGCCACCGTTTTGTAGGCAGGCCAAAACGGAAGCCTCCGCGATCTCGGTGGGACCTCACTCTCCACTGAACCTAATAATGAATAATAAAAAAAAAAATTAACAAAAAGCAAATTACGGAGGTTGTGTTGTGGGACGTCTCAAATAAAACTCAAAATTTTAAAAACACACTAATGCCGTTTATTAAAAGGAAAAATTAGTTTCCACTGACATTTATTTAAGCAAAAAAAGGAAAAATGAATGATTGGGTTTGATACCCAAGAAAATTAATTCAGGTAAATACTATACCAGCCCTGCGGTTATGATCACACCGGTTACACTTTAACAAAAAAAAAAATATTGGTTACACAAATAAAATAGGAATAAAAACCTTACAGCAATATACTGGCCGGTTACGTTACCGATCAGCCAATTACGGTAGTTGGTTTGCCGGTTAGTCGGCTTCAGGTGCGCCCTAGGTAGCACCCTATGTACCGCTTGGGTAGTACTGCTGGTCGGCCCTAGGTTAGAATCCTAGGTAGAAGCTGTAGCGCCTCTAGTTGAAAGGCGTAAAGAGGTACCTAGGTACACGCGCCCAGGTAAAAGGACCCTGAGAAATGAAACAGGCGCATCAGCACAACGGCAATATTTGCATAAAATTCGAATTTAATGAATGGCTGAAGGCCCAAATGATTACATAAATGGACCAACACTGTGCAACCACCCTAATAATACAGAAAAACCCAAAATTTAGAAAAATTATTACTGCGCATGCGCCACGCGCATGCGTCTAAAATTGTCTGCGCACCTCACAGGGTGTGCCGTAACCCTTCTGCAGACATTAATTAACAAAAATATCGACGTGAGGGCACTGCGCATGCTCAGGATGACGAATAAAATTAAAAGAACTTCATCTAAGCCAAGCAGGAAACTCACTAAACTAAATCCACTAGTTTCTAGAAAAAGTAGTTAGTGCGCATGCGCCACGCGCATGATCAAAATTTGAATCACTTCTTTCAGATTTAAAAAAAAAATAGTCGTAAAGTAATTTCCTACTTGAACTTAGATATATTTGCTAAATCGCACTACGGCAACTGCGCATGCGCCGCCCACACGCCGATATGGGGTGCTAATGACTTCAAATAAAATCCCCTTTCAAACCCTGAATAAGCGAACCATAAAAATATTATTCCCACATAATTACAAATCCCAGAATTTAATGTTATTTAATTATCAAACCTATTCGACAATAATTTTACAATTTTACAACCCTGAATAAATTCCCCAGAAAAATATTAAAACCACGTAAACCCGAAAAACCCGAAAACTACAGTTATTTACTTCAATTCAGCAATACCAAAAAAAAAAACAGCTGCACAATGTCGGCCATTTAAATCAATTAAAGCAAATAATACATAATTATCAATCAAATAAAAATTAATTAAACCATATCCAACAATTGCAGTAAACACATGTAAAACTTAGCAATTAACCAGAAAAATTACAAAATTATATTCGGCTAATTAAGCACATTATAAATTATTGAAATTAGATTAAATTAATAGCGACACAAAAAAATAAAACCCTAGGCATTAACGTACAACATGCAGGCTTAAGGCCACGCGGTTCGGTTCGGATGAGTTCCTTTTTTTTTTTGACAATAAAATAACAATGACAATAGAATAAAAAAAGGATAGGCTTAAAAAACGTGCATTTTGTAAGTACAATGGGCACTAAGGTATCGAAAAATTCTGGCGACATAAATAGATATCGATAACAGAAAGCATAAAAAAAAATACATGGGTTTTGACCAAAAATTTAAGGTTTTAAACATTAACGTAAGATGATAATATATTTTATTTACAAATAAAAGCAAAATTAAAGTGACTGCAACTGATTTCAAACATAAAATGATTAAACTTACCCGATGACGATGGGGTCTCACACGTTTTTACGTTTCCTGACCTGCACTCCGTCGCTTTAAAATCCGGCTATGCCGTAAAAAAGCTTTCAATCCAATACAAAACTAAACCAAAGCAATTTAAAAGCTTTAATAAGAAAACGGTGTCCAAAATCCACTCACGTGTAAAAAAAATTGGCTGGACACACGCTTTCACGACGGAGACAAGTCAGTAAGTAAGTAAGGAAGGCCGTAACAATCGCGCACGACCTCCCGGAAGAGCTGCAATCCTACCAACAAAATAGAAAGCTTCCTGTCAATAAAAAGGGCGCTAGAATTCAAAACCTCGTACCTACACAAAAACCTAATGAACTAACCTAGCCGAAGCGAACCCGTACAAATAATAAAATAACCAAAGAGCGGAGACAATAGAATCCTGGGTTACCCTTGTACCCCCTTCTGCGCGACGGTAAAACTAAAGAAATTTGTTTTTAATTAACTAATACATGGGCAATATAAATTATTACCAAACGCGGTCACCCGTATACAACCAACGGTACATCAGATAAATATTTCCCACATCTAAGGAATAAGCGATATAATCGATCTCGCAAAGGTCGATAGATGTCAACCTAGAAACTAAATGATTTTACACCAATTACCAGCTTTAAATAAACACCCAAGTGGCTCCTACATTACATAACGATAAACAGATTTCAATACAATGCAATTGGCTGGTAAAAATCACCCGATAGCAGTCAATACAATATCAATAAGTTAGGTCGATCGAAGAGATTAAAATCGATAGTGACGCCCACTTCTATTTATATAAATTAAAGGAACAGGGTTTATTTATAACCAACACAGTGAAATGTCCCTAACGATCAGATTGTCACACCATTCTAGAACCAAACAAAGGAAAATATAATACGGAAAATCCACTGTATTTCCCACGAAAATGTATTTGACACAACCATAGCGGTAAGTCCTATAACTTACTCTATTTACACCGTCTGTAGCTGACTGTTTTTTAGGCTACTAACTTAGGACACGGTCTGCCATTTAACAAGGGAGAAAAATCGACTTTCAACCCCTAAGCCAAGGGAGATATGGAATCAAGATGAAAGATAAGGTAAGGATCTGCTTTATTAACCAGGCATTCGGCAGCCAGAGACCGTTTTAACAACTCTTACATACCTATATAACCTTACGTACCATCGAAGGCAAAATTACCTAAGATCTCAGTCTGCAGTCATAGAATTCAAATAGTTATCTTTATTTTAGGTACAACACAAGCTGGATCAGCTACTCGAGGTAACGGCATTGCAAAAAATAAAGGAGGAACCAGGTAATCAACAAATGTCATAAGAAAGGAAAGCAACCTCTAAACACCGAGAGAGAGAGTTATGTAAGAGTACATTGTTACGAGTAATATATATATATGTATAGCCTTAGTTTTACTAGTAAAATGTGTTATAAATAACTACGTATATTGAACAATCACCGAAACAAATATATTAAAAGGTTCTTGACAAAAAGGTGAAGGCAAGATAATAATAAACTTTAAATAAAATTTTGGTTTGTTTCAATTCACCACATACTAATGGTTTTTCATAGAGCACATTGTACTACCTTAATGATTATTTCTCACACCTTAGCAAAAATAGGCTTTAACCCCTAGTACTAAAATTAAACCGTTACAGACTATGGGACTTAATGACCCCCCACACAAAATCGACAACATGTGTTTGGAGTTCTTAAATCCGTATTTTTACTATTTAAATTTTACATCATTATATTATATTCTTTGAAACCAATAGTTGTAATTAAGAAACAAATTTCATTAATGAAAATAGTATTCGTAAGTTTGAAGGTTATCACATTATTCAAAATATTGAAAATCTCACTTTCCTTAAATTGACTTCTAGAAATCCCTTCTTATTTCCTTTCTACTGATACCGTATTTGAAACCTCTTAGAGTTCACCGTATTTTAGTTATTTCGAAAATAGCTATAAAAACCTATATTTGTGCTACTTTTTCGGAAAATCTAGGGGTAACCTTTTAAAAGTTTGAACTTATTATCCATGACTTTAATTTCCTAATTCCATTTTAATAACCTAGCATTAAGTGGCATTTTTTACGTTTTTTTTTTGCGTTAAAGAAACTAAATGTCATCTATTAATTGATTTGTTAAGACATGTAGATAAAACTTAAAATGGTTATAAAATAATGAATTTCAATACAAATTTAAGGAAATAAAACCAAATTAAGCAACCCTTTATTAGACGGTAAATCAGAATTTATTGTCTAAGATACGTTAAAAGATGTTACTGAAGGCATACATGTAGCCTTCAAATAACATTTTGCTGGACATCTTGTAGACTTTTTATTCTAATATTTCTAAATGCATCTCGTATACGATCTTTCATATCGTCTCCGTTCGTAGAAACTATGGCTTGGACTTGTTCTTTAACATATCCAATCAACTGACCTCGCCAATGGTTTAAAACTTGTCAAACCGGTTCATAATAATGAGGGGGAGCATCATCTTGTTGACACTAGAAGTTTTGAGAGAGTGTCAGCATCTACATTTTAAAGCAATATGGGTAGATTATCACGGAGTCAAATAAACCTACCCATCAAACGCACTTTAAAGAAATATGGCCCAATAACGTAGAGCCTAATATTTCTCCCCAGACATTAACCGACTACCGATTTTGGTTATTTACATGTCGAACCCAATGTGGATTTTTAGTGGCATAATAATGCATATTAAGATTATATTATATTATGAGTCCATTATTTGTAAATATATACTGATCCATAAGGAGAAGTTTTGAGAAAATGTCTGATACTTCTCTAATTTCACTAGGCATCCAATTACAGAATGTGATTTTCCTTAAGGAATCATCTTCATAAAGTTCTCGTGAAATCCTATGTGATAAGGATAATATTTAAACTATTTCAAAATCCTTCGCATGCTTGTAGCAAAAATACAGACTTTTAAAGTTAATATCGAAATAACTAAAATATCGTAAACTCTAAGAGGTATCAAATACGGTATAAGTAGAAAGTATACTAAAAGGGATTTCTAGAAACCAAAAAATATACAGGGTGTTATATTTAAAAAAGAGATGCTTCTAATATTTTGCATATTGTGATCACCCTGTATAGTAAATTAACTGAACACAAATAGTTTTTTATTGTACAGATAGGAAACATTCTAGAATATTATTTATTATTTTATTATTTCATTTAATTGTTTTTAGTAATTTGGAAATGGTTACTTAACTTAGGCAATTTTTAAGATGAAATGGTTATTTTCTTTTTAAACTACCAAAAATAATCCAATATAACCCTACAATAAAATGATCAGCAGCTCTATGCTAATCTTCTGGATCAATAATAAATAGGGTGTTCTATTTACAAAAATGCAAGTTTAGTTCGCTACACTTTTTTGAGTCACCCTGTAAAATATAAAACATTTTTAAAACACACCGCTTTTAATTCCAGTATGAACTGTAGTATTTTTAATAAGTTCCTCGATAAGAATTGAATCTTCCGTCCCCCCCTTGTTGGCGGACCCAGTATACTAAAAAGACAAAAACCAATAATTGTGAACCAAAATATAATCCATAAACACCACTTGGGGTTCATAAACAAACAAACACTCACAGAGAAAATACTTAACAAGAGAAGGAAATAATTGGTGTTTAGCTATATTTATAGACTTACAAAAGCCTTTGATAAGTTATGAGGGGCTCTGAATCTAACTGAATCAGATGCTGTTAAAACAATATGTGGAAGTACATAAATCTTATATCATAGATAAAAGTACTAAAAAATCGAGCAACTAAAAGCCGTGGTACCTCAAGTAAGCGTGCTGAGCCCTGCTATCTACTTGCTTGAGACTATTGATCAACCGCGAACTGTAAATGGTATAGTGGCCATATATTATGCATTCTTCCTAAAACTACAAAAGGCACGCGAAATAGTATGAAAATAATGAAGTCCTGGAGAACCAAACTAAATTAAGCAAAACTTATAGAGAGGCATAAAAAATATACTAACGGAATCAATCAGAGAAGAATATAGGTCACCATTAATAACGTTGTTTTTCCACATAAAAGTACTGCTAAGGTATGATCATAAACAAAACTTTCGAAGATCGAAGACACAGGTAAAAAAAGACGGACAAACCTAATCTAAAACACAGATTAATGTACTGGCCCTTGGAACGAGACACCAAACTTTCCCAAAAATAAATAATAAATTTGTATAACCATGTCTTGAAATTATTCCCGGAGATGACGTTGTCTAGATATAGGAATTTTTGAACATTGTCATTCGAGCACACTAAGCTGGACAACGTGCACTGGCTGCAGTACTTCATCAGAAATTTCTACTATGAATCAAGCGGACAACATCAGCTGAACGCTTGATTGTCCTCAATGTTCTAGGATTTTAACGTTTCTAAAAAATTCTAAATATATTCATAGGCAGCAAGAAGTCTCACATTTTAACAAAAAACTGAAAGAAATTCTGGCTTGCTGTGGACAGTTATCAAGTAGGATTTGATGCTAAAAAATACAGGGGGTAATATTTCAAAAAAAGTTAATGTTACATCATATAAAAAATTAAAATATTATTATTAATTTTAAATTCCGTATTATATTTCTTAATAAAAGTTTTTTTTTTATCCAAATGTAGTTTAAGTCTCTCTAAAGACATTCTACAAAATTTCGGGATCTCCAATCATTTCTTCAACTGTGCGATATATGAATATACTTCTATGAAGGTTATTCACACAATACGGATGAGACCAGTATTTTCGTGTATGTATGTTTTTCTTTCTCCTTCGAATCATTACCGGGAGTATTAACCTGTCTTCATACGACGACATGGGACCATCGAACTGGCTCGAGCGAATAAGTTTTTGTTTACAGCATTTTCTTCAGACAATTGTCCAAAACAAGATAAGGGTAAAATAATCATATGCATGATGTCTTCGTCCTTTAAGCAACTTTTGATCGATCCCTCTGAAATGCTACCATATTATAATACGGAAAACTCTCTAAAGATTCTGAAAATTTCACCAAAATTAAATTATAATTATTTGCTAATGTTTCCACAATTCGAATTTTGCAAAACATTAACACAAATCGTGTTACCTGCATTTATTCTAATTTTAATTAATTTCTTATATAAGAAATGTGTTTTTAATGTATTTTTTATTTATTTCTTGAGCATGTATATTCTGTAGCTCGCATAAAATTGTTATAAATTGATATTTATGACAAAATTAAAAATAAAAAAGTCTTATTTTGAAATAAGAATAAAAACGGATTGGGCGAAATGGTAGTCCCTACAAATTGGGGATGGAATGGCAAAGAATCGGAATTTAAATGTACAAATTTTAAATTAAATACAATAGTCAAGGCAAGAACCGATTTCGAAATACTACAAGTGACAAGACCTTAACAGTTTTAGGATGCAAATCTTTTGGAAGGACAATGTGTAGAAATGTGACGTTGGTTTATGTATCAATTGCTTTGCTTCATATCACACCAAATAAGTCTAGTATTTAGATATTTTGGATTAGAATAAAAGTGTGTGTTTTTCTGAGAATTTAAATAAAAATGTTCCCCAACGCCTACGGATACCATAAGCTATCAGTGTTTTTCTTTAACCTCCAAATACTAAAATTAAAAAAAAAATTAAACTTTTAGCATAGTAGTACCTATTTTCCTTAACCCTTCGTTAGCGTTGTGGTAAAAAGTAACAAGTTGAGTGTGGTGGGGAAGTAATTTAATTAATTATTGTTTATTATTTATCTGTTTATTTGTTAATAAAACAAAAATAAATCTAAAAGAACATTTATTTTTAAGAAAAAGTGACAATTTAGCACAATGCTGTATTTTGTCTATAAAAAAACATAGTTTGACATTTTCCTAAATTCAAACATATGGAAACCTTTAAAACTAAAAAGAAAAACTTAATAAACCTAGAATAAGTGTTACCAAAGTAAAGTAAAAATAATAAAACATAAAGATACCCAAGAAAAAATGTTTATTCGGTATTAAAACCACTGCAATTTTGACATGTCAAAATTGCGTGTTACATGCATAAAGTAACGTCACAACTCATGCAGGCATAAAATGTTTTTCTATCTTTGCTTCTCGGGCATACAGAACATCTTAAACCAAATCTTCGTCGCTTAGGTACAGCTTCATGATGTTCACGAGTCTCAATATCACGTAGTTCTCGCCGTATCTGGGGTTTTTTTCTTCTCTCATCCCGGAACTCAGATATAAGTTGCATGCCCAACTGTTTTAGAAACTCGCGTTTTTTTAATTCCTCCAGCAGTATTCAAAAACGAAAAAACCAGAGTCAAGGGCCAACGACGACTATTTCTTGACACATTATAGTTTGCAGATAACTCGTCTAGTGTATCGACTCCACCTTTAGTCGAGTTATAAAAATCTATCATTTCTGGCAATTTTTTGTCACCGCTATTTTCCTCTATCCTCTCATCATGATGAAGAGTAGAAAACAGTATTACATTTTTCGATTTTTTGGGGACATAAGATACAGCTGTTATATTGTTTTTGAAAGCAAAAATGGAACTGTGCCGTTTTTTATTCTGGATAAACAAAAAACTTGTTGGTATATCTCTCTTGTTTTTTCTTACCCTTCCAACAGAGGTAAGTTTATGTATGCTAAGCAAAGCAATCTTTAGGGAGTAACTGGTAAACCAGTTATCAAATGTAATATTTCGCTTGGTCCCTGAAACTGGCTCAATTATTAACCTTACAACTAAACTATGTGGATCATTGCTTTTTTTATAAGGTCCATCTTGGGTCCCAACATAAACTTCAAGATTTAGGCAGTAATAAGTTTTTGCGTCGACAAGGGCAAACACTTTTAGCCCATACTTTGACGGTTTATTTGGAATGTATTGTAGAAATGAGACTCGGCCTCGAAATGATTTCAACTTTTTATCGATCGTCAGATATTCACTAGGAATATAGTGCGCCATACAGTTAGCAGCAAATCGATCAAATATTGCTCGTAATGGGGCAAGTTTGTCTATTTCTTTACGTTGAGCTCTATTTTCTATATTATCAAACCGTATACACTGCAACAAAATATAGTATCTTTGTTGGGACATTGTCGTGCGAAACAAATCTATTCCGCTTCCATCAGTATTCCAAAAATCAGCGGTATTCTGGCGATTTCCCTTGTAAAGACAGGTTAGATAGAGAAGACCTATAACTGCTTTTAGCTCCTTTTTATTTGTTTCTTTTACTAAATACTGATGAGCGGCATTATATTGTGAAGCTTTAGTTGTAAGTTTTCTATTTGTGTAATAAACAATATCATCTAACATTTCTTCAGTAATAAAGAGCAGCCAACAATCCAAAGGATTTCTTTTTTCTTTGGCAATACCTCTAGTACCAGGCAAATGGGCTATTATATTCTCAGATCGAGTACGAACATTGGGCTGTTGAAGTGAGGCCTTAAACCACTTTGACTTATTTTTATCAAGATAGTACCTGCCATTTTCTGGTTCAATAACCTCTTCATCCTCTGATGCTGTGGGCGTATCTTGATTTTCTTCTTCAATATTCTGTTCCGGTCCCAGTCGCTGTTGTTCTCCATTCCTTTCTAATACCTCTTGTTCTGCTTCTTATAAACCGAAAGCAAAAAAAAATATTGTCAACAAAATGTCGGGCTCCACATTATAATTATATTTTTTACACCTTTAGACCACTGTGCGTTGAGGTCGTGGACCACTGTGCCACCCAATGTCAAAATCAATTAAACAATAGTCAGCACTTTCGGTGTATAAATACCCGAACATTGGGTGGACACTGTACCTTCGTCTTTCCGACTGGTCACCTCCCCTACGATCAGGAGCGCTGATACGTCTTATAGACTCAAGGCCTCTCTCCTGATTTTCCTTGATTCCCCCCAGGAGCCCTCATGCGTGTTAAAGATGCAAAACAACTCTTCTGGGTCCTTTAACCATCCGCCTTCCCCTCAAAGACGTAGTCCGGGTAAAGGCCTTCAGGCGCATCCCCTTAAGAGCCCCCAAGTCTATAGTGCCGGCTAGGTCGACACCCCTATGGAGACATGTTGTGTTTCCTCCAGGCTACCTGATAAACAAATAATATAACGTAAATAAAAAAGTCTGTGTTTTTTCTAGTCAGCGATTTCATTCATGCCCGGTTAGGGAAACTACCCCCAAATTGTGACAATATTGATAAGACAATAATTTAAGTAAAACAGCATCGGTAAAGTAGTTTTCTCTGGAAGTTTATTACTTGACTGATCATTATTTATTACTCGTTTCTGCCGGCAATTTATTTGTATGAACACTTTATTTATTTTATTGTACAGTTGTGATTCATTTTCCTATATGCATTGTTATCCTTAAAACGGGGGTTGGTATTATCCTGAAGGGATGGTGAGATAAAATGAGAATTTAAAGTATATATACCAACTTTACCCTTTTAATTTCCCAAACTAGCTCATCAGGGTGGGTTCACTGGATCTCATATCTGGTCCTGTCCAATACCATGATGCCACTAAAAAGCATTAGCAAAAGCAAAAGCATTACCATACTTACCATACTTACTTCTTACAGACCATGGAACATCAAGTTACAATCTATAAAGGGCGCCAGACAGTTTTTTCTATAAGCAAAACTGCCAAAAAGAATATAAAATCTATAGCCAAAGACCACAAATAGGCAAATCAAACACAAGATAAGGTTGACTGGTTTATATTAATAAAAAACTACCCTGTAATTGGGGGCGCATAAAATAAGTCGATGCAAACGGCTGAGCGAATAAACGGTCCGAGCGACGTACCAATAAAAACGACCAAACAGCTGACTGGCAAATTTCATATGTAAACAAATTCAAATCTGGTTTTACAAATGTATTACGATGGATTAAAAAGAACTACGAAGCAAGAGAAATCACGATGGATATCTGAATAATTAGCCATAATTAAGTACCTGAAAAATTTAGTAAGGAATGACCGAAATACAAGGTAAGCTTGCAATAATACATAGTTAACAAATTCCAGACCATTACAGCATGAAGCGAAAAATGTAAACATCGTAAATTTATTTACTGCAGGATTAAAGTACAATTCTGAAAATATTTTATTTACCACCTTTATATAAGACTAGCTATAAATAAATAAATAAATAACGACTATATTGAAGATAGAAGATGTGAAGTATTAAATTACTTCAAATAAATTTACAAAGAACAGAACAAAAAAAAATATTAAACACAACCCATCTACCGTGCGAGCAAAAATTATTATCATCCAAGTGTGCTTTACATCTTAGGACGTACCGCTTCGCGGTAGTGCTTAATACCTGTTGGATGTCATTCAATATCAGTATTATTAATCAATCAATTATTCCGTCATCTTTAACAGTCGTCACAAGTAATTTGATTAATCGGTAATGTATCTAATTTCTTGAATAATTCACGCAATAAGTTTTACGGAACAGCACAAAGAATTCATGCTTAAATCATATTTTTGAAGGGGGATTAGAGTAAATGGTGAGTGGCAATACAATCAGCGTTTGTGCATTGCGATTTTTTCAAAAATATTCCCAATGTAGCTTTTGCTGCTGGGGATTTATATCATTTCCTGAGAAGAACCCTTGCTCTGCTTAGGGAAATAGGTTTTATACAACATAAAAAAAGGCGCTGGAAGATCATCTGTAAGAACAGAGGGACTTCTTGCAAACTTTCCTGAAATAATGCAAAATAAGCCAACAAAATGTGTAAGACGCCTGTCTCTAGAAGTGGAAAGTTCTTATGGAACATGAAGAAATATTCTTAAAAAAAAACAGTTAAATTTGTTTCCTCATAAAGTGCAAGTATTCCATGTAATACGAGCTCCAGATTTTGAAAACCGCAGGAATTACTGTCAGTTGTTATTGGAAAAAAAATAATTTATTAAACCTGACACATTTTTCTAATGAAACCTCAGGAAACCTGGTTCTACTTCACCGGTTATGTGAGTTCCCAGAATACATACATGTGCAGTAATGAAAATCCCCATTTGCTTTAGTTCAAATTGCACCCTCAAAAAATTGGGCGTCGTTGGCTGTTTGCCGAAGAAGAATTGTTGGTCCTATTCTCTTCCATGACACAGTTATAGCACATCGGAAGAGCGACAACATTTTGAATTCATTTGTGGAGCAATTATTTGACGATGAACTACGTTTTGGTTATTATCAAAAGGACAGTGCGACCACTCATACATCGGCCGAGACTATTAACTACTTACGCAATTTTCTCGACGACAGTTACGCCCTCTAGCGGTGATCGTGCAACTTTAAAATTAATTTTCAGCATTTTCTCCTTGCCAATTTCCATATTAAAATTTTTTTCCTAATAATATATGACCAATACTTCGCCACCCGTACTGGATCACCCTGTATATATTATTATATAACAGGCTTCCTCACTTAACATTTCTACAACTCTCTGAACTTTAGATTGGCTCAATTTGGGGGCCGCTTTTTAATACTTTATTTAGAGCATTTTAGTTTTACTATTGCTATTGCGACAAACTTGAATTAACATTAATCGTAATTAAAACTTTTCAAAAATTTTCCAATGACAGATTAAAATTGACACAGACTTTAATGAATAATCAGCTCTTACGCCGTATTTAATGTGCTTCTTATAAACCGAAAGCAAAAAAAAATATTGTCAACAAAATGTCGGGCCCCACATTATAATTATATTTTTTACACCTCTAGACCACTGTGCGTTGAGATCGTGGACCACTGTGCCACCCAATGTCAAAATCAATTAAACAATAGTCAGCACTTTCGGTGTATAAATACCCGAACATTGGGTGGACACTGTACCTTCGTCTTTCCGACTGGTCACCTCCCCTACGATCAGGAGCGCTGATACGTCTTATAGACTCAAGGCCTCTCTCCTGATTTTCCTTGATTCCCCCCAGGAGCGCTCATGCGTGTTATAGATGCAAAACAACTTTTCTGGGTCCTTTAACCATCCGCCTTCCCCGAAGACGTAGTCCGGGTAAAGGCCTTCAGGCGCATCCCCTTAAGAGCCCCCAAGTCTATAGTGCCGGCTAGGTCGACACCCCTATGGAGACATGTTGTGTTTCCTCCAGGCTACCTGATAAACAAATAATATAACGTAAATAAAAAAGTCTGTGTTTTTTCTAGTCAGCGTTTTCATTCATGCCCGGTTAGGGAAACTACCCCCAAATTGTGACAATATTGATAAGACAATAATTTAAGTAAAACAGCATCGGTAAAGTAGTTTTCTCTGGAAGTTTATTACTTGACTGATCATTATTTATTACTCGTTTCTGCCGGCAATTTATTTGTATGAACACTTTATTTATTTTATTGTACAGTTGTGATTCATTTTCCTATATGCATGAAGCGAAAAATGTAAACATCGTAAATTTATTTACTGCAGGATTGAAGTAAAATTCTGAAAATATTTTATTTACCACCTTTATATAAGACTAGCTATAAATAAATAAATAAATAACGACTATATTGAAGATAGAAGATGTGAAGTATTAAATTACTTCAAATAAATTTACAAAGAACAGAACAAAAAAAAATATTAAACACAACCCATCTACCGTGCGAGCAAAAATTATTATCATCCAAGTGTGCTTTACATCTTAGGACGTACCGCTTCGCGGTAGTGCTTAATACCTGTTGGATGTCATTCAATATCAGTATTATTAATCAATCAATTATTCCGTCATCTTCAACAGTCGTCACAAGTAATTTGATTAATCGGTAATGTATCTAATTTCTTGAATAATTCACGCAATAAGTTTTACGGAACAGCACAAAGAATTCATGCTTAAATCGTATTTTTGAAGGGGGATTAGAGTAAATGGTGAGTGGCAATACAATCAGCGTTTGTGCATTGCGATTTTTTCAAAAATATTCCCAATGTAGCTTTTGCTGCTGGGGATTTATATCATTTCCTGAGAAGAACCCTTGCTCTGCTTAGGGAAATAGGTTTTATACAACATAAAAAAAGGCGCTGGAAGATCATCTGTAAGAACAGAGGGACTTCTTGCAAACTTTCCTGAAATAATGCAAAATAAGCCAACAAAATGTGTAAGACGCCTGTCTCGAGAAGTGGAAAGTTCTTATGGAACATGAAGAAATATTCTTAAAAAAAACAGTTAAATTTGTTTCCTCATAAAGTGCAAGTATTCCATGTAATACGAGCTCCAGATTTTGAAAACCGCAGGAATTACTGTCAGTTGTTATTGGAAAAAAAATAATTTATTAAACCTGACACATTTTTCTAATGAAACCTGGTTCTACTTCACCGGTTATGTGAGTTCCCAGAATACATACATGTGCAGTAATGAAAATCCCCATTTGCTTTAGTCCACATTGCACCCTCAAAAAATTGGGCGTCGTTGGCTGTTTCCCGAAGAAGAATTGTTGGTCCTATTCTCTTCCATGACACAGTTATAGCACATCGGAAGAGCGACAACATTTTGAATTCATTTGTGGAGCAATTATTTGACGATGAACTACGTTTTGGTTATTATCAAAAGGACAGTGCGACCACTCATACATCGGCCGAGACTATTAACTACTTACGCAATTTTCGCGACGACAGATTGATCAGTTTTCGAACAGAGATTGAATTCCCATACAGATCACCTTGTTTGACGGTTATGGATTACTTCATTTTTTCTCATTTGGAGAACAATATTTTTTAAACACTAGCGGAAGATTTAGGACAGTTATAAGAAAAGGTTACAAAAGAATGTGGTAATATTTCTCGGGAGATGCTGGTCAACGCTTTCGAAAATATGAAGAGACGTGTGAATTTATGCTTGGACATGGCGTTTGCCAACTTCAGCTGCATTTCTAGCTGCAGCTACAGCTATTCAGTCTCAACCTCCAAAAAAAAGAAACGTTAGATGGCAAATATACACACAAATAATAACCATTATCAAGGGCACTCGAACAACCCCCAAGCACGCGCGTCAAATTAGTTACAAGTTTGTTTTATAGCTTGCTCAATAATAAGTTATTTAATTTGTATTTAATTTATTAAAAAATTTAATATTTTGCCCTAGTGGATTCTGTGAATTGTACATTGAGATTGACTGATAGACAATCTTCTTTTAAACACAGCAATTTTATTTTGTGGCAATACAAAGTTCTCGTTAAATCTAGTATTCTTTGAGTGAAAATTACTTTGGCGCTTAAATTCCTTTTTAAGGGTAGAAAAATAGTGAAGCGTCGAGCAGGCAGCGCTTCAGGCGTCAATCCATGTAAGGTGGCATAGTGAGCCTCACTCTTTTTATTACGCGCGTAGCTCGATGCTCCACTATGTTTTTACCCTTAGACATGGCAGTCGTTGATAATAATTTTATACAGGGTGACAATTTGAAAATGAACAGCATTTAATATTGCCTCTACCAATGATATTATGAAAATTTGGCGAAACACGTCAATTGATATATCAAGGGGGAATTTTTTTAAGGCATTTGTTGTCGTGTTACTTTCAAAGCCCTGACCCCCAGGGCACCTACCCCTAAAATTTTAAATGGCAACCCCTATTTCTTTTGCCATTTTTGTGTTCCTTATAAAATTCTACATAAACTGTATTATTTTTTTTCAATATTGTGATTATTAACCTCACAAATTAATGAAATGTATTTAATATCGAATTGTAAAACGGATTGCATTCACCGCCTCATAGCACTTCGTTTAAAACTGTTTGTGCCTACCAATAGTTACATTCCAAATTCTTTTATTTCTTTACATTTCGTCTTCGATATCGCCACTAGAAAACATAAAATAATTTAATTTTTTTGCCTATTTCGACAAAACCAGATTCTCGATTTGCTTATTCCTGATATTTCGAACAAATGATAAGTACTTAGTAGGTACTTTATTTTCCGACTCCTTCTAGAATCAGTGAAATAAGCTGTGAAAGTTAATTTCATAAACATTTCAATAGTTTTTAATTATTAGTGTCGTTTCTTAAAATGGTTTACACTATTGCTGAACGCGTAGAAATGATTTTCATTTACGGAGCTGAAAATCGTTGCTTTGCAAGAACGACGGCCGTATTCAACGAAAGACATCGTGAAAAAAATGTTGGACACAAGTACATCCGTGAGTTAGCAGCAAAATTTGAAGAAACAGGATCTGTTTGCAATAAGAAAAGGAATGAGCCAAGACTGCTCAATGAGGCCGCTCAGATTGAGGTTCTTGGTGAAGTTGCTATGGCTCCCACTACGTCCCTTCGTAAAGTTGCAGATCAAACTGGACTGTCGCGTGAGTCAGTCGGAAAAGTATTGAAGATTCACAAATTTCATCCATACAAACTTCTAATTACTCAAGAATTAGGGGACGACGACCCGGACAGACGTATTGAGTTTTGCGAAATTATGACGGATAAGATTATTACTCAGCCCAGGTTAATAAGGAATATCTGTTTCAGTGACGAATGCACTTTTTACTTAAATGGCAAGGTCAACAAGCAGAACTGTCGTTATTGGAGCGACCTCAATCCTCACATTATTAGAAAGGGGCATACGCAATACCCTCAAAAAATAAATGTTTGGGCGGGTATATTAGGCAATAGTATCATCGGTCCCCTCTTTATCAATGGAAATCTAAATGGTGAAATTTATGCAGAAATGTTAGACACAGCTATAGAACCTCTTATAATTCGTGAGGTGGAAAATCAAAGGGACGCCATTGAAAATGTTGCTCTAGATGAACATTTGCTCCACTTCCAACAGGACGGAGCGCCTCCGCATTGTGTACGCCCAGTAAGAGAGTGGTTGGATAATCATTACCCAGAGCAGTATATTGGTAGAAGGAGACCCATAGAATGGTCACCAGATCTGACACCGCTGGATTTTTTTTATGGGGTCACTTGAAATCCGTTGTATTTGAAACTCAACCAGATTCCATTGAACAATTACAACAAAGAATTGTACAGGAGTGTAGAGGTATTTCACCTGAAACTCTTGAAAACGTCCGAAACCAGTTTGAATACCGGCTGTACTTGTGCTTGGAGAAGAATGGAACCCATTTTGAATAATTCATAAGGTAGGAAAGGTGAGCTTTCCAGTATTTCATTATCATTATCATAATTTTTCAAGGAGTTGCATTATTTAAATGTTTATTTAAATTCATTTCATTAATTTGTGAGGTTAATAATCACAATTTAAAAAAAAATAAAACAGTTTATGTAGAATTATATAAGGAACACAAAAATGGCAAAAGAAATAGGGGTTGCCATTTAAAATTTTAGGGGTAGGTGCCCTGGGGGTCAGGGGGTTGAAAGTAACACGACAACAAATGCCTTAAAAAATTTCCCCCTTGATATATCAATCGACGTGTTTCGCCAAATTTTCATACTATCATTGGTAGAGGCAATATTAAATGCTGTTCGTTTTCAAATTGTCACCCTGTATGTAAAGGCACCTAAATATGCAATCTCCTATTTTCTATGAACAAGAATGTATCCTCCCCTTTATTTTATAAGCAATTAGTTCAATTTTTTTAATTTCTATCTTTATCCATTTATGTCAGTTAAAGCCCATAGATAAAATCACAATAAGCAAACTGATAGCACAAAAGACTCACTCAACTTGTTTTTTAGTTTTCTGATCTAAAGGAAACCTGTTGTAATAAATATGTCTTAAATTTGAGTACGCTTTTTAAATAATGATGAGATGTGCTTTAAAACGCAGCTCTGAGTCCACAGTTATTCCTAAATCTTTAGCAGTGTGTGTTAGCATTAAGTTCGTGATATTAAGGATTATGCCTAAGTTTTGTGTAATAAAATCTCTATTGTTCTTAGGACCGAAGCATATTATTTTGATTTTACAGGATTCAATATAAGACTATGCTGAAAAGATAAGTTATTGGGAGTCTTATGATCACTATGAACATCTAAACACGCTTCTTCATACATATTCCGAGGGAAATTGTAGTAAATCTGAGTACCACCTACATCTTACAACATTTTCATGACTTTTATAAGTCAGATATATAAATAAGAAAAGACAGATGGCCAAGGATTGAACTTTGCGGAACTCCAGATATAATTTGCCAATTAGGAGAAATTTTAAAATTAAAAAATTAAAAAATTAGGGTGTGAATGGAAATTTGCTAAATACGATTATTTAAATATCAGTTTATAAGCAATAAAGATGAACTATTAATAATAAATATTCTCATTTGGAACTCAAATAAAGTATGGTTAATTGTACCAAACGCCTTAGGGTAATCAAGCAGCACCAAAACACTGACCGGGCCCTTATCATATATGCATCGATTATATCACTTGTAACAGTCGCTAAAGCTGCAGCAGTACTTTATCCTTTTCTGTACCCACACTATTGAATAAATACAACTTTTTCTTATACGGAGTGGAATGCAGTCCTTAGCTGATTCAGTTAATGTTTCATTTCTTCGGGGAGAGTTTCCTTCTTGTCTTAAAGGAAGTATTGTCATTCCCTCGTATAAGGGAGGAGATTCTAGCGTTCCCTCAAACTATCGACCAATCTCCCTGCTTGCGACCCTCTCCAAGGTGATTGAGAAGCTAGTAAAGTCCAGACTACTTCTGTTTCTTGCAAAATATAATATTATAACGCCATGTCAGTTTGGCTTTCAGGCATCAAGAAACACCAGTGACGCTATATTCTCACTTCTTGAGAAGGTGTTTCTTGGTCTAAATGAGGGTGAGGCTGTTGCGGCAGTCTTTTGCGACTTTTCCAAAGCATTCGACTGTGTGAATCATCGGATACTGCTGCAGAAGCTTCAACATTGCGGTATACGCAATACAGCACATCGCTGGTTCTCTTCTTATGTCTCCGGGAGGACGCAGGTGGTAACGGTCGATGGTGTCTGCTCTGGCCCATTGAGAGTGGAGTGCGGGGTGCCTCAGGGTTCAGTGTTGGGTCCAATCCTGTTCTTGATATATATTAATGATCTCGCGGGCCTGGACATTCGGGGCATGTTCACCATCTTTGCTGACGACACCACCCTCTTATGGCGCTCAAAAAGCAGCGAAATATTGAAGTGTGTCATTAATGAAGACTTACAGAAAATCAAAGAATGGTGCGAAGCTAACTGCTTATGTTTTAATATAAATAAAACTAACATTCTCACTTTTGGTTTTACATACAATGATCTTCATTTAAATGATCAACTCGTGGAAAATAAGCCTGCTACTAAATTTCTTGGTCTCTATATCGACTCAAAGTTGAGGTTTGATAAACACATTTCCGAGTTGAACAAAAAATTGTCATCGGGCTGTTTTGCCATTAGAGTGGCGGCGGTGGAGCTTGGATGTTCGACGGCTAAGATGGTATATCACTCTTTATTCGAGTCCCATCTACGATATGGCATTGCATTTTGGGGATTTTGTGGCCAATATCTCCTGAAGTCCGTGTTTGTCATGCAGAAAAGGGCGATTAGATACTTGTGTAGGTCAGGGTTTCGGGATCACTGTAGACCACTATTTATTAGGTTTCGGATCTTAACTGTTTTTGGTCTTTTTGTTTTGGAAACAGTATGTTTAATGCATCGAAAATATTCCAACAATAACAATGGTCCGATTAATCCTTCCAATAGATACCAAACGAGACAAAACCATGACATCCGGCTCCCGATTCCTAAATTGGCTCGTACCAAGCACTCTGTAATGTATGAAAGTATAAAGATGTATAATCATTTGAGTGTTGATTGTAGATCGCTGGCGTATGTGCAGTTTCGGAGAACCGTAAGGGATCACCTTGCGCTTAGGGCTTATTATAGTCTAGATGAATTTTATCTCGACCATTTTTAACAAATTTAACAAGTTTAACTTTTATTTTATCTTATATATTGTCGTTTTATATCCTGCATAGGCTGTGCATACTAAGTTGGTTATGGCTTTCATTCCTGTCCTTGTGTTATGGTGGCCCGTTACGTATATTATGTGAGTTTATACATGCCCACTTTATTGTTCTTTTGTTCTTTTAGTCTTTTACTCTGTACATTTATATACATGTTTTGTTATTGACTGTGTTGCTCTTTGCATTTTGCTATTAGAATAGTTGTTTTGTTCTCTTTTTAATTGTAGTTTTATATGCCATATCTAGCAATTCATGTCATCTAGCAATTTATGTAATTTATGTAGATTAGAACTAGTTTTAGTAAGCTTTGTCTGTGAGAATGTACGTTTGTATTTCTTGGACAATAAAGCACATAAAGTAAGTAAGTAAGTAAAGTAAATAGCTTATAATTCTCAGATCTGAAAAATCCTTAATTCAAGTTTTTAATTGTCACGATGATAGCTAAAATTACATTAAAGTTACAATAGTCATATTACCGCAGGAATGGGATAATACCATAATCTTAAATACTAACTATGATTGACCTGTACAGGGTGTTCCTCATAACGTCTTTTGCTGACAATGTTAGTAATAAAATAAAAAGTCTTTAAAAAAAGATATGAATGGTTTATGAATTGCGTATAAATCTTGTGTGTGTTGTGGGCCATTATTGTTGGGTAACTTACAATTTCAGCTAAGAGATACTGCAAGTATTTACTTCAAAAGCTGACGAACACTTCATGGAAAAAATAAAATTCTTAGAAAATGAATTTTATTAAATGAAGAAATATCTTGAATTAAAACTGGATGCTTTGCACCAAAAATATATTCTTTGGGAGAGAAATAATATTGACTATCTCTAAATCATTATTCTTGAATTAAATATTTGTTCTTGATACAAAAAAGAAGCATACTTGAAAATAAAAAATGTCACGGTTTTTACTTCAAATTGGTATTAAGAATATATCTCCTAATTGGATGGTGTTATCGAAGAAGGAAACAACCGCCCTTTCATGAATTCCTGGTTAATTTGGCCAACACGCGCTAAAATCAAATATTTAATGGCATACAAATTTTCAGCTTCTTATGATCCTTCCAGCACCATCCAGTGACAATGAAACCACCCAATATGATCGTATTTGTCAAACCTCCAGTTTCGAACAAAGAACCAAGTGTAACGTGTACACGCGCCGGTAACTGGCTCTTTTTGTTGGATTTTAGAAAACAGAAGCAGAGAAAATAATAAATTTTAGTGAATATGGTCTCAAGGGGACAAAAAATGTGAAAGAACAAGCTTTGATGCAGGTGAGATCAAAAGTAAAATTTGATTTCCTAACCTATAATCTTATTTTGTGTGCTTCCTTATATAAAAACGACAAGTTTAAGGATATGTCGTTTGGTTTCATTAATTTTTCATCTTTTAAAAAATGAAGAATTTACCACTTTTATATTTTTGTATCTTAGATTTGTTATTTATAGAACGAACACTCTAAAACTCTCCCAGTAATTAAGCTGTCACCGAAACAAAACATTGTAAGCTGTTTTGATATTCACATAAACGTAAGTACGAGGAAGATGGAGAAAACATATAACGCTCGATGTTTTTATATTAGAAAAAAATGTATTTTGTAAAATACTTTCTTTAATTTTATATTGATAACAATTTTGTTAAGTGGCATAAAACTATTAGATTTAAGTTGGAACAGCACTTAAGTAAAGCATTGAAATGAGACCAAGGCGCTGTTAAATTCTACGTATTCTTTTATGTACCTGTATTAACATTTACATAATATGTAAATATACTATTATACAAATAGGTTAAGGAAAATTATTAATTTTTATATGGTATACAGGGTGTTACTTAATGATATGCCACAATTCCAAGGGCCCATTCCTGAATCAAATTCAAGTAGAAAAGTTCATATAAACATTATTTGTCCTAAAAAGTCTGGTTTTCAGGCTACAGCCTGTCTAAAAAAAAAAAAAGAAAGGTTTCATGATATTTTCTGATCTTAGTTTAAATCAAAATTACTTATTTAGGATTAAGGTATCCGAGAAAGACTTGAGCTTTTCTCGACTCAAGGATTCACATAAAAATGTATATATAATGTGTGGTTTTTTAACCTATATAAAAATGCTGAATCGCAGACCAAAAGGCAAAATCGGTCGAAAATCGTGAAAAGGAGTGATGCGAATAGGGTTATTTCTTAAACGCACATTTAATTTTTGACTAAAGACCAAATTGGCACGCTTTAGTCGGTGTATTTCGCAGGTAACTACTGGTTCATATTATGGTAAACTCAAAGTAAAACAGCTTATTGTATAACAAACTGTATATTAATCAAATTTTAACTTTACTACATAAGAGCAGATTTATTAATTTAAATTATAAAGGGCCTCAATTTATCCGAGGTTAAAGTGACGTAGCTCAAGATTAATGGTCTCGAGACTAGTGAGTAGCTAAAGGCAGAAGATGGTGTAAATTGGCAGTTTTCCTATTCTCTCCTGATTGTCGGCCCAATCAGGGTTCGTATACAGGAATCACGTGGAAGCCACATCACTCTAACCCATCCAATAACGATTGATGGCGTACGTGACTAAAGATGTGTGCTTATGTGAGGTTTCAAAGGAACCGCTTCTCGGTACAGCACTTTACGCTATGCCAACATTTTAAAAATAGTCACAAAAAATGATTTTAAATAATATTTTATAGGTTTAATTTCTCTGTCGGAATATTAATATTTGAATAGAATTATTTTGAAGATAGAAGTTTCGCATAGCAACAAGGATTTGACAATATGTTTTACTTTTAATAAAAATGAGAATAATTTTGATATATTTTAAATTAGGTATGAATATGAATGGAAGGTTTTAGATTTAAAGGCTATTTTTGCGTGTTTCCTCAACAAGGAGTGAAGAACTCATTGTCTTTAAAAAAAAAATTGCCAAACGACAGGGGGCTCGACCTTCTTATTCGAAGAATTTTAACCAAAAAGCCACCAGAATTTCAAAAACTCCTTCTTCTTAAACATACCGCTGATTTAAATTGTTGTCAACTTAACATAACCCCAAGAAAAAAAGAAGAGAACAAGTGATACCCTACCAAATATTACGACGAATCTAAAGTCTGACCCTTACCATAACATAAATTAAATATTCAAATCTAGAAAATTATTCCAAACAACTTTGTTATCACATGAAATTGCGAGTTGTGAAAAGTGGCTGTTCTAAGACTTGACGGAGACCCGAACGGAAATAAGTGGTAAACCCTATTTGCTATGCCTTGTGCAATTAACCAACAGAAAAGCGAATGCAGTGCTACTAACCCCACTCTCACATATTTTGTCTGAATTTGTGTAAACAAAGGATGCCACAACTTTGGTAAATAAATTATGAACAAGATAAATAAATAAGATGCACTTTGTGGAAATATAACTCTATAAATCAAAGGTAAGCCTAACATTCCCCAGAAAGTCAATAGTGGCAATTTTAAAATTGCTAGAATATGTATTGTATAATAATATGTTTATTATAAGCATTTCAGTTATTTTTGAAACATATTCAGCCCTATGATCAAATGCTCACTTTAACTTTTAACGTGAGTGTTTCCATGACAACAACCGAAAACAGCCTACTTGTTGATTTTTCACTGTGGTGGAGAAACAGCTGAGCCGTTAAAGTTATCGGATGTGATTGTCAGATTTAAGTGTCAGAATTCTTAACCTAAAAATAGTATAGATTTTAGATTTTAGAGAGAAAGTTTTATAGTGTGCGTTCGAGATACATTATTTTATGTCGTAAGTACCTATTTATATATTTCAATTGAATGCTTGTTTACATATTTACATTATTACAGCTGTTTTTTTTAGAATATGGATTGGAATCAAAGTATTAACCAGTAAAGAACACAGACACAAGGCAAAGTTTATTTCAATTGGTAACTGTGACAAGTTTTCACCAAGAAAATGGTAAAAGAAAATATTTGATACGTAAAGAGGTTAGTTACTAAACAATTATTTGTATTTACCTACTAGGTACTTCATATTAAATATACTTTTAATTACTTTAGGGCTCCTAGTGGGAATAAAGATTATTAGTATTTGTATTCCGGCTTACACTTATGTATTAACATCAGTAGAATGTGGTTGCTGCATGAAAATTAAAGTAGGTACTCAATAATTTATCTGCTTAACAGAAATTGAGAACAACTTGTGTCAGAAAACTCACTTAGAAAAAAAGAGATTATGGTATGAGATGCTTTTCAACTAGACAGATAACTTAAGAGATTATTCGCAGTGAAAGCAAAGTATGTATTGTATAATTTTAGTTTTTTTTTTTATTTTAGCCTTTTTCTCAGTGATATAATGTGATGTTATAGGATATGACCAACCTAAAATTACCAGCACATATCAGGACTCACGAAGATTCCAATGTGATTAAACTCGATTCAATTTTATTTACTAATAAAAGGATCATTATCTAATAATGTGAAGGTAGGTCCCTTCTTAAAATATAGTACCTACCTATTTTTTTATTAGTATTGCTCAAACTTCTCTACTAGCACAGCTGCTTACGATCTCTTGGAATATATTTATAAAACAATAGATTCTAATTACTATACTATAGCTCTATTTTTGGATTTAATACAATACAATACAATAGTATTTATTTGTTCAATAATAAGATGCTTACATTTACTATAAACATAATAAAAAAAAACCAATAGGGGCTGTTGAACAATGTCTGGAGAGATTTTTGTAAATAACCATTTTAAATTTGTAATTACATTACATTTAGACAATGACAATTTTGATAAAATTACACATGCTTAAAATTGTAACAAACATTTAAAATTTAACACTGAATTATTCCTTTATCAGGATCATCAAAGAATTCATTAAGGTTGTAGAAGGCCTTACTGACTAGATATTTTGTTAAGGTATATTTTAGTTTATTCTTTGGCAGGTTTCTAATTTCGTCTGAGAAACAATTAAAGATTTTTATGATGCAGTATTTTACATTTTTTTGGAGGTATGTAAGTATAGTTATAATTTTCTGGTACTAAATTACTTTTATGGCGAGTGTCATAATCATGTTTCACATTAAAATCGAGCAAAAGATCCCTATTATCAAATACAAATATTACAGAGTCCAAAATGTACATTCCTATTACCGTCAGAATATTTTTTTCTACAAAAACAGACCTACAACTTTCCTGCTGTTTCATCCTAAAAATATTTCGGATGCACCTTTTTTGCATGACTATAATTCTGTGTATTTCCGTTGAACTACCCCAAAATATCACTCCATATCTTAGCCCAGCGTTTGACTGCGTCGACACTGCCATCTTGCTCAGAAAGTTGCATGCTATGGGAATACGTGGTAATATTTCTGGCTGGAATCATTTTTCTCTAATCGCCAAATAAGAGTAAAACTTTGGGGCTCCTATTCGAAGAAACTAAATATCAGATAGGGCGTTCCCTAAAGAGGCGTAATCTCTCCCTTGCTTTTTGCATTATTTATAAACGATTTGAAAAAATGATGCAACAGTAGTCATACCTGCTTCTACACTTAATCAACTACTTGAAATAACTTATACAATTCTGCTTAGATTTTCTGTCGGTGCCAAACAAATCATCTAGTTGTTAACACAAATAAAACCCATTACATGGCATTCTGTAAAAAGCAACAAGTTCCTGATTTATACTTAAAATTGAATAATAATTTTATTACAAGAGTAGAACAATGCAAGTTTCTGGGTCTTCACCTAGACTCACAATTAAAGTAAACAGCCCATGTAGACAATGTTGCTGCAAAACTAAACTGCTTATTATGCCTTTGTCAACTTAAAAACCTTTATGAACCCCAAACAATTGTTAAATATATATTATTTTTTGGCCCACAGCCACTTAACTCTTTTTGTGCTTTACTGAGGACAAACTACTCAGAACTTCAAAGATTATTTATTCTTCAAAAAAAAATTATTCGTAAAATCTACTCCTTAAGCCCACTTGAGTCATGCAAAGAAACCTTTCGGCAGCATTAGATTCTCACACTTCCAGGTATTCTGATTCTTAGTGCACTGATGTTTGTTAAAAAACACTCCTACAAGTTTTAATATACTTCAGATATAACACTAGAAACTCAAATAAAATCTATATTTCAGGCTACAAAACATCATCATATCGGAAAAGCCTATCTTAACTTCTAAAAAATGTCCTAAGCTCTCTTTTAAAACTATTAATCGATGAACACTTCTTGACATATCTCGGTAGATCATTGTACTCTTTAAGACCTTTGAAAAATAAAGAATTCATAGCTCTCCTGGAATTAGTCCTCTTGATATAAAAATCATTTAATTTCGAGTAGGGTAATTATGTACATCACTGTTATGGGCAATAAATCCACCAAGGTAAGATGGGAGAAGACCATTTAATAACTTATATATAAAAGCCATGGCCAAAAATTGTGTGTCAGAAGTTACAATGAGGATGGTATATATTTACCATCTTCCACTCAGTGATGTCCTATGCAGTCCTGACATGAGGCTGTGCAAGCCAGTCAGGGCAAGTTTTTGGTCTGCAGAGGATAGTAGTTTAAATAACTCTAGGACTAGGCTGGAGAAAAAACTGCAGATAGGCATTTATACAGCTAAAAATTCCCACTTTTCTATCTCAGTACATATTAAAGTGCCTGTTACATGTCAAAAAGAATTAACAATATCTTACAGACCAGATTCTACTGTCATCCAAATTTTTAACAAGTTGTCTAATAATATAAAACAACTACCACATATGGGTTTAAAAATAGTGTTACCTCGCTGCTCATCTATAACGCTGTATAATAGTGTGAAAGAGTTTTTAACTTTACATTTTAAACTGTTTGTCGAATTTTTGAACACTACGTTTTAAACTGTTCGTATTTGGATGTCTATTTGTGTCCTTTAGCAGGCAGCATTTGACAATATTATTTTGCAGTCATTTAGAAATAGGTAAAATCTTGAAGATTATTTTAAAGATGAAATGACAAAGGTCGAAATTTGTCTAATCCTTATTCGTTTTATTTTGATTTGAACACAACGTTTCGGTTGACTAACCTGACCTAATCGTTTGCAAGTGTAAACTTAAAATTGATAAAAAAAAAGTGCTAAGGCTTATCATTAATAATTGGCTGTAGTCAACCCTACATAAAAGGTCTCGCTTTCATCTACTATAAACTACATAGTATATTATTCGACGTTAGTAATGTGTAGACATTTTAGTTTTTGCTTTCTGCCATGGGGATAATTACTATACAATTTAAAAATATGTTAAAATAAACTTGATTTATTTTTGAATTTCATTCCAAAATTCTCATTCAACAAACCTTTTTTGAGCAATCATAAAAGTAGGTTTGTCAAATGGGAAACTTCAGGAGTGACATTCCAGGATGCCCTGTAGCTAGGTAAAAAATTAATTTGTAAAAAGCTGTTAACAATTTTAGGTTTTTGGAATATCTAGTTGCAGTAGATAGAGAAAACCCCACCACATGAAACACAAAGCCATGAGACATGACACTAGTTTGCTGCTTCCAGTTGTAATTTTACGTTATAAAATGTAAATTTGGTTTAACAATTAAGTTGCTCCTGTAATTTTAGATATTAATTTAGTAAAACCATTATATAAACTATTTTCGTTGTTACTTATTTATTTATTAGCGAGCAAAATCACATTTACAATTTTTACAAAATCTGGTAGGTAGGTACTGCTAATAATATTCAACACGATTGTCAAGACTAAAATAATATCGTATCAAGAACTTGCTAAATTTTTTTTGTATTTTGGTTTCACGACAAAGCAATAATATTTTTCAGTTTAAAAAGAAGTTAGTTAACGTTAGAATTTTATATGTCACTTTCTGCTTACTAAAAAAAGTAACCCAAAACTCAAAAGAAACTTGTTCAAAACAAAATCGTATTCGGGAGTATTTTATTTATTTTTTGATAATTATTATAAAACTGTAACCTTGATTGTTTAATCCTTTTGGTGATGTTTTGAGACAGCTTCTTTATGTAATATTAAAATTAGTGTGAAAACTAGAAAATTTTCGATCAGGAAATCATAAGTATACTGTTCCCTGTACCTCCGGAAAAACGTGGTAATTTAACCAATTAATATTTTAAAACCCCTTAACATGTCTTTAATAATTTAGAGTTGACCTTGTTCGTTACTGACCTCGTCGCATTTTAATTAATATAAAAAAAATATATTAAATCCGGTCCTAAATCAACATATATCTCCACCTAAAATAAAAGTAACTAGAATGTGATACATGCCATAAAAATGTAACCTCAACTAACTTCTTTCTAAACCGAAAGATACTATACCTACTGTTTGCGATAAAATTTTAAGGAAGTCTCAGAGATACCTTCATACAGGAAATATAAAAAGAGTCATGTTTTTAAACAATGCTGTTATGTTAAGCGATTCTTTTAGAATTTTAGTATACCTAAAGTTATCTAAAAGTAATTTCTATAATTTAAGATTTTTAATTTAAATATGGGGCTGTACCCTGTTCCTGTCGCGACTTTACTGCAGTCTAAAGTTTATCCATTGTCCATGTTTCTGACAGAACATTTCAGGTATTTTTAAATCCAACTTTATTGGCATTCTTTCCTTCTACATCTCAATTTCTAATCCTGCCCATTCTATACTAGTTCTTCGTATTGCATCCAGCTGCTTCTGCCTCATTTGCCTACAAACAAAAAATAGTAAAATAATAATAATAATAATAATAATAATCTTTATTGCCGACAAAATCATAAAAATGACAATAGCAACGTCACGAACTGTTACCTAATGTAAACATTTACAGGCAGAGAAAGTGAAATTCTCAACATGAAGCTGACATGCACGAATTTTAAAATGTAAAAAATAAGAAAAACACTAAATATATGTTTTTGAAATTTAGATTAACATGTAAAAGTTTTAAAATATTAAAATTACACTAAATATAAAACTGTTAAATTTACAATTTTTTTTTTTATTTATTTAATATCTATATATTTGGAATAATATGCAGAAGTGAGTACGAGACGACACATACTACGAATTAAAAATCAAATTTAAAAGAGTAATAGGCTTTTTGCATAACAAAAGCTCTAACTTCGTTCTTAAAACCTTGCAGGCTCTGAATTTGTTTTATGCTATTGGGAAGTATGCTGTATGCTTTTATAACATTCGAACTTATTTAAATATTTCTAGTATTAACTTTGCTCTAGGCTACCATTCCTCGATAGTAATATTTTAGTTTCTGAATTTTACAGGTGCATATGTTCTTTGTTAGGATACTGGTAGGTATAAAAATAGGACTGAATGTTTTTTTAATACTAGTAGACATCATCTCGATCTAATCAAATTATTAATAAAATAGTAAAAAAAAGGTTTAATAAGATAGAATGTTGATATTTTTATTAAAAATAAACAAAGGAATGCTCTGCATAGGATAGATAGGATAACTAACCTGAATCCTTACCTTATGAGATATTTTTACAAGCACTTAGGTAAGTAAACAACAAAAATATCTACTCTCTATTCTATTTCTAACTTTAAAACTGTTGTAAATATTTTAGAAAAATGGATCAAAGCCCAACGAATACCAAGGGACAAAGCCCTTACTCTCACTTTTGTATTCCTACCTGGGCTTTTGAATTGTGACCCTAGTGGTTCAATTTTTTATAAACATTAGGTACCTACTAAAAGATCTATAAATACAACACAAGTTGTGTAATTTGTACGAAACAATACTTGGTTGATCCAGGTTTTAATAATTATCTAGTATCTAGCTACCTAGTTTAAAAACTTACCTCTATTAGGTATAAATTGTTGTCAAAGCTGAATTTAACTTTAACATCATGTATTTTTCAGCTTGTAAATTATAGGAAACTATTTGAAGGCTTCAATAAATATTAAAAAATGGTATAATTCTTATATTTTATTCACTTCTACGTGTAATTCAGTAGCTGGTACGGATTTAGGTAAATAGAAGGAAATCTCCTCGAAATTCTCTCCTCTCATGTTTTGTTATGATCTAAAAGGTATAAAAGTCACTATAAGGGAGTTGTAAATCAAATCAAATCAACTTTGTTCAGTAATTTCAAGATTTTTAAAGTAAAATAATCTGAAAGTAAAATCCTTTGTAAAAATCTATACCAACAATGTACTTACAATTGTGTTTTTAAGTTACCGTTATTAATATATTTCCATTTCTTTATAAAAAACGAGCTAATACATCTAACAAACGTTGCATTTTTCACCAAAAACTATTCGATTACTAATTTTTGAAGCAAAAATCGCCCAAAATCAACAAATATGTGAATAAAACCCAGCTGTGGCCGTCACCCGCTCGCAAAAGTTCATTGACCGCTTGACAACTTGACATTTCCAAACAATCTTCAAAATTTCCGCGATTGATAACCGAACTCGTCCCTGATTGGCTCAAATATGCTAAAGTACTCACTTTAAGGATTGCGTCACTCCTGTTTAGGATGACGAGATCGAGAATTAACACGACCGTTAACTGTAGTTGCATCATACCAAAATGGAAAATAGCATTGGATTTTAACCCACTCACTTTAATTTTGAAATTAACGGCTCGCGTTAACTTGTGAGTTTGATCATAGGTCTGATTGTCACATAATTATTATTAATGGTAGAGTTAATTGGAAATATAAAGACAAATGCATCAGATTGTTATTAATTGACAAAAACCGAATATTTTCTTTACTGTTACCGATCCATCTCAATGGCTACTGCGACATTTTATTATTTCCAATAAACTCTATTTTTTTTTAATCAATACAACTCAAACGATTATAGTCAAAAATATTTTTTTGGAGAAGTGAGTTTGGAGCCTTATTAAAATATACTGAATATTTCATTAAAAAAAATGGAATAGTTGAAAATACGCGAGGGCATGAATATATTGTTTTTTTATGACAATTTACCCTGTATCTTCTAGTATAATTATATACTCTTTACAAAACAGTTTCCGTTGAACGTCATACCCTTCGAGTGATGTCAGTTACCGGCAGTGTTGCCAGCATATAATCAAAATAACCGAGTGAGGTTTATCTTTTTTTCATCCCAAGGCTATTTACTTTAAGATGCTTCTTAAACAGTTATGATAACCATCAAACAGTTGTCTGTCTTTTAATTTCTTACTTAAAGTTGTCAAAATTACATGGTGTACTAAACAAAGTTACAGGTTAAGCATAACCAATGTAAAATATTATAGTTTTTGAATAATAGGTACAACTTAAGTGTCTCGTACATTCCATAAATAGTGTCAGGGATAGAACTTATATTCAATCTTTACACATTTACAATTCTCTCTGAATGAGAATGTTTCTTTTAAGGCGATTTATTCATTTAGATATTCAAATTTAGGGCTGAAAATTAGTAGAGTAGAAATAAAATATATAGACCTTAACATAACCTTTAAAGTTGCTTCTCTAACTGCCATTAAGGGTAACAATGGATCGTTGTTGGTAAGTACCTCCTGATAACAGCTTATTAGAGAAGCTATTAGCTCATTGTACAGGCTATTTAAATGCTTCGGAATTTTTCAGAAATAGTAAACAACGTAATCGACAGAGATATGTATGTGCATTTTTATTGTTCTTACAAGATCAGTTTTTTAATGCTATTTGTGAAAAGATCTGGAGTTTTTGTTAAAAAAATAAACGCACAACAACACGAAGCCACAGAACAGTTAAGGCTATTTTTTCACGAAACGTAAACAAAACGTCAACACAGGTCAACAAACGAGCTGGTGCCACCGAACCGTTGACAGTTCTGTTGCCAATTGTCGGTCAATAAAATTCAAATTATATTATTTTTTATAAGCTTAAATAAACAAAATATTTACCATAAGTGAGTTCATATCAAAGATGAATACTTTAAGTTTTTAGTACATTCAATATCGTATGAAATATTAATATTTTTTGCCCAAATTTAATTCCTTCGTGTTTTCTTACCGATTTACAATTATCAGCTGATTGATGATGTGGATCGGAATTATTTTGCAAGAACTATAGATAAATTTTGTTTAAAATTCAACTTTATTGAAAATATTATGTATGCGGGTTCTTGATTGTTGTTTTCTTATTAAAAAAAATACAGTTATTTAAATTCGACGGCTTTATAAAAATATTAAATATACGAGTTCTTGTTTATGGTTTTATGTCTGGTTAGGACGCTTAACATCTATTCATTTATTCGTTTGATTTTTACATCTTCGCGAGAAAAGTAATTTACAATCGGCTATTTCCTAGAATGTAGTGAGTCGAGTCTATAGATCTTTGAAGAGCTTTTAGGGTGCATTCATTTTTAGCATTTTTGTTGCATTACAACTTACAGGTGTTAGTGACTCTCTAGTTTATAGTGCCTCTCAACTGTTATTAGTGTTTCTCTGCTATGCAATTTTACCAATAGTTAGGTAATTTTTCGGACGTTTCTATGTCGCGTCTGGTCTTGCTCTTATATGTCAGTTTGCTATTTGTGGGTTTATCAATACGTCTGCACGTCTATAATAATTTTAAAGAAAAATATTCCCACAAGAACAATAAAACAACCAAATTTAGTGCTGGTATTCTAAGATAATGGCGCAAAACACGATTCATCGTGTATCTAGGGACATTTCCAATCAATTTAAGCGCCCTATTTTGAATAACCTGAAACTTGTTCAGATCCGTCCTGCTTTTGTTGCACTACACGGGCACTCTCTCTTTCACCGAATTTATCCCCAGACGCGTTTCGCTGTATAACAGCTCGTCAGTGAGGCTATAGGATCCGACGAAATAAAGCAACACCGTAGAGTCTACTTGACTCTGAAAGATGGATGGATTTGCTTCTCCGTTCCTGACTGATTTTTGTTAGACGGGCCAGGTGATGCATTTGATTGCCACGAGATGTCGCTTGGAAGCAACATCTGCCGTAATCCATCCATATTTCAGGGTCAAGTAGGCCCTACGGTGTTGTTTTCTTTTGTCGTATTCTATAGCCTCACAGACAAGCTGCTATACAGCGAAACGTGTCTGGTGATGAATCCGGCGAAAGGAAGCAACTAACTTTTAGATTTCCTATTTTTTTATCTAATCCTGACTGAAGATAATTTATCTTTGTACGCAACTTATCTATAGTCATATTTTGTAAAGTGTACTTTTTCGAAACATTTAAATAAAATACCCTTAAAAGTGCGCGCCCACTTGGTCGAAGCGTCGCGTCGCGAAGAGAAGCGGTATTGTCCACACACCTAGGCGACGGGAAGCGTAGCGTAGAGTCGCATTGCATCCCAATAGTAAACAAACACACCGAATAGTTGGGTTACGATCGACAACGATAGGCAATGAATAACAACTATATCGGATCTTCTCTTTCTTTCGCACCGCTCATTGGCGCGGCGCGAAGCGTCGCGTCGCGTAAAACTTCGCCTGGTTGCTCTTTTAGACTTCCCCCGCGTCAACTGACGCTTCGCCACGCTTTGCGCCGCACAAGTGGGCGAGTATACGTTTACTTACATGTAGCTTTCTCATGCGGAAAAAATACGGTTCGCGACGCGACGCGCCGCTTCGTCCAAGTGAGCGGGCACCTTTTAGGCTCGTCCAGAGTGGAAGCATCGAGCGATGCGCCGCGTTCGGTTCGCGTCGAGCACCATGTCGACAAGCAAAAGTAAACCAAACAATGCATTTAAATTAAAACAGTCAGAGTGTCAGCTGTAATAGAGCGTCGCGTTAAGCGTTGTATTAGTATAATAATATGTAGATCGTCGGGCATCGTAAACAATTCGGATTTTTTTTAAGGCATTTTAAGTGGCAAATATAGGCTCAGTACAAAAATAAAAGTGAGACCTGTTTACAAAATTGTCTTCATATAAAAGTAGAACTCTTAATGCCCGTATTCTCCGTAATGTTTTAAGCTGGCTTAAAAAGAAAGCCGTTTAAGATGCCGTTTTCTTAAGCACCGTTAACCTTAAGAACCGTAAGCTTACTTAATTTTAAGCCCACAATATTGGAGGCTTAATATCGGGCTTAAGATTTGCATCTGCGCATTTATAAAATTAAAAAAACAAACAGTAAAATCCAAAACTTTTAACAATTATTTTCAAACACAGCACAAACTGTAATAATAGACCTTTGCTTTTGTAGGCTACTTGGCTAAAACTATACTGACATGACAGTGACTTATAAACTAATAAATAGATTACAAACAGGTTACAATATATAACACGTAAATAAGGTATCACGTAATATACATATTCAAGTAATGCATACAGCAATTATATTACACAAAGCACATGAAACGAAAAATAAGGTTACAATGCTACAAATTTCTTCCTCTGTACTCTACCACTTGACGGCCTCAGTCTCTGAGCAAAAAAGAAGAAAAAAATGCGACGTTGCCAAATCTTAAGGAGGCTTAATTAAACCCGACAATAATTGTTTCGGTGCTTACCTTAAATTAGTTAAGTGAGTTTAAGAAATTAAGTCAACTTTAGTTAAGCCAGCTTTTCTACATAACGGAGAATACGGGCATTAGGGATTTAGGGAACACATTTTGCACCTTATAAGTATAATATGGTGTCTCGAGTAAGAACATTAAACGAACTGCTCTCTAACCTGAACTACCCCAAATTAATGATGTTTTACGACTCGACTTCACAACTTTTGATAGCAGACAGTATCACTCTGAATACTCTTTCGCAACATGACCACAACGCTGGTGTAATGCTCAAGGCGACGTAAACGCGTCGCGTCGCTTGACGCTCCGACTCTGGACAAGCCTTTATATTATTAAGCATAAGAAATTATCTAAAAATTTTATAGGTCAAAGAATAGGAATTCGGTAAAACCGTTCAATCAAAAAATTGTCGTCTAAGAATGAATAAATTTTGGGATTACCAACAGTAATTTTATTATAACATTGAAGCGTTCGGAGCAGTTGGCAACTGCAAACACGTTAATAATAATTAGATCGTTTGAGAAAAATTGTAGCAGCAACGAAGTAGTTTTCCGTGTTAAGTTACTTACGTTAAGCTTTGCTTTATTTATGGCTGGTGTTTATTTTGTATTTTGATAGTTTCTATTTTATCGCAGTTTCTTTAATACACAGAGTACGGTTTAAATATTTTCCGCCCCTAGTATAAATAAATTTTGCCACCATTTTATTTCAAGTAGATATTCAGAATATTTGCGAAGTTTAAAGATATTCTTGTTTTGTATAAATAGATAAAAGTTTTATTGACGTGAAAGCTATTAAATACTATTATATGGAATTTTTTTAAAAAATGCGCTAAGGGTAAGGATATAGCAGTTATTCTCGGATGGTTTCATGAACAACACACATTGTCGCATGAACTTGGATGAACAGTTTTCTTACACTATTAGAGGGATTTTCATGAATCTCATCCAGAATTTCCTCCTAAAACTGAGGGTTCGTTGCTCTTCTTGGAGGCCCTTCTCCACCACGATTAATTTGAATCTTATCGCTCCAGATACCCTAAATAGCCGTTGAATTGTTTGGAAAATTTAGATATCACTAACCGTTTATGACAAAATTAAAATATGTCAAATTGACACGTTTACGATATCATAGAAAATTTTTGCAGCCACATTGTATAAAGGTGGATTTATAAACTCGAAAAGTTGGCGAGGTTGAGGTTCAGTTGGTGTTGGAAATAGGAGTTCAATTTAAACTAAAGGGAACACTCAGTTCTATTTATACACTTGTTCATGTTGTTCATGTAAAGCTCATGTAAGGTTCGAAAACTTCCTGGGTAGTTCGAGATAATCAATTTATATGCTCGGAATTCGGAATATCTAACCTCACAACTTGACCATAACTTCAACCTCACCAACTTTTCGAGTTTATAAATCCAGCTTAACAATCGGGGTAAAAACTCGATTGTAATAATGCCATTCATACGGCGATTAAATCAACATGGAATCATCCATGGATTAAAAAATAAATGTCAATTGCATGTCTGCAATAACGTCAAAATTAGGAAACGTGGACAAAATATTAACGTTACCTTCATATAAGTTAGGTAGGTACTTGTAACTTCTGTGTTACTGAAATTATAATATTTGTGATGACGGTATGTCACGGAAATGTCATATTATAATAATATGTTTTCTAAATAGAATGTTACAAATTCAATATTCATAAACAGAACGGGTTAACAATGATATTAGATGTTATATTACATTTTCATTTTAAAAAATGTTACTTTGTACTTTTGCAACATTATCCAATCATTACGATTTTATATTAAGTGGGTTTCATCTAGAACACATCAAACAAGGAACAAAGATTGAACATCGGGTGTATTTCGACGTGTATGCGTTTTAAGTGCGGTACCAAATGAACTTTATTTCTGCAGAACAGGGAGAGAAATTGCGCTAGAAAATTATAGTATACCATGATGAAACTAGCAAGAAATCGACTTAAAAATTATAAAATTAGTAATTACAAGTGGTCCCAAATCATTATTTTCTGTTTGGTAAACCAAAATTTGTCCATCAACTAACCTAAAGGAACCTGAAAATTTTGGCAAATCGAATTATGAAATTTGACAGCTCATCGTTTTCTAAAACGGTTTCTATGATTTAAACTTTCTGTGTCTTTGTGTGCTGAAAGTTTTCACACATACGCGTTATTTGCAATTGATAGAAAACTTTGATCACTCACGTATTTACACAACACAGAGCTATCGTTTACGTAATACGCAATCGGTTTTTCTTGTATGTTTTTCGTGCTTCTCTTAAAAATAAGCAAGTGGTTTTTATATTTAGTAGCCAAAAATCATATACTATCTAAGTGTACTTGTATAAAGATAAGTACAGAGTGTTCATTAAGTACTTGTATAAACTTTGAAGGGCGAATCTTTGACTAACTCTAAGATAAAAAGTTCATATAAACATGGGTCTGCAACGGCTTGGTTCTTGAGATGCAGGGCGTTCAAAAAAATTCATTATCTGATTATTTGCTTATATTCTTCTTTAGTGATATGGCAGTTTAATGAAATTCGAGATACTGGAAGTATTGATGATGAGAAACTCGACTATTTACTTTCGAACCTAAACAGACCTATTCTCCTTTAAATTTTACATACAAAAGGTACTCTCACTTTTTGTCGCTGAAAGCAGCCGTTTAAAAAAAAAACTGCGTTGTAATTTTGTAAGTTAAATTTTATTATTGAGAGTTTTTGAAAAATAGCGAAAAAATGTGGCTTTTGTTGATTGTGTTATGATGTGACAATATCATTTACAAGACTAAAACTATACTACTTTTACAAAAATAAGTATGTTCTTAGCTTATTTTTCAAAAACTCCTAATGATTTAACTTCATCAAAATTACAACGCAGTTTTAAGTTTAAACCCTTTTTTTTTCCTATACGGCTGCTTTCAGCGAGAAATAGTAAGAGTACCCTTTGTATGTAAAATAAGTGAAGAATAGGTCTGTTTAATTAAGAATGACAAATAATGTTTTGTATGTAAAATTGAATGGAGAATAGGTGTGTCTAGTGTGGCGCAGAATAGTTATGGTTATTTAAATCCAGGCATAACACTTATGTGGCATAGCGCAAACCTTAACTAAGATTCTTGACAAGGAAAATGTGCTTTACTGATTTTTTCGCAATTTATGTATTTTTTGTCGTATTAGGCAACTAAAACTACAACTCTTTTAATTTTAGCATTATTTTCGTGTCCTTGCTTCGTTCTTGAGAAAAAGCATAAAAATTACTTTATGACAATCAATAGAAAAAATGTTGGGTTTTATAAATAATTAAAACTGTTTTTATTGTTGTCCATGGACATGGAAGAAAGTGATTTTTATTTATGATTAAGCAGCAATTAGAATTAAACGAATTTCATCTTTTGAATTTTTTCGCTCAGATTAACTGTTTTCGATAAAACAAATAAAGTTATTTATTAATGCCGTGTTTTGAAAGTGACAAAAAAGTAAGAGGACTATGGAAGGAAATACCATTGTTCAAAAAAAATTGCCCTTGGAATAACTGACATAACTTTAAACAATTCATACGTAATTATTTGATCGTAATTATGTGAAGTGCTTTTAAGAGTTTTAAGCTATAAAATTCGTTACTGGTATTACAAAATGGTTCAGTTTACAAGCTCAAAAATGGACGATATGCATTTATCAAGAGAGATATCCTCGTCGCATTGTACCAAATAGACAAACAATTTTAAGGATACATGAAAGGCTGTGCGAATTAGGCACCTTTTAAAGGTCGGCTGCTCTTATTGCGCTTATTGGGAGACCTGCAACAGCAGGAACAGTGGAGATGGAGGAAGCGGTTTTACATAAAGTTACATAAAGTTAAGCGTAGCCCCGATACAAGTACATGCAAAATTGCACAACAATTAAACATTTCTCACTTTCCAGTATGGCAGATTTCAAGGGAATATCAACTGTATCCTTACCACATATAGCGTGTTCAAGCGAGACGCTTATTTTACTTGACTTGGTTCCTGCAACAACAGGTAGCATCTCCGACATTTCTATCCCATATTGTGTTTAACGATGAAGAGCGTTTTTCCCGAAATTCAATTATGAATTTTCATACCAATCATATCTGGGCTTAAGAAAATCCCCATGCACTTATAGAAAATAATAATCAACAACAGCTTTCCGTAAATGTTTGGGTTGGTATTGTGGGTGATTATCTAATTGGACCTTATTTTTTACCACCGAGATTAAATGGTCAAGAGTACCGTCATTTTTTGGAATTTGTGTTACCTAAACTAAAAGAAAATATCCCATTGCCAATAAAAGGAGCAATGTGGCTCATGCAAGATAGAGCCTCACTTCTCTAGCATAGTAGCACGTCGATTTCTGGATGCAACTTATGGAGTAAAATGGACCGGTCGCGCAGGTCCACAGTCATGCCCACCCAGGTCACCGGATTTAAATCCCTTAGATTTTTTCCTTTGGGAGCATTTAAAGTGCCTCGTTTATAAAACTGTAGTCAACACTGAAAAAGAATTAATCCAACGGATACTGGTTTTATATGATCAGATAAGACATGCCCTGGGAATATTTCAACGTGTTCGGCAATCGATGTTAAGACGAGGTAATGCTTGCATTGAAGTTGAAGGAGGACATTTTCTACTACTATTGTTGTTTCGTGTTACTCATTGTTTCCTGCAAACTGCAATTCACCTAATTAAAAAAAAATAGAAATGAGTCAAAAATACACACAATGGTCAACCTAATAGTGGGTAATTTTTCTAAATTAATTTTGTTTATTCCTTCTTTCTTTCTTTCTTTAGACCACTTTCTTTTGACCACTAAGCTTTTTAAAAAGATTTACCAAGAAACCAATTTAATCGAAAAAGTTTTACAAGCTACTGTAACTTTCGGCTACATTCTAACTGAAAGTTTGTGTGTTACAAAATTTATTTGTTTAGTTTTATAATCTTATAAACGCTGGAATCATTATATCCTGTATACAGATATAAAAGTAAGCAAGAGCTTTGCTGCGAAACTATGGTTCTTGAAGTTTAACCGTAGCAAATTAAAATAAGTTTTCGATGTTGGTCTTCGATTGCGAGGGATTTATCCTTTGTATGAGTTAATCGCAGAATAATTTGTGCTGCAGGGAGATAGGTGTTTCTACTAAACCTATGTGGTTGTTGAACCCTGATTAATGGTCAGAATCGACTTCCACGTGTAAGTACGTTCACACTGCATTCCATCCTATTCTATGCAATGCAATGATATGCTAGGTTGTATTCTACTAGCATTGCTCGATCTAAAAGTTCGAGTATTTGTTGTATTGCAGTAGCGTATTGTCATGCCTATTGTCACTATAAATTTCCAGTGCAAATATTTATTAACGGAACATTTTGCAATACCAATATACATTAACGAAAGAAGGTATACATGCCTTTATTTAAGCGGGGCGTCAGATTTATTTAACTTTACAATTAATAGTACCTAACATTTTCCCCTTAATTGAAATGTCGATGTCGAAGTTTCTATGCACTATCGGCCTAAAAATATTAATTTTAGGACAATAGCTACTATTTTACCTTCAATTAGTAGACTATAGAAATCCACAACAAAAACAATTGGTTGGCTAGAGATTCAAGTATTTAAGAAAGAAAAGCAGGGGTGGTGGTCCAAAATGTAAGGACCCTTTCAGCAACGTCAAACGTCTTGTTTACGTAGACAAATATTACTTCTACAGTGCCTGGTATTTCTTAAATCATTAATGTCATATACTGCCCCTTCGCGTATTGAAAAATGTAATAAAATAAGAGAAAGGTTTTAGCCATTATCTCAGAAAAAGGTCTGTGTTCCTGGACATTGCGAGGTGCATGACAACGAGACGGCCGACGAGCTCGTCAGACTTGGAGTCGAGGCTTCCTACTTAGGACCGGAACCAGCAATAGGCATATCCAAATAGCAGGCAGGATCGGCCATGAGGGTGTAACCGGAAGTCAGGATCCTTGCCTTGTCGTGAGTGGAAGGCGGTTGGCTCAGGGATGGGCAAAGAGATCGCCTATAGTCTACTTGATATGTCCTTGTACTCTCGTACATTGCAGGTTATTGCAGGAATTATACCAATCGTACCTCAAGCAAAAGAAAGATGTTATGTATGTGAAGATGTGAATAATGATAATACCGAAGCCAGAGGGAGGCAAGACGAAGAGCACTCGAAAAACGGGAAGAAATGTGGGATCGTAATATGACAAAGGGACAGTGGACCAAAAAAATCATTCCAAATATAGAACTATGGTTAAAATGTAATCATATGAACATTGATTACTATACAATACAAGCAGTCGAAGAGAATAGGTGCATGTACTATGGCGAGCTGGACACAATGGAGCATACCCTATTTTCGTGCTTGAGATGGGTCAGATTCGGACAAAATATACTCTACTCCGAGAGGTCATGTGAACGCTAAGAACTTTGATTAACAGTGAAAAAAACTGGAGAGACATTCAGACTCCAATCAAGAATATATTGAAAAGTAAAGATAACGATAGAGATAAAAGCCAACGAGAAAGTGGACCTTGAAACAAGACAAACCTTCTATCCGATCCGAAGAAAACTAAATCACAGTAGTTTCGGATAGAGACAGGAGTAATAGGGAGGGGGTTTTAGCGAGTAAGAATCTTGCGCTACTATTTCATACGGGTCAACAGTGTCTTAAGAAGATTTCCCCCTACCCTCGTAAAATACTACTAATTCTACTACCACTACTAAGGATATTTTAATTACATTATAAAAAATGTAATTGTAATCTGGGTCACTAAGCCTTTCATGTTAGATTTAATTAAAATTGCTACCTCTCAGGAAATCCGTGTAAAAACATTAACATCTGGACAATTTGTGAAATTGTGTAAACATTAGTTTAAGTTGAAATGACAACATAAATAGTTTTTTTATCCCTAACTAAGATTTAAGCTAGCTTATACTCATAATATTAAATTGTATCGCCGCAAATACTTGACCATTCCAGATCATATAACTTTGATAAGGAGTATATAACCTAAACTTCTCACTTTGTTCCCCAGCAAATATCACCGCCTTCAAATATGCAATGGTAATTTTATGTCTTTGTCATGAATTATAAACTAAACTTTCTTCCCAAGTAACGTCATCCTAGAATACCCAATTAGTGAGCGGTCGAGAATGGAACATAACTAACCCTAACTAACCCAGTCTGGTAAAATTTCTATAGGTAGTTCGAATTTAGCTATTCTATAATCCTAGTAGACGATAACCTTCTATTATAATTTCTTGCTAAAACGAGTATAAAAGTTGTGGATTTTAGAAATCTTGTATTCTAAAAATTTGCACCCGAAATATCCAATAATTCCCAATAATACCAGTGTTAGTTTTTATTTAAACAGACAACTTTTGAACAATATCTTGTTTTTATTGTCCTGAATCTCTAAGCAGCAACAATACACCGGCAAAATGACGATGTTAAAGTAAAAAAAAAAGGTTGATTTAAACGAACTACAAGGTTAAATAAAGTCAATCATCTGAAAATAAACTTGCATAAAAGTTAAAATGGGAAAATAACACTAAAAAACATAAGGTAACAATAAAACAAAAAAAAATTGTTATTTAATTCCGTCTCTAAGATATAATAATACGAGAGCCCGATCGATTTTTATACTTTGAACCCCCGGACGATTCTAAGGTTTTCTACACGGTTCGCCATGAAGATATATTTACAAAACGGCAAGTGTGCCGGCTCAAATCGTGCCGGAACTGATGATAATTAATTAATAACCAGACGCGTTTTTTTAACATCTACCTTTTGTTCCCGAGCACATAAAATAATCACTAGATTGTGCATTTCAATGAGTACTACCTACAACCCTAGGCACAGTGGCTGTAAAGGGATGGGAATTAGGCAGTTTACTACCTTTTCGACCCGGACAAAAAAACCCTTAACAAAGATTATAGGTAAGGATTTGATGTACCTAAAAAAAAAACAACTGTGCCGACTTTCATGTTGCCGGAAACCCCCGGCACAGTGGGGCAAATCAGCCAGTGCTCGGGTCAATTTTTCGTATCACCGCGCTTATGTACTCGAGTAACTAACCAAAATTTTTGACAGAAAACCAATCATTTATTAACTTGCGTTATTATCCGACGTAATTACAACTACCAGAAATGTTAGTAAGCAACTTCTGTTTCTCTGAAGCTGGCATATTTTTGTAATTTTTCGATACATTTCCGAAGTAATTTAGGTTTATTATTGCAAAATGAATTAGTTAATCATTAATTCTTAATTTTTCGCCTATGTGTTTTAATTAAATTAAAACCAAACACTAGAATTATAGTAAAAGCCACCGTCCAATATTTTTCACAAAATGTAGTCAAGTAAGAAAGACAACGAAAAGCGCATCAAAAAACGTACGATGCCGCCCGCCATGCTTCAAATCTTTGAAGCAAAAAATTGTAAGAACAATCTTTATAAGAGCGATGTGGAAAAATGCGACGAAACAAAAATTTACTGCGCTACGTCCCGAATAATGTGGCGGGTAATGAGGGTTATATTAGAATCCGTTTGGTTTGACGGAACTCCTACTCCCTTAAGCGTAGATGACATTTTCAAAGATGGGATTTCAACTCGGACGTGAAGAGCGTTGTTTTAAATGACTCTGGTTGCAGTTCTGATTCAGATGCGGGAATGGATATAGCATTGACTTGTAAGCTATTATTTAATTGTAAGTAATCATTTTGGCATGCGGGTAAAACTCGTGTCGGATGATTGTTTGAAATTTCGACTGATTAGCAGAACTTACATAAAACAAGTATTTCATTCGGCCTTATTTTCATATTGACAACCCACGCCCCACCTCTCTTCGCCCCCTTTATCGTCCCATAGCCTCTAACACTTTCTTGAAGAACAGCACTATAGTCAAGAACCAAGTGATTCTGAAACGATACACCTCATACCTCATTTCATTCACTCTTTCTAGAATCTCAAATCGAGAAGACAAGGAAGGTAAAATTCTGTACATAATTGTTTTTACGCATACTCCAGAAAGACACACAGATGAAAAGTTAACAACTAATGATTAACTAATCCATTTTGCAGTAATAAACTTAAATTACTTTGGCAATTTATCGAAAAACTAAAAATAAAGGCCAGCTTCAGAGAAACAAAAGTTGCATAAATTGTTTATTAACATTTTTTGCAATTGTAATTGCATCGGAAAATAACCTAAGTTAATAAATGATTGGTTTTCGGTCAGAACAGTTGTTTTTTTTTTAGTACATCTAATCCTTACCTATAATAAAACTTTTGTTAAGGGTTTTTTTGTCCGGGACGAAAAAGTAGTAAAGTGCCTTTTCCCACCGCTTACCGCCGCTGTGTCGATTGTTGCGGCACGATGTAACGCGGCGCAGTGAGTTTTCCTGGTAGTGCTTATTGAAATGCACAATCTAGTGATTCCCTTTTATGTGTCCAGAAAAAAAGGCAGATGGTAAAAACGCGTCTAGATACTAATTAATGATCATTACTTCCGTCATTTAATGAATACGTTTTCGTGTAGAAAACTTTAGAATCGTCCGGGGGTTTAAGGCATAAAAATCGGCAGGGCTTTTGGACTATAATAAGCAATTAAAAGTACGTCACGCGACCAAGAACGCGCCGCGATGTCATCTGCCACGAACTTTTACCGCGGTTGACGCCGGACTATGTATTTTAGTGGGTTCTAAGACGACTAGATGCTTATTTTATAGATTTCTGGTTTATTTTTAATAAAAATATTGTATCATCTGCTTCATTATGCCTGAAAAAGTCTTCTTAAAGGGTCACAGTCCGATTATTTACCGAATGTTGGTAGATATGTTCCAAGTAGTAACCACGGAAAGTTTTTTACTTTGAACAAGTTCGCAAAGTAAAGGTAGATATGTTTGTATGTGCATCTTATTATTGTAAATAAGAGCAGTATAAGTGGCAGGACTAGGTGGTTATAATAAATCATTATTGGTCTATAAATATCGGGTACGAAGTAGGTACCTAATAAAGTCAGTATAATAAAAATATTGTATCACTTACTTCATTATGCCTAAAAAAGTATTTTTAAAGGGTCACAGTCTGATTATTTACCGAATATTGTTAGATATGTTCTAAGTAGTAACCACGGAAAGTTTTTTACTTTGAGCAAGTTCGCCAAGTAAAGGTAGATATGTATGTGCTTCTTATTATTGGAAATAAGAGTAGTATAAGTGGCAGGATTCAGTAGTCATAATAAGTTATTATTGGCCTATAAATATTGGGTACGAAGTAGGTAATTAAGTCAGTTACGTGTAATAAAATAAAAAAATTATTGGGCGTTTTAAAAGTAAATTATATATAATTTATTAAGTGAGTTAACTATTATTATTTCTAAGAAGCACTCCACATTAAAATGTAGAATACTACCAGAAGCTGATATCAATTTAATTTCATAAAATAATAAGGGGTTATAAATACATTACGGGCTGCAGGATACATTTCCTTCATTCTCGAGGGCAGAAAACAAAACGCTGACCAAATTAAACTACTCGAACTACCCCTATGTTGAAGAACCATCTATATTTTCGATTTTTGGTTGCGCTAAACGCATGCGAGGATTTCCATGCCGTATCGGAGTGAATATGTGTAATTTGGTTTACCTTTGAGTGGAGGAATTCCAACCAACCCACGGAGGATGAAACAACCCTTTCGAGAACTAGTTCGGGGAAGAAATCTCTTGCGTCCGAGTCCCACTATACTTTTGGTGTTTTTGCACTTTTGCATGGATCATTATCCGTTTTATCTACGACTTCTTACTATTTAGTTGGTGAACACGGAGTTGGACTCCTACAAACCAATATTAATCATGATAAGTAGCTACTACTTACTACATATTTATTTATAATAATGAAATACACATACAACTTATTTGCCTTTGCTTCGCGAACTTGACAAGTGGAAAAACAATCTGTGTTTTTTATAAAAGTTGCCACCAAACATATCTACTTTGGGTAAACTATCATATTTCATTAATAACTAAATGCGTAATCAAACATATTTATTTTAAAATAATCCAGAAATCATTTGCATAAGCGATAAAAAAATGGCATTCGTTTTTGTAAAAGCATTCTACAAGTTAGCAAACTACTACCCACGTTAAACATTATTTTCAAACAAAAATAGAGAGATAAGTACATAAAATAAAAAGGACAACAATATAGAACCGCTGCAACGTTGCTCCTAGCTTTTACTGCATGATCATGATCAAGTACCCGATGTTTCCAAGCACTTTCACCAAAGCTTAGTAAAATGATCTTTGAAATTAATAAAATATTATTATCTTCAACAGTTTTTACGGTGGTACTTTAACAAAGTGGTACCATGGAACATGTATACAAACTTACCGTAGTATCCATTGCAGATCCCTAACAAAAATAACTACTTTGTAAGGTTTTTTAAACTACCAAATTAACGTAATTTAATCATTGTACTCTAAGAATATTACCTCCACCGTTAGGGGGGCTGAAAGCTTTATCTCCACCTGCATCGCTAGATTGCTTTCAAAGGTCTATAAACGGAAACCCAAGGAGAACATCTTTGTCTCGATTCCAAAATATTTTTTAATAACAGTGTGCTTCAACGCCTATTTCCAAACCTTACATGTTGTTTCTATGGGTATAATACATCCGTGGTGGGTCACCCTTATCGTGTGTCTATTTAGAATAAGATAAAAACGGCAAAAAAACTGTAAAATTTTGGTTAGTAAATTCTGTCGAATACATTTTCTTATATTTATAGGCGTTCATTAATCATCCACAAAGTATCTAATCTATGAAAGTTTTTAATCTCAAGATATTTATAATAAGGCCGCCTTTGTTTGCAGATGAAGGTCAATATCCGTGTGTGGCAATAAGTCACAAAACTATGCAATTATTTACCTTAAAATGACTTAAAAAGATGGTACCTAAATGTTCGATGCCTTTCAAATTTAATATGATATATAAATATGTATAGAGAGGGTAGTCGTTGCTGACTAGTTGAGAAATAGACTGGCTAATATTGGGGAGTGCAGCAAATGAAAGAATACTCTTTAAAGTTATTCCAATCTTTCGGAAATCATTTATTTCATTTCCATCCTCAGGGGGACTACAAATTTATATAAATTGAGATTAGGAAAATTGTTGTGATTATTAATCATAATGTTTACTTACAACTTTCCTGAGATTGTTTATAAAGATGTTCGTATAAAATAAAAGACATGTGAGAAGAAAATGTGTTGAAAATCTAAGTCAATTGCAATTAAAGCCGACGTCTGGAGATACTAGTATTATTAATAAGTATTAATATTGATGGTCATTTTACCTTGTTTGCTGACGATACTACGATCCTGTGGTTGAAAAGAATACTGATGCCTTAACTGCTCAAATATCCAGTGACATTGAGAGGCTAAAACAGTGGTGTGATGCCAATTGCCTAGCGTTTAACATTACCAAAACAAATATTCTAACATTCAAGTGTAACATTAAGGGATTAAATTTAGAAAATCATGTTCTAGAGAACAAAACTGTTGCGAGGTTTTTAGGCATTCATATTGACTCAAGACTTAAATTCACTGATCATGTCATTGCACTTAATAAAAAACTAGCATCGGCATGTTATGCTGTGAGAATAATAAGAAACAATTTGGGGACTCCACGGCAAGATCTGTTTATTTTTCTTTGATAGAGTCTAATTTACGGTATGGGGTTGCTTTTTGGTGTTTGAGTTCTGGGCAGTTGATACAGTCGGTTTTTGTCCTCCAGAAGAGAGCTTTAAGGTATCTTTGTGGACTAAAACTACGAGATCATTGTAGACCATTCTTTATCCGTGAGGGAATTTTAACATTACCTTGTATTTTTGTTCTGGAAACTGTTTCTCTAATTCACAGGAAGTATGGAGATGACGTAAACGCAAATGTACATAACACACGTAATGGCAGTGAACTATCCCTACCTATACCTACGAGTACTTTCACCAAGAATTCATTGATTTATGAGAGCGTTAAGATATGTAATCATTTACCAGGAATATATAGAGACATTAGGAATAGTAAAAAATTCACATACTCCGTAAAAAGTTTTTACAGGCTAAAGCATACTATAGTCTAGATTACAGTGAAGTATTTTAGATACGGTATAGTGGTAAGAAAAGTAATAAATTCCATTATCTGCTTTTACTTATATACAATGTTATGTAATTATCACTGGGTGACAACTTTATACACCTCATACCCTTCCCGTTGAATTTCGATTCTTGAGTGCGTTACGATATGCTATATTATATGTTGCCCACAAGTGATTAGTCTGGTGGTTTAAAATAAATTTATCATCAGCGCGTTATAGTTTGTAAAAAATTTATTTTTTATATGTTTTTTTTTCTTCTTTTTGACTGTGAAGACTGTGCTCGTTAATATGTTCAAATTTCCTTTACAATGTGTATTATTATTTGTCTCTTTTACTGACTAGTTGACCGTTCTCTATTTATTTTGACTTAGTTCAGTTTAGTATTTAAGTTTAACCTTTTTTATTGTTATTTATCCCAGCTTTGTTTATAAGATGTCCTCTCTTAACAATAAAGCATATTTGATTTGATTTACTATTAAAGCCATTGTATATGGACGAAGAAAGACACAATTTAAAATAAAAATCGAATTTAACTCATTAAATTTTGAAAAAATTGTTATATAATTGAAAGTCTATGAGAATATCGGGAAACCATGTCCTCCGTACAACAATTGTTATGTGACTGAATACACATAACACACTGAATAGGTTAGGAAATACTGTCATTGTCATCTATCATTCTGTATATCATAAATTTTATTGCGGTTTTCAATAAAGCTAGTATTAAAATGAGGTTTATTTGATTTAAGTGTTAGCATGCAGCAAACCTGAAACATTACGTTATATGAGGTTTCTAGTGTTGTCATCGTTGGAATTAATTGTAAGTAAATTATTATCTAAGTGGAGAAGATATGAATAAATTACATTTATATGTTGAATATCTGTTCGTTTGTTCATACAATTGGGTTCTTGAGCAATAAATGTCATTTCCAAAAACAACCTTTTTTTAAAATTAGTTTGTGTGGTGAGAATCTCAGCTGAATTAAAGTTAATGTTGTGATCAAAATTATTAGCATGTTCAGCAAGGGCACGTCTCTCTGCATGGTGTCTACAATCACTCTTGTGGTTCGTGATTCTACTAGACAAGGGTCTAGAAGTTTGACCTATGTATACTTTATTGCAGTCTGCACAAAGGATTTTGTAGACAACGTCCGACAGTTGATTCGGTTGTGTTTTATCCTTGAGTTTTGAATATATAGAGTTTATTGTAAGTACTGGTTTATATGCAATCTTTATATTATCTATTTTTCTGAAAAGTCTAGATAGTTTTGGGGTGACTTCCCTTATGTATGGCAATGAATTTAATGTTTACAGTCGCTTCAGTTATATTTCTGTTATTGTTGTTAGTATTAATATTATGCACATTGGGTCCTTGTGTTAAAGTGGAAGACGTGCTGAATAGTATCTTTTTTACCAATGGGAGAGGGTATGAGTTATCGGTGAAAAGGTGGAGAAGAATATTAAGGTTCTTTTTTAGGAAAAATGGGTGTGCAATTTTCGAAACTCTCAATTTTATTTGTTTCATTAAGTTCACTTTACTGCTATGTTTGTGGAAGGAATGGTAGTTTAGATATCTACCTGCACTGCAAGGTTTTTGGTACCAGTCTATGGCAATTATGTTGTCTACATTGCGTATAAATCTGGTATCTAGGAACGGAACTGAATGAGAGTCATCCTCCGGTCCTAATGTGAACTGGATATATTGATCGTAGTCATTGAGAGTCTCTACTGTTTCAGTTATACCATCTGCAGGAAGTGCAAGGATGATATTATCTACATATTTTTTTAAGAAGAATGGTTTAATTGAAAGGACTGGTAAAACAACATCCCGCAGGTCGTCCATGACATAGTTGGCCAAGATAGGCGACACTGATGACCCCATAGGCGTGCCAAAGATTTGTTTATAGTATGAATTATTAAAAGAGAAATAAGTATGGTCGAAGAGGAAATATATTATTTCTAAAAAGGTTTCTATGTTAATGTTGCAGAAATTACTGATCCCATATAGCACAAGATTATCTCAGAATATTACAAGAACTTTCAAAAAATATTTAATAGGCACACAATATCTAATCTTCCACCAGGAATATTCCTAGAATTCCGAGATGAGAAAAATCTACAAAATTCCAGGAATATTCAGACAGAACATTTCAAGAATAATTAAAATAAATATAAGAATATTTAAACAAGAATACTAAAAAATTCGTCGAACATTCCTAAAATATAATAATCCGTGATCCAAAAAAGGCCATATTTTTCAGTTTTACACCAACGTAAACTTTCGATGAAATCTCTATGGTGGAGCTGAAAGGCATTTTCTAACGGCGAAATCCAAATTTAAAATGCCTTATATTTTATAGGTAGAAGTAATTAAGTATTTTTTAAATAAAAAAAAAGTAGTATTTTAGTGCTACTTTTTTAATGAGTTAAAAAAATATTAGTATTTATACAAATTCTATTAGTGGACCTTCGATCTTGCCAGTGTCTTTTTTGTATTCTCTGTTTTGCTTTGGAGAGGTAAATACTGGTTTTATCCTCGATTTCTTTTAAACTTGGTGGGTTCTTTCTAACTTGCACTATTTCTAGTAAAAGAAAAAACTATGAATGAATCAATATAGGTATCTCCCATTGTATATAATGAAAGACAATTTCGAGAAACATAGTGTTGGACCCGTTTATAGATCTAACTTACTACCGTAAAATATGAACAAACAAATTTCAATCTAAAGAACTCTTCAATTGACCCTTGAGAAAGTTTTAATATAAAACAAAACGTTGACAGATATATAATTGAGTCACTTCGTTCATTCCCTCAATTACCTTATATTTATCCTGAAACCAAAAAAAAACAGCCCAAAGTCGCAGCCTCGTCAAATTTCCTAATGTTTATTATATACAAACTTAAAGCTTACATGTTCCGTTACATGTGTTTGTTTTCTTTTTAATTATTTGTTCTGTATGTTTGGCCTGATAATGCTGATATAAGAGGCCGAAACATGTAACCTTTAAGCACAGAAGATATAGCTATATTTCTGTGCTTTAAGATAATATAGTAAGCCTAAGGAAATTTGATGAGACTGCGACTTAGTGTTGTTTTTTTTTGAGTAATAAAATAATGTTTCTTTAGAAATGGACTACCTCTTGAACCTGATTTCTAAAAGTTGCAAAATAGATATACTTACTTAACTTGGTAAATTAAGGCTTTCCTGTCAATCTTAAATGGTTATTTGCCCTTATGCCTACTTCGACTATAAAGTTGCATTATTTCGTGCTGTAAACATTTCTGTTTGTAAAGTATGTTAAATTGGTTCCGCCAATTTTTCTTAAGTTTCCTACCTAAAATTTAAAAGGCATAAGTAAATGGAAGAGAATGGTAGGTATGTATTAAGTGAAATCTTTGCCCATGCATTTCGTTAGCATATTTTACACAAGTATTTACTTACCAGCATTTTAAATATTTGGTCATGTGCCAGTTCTCTCTAGTAATTATTGTTCATTTTCTCTTCTTCATTTATTGGCAATAAGCTAAATAAGTCTAAAGTTGCATCGTCTAGCTGATTCTCCAAGACTTTGGCTTTTTATTTTAACTGGTTTTTAATGTTTATACTTTCTTATATATTATATACATTGTACGTACTGAAAATCTCACACCTATTAAAATTAAGAAGGATAGATTCAGATCAAGTTTAATAACCACACAAAACCAGAGATAAACTAAATTAGGTTAGGTTCACCTATATATTTATATATATATAATATTCGGCTTTCTACAAGATTTCGGCTTTTTAACAAACAAAAATATGAACATCAGGTACTTATCTGTTATCAATCATTTCCATCCACAGGTGTATTGTGAATTATACCTAAATAAAACATGAGCTTTAGAAATAAAGTATAAAAAATTAAAACCACATACGCGTGGGTTCGGGCCAAGGTTCGGGCAAAGAAATTGGGGCTGCACGAAAACTACGAATAGCAATAAATTTAGGCGTTATCTCTGTTTCATCTGCCGCAACCGACAAAGAGTAGAACATGTTATAACTGATCGAGCACGTTGCACTGTTCCGCCAATCAAAATGTTCGGTTGCGAACACATGACGTTCATAGGGTGGCGGAAATTCAAAATTAATATTTTAATTCAACCATAAAATAAAAAGTCATTTTAAAAAGGCAGTTCTGTATGAAGAATTCTAAACAAACCGGCAGCGTTGTGACAAATCATTTTAATTACAATGCTTGTTAATACTATAGAATTTTGTAAATTCTTAATTTGATTAGGATTACTGTCACATTACTGTAGTCCCGCAAACTTCAAGAATTAAAAAAAATCATAGAATGATTTAAGAACATTCTTTAGGGGAATATTTAAAACCTAATCTTATCAGATTGCTCAAAATAAAATGTTTTTGTAATATTTGTAAAGAATGTTCCAAGAATAATAATTTGTGAATAATACTTTTAAGCATTTTTCAAGAATGTTCCCAGAAACTGACGAATATTCACAGCCGCTTTGGAAGCTTTGTAAGATATTCGTAGAAAATATGGTGCTATATGGGATGCGATACCAATTTTTGTGGATCGCTTTTTTGGTAGCGTCAAGATAAACATTTATTATGATAATGAATACTACATCAAAGATTCTTTGAAATAGCTAACACATACAACAACTTAAAACTGCCTACGAATTATGTACTGGCAAGCCTGGATGTGGTCTCCCTCTCTAGCAATACTAGAAACCTCATATAATGTGATGTTTCAGGTTTGCTGCATGCTAAACACTTAAATCAAATAAACCTAAAATGAGGTTATTTATATCTTCTCCACTTAGATAATAATTTACCTACAATTAATTCCAACGATGACAACTAAAAACCTCATATAACACTTAAATCAAATAAACCTCATTTTAATACTAGCTTTATTGAAAACCGCATTAAAATTTATGACATACAGAATGATAGATGACAATGACAGTTCTTCGTAACCTATTCAGTAACATAAAAATTGTTGCACGCAGGACATGGTTTCCCGCGTAATATTCTCCTAGACTTTAAATTATACAGTGTGTCCCAAAAGTTCCGCAATGTCCAATTATCTCACGAACCTTTTGGACACGCTTTATGAAATTTGGAACCTAGAGGGAATACAACATTCTGCGTTCGCTGGCAGTACCGGCGACGTTGCCAGATGTTCCACTTTTGAGAAATCATAGTCAACTTTTTATTTTTATATATATGTATATACCCACTTTTTTTTTTTTAGTGGATTCCATGCTTAATTTGCTCTATGCTGGTAACAAAATATCAGGTTCCGAAATTGAAAGTAAGTTCAAATAAATGGTTTTTCTCAGAGCAGGTAATAGGTAGGTACCTATCCCGTTCTGACATCTACCTTTTCCAATGTGTTGCAGGTTGGACACTGTGACAATTGGATTTGACGTATAGGTAATTTTAATAAATAATTGTCACAACGGATTAGGTTAATAGACAAGAGAAAATTCTTCCTATTTCTGAGAAATCCGATTGAAAAAAAATCAAAGGCTTCAAACAATTTATTTTAAAACAATATCCAAAAAATCTATAGGTAACAAAACAGTAACTTTAAAACGAAAACTATTTTATTAAATGCTCATAATGGTTTCCTTGTACTTCTTGACAATACGCCAGGTTATAATAAAATCTCTGAAGAACATTTTGTATAATTTCTTCCGTAATTTGATCAGCTTCATTTAATATTCGCTGCCGCAAGTCTTCTATATTTTCAGGTTTAGTTTCAAATACTTTATTTTTTAAATGACCCCAAAAGAAGTAGTCTAAAGGTGATAGGTCAGGCGACCTAGCGGGCCATTCTATGAAACCTCTCCTGCCAATCCATCTATTTGGAAAAGTTAAATTTAAATAATCACGAACCTGTCGATCATAGTGTGGAGGGGCCCCATCTTGTTGAAACCATACATTTTGGTAGTTTGGACCAGCCAAATTTCTAATTTCAGGAATAATTAAGTTTCGAAGCATTTCTAAATATCTTTCGGAAGTCAGATTTCCTTCAATGAAAAACGGACCAACTATGTTGGTTCCAAATATTCCAGCCCACACATTAACTTTTTGTGGATACTGGGTACGCACTTCCCGTAGCCAATGGGGATTTTCATCACTCCAGTATCTGCAATTATGGCGATTTACAACGCCATGGAGCATAAATGTTGCTTCGTCCGAAAACACAATGTTTTTTGAGAAGTTGGGATCTTGATCAATTTTGTACATCATTGTCTCACAAAATTCAACCCTTCTGTCGAAATCGTCTTCAATCTGCATAACTGCGCATCATAATTAATGTAGTTTTCTCACTTTCAGTTAAATGAACCATTTTAGACCGTGATTTTAAACTCGATAATTTTAGACAATTATTAATGTTATATATTATTTATGTATTTTGATTGTCATTGTCAGTGTCCAACCTGCAACACATTGGAAAAAGTAGATGTCAGAACGGGATAGGTACCTATTACCTGCTCTGAGAAAAACCATTTATTTGAACTTACTTTCAATTTTGGAACCTGATATTTTGGTACCAGCATAGAGCAAATTAAGCATGGAATCCACTAAAAAAAAAAAAGTGGGTATACCATTTAAAAATAAAAAGTTGACTATGATTTCTCGAAAGTGGAACATCTGGCAACCTCGCCGGTACTTCCAGCGAATGCAGAATGTTGTATTCCCTCTAGGTTCCAAATTTCATAAAGCGTGTCCAAAAGGTTCGTGAGATAATTGGACATTGCGGAACTTTTGGGACACACTGTATAACAATTTTTTCAAAATGTAATGTAATGTGTGTTTCTGCGTCCATATAGAATGGTCTTAATAGTATCTCCAGACGTCGGCTTTAATTACAATTGACTTTGATTTTCAACACATTTTCTTCTCACATGTCTCTTATTTTATACGAACATCTTTATGAACAATCTCAAGAAAGTTGTAAGTAAACATTATGATTAATAATCACAACAATTTTCCTAATCTCAATTTATATAAATTTTTAGTCTCCCTGAGGATGGAAATGAAATAAATAATTTCCGAAAGCTTGGAATAACTTTAAAGAGTAGGTATCCTTTCATTTCGCTGCACTACTCCCCAATATTCGCTAGTCTATTAAATATGTATATATGTGAGAACTTTGGTCTCTAGCCACTTGCTGAGACCTTACACAATAAGGATTAACCAAAATATGCTAAAACAGCTATTCGCTGGGCTACATGCCCCAACGAGCGCTCAATTATAGCAAAATTTGGCGTATTTTGACTAATACTGTTTGTACTAAAATACAAACTCAAAATGCAAAAACTACCGGAAAAGAAAGCAATGAATCTTTATTCTCAATGAAAGGATGCTACACTGCTGCTACCTGTAGACCGGTTTCGAACTCTTTGGTTCTCGTCAGTACAGGGCAAGCATGACAAGCGAGTATTTCTACCATTGGAAAAACGAGACACCCTATAGCCACAATATTGTTCTGCCTAGGCAGTACAATATAGGTAGCGCTATCTTCCAGAAGTTTCTAGTAATCTAAAGTGAAAAATTCCGTATGGTACTATACAGGGTGTCCGGTAACTTATGGGCCATAGAGCAACTGGAGATAGTAGATATAAAAATATGTCTTTTGAGCCAAATTTGCCCAAGTAAAATATTAGAGGTTAAAGAGATACAGGGTGTTGAAGGTGAAAATTAATTTTCGAAAAATGATGATAATTTTGAAACGGTTTAAGATATCAAATTCAAAATCGGTATAATTAGGTTTTCGAGAGTGAGAAATTCGAATTTGGTGTTAATTTCAAGATACTCCCTAGAGGGCGCTTGCTACGTGCTTCATGTTGAACTAATTCATCCATATTTTTTTAACCGTGCAGTTACTAGTATTTATACTTTAAACTGTAAAAAAACCTACCTTTTTACGTAAAAAAGGTACTCTTGGTCGATCTCGATATCTCAAGCCGTTACCCAGATTCTAGGACTTGATGATAAAAACGCAGAAAAAAAAATAAAATGAAAATATTGGAAACTATTAAAAATTTGTTTTAATTCACTTTAGTAAATGTTAAAAGTGTCCACCGTTTAATTCAATACATTTTCTTAAGCTTTTTAACAAATGACGTCTCACATTCAGGAAGATATTTTAATTATCTCCTATAACAATGGCGGCTTCTTGAATTTTTTGTTCAAGTTCTTCCCGTGTATTGGATTCATCACCATATACCAAATCCTTCATGTGACCCCACAGATAAAAATCTAACGGGTTAATATCTGGGCTACGCGGTGGCCAAGGAAATTCGCTAGCGCGACCAATCCACCGATGTGGAAAACGCTGATTTAAATGATTTCGAACAGGAACTGCAAAGTGTGCTGGGGCACCATCTTGCATGTACCACATATTGTGTCTTATGTTCAGAGGTATATCATCCAGAAGGTAAGGTAAATCGTTTTCTAAAAACTGCAAATATTGTTCTCCATTAAGTCTCTGCGGAAGCTGATATGGGCCGATCAAGAAATTGTCGATAATGCCGCACCAAATATTTATCGAAAACTCGTGCTGAAAATGTCTTTCTTTGGGTAGTCGTGGATTTTCCAAAGCATAGTGATGATTATTTTTCCAGATAAAAATTCCGCGTCTTGTAAAAGTTGCCTCGTCAGTAAATAATATTTTTCTCAAGAACATGGGATCTTCGTTATTCTTATTTAGCAGATTTGGACAGAATTCTGATCTGACTGGCAAATCTCCTGGCAGTAAATTTTGAACGGGCGTGAAATGGTAAGGAAATAAATTTTCTGCATTGATGACTTCTGAGACGGTCGATTTACCTATTCCTGTAGAAGCTTCCAAACGCCTAGTGCTTAATTCAGGATTTTCCGCGATACGAACCAAATCTCTTCTTCTTGTTCGACCGTTATAGTTTTCGGTCGTCCACCAGGATTTTTGACATAAAACGAACCTGTTTCACCTAACTGATTGAATATTCTTTGAAATATTTTTCGGTCTGGAATAATTCTGGTTGGGTAGAGTTCTACATACCTTCTAAGTGCAGCACGACTATTATAATTCTCTTGTGCATAAACGCAGACCATATCACGTAAATCACGGTTAGAAAACTTATTAAGTCTGGGCATTTTTATTTGAAAAGATTACAGTACTTGGATATTGCAAAAACTTTTTATTTACGTACCTTTGACGGGAAAAAGTAGAAAATAATGACAGTTTTCACCGCAACAAATTTTGTCAAAATGCAAGGCACACTTTGTGAATTAAATATTTCTCAGCAATCAACAGAATGTGCAATGGAACATTCAGACGCTAGAATCTGGGTAACGGCTTGAGATATCGAGATCGACTAAGAGTACCTTTTTACGTAAAAAGGTAGGTTCTTTTATGGTTTAAAGTATAAATACTAGTAACTGCACGGTTAAAAAAAATATGGATGAATTAGTTCAACATGAAGCACGTAGCAAGCGCCCTCTAGGGAGTATCTTGAAATTAACACCAAATTCGAATTTCTCACTCTCAAAAACCTAGTTATACCGATTTTGAATTCGATATCTTAAACCGTTTAAAAATTATCATCATTTTTCGGAAATTAATTTTTACTTTCAACACCCTGTACCTCTTTAACCTCTAACATTTTACTTGGGCAAATTTGGCTCAAAAGACATATTTTTATATCTACTATCTCCAGTTGCTCTATGGCCCATAAGTTACCGGACACCCTGTATACAGTGTGTCTACTTAAGTGGGCTACATATGGGAAACTTTTTTATTATTAATTTTACGAAAAAAAGTTATTTTTCATAAAAAGTTCTGCATGGTCCAAAACCTAAAATGCAATCATCAGATATTAAATTTTTCCAAGTGTATACGAGGGGTGTAAAGAAATATGAATTTTGCTCAAGAGTAAAGTACCTTTATTTTTGACGATATCGAAAACTGTAATTATGAAAAGTTGTTCGGAATGAAAAACTATATTTTAATATGAAATTACATCTTTCTACTTAAGATTTTTTTTTATTTTTACAAAATTTCTCAAATTACCGATACAGAACATTTATCTTTTTTATTTATTAAAAACATGATAACCTTTCCGTTTCGTTCAGGAAGTAATAAGTTAATTTAATTAATTAATCAATACACCATTGAAATTAAATGAAACATTTATTGTTTGACAGTAACTTCAAAGAATCAGTTGTATTTATAAAATTTAGTAGAAATGCCAGCAACGTTAAGTACGCAAGATAAAATTAAAATTGTGTTAATTGTGGGTGACAATTACAAAACAAATCTAGAAGCTGCAGACATTTTTAATACCCGACACCCAGAGAAAAATCTTCACTATACCACAGTAGGGAAATTATTAAACAAGTTTAAGACTATTGGAGATGTAAGAAATAAGTTTAGCAACAAACGCCAAAAACGGGTCGCCAGTGCCAGTGATGACATGGAATTTGATATAATGCTCTCAGCAATTAAACATCCTAAAAATTCCTTGCGAACACGGGCAGCTTCGATACCGAATTCTATAGGCAAAGTTACGGTTTCAAAAATTTTAAAAAAGAACAAGTTGCACCCATACAAGTCCCAATTTATTCATACGTTAAGACCAGGAGATCATGATAGACGCTTTAAATTCTGTTGTGATATCCAAGGAATGTTAGAAGATAATCCATTTATGGGAAGACATATTATTTTTTTGGATGAAGCAACATTTACATCAAATGAAACAATCTCTACCCAAAATTGCCGTTGGTGGAGTGATACTAATCCAAATTTTACCAACAAAACTCGGGACCAGTATGCATTCAAAACAAACGTCTGGTGTGGAATTTATGGAAATACAATAATTGGACCTTTTTTTTTTCATGAATCTTTGAATGCAGACCGTTATTTACACTTTTTAGAGAATGAATTAGACAATTTTCTTGACAACGTTCCCCTCCTTTAACGTCAACAGATATGTTTCCAACAGGATGTTGCCCCTTGCCACAGTAGGTTAGATGTAAGGCAATACCTTAAAAATCGTTTTAATGGAAGAGTTATTTATCGGTTTTCGGAAATTTTCTGGCCACCTCGGTCTCCAGATTTTACCCCACTCGATTTTTTCTGGTGGGCTTACCTAAAACAAAAGGTGCATCTTCAAAGGCCATTTACAGATGTTTCCCATTTGGAAAGAGTCATTGCAGGATCGGTTCAGAGTATTACTCCGGCTATGGTTAGAAGGGCATTGAAAAAATTTTGCGATAGAACAATTACCTGTATTGACAGAGAAGGTGGATATGTTGAGGCGTTTGTGAATTGAGGAAGTTAATAATGTTCGTTAAAATTATTACAACAAAATGACTTATTATGGTATTATTCATTTAAATGCATCGCTAAAATGTTACAAGACAGGCATTAAGTAATTGAAAAGTCATCAAGTGTTCAAAAAAAAATAATTAATTTATTATTAATTATTGATAGAATTTCGGAAAATTTTTTAAAAATGTTTAATTTGTAGTATGTAAACTTAGTCATCAATTAATTATAAGTTTGGAAAAAGTAAAAAATAAGTTGAGGTAGATGGATCTGATTACATTGTACTTGAACGAATTTTTATTTTAATGGTGTATTAATTAAATTTTTAGAAATAAATTTTGTTTTGTTAGAATTTACTTATTATTTTCTGAACGACACGAAAATGTTATCATGTTTTTAATAAATAAAAAAGATAAATGTTCTGTATCGGTAACTCGAGAAATTTTGTAAAAATAAAAAAAAATCGTAAGTAGAAAGATGTAATTTCATACTAAACTATAGTTTTTCTTTCCGAACAACTTTTCATAATTATAGTTTTCGATATCGTCAAAAATAAAGGTACTTTACTCTTGAGCAAAATTTATATTTTTTTACACCCCTCGTATACACTTGGAAAAATTTAATATCTGATGATTGCATTTTAGGTCTTGGACCATGCAGAACTTTTTAAGAATAATAACTTTTTTTTGTAAAATTAATAATAAAAAAGTTTCCATATGTAGCCAACTTAAGTAGGCACACTGTATATATATATATATATATATATAATATATACTATATTCTTTTACTATTTATTGTCCTTTCAAATTTGTTCAGTTTTTGTTGTTCCGAAGGTAAAATATAATTATTATATATTATTCCACTGCAACACATCACATTACGAAACGAAAACCAAACAAACAACAAAGATACACAAAGTACACATTTTACAGGGGGTTTTAAGATTTTAATAAACTTATTTTGACCCCTTGAAATGTTATTTTAATGAAACAAAGCAGTTAATTTAGACTATTACATAGCGCCATAGTAGAACTGACCGTACTTAATTTGTTTAAACAAGCATTCCTTTGTTAGAATTACTACTTCAAGAGTAACCCTACTGAATTGGTAAAGTCAACTTTGGTGTAGGCAGACTCGTAAAAATAATAAAAGTAATAGACACACACAAGTAGATAGTAGTTTTTAAAATCGTCAAGAGAATCAAGGAATATTTGCCTAATAAATAGGTATCCTGTGAGTTAGATTTGTTAATTTTAATTAAAACTTAAATGCACAACCCCTAAAATACTTTTATAAATTAGATCTTTAATGAATAATTATTTTCTTACATAATTTTATAAAAATATGCTTAATTCTAGGAATGTTTTCCGCTGGGACACGTATCCTAACGGCCTGAGAATTTCCGATTTCTTACTGTCAAGGGTTTATTTATGGAGGCCATGTAAAGTAGCAACTCTTATCCCATCTTAAGTAACTAAACCACAAAGTTAGGCAAAATATTTGTAGGTCGTAAGTAATTGGATGAACACTAATACTGTGGATTTTGGCTGTAACGGTTGTATAGATCGCAAGTCAATTATTTTCCATAAATGTGGTTATTTTTTTATGATGAAGCACTACCACAGTAGGAGAAATCCATTCTATTAGCGGTGCGTGCACGAAAAACTGATTTACATTTGAATTGAATCTTGAGGGGTTAAGTATATTCCTTGGAAAATATGACCTCAGGAAATCCATTCCAGATTTATGACGTTCTTTAAATATTTTTTTTAGATGTTTTTCGAGGAGTACTAAGTATAAGGTAATGGGAACTTTCAGGAAATAGGGAAAATTATAATTATTCAGTAAACAAACATAAGTTTTGTTATTTGACTATTCAGGTTACTGATTAATGACAATATTTAGTAGGTTATTTATTTTTAACATAGTGTAGAGTTGGCATTAAGTATTTATTTTATTATTATTTAATAAAAAACGTTTTTTTTGTAAAATTGCCAAACATACACATTTTATATTAAATTTGTATACAGCAGAGGCAAATAAAACGTTCAAAAGCAACTTGTATTTTAATTCTATTAACCCTTAAATAACCATTTATTACATGGCGATTCTGCCTTCTGAACACTAAGAGAAGGAAAACAAAAGAATATGGGAAAAGCACAGAAAAAATAGAAAACTAGTTTTTTATTGATAGCCTTTGAATTGCCCTGTATATTTTAAATAAAATTTAGTATGATGTACACCAAGGAGAGATTCATTAAATAAGCCTAATAATAAAAGGTATAGTTCATTCTGTGGGCCAGGGACGGACTAGCTCGGGCATAAATAACCTTACATTTTTGGCAGGTAACATGCTACCGGAATTTTAATTATATTTTTGGATAGCTTACGCATTTTAACGCAAAATAGATACTCTTTGTATATTTTGATAAGTTGTATCGTTTTCGAGAAAAATCCACTTAACCGTTAATTTTCTTTAAAACGTTTAATTCTACTCTCCATCCTACTTGAACCCGTTTAATGTTTTTTCGTAACAAAAGTCTTCGTTAAATTGTCACGAGTTATCTAGCCACCTAGAGCTGAATAGACATTTATTTTGCTAACATTGCATTTATTATTATATTGTAATCTTTATACATTGTTTCTAGCATTCAGTCAGCTGAACGCATTTGTATTGTAAAGTAACGCTTAAGAATAAAATAAACTTTTTTAAAAAGACATCATCGATAACCGATAGTAGTGAGAAACGGAGAGTTCTGGATCAGGTGGTGCTGGTGGTGCTGGTGGTGCAACTAACCCAGGTGGTGCGGTGGTGCGTTTTACGATCTAACCCGGGTGGTTCGGTGGTGCGTTTTATGATCTAACCCGGGTGGTTCGGTGGTGCGTTTTATAACCTAACCCGGGTGGTTCGGTGGTGCTGTTTACAAAATAACCCGAAATTAAACCCGACTTTTTACGACCTAACCCGGATGCTTTCGCGAGGCGGCTTCTCATCTAACCCTAACTTGATCCTTAATATTTATGAACTGACCCGAGATAAAACCCGACTTTTTACGACCTAACCCGGATGCTTTCATGAGGCGGCTTCTTATCTAACCCTAACTTGAACCTGAATATTTATGAACTGACCCGAGATAAAACCCGACTTTTTACAACCTAACCCGGATGCTTTCGCGAGGCGGCTTCTCGTCTAACCCTAATTTGAACCTGAATATTTATGATCTGACCCGAGATAAAACCCGACTTTTTATGATTTAACCTTAGTGAAACGCCGCTGTTAAAGCGATATAGTAAAAAAAACTCGATTAAAATTTTATCTTGTTCGCTAGACCAATTAATTTCCAAATATTATAATTAAAACATACAATCACTACACTGGCGCACCGTCAAAAATCGTGCTTGCACTATCCCAACGTACAGAGCGTCCGCTTCAGAAAATACGGTGCCGTATTTTTTGCGCCGAACGCTCTGGAGGAACACACTCCGATTTGCAAGTACATACACGCTTTGTCGCGGCAAAGCTCGCCGTCAAATTACGGCCACTCTTTTGCGGTACCGCTTTGTAGGAAACCAAAGCTTTAGTGAAACGCCGCTGCCCCAGAACTCTGTCCATATTCCTCTACTGTGTTAATTTATGCGGGTAATAAAACCGACAAGGGTCGGATCGGCCTGCATACTTATAGAGGTAAAAAAAACCGCTTTAGAATGTTTTTGGTATATCTTTTTTAGATAATTTTGGGGGAAATAATTTGCCTGAGATGCCAATTAAAAAAGCCTACATTTAATTGTATTTTAGATTCTTGAATTTTGTACATGGATTAAAAATCTACTATTTCTTGAAATTGTATACATTATGTTAGATAATTATTAATATAATGTTATTAAGACTTTGTAAATATCTGTAAAAACTGTTCTAAATCGTGTCATTTCTGAAAATTGTATACTGAGTGTTTAGAATTTAGTAAAAAATTAAAAAAATGTTTTAATGTTATTAAGACCTGTGAAAATTTGTAAAACTGTACAGAATTGTATTATTTTCTGAAAATGATATACTGAGTGTTTAGAATTTAGTAAAAATTAAAAAAAATGTTTTAAATTTGTTAAATCATGTGAAATCTTGTATAAAATGACTAGAACCGTTCTTAATCATGTCATTTCTGAAAATTGTTTACTGAGTGTTTAGAATTTAGTAAAAAATTAAAAAAAATGTTTTAACGTTATTAAGCCCTGTGAAACTTTGTAAAAAATGACTAAAACAGTCGCAAATCGTCCTATTTTCTTAAAAGTGTATACTGAGTGTTTAGAATTTAGTAAAAATTAAAAAAAATGTTTTAAATTTGTTAAATCATGCGAAATCTTGTATAAAATGACTAGAACCGTTCTTAATCATGGCATTTCTGAAAATTGTATACTGAGTGTTTAGAATTTAGTAAAAAATTAAAAAAAATGTTTTAACGTTATTAAGCCCTGTGAAACTTTGTAAAAAATGACTAAAACAGTCGCAAATCGTCCTATTTTCTTAAAAGTGTATACTGAGTGTTTAGAATTTAGTAAAAATTAAAAAAAATGTTTTAAATTTGTTAAATCATGTGAAATCTTGTATAAAATGACTAGAACCGTTCTTAATCATGACATTTCTGAAAATTGTATACTGAGTGTTTAGAATTTAGTAAAAAATTAAAAAAAATGTTTTAACGTTATTAAGCCCTGTGAAACTTTGTAAAAAATGACTAAAACAGTCGCAAATCGTCCTATTTTCTTAAAAGTGTATACTGAGTGTTTAGAATTTAGTAAAAATTAAAAAAAATGTTTTAAATTTGTTAAATCATGCGAAATCTTGTATAAAATGACTAGAACCGTTCTTAATCATGGCATTTCTGAAAATTGTATACTGAGTGTTTAGAATTTAGTAAAAAATTAAAAAAAATGTTTTAACGTTATTAAGCCCTGTGAAACTTTGTAAAAAATGACTAAAACAGTCGCAAATCGTCCTATTTTCTTAAAAGTGTATACTGAGTGTTTAGAATTTAGTAAAAATTAAAAAAAAATGTTTTAAATTTGTTAAATCATGTGAAATCTTGTATAAAATGACTAGAACCGTTCTTAATCATGACATTTCTGAAAATTGTATACTGAGTGTTTAGAATTTAGTAAAAAATTAAAAAAAATGTTTTAACGTTATTAAGCCCTGTGAAACTTTGTAAAAATTGACTAAAACAGTCGCAAATCGTCCTATTTTCTTAAAAGTGTATACTGAGTGTTTAGAATTTAGTAAAAATTAAAAAAAATGTTTTAAATTTGTTAAATCATGCGAAATCTTGTATAAAATGACTAGAACCGTTCTTAATCATGGCATTTCTGTAAATTGTATACTGAGTGTTTAGAATTTAGTAAAAAATTAAAAAAAAATGTTTTAACGTTATTAAGCCCTGTGAAACTTTGTAAAAAATGACTAAAACAGTCGCAAATCGTCATATTTTCTTAAAAGTGTATACTGAGTGTTTAGAATTTAGTAAAAATTAAAAAAAATGTTTTAAATTTGTTAAATCATGTGAAATCTTGTATAAAATGACTAGAACCGTTCTTAATCATGACATTTCTGAAAATTGTATACTGAGTGTTAAGTATTTTAGTTGAAAATAAGATCATAAATCATCTATACAAAACAAGCGCCCCTTATGGATTTGAACGAAAATCATAGATTCGACTATTTTCATGAAAAATAAATCTAAGTACGGAATAATGCAGGAAGATTATCTATTTTCTTGATTTAGAAAGTGATGTAGTTAAGATTTATAACTTAGGAATAAATAAATTATTATTAATCTTTTCGACCTATTTCTCTTGCATATTTAATTTCTTTGATAGTAAGAACTAATCTATTTATTTTACAAAGTAAAAAAAAAAAGCTAAAGATCGGCGTTGTCAGTCAGGTATAAGAACTGATTTAACACGATGGTTTTTATACAAACGTTCACATACAATTGTATGCTTTTTAACCGATTGTGTCGGAAAAAATGACGATTTATAGATTAGATATTTAGACGAAGAGCTAACCTTCTCAATAAAGTATTGATTATTGCCCTGCTAGCTAGACAACACTTTTTATGTTAGTCAAAAAAAATTTTTTTTTCGGACGCTATTACAGATTTCATCGTTAACTAACAAACATTAAGACCAAAAAATTAGCGTGCAAGATGAAATGTATAGGTTCACTTCATTTCTACATTATTTTACAACTCTCAATCGCATTAAAAACAAGATCGAATAAAAAATAACTTATGACATATGGACGAAAAATGTTTTTCGGGCTATTTAGGTTAGCGACCGCATTACGTCTGAAATACTACATTTTTCGAGCTTATAACATAATTTACTATTTTAACGTTAAAATAGGGGAAATGATGTATCGAAGTGGGTACTTTTTTTTGTCGGTCACGAGATTATAGTTTCTTTTAAAATGAGCTCTAATATTTACAACACAAATTATCCTTTAAGCCACATTAGTTTAAAACTCGTCTGTCGCTTTCCCTCTATTGTGAGTTTGATTAAAGTATAGCGTAGTATATATTTAGATGAATTTCGTAAATGTTGAATACTTTCAAAACTGAAAAAGCCGCCCTTTGCAATAAATATCTCCGTAGAGTTAGGTACCCTGCAGATTAAGGGTATTTCAGCGGATAATCATATACAAATTCAAATACCTCATTTGTTTCGGAGCAGTAACCATCAACTTTTACACCATTTAAAACAGCTTCTTTACCATTAGCAGCATGTAAGATGTTGGTTTTTCTATGATTCTCGGTCCAAAGTAACCAATCTATGGCAATTTTGCTCTGCCTGTTTCTCTATCGGTATCCATTTTTTGGTATGATTCCTATAGTATTAGGCTTCAAAAAATGTCTTCTAAAAATTGTATTGCATGCTGAAGCAATAGTTGTAGCTTCAGTAAATGGACATACATTGGTAGTTTGTATAAGTTGTTCTCTAAACTTTAAACATGATTGCGCAAGGATTTCGACATCCGATACGCAGTAGTCTACCAGATCTCTTTGCATATCGAAACCATCATTTTCATGTTCTACAAACCATTTAAGAAATTTGGCTCTGTCTTCTTCTTTCATACTATCTGAGGAGTAATATTCAATTGATGGTAGAGGTCCTATATAGTTTTCATTTGCCTTTGTATTAAATAGGTGCAGGAAGTAGCCTTTTTTAAAAATATCCTCAAGTCCAAATGCCTTTGGTAGTTTGGCTTAAGGCATAGGGAAATAGTTAAGTGAGTCGATAAATTTTACATTTTCAAGTTGCATCGTAATTATTTTGGTACCTCTCATGATTAACTCAGGTGTAAAATCTGTCTTTGTCATAATGTAGTTTAATATAAACTGGTGATCAAAAGCCTGACCATTATGGGCTATTACAATAATTTCTTTAAAGTTTTTCCTCATTTGTAACAAATGGTTAGTAAATGTTCCCGCTGGGTCTATACCTCTGACTTTTTGTAACTTTAGACCACATTTTTTTACAAGTATCTGCTTCAGAATCCATACACTCATCGCAGTATTGTTTGAAAACACAGAGATTGACTTGATGTAAAAAACGTTGAATTTTCCAATAGTTTGTCTTGGCTCGTCTCTAAATCGTAGAATACAAAAAAGATCATCTTTAATCTTAGGTTTTCCCTTATCAGGCCGAATATAACATAGATGATCCTCGGATGCATGTTTATTACAAATTTTACAGTAAATTTCACCACATGCATGTACTCTTTTGGCTTTAATGGTTTTTAAACAAATAGAACATAGTTTAATTTGTTCGCATACTGTAAATTTGCCTGACGAATAATCCTTTTTATGATTTTCGTAACAGTTTTGACTTCTAAAAAATCATAGACAGTCCTGGCATTTAATTTTTATTGCTATTTCACAAGCAGAGGCTTGCTGACATGCCTGACAGCTTCCACCACATCGGTGCTCATTTTTGTGATCATATGGGACGTAACACTTTTCACAAAAATAGTTAGAGCAAAAAGCTGCTGTCAGCGATGTAATTACATTAAAATGGCTTTTGTAATGTAATAAGTTCAGCCGTTTATTGCTTTCAGTTGAACCTTCAAATATAATATTTCGTCCTTTTGATCCATAGCTATAAACAACTAATTTATATTCTTTTAGATGATTTTGAAATTGTATTAACTCGGGAATTCCACCTCCTGCCTCAGGAATGCTAATTTTAGCTCTCTCCAACAATGATCTTGTTCTTTCGGTTTGAATTTTACTAATATCTCTTCTAACCTTACTGAATTCGGGATCTCTTTTATTATGGGCAATGGCGACTACCAAAGCACGTGGTAAACACAGGTTATCGGTATTTTTAATACTTATAATACCTCATCGCTTGTCGCATTCCTCGTGAAAGCTGTTATAATTTTTTCCTCTTCCCCCACCAACAGATAATCTAATAGTTGTCACACTAAGACAAAATGATTCTGTATTAAGACCTGCTGAGTTTGACTGATAAATGCCACTTATAACACTCCAAACATCTTAAAAGGTTATGTCTTTAGCTGCTTTGAAGCGAATCCAACCTTCTCCTCGGTTGAAGTCTTTAGAGCAAAAACTAAAAGCCACACGATCTAAGGGTTGTAGGCCTTCTGTAGCGTTTTGAATAATTTGATTAATTCCTTTTTCCACCCAACCAACTGGTTCAACTCCCTGTGGAACAGGTTTTAACTTAAACTCTAGAGTGCATCCTGTAAGGTTAAATTCTCGTAACTTTTTAACAACGTCTTTAACAATAATAAACTTCTCCATCTTTCTTTTTTTTTTTGTTGTTTTATAGTCTACTATCTACCTACATAAAAAAAAAAAACAAGTATATTTTCATATTTTTATCGGTCTTAAGTTCGATTTCAAAAGCACACTCCCACTTTTTGATAATTTCACAGTCTAAGCACATAGATCTTATATTTTTTATTTACGATCAATTCATCTTTATTCGCCAATCGTCTCAAACGAGTATGCTTTTGAAAGTAATATAGCCTTAGTATTCAGAAAATATTAACGATATCGGAGCCTAAAACATCCTTAACACTAAAAAATCATTGTGTTTCCTAACAAAACCCATCATCTTGTCTATTTAGCTTGCTTTCCTATTGTTTAGCAGGTTAAATAAAATTATTATTTCGCTCTTTTTATCTGTACTGAATCGTTAGGGGAATACGATTCTAGTCCTATAAGAGAGACAGTTAAAATTTATGTAAGCAATCAGAAATCCTACACTATGAGCTACTTAGTTAAAATTTCATATTTCCTTCCTGGATCAGCTAAAATTTGTGTTGCGTCGGTCAAAATTTATAAAATACGAAAAAGATGCTAGATACATTTTTATCATGACTTTCTATCTAATACCATCTTATTTCAAGGTATAATTCGGTTGTCAAAATGAGAATCTAAAAAATCCTCGTGTTTCCTCACAAAACCCATCATCTTGCCTATTTAGCTTGCTTTTCTATTGTTTAGCAGGTTAAATAAAATTATTATTTCGCTCTTTTTGTCTGTACTGAATCGTTAGGGGGATACGTTTCTAGTTCTATAAGAGAGACAGTTAAAATTTATGTAAGCAATCAGAAATCCTACACTATGAGCTACTTAGTTAAAATTTCATATTTCCTTCCTGGGTCAGACAAAATTTGTGATGTGTCGGTCAAAATTTATAAAAATACGAAAAAAAATGCTGGATGCATTTTTAGCGTGACTTTCTATTTAATACCATCTTATTTCAAGGTATAATTCGGTTGTCAAAATGAGAATAAAATAATTTTCCCATGGTTTATGCCATCTTAAAAAAGTCAAAAGGTTATATTCTGTAGAGGGTCAGATACATTCAAATTTAAAAAATTTTCTCCAAGAAGAATTTTAAGATAGTATTATAGTAAATAAAAATTCTATACCTCCAATATTTCTTGGAAACATATCGTGTTCTAGCGACATAACCCAAAAGTACCTCTATTCAGAAACGCATCGTACTTTTCTTGTCAAACTTAACTTTGTTGTAATGTTGTATGCAGAGCACTTTGAAAACAAAAATTAGATTAGAAACCGCCGCCTCTTAAGGTATACTTTTTTAGGTCTTACATAGGGTACACTGGTATACAGAACAAATGTCATCTTTAATTGTCTCATTGTCCCATCCATTACATTATTATAATCTTAAAGCACCTGTTACCAGCATTATCTGTTTTTATGGTTTTCATAAAACATAGCGATTACCGATGAAAATTAAACGAAAACTTAATAAATAACTTTTTTTTTTCAACTGAAATAGACTGATTTTCGATGGAAAAATGTTACTTATAACTAAAAATGAATATAAGTCATATACGCAATGATATTTAGAATAAATCAATCTTTTCTAAAATTACTATGAAATATTCACAAAATCGTTTCGTTATAACCAAAGTAGCAAGGCTTGCAGATTTCGTTTAGAGTTCAAACGCGATACTGAGATAATCTTTTTTTTATATTTTTGTAGGATAATTCACCACTACGTTGTAAGTACTTGAGAGAGGACTTTCTTGAAAAATCCTCAAATTTCTCTGCAATTTTGTTCCTTCTAGAGTTAAATTCACACAGAAAACCCCGTATTCTTATCTTTCAGGTTGATATATTAAAAAGGGCTTATTAGTATGGTTTAGAAAACAAGCAATATTAATTAACGGATGTTTTTTCGTCGTATGAAGAGTTGAAAAATTTTTTTTTCCACTCCAATGGTTGCGATGCAGAGAGTCGGGTTTCATCATAATCTTTCAGGGTAGCTCAGGTTTGATTGCATGTAGAGAGTCGGGTTTCATCATAATCTTTCAGGGTAGCTCAGGTTTGATTGCATGTACTAAGGTTAGTGCTCCTTGCAATCGGTTTCAGGTTTGACGCGCCCCCCTCAGGTTTGTTCAGGTTTCTCAAGTGTTTGAGAAACCTGAACAAACCTGAGGGGGGCGCGTCAAACCTGAAACCGATTGCAAGGAGCACTAACCTTAGTACATGCAATCAAACCTGAGCTACCCTGAAAGATTATGATGAAACCCGACTCTCTACATGCAATCAAACCTGAGCTACCCTGAAAGATTATGATGAAACCCGACTCTCTGCATCGCAACCATTGGAGTGGAAAAAAAAATTTTTCAACTCTTCATACGACGAAAAAACATCCGTTAATTAATATTGCTTGTTTTCTAAACCATACTAATAAGCCCTTTTTAATATATCAACCTGAAAGATAAGAATACGGGGTTTTCTGTGTGAATTTAACTCTAGAAGGAACAAAATTGCAGAGAAATTTGAGGATTTTTCAAGAAAGTCCTCTCTCAAGTACTTACAACGTAGTGGTGAATTATCCTACAAAAATATAAAAAAAAGATTATCTCAGTATCGCGTTTGAACTCTAAACGAAATCTGCAAGCCTTGCTACTTTGGTTATAACGAAACGATTTTGTGAATATTTCATAGTAATTTTAGAAAAGATTGATTTATTCTAAATATCATTGCGTATATGACTTATATTCATTTTTAGTTATAAGTAACATTTTTCCATCGAAAATCAGTCTATTTCAGTTGAAAAAAAAAAGTTATTTATTAAGTTTTCGTTTAATTTTCATCGGTAATCGCTATGTTTTATGAAAACCATAAAAACAGATAATGCTGGTAACAGGTGCTTTAAGATTATAATAATGTAATGGATGGGACAATGAGACAATTAAAGATGACATTTGTTCTGTATACCAGTGTACCCTATGTAAGACCTAAAAAAGTATACCTTAAGAGGCGGCGGTTTCTAATCTAATTTTTGTTTTCAAAGTGCTCTGCATACAACATTACAACAAAGTTAAGTTTGACAAGAAAAGTACGATGCGTTTCTGAATAGAGGTACTTTTGGGTTATGTCGCTAGAACACGATATGTTTCCAAGAAATATTGGAGGTATAGAATTTTTATTTACTATAATACTATCTTAAAATTCTTCTTGGAGAAAATTTTTTAAATTTGAATGTATCTGACCCTCTACAGAATATAACCTTTTGACTTTTTTAAGATGGCATAAACCATGGGAAAATTATTTTATTCTCATTTTGACAACCGAATTATACCTTGAAATAAGATGGTATTAAATAGAAAGTCACGCTAAAAATGCATCCAGCATTTTTTTTCGTATTTTTATAAATTTTGACCGACACATCACAAATTTTGTCTGACCCAGGAAGGAAATATGAAATTTTAACTAAGTAGCTCATAGTGTAGGATTTCTGATTGCTTACATAAATTTTAACTGTCTCTCTTATAGAACTAGAAACGTATCCCCCTAACGATTCAGTACAGACAAAAAGAGCGAAATAATAATTTTATTTAACCTGCTAAACAATAGAAAAGCAAGCTAAATAGGCAAGATGATGGGTTTTGTGAGGAAACACGAGGATTTTTTAGATTCTCATTTTGACAACCGAATTATACCTTGAAATAAGATGGTATTAGATAGAAAGTCATGATAAAAATGTATCTAGCATCTTTTTCGTATTTTATAAATTTTGACCGACGCAACACAAATTTTAGCTGATCCAGGAAGGAAATATGAAATTTTAACTAAGTAGCTCATAGTGTAGGATTTCTGATTGCTTACATAAATTTTAACTGTCTCTCTTATAGGACTAGAATCGTATTCCCCTAACGATTCAGTACAGATAAAAAGAGCGAAATAATAATTTTATTTAACCTGCTAAACAATAGGAAAGCAAGCTAAATAGACAAGATGATGGGTTTTGTTAGGAAACACAATGATTTTTTAGTGTTAAGGATGTTTTAGGCTCCGATATCGTTAATATTTTCTGAATACTAAGGCTATATTACTTTCAAAAGCATACTCGTTTGAGACGATTGGCGAATAAAGATGAATTGATCGTAAATAAAAAATATAAGATCTATGTGCTTAGACTGTGAAATTATCAAAAAGTGGGAGTGTGCTTTTGAAATCGAACTTAAGACCGATAAAAATATGAAAATATACTTGTTTTTTTTTTTTATGTAGGTAGATAGTAGACTATAAAACAACAAAAAAAAAAAAGAAAGATGGAGAAGTTTATTATTGTTAAAGACGTTGTTAAAAAGTTACGAGAATTTAACCTTACAGGATGCACTCTAGAGTTTAAGTTAAAACCTGTTCCACAGGGAGTTGAACCAGTTGGTTGGGTGGAAAAAGGAATTAATCAAATTATTCAAAACGCTACAGAAGGCCTACAACCCTTAGATCGTGTGGCTTTTAGTTTTTGCTCTAAAGACTTCAACCGAGGAGAAGGTTGGATTCGCTTCAAAGCAGCTAAAGACATAACCTTTTAAGATGTTTGGAGTGTTATAAGTGGCATTTATCAGTCAAACTCAGCAGGTCTTAATACAGAATCATTTTGTCTTAGTGTGACAACTATTAGATTATCTGTTGGTGGGGGAAGAGTAAAAAATTATAACAGCTTTCACGAGGAATGCGACAAGCGATGAGGTATTATAAGTATTAAAAATACCGATAACCTGTGTTTACCACGTGCTTTGGTAGTCGCCATTGCCCATAATAAAAGAGATCCCGAATTCAGTAAGGTTAGAAGAGATATTAGTAAAATTCAAACCGAAAGAACAAGATCATTGTTGGAGAGAGCTAAAATTAGCATTCCTGAGGCAGGAGGTGGAATTCCCGAGTTAATACAATTTCAAAATCATCTAAAAGAATATAAATTAGTTGTTTATAGCTATGGATCAAAAGGACGAAATATTATATTTGAAGGTTCAACTGAAAGCAATAAACGGCTGAACTTATTACATTACAAAAGCCATTTTAATGTAATTACATCGCTGACAGCAGCTTTTTGCTCTAACTATTTTTGTGAAAAGTGTTACGTCCCATATGATCACAAAAATGAGCACCGATGTGGTGGAAGCTGTCAGGCATGTCAGCAAGCCTCTGCTTGTGAAATAGCAATAAAAATTAAATGCCAGGACTGTCTATGATTTTTTAGAAGTCAAAACTGTTACGAAAATCATAAAAAGGATTATTCGTCAGGCAAATTTACAGTATGCGAACAAATTAAACTATGTTCTATTTGTTTAAAAACCATTAAAGCCAAAAGAGTACATGCATGTGGTGAAATTTACTGTAAAATTTGTAATAAACATGCATCCGAGGATCATCTATGTTATATTCGGCCTGATAAGGGAAAACCTAAGATTAAAGATGATCTTTTTTGTATTCTACGATTTAGAGACGAGCCAAGACAAACTATTGGAAAATTCAACGTTTTTTACATCAAGTCAATCTCTGTGTTTTCAAACAATACTGCGATGAGTGTATGGATTCTGAAGCAGATACTTGTAAAAAAATGTGGTCTAAAGTTACAAAAAGTCAGAGGTATAGACCCAGCGGGAACATTTACTAACCATTTGTTACAAATGAGGAAAAACTTTAAAGAAATTATTGTAATAGCCCATAATGGTCAGGCTTTTGATCACCAGTTTATATTAAACTACATTATGACAAAGACAGATTTTACACCTGAGTTAATCATGAGAGGTACCAAAATAATTACGATGCAACTTGAAAATGTAAAATTTATCGACTCACTTAACTATTTCCCTATGCCTTAAGCCAAACTACCAAAGGCATTTGGACTTGAGGATATTTTTAAAAAAGGCTACTTCCTGCACCTATTTAATACAAAGGCAAATGAAAACTATATAGGACCTCTACCATCAATTGAATATTACTCCTCAGATAGTATGAAAGAAGAAGACAGAGCCAAATTTCTTAAATGGTTTGTAGAACATGAAAATGATGGTTTCGATATGCAAAGAGATCTGGTAGACTACTGCGTATCGGATGTCGAAATCCTTGCGCAATCATGTTTAAAGTTTAGAGAACAACTTATACAAACTACCAATGTATGTCCATTTACTGAAGCTACAACTATTGCTTCAGCATGCAATACAATTTTTAGAAGACATTTTTTGAAGCCTAATACTATAGGAATCATACCAAAAAATGGATACCGATAGAGAAACAGGCAGAGCAAAATTGCCATAGATTGGTTACTTTGGACCGAGAATCATAGAAAAACCAACATCTTACATGCTGCTAATGGTAAAGAAGCTGTTTTAAATGGTGTAAAAGTTGATGGTTACTGCTCCGAAACAAATGAGGTATTTGAATTTGTATATGATTATCCGCTGAAATACCCTTAATCTGCAGGGTACCTAACTCTACGGAGATATTTATTGCAAAGGGCGGCTTTTTCAGTTTTGAAAGTATTCAACATTTACGAAATTCATCTAAATATATACTACGCTATACTTTAATCAAACTCACAATAGAGGGAAAGCGACAGACGAGTTTTAAACTAATGTGGCTTAAAGGATAATTTGTGTTGTAAATATTAGAGCTCATTTTAAAAGAAACTATAATCTCGTGACCGACAAAAAAAAGTACCCACTTCGATACATCATTTCCCCTATTTTAACGTTAAAATAGTAAATTATGTTATAAGCTCGAAAAATGTAGTATTTCAGACGTAATGCGGTCGCTAACCTAAATAGCCCGAAAAACATTTTTCGTCCATATGTCATAAGTTATTTTTTATTCGATCTTGTTTTTAATGCGATTGAGAGTTGTAAAATAATGTAGAAATGAAGTGAACCTATACATTTCATCTTGCACGCTAATTTTTTGGTCTTAATGTTTGTTAGTTAACGATGAAATCTGTAATAGCGTCCGAAAAAAAAATTTTTTTTGACTAACATAAAAAGTGTTGTCTAGCTAGCAGGGCAATAATCAATACTTTATTGAGAAGGTTAGCTCTTCGTCTAAATATCTAATCTATAAATCGTCATTTTTTCCGACACAATCGGTTAAAAAGCATACAATTGTATGTGAACGTTTGTATAAAAACCATCGTGTTAAATCAGTTCTTATACCTGACTGACAACGCCGATCTTTAGCTTTTTTTTTTTACTTTGTAAAATAAATAGATTAGTTCTTACTATCAAAGAAATTAAATATGCAAGAGAAATAGGTCGAAAAGATTAATAATAATTTATTTATTCCTAAGTTATAAATCTTAACTACATCACTTTCTAAATCAAGAAAATAGATAATCTTCCTGCATTATTCCGTACTTAGATTTATTTTTCATGAAAATAGTCGAATCTATGATTTTCGTTCAAATCCATAAGGGGCGCTTGTTTTGTATAGATGATTTATGATCTTATTTTCAACTAAAATACTTAACACTCAGTATACAATTTTCAGAAATGTCATGATTAAGAACGGTTCTAGTCATTTTATACAAGATTTCACATGATTTAACAAATTTAAAACATTTTTTTTAATTTTTACTAAATTCTAAACACTCAGTATACACTTTTAAGAAAATATGACGATTTGCGACTGTTTTAGTCATTTTTTACAAAGTTTCACAGGGCTTAATAACGTTAAAACATTTTTTTTTAATTTTTTACTAAATTCTAAACACTCAGTATACAATTTACAGAAATGCCATGATTAAGAACGGTTCTAGTCATTTTATACAAGATTTCGCATGATTTAACAAATTTAAAACATTTTTTTTAATTTTTACTAAATTCTAAACACTCAGTATACACTTTTAAGAAAATAGGACGATTTGCGACTGTTTTAGTCAATTTTTACAAAGTTTCACAGGGCTTAATAACGTTAAAACATTTTTTTTAATTTTTTACTAAATTCTAAACACTCAGTATACAATTTTCAGAAATGTCATGATTAAGAACGGTTCTAGTCATTTTATACAAGATTTCACATGATTTAACAAATTTAAAACATTTTTTTTTAATTTTTACTAAATTCTAAACACTCAGTATACACTTTTAAGAAAATAGGACGATTTGCGACTGTTTTAGTCATTTTTTACAAAGTTTCACAGGGCTTAATAACGTTAAAACATTTTTTTTAATTTTTTACTAAATTCTAAACACTCAGTATACAATTTTCAGAAATGCCATGATTAAGAACGGTTCTAGTCATTTTATACAAGATTTCGCATGATTTAACAAATTTAAAACATTTTTTTTAATTTTTACTAAATTCTAAACACTCAGTATACACTTTTAAGAAAATAGGACGATTTGCGACTGTTTTAGTCATTTTTTACAAAGTTTCACAGGGCTTAATAACGTTAAAACATTTTTTTTAATTTTTTACTAAATTCTAAACACTCAGTATACAATTTTCAGAAATGTCATGATTAAGAACGGTTCTAGTCATTTTATACAAGATTTCACATGATTTAACAAATTTAAAACATTTTTTTTAATTTTTACTAAATTCTAAACACTCAGTATACACTTTTAAGAAAATAGGACGATTTGCGACTGTTTTAGTCATTTTTTACAAAGTTTCACAGGGCTTAATAACGTTAAAACATTTTTTTTAATTTTTTACTAAATTCTAAACACTCAGTATACAATTTTCAGAAATGCCATGATTAAGAACGGTTCTAGTCATTTTATACAAGATTTCGCATGATTTAACAAATTTAAAACATTTTTTTTAATTTTTACTAAATTCTAAACACTCAGTATACACTTTTAAGAAAATAGGACGATTTGCGACTGTTTTAGTCATTTTTTACAAAGTTTCACAGGGCTTAATAACGTTAAAACATTTTTTTTAATTTTTTACTAAATTCTAAACACTCAGTAAACAATTTTCAGAAATGACATGATTAAGAACGGTTCTAGTCATTTTATACAAGATTTCACATGATTTAACAAATTTAAAACATTTTTTTAATTTTTACTAAATTCTAAACACTCAGTATATCATTTTCAGAAAATAATACAATTCTGTACAGTTTTACAAATTTTCACAGGTCTTAATAACATTAAAACATTTTTTTAATTTTTTACTAAATTCTAAACACTCAGTATACAATTTTCAGAAATGACACGATTTAGAACAGTTTTTACAGATATTTACAAAGTCTTAATAACATTATATTAATAATTATCTAACATAATGTATACAATTTCAAGAAATAGTAGATTTTTAATCCATGTACAAAATTCAAGAATCTAAATAGTATATTAAAGTACATGTTTTATAAAGCATCATCTTATAGCACGCGTCCATGTTAAAAAACGAGCCGCTTGCGGCGAGTTTTTTAACGGGACAAGTGCTCTAACTGCTTTATAAAACACGTACTTTATACTATTTTTTCTATTTTGTATTTTTTTCAATAAGAAAATACATATTTAAAAAGAAAATCAACCCTTCAAATTTTGTAAATTTGTGTGTCTAAATTCTATGTTGGTAATACTCTAAATTTCTTTTTATCATAGTAGCCTTGACAATAAATAATATTTTCTTTGTGTCATTGTCACGAAATTTGTGATTTAATATTTCATAGAGTTGTTCATAATTATAATTAAAAAAATATGGAGCATGATAATCTAAGTTTAACTCCCCCTGAGTTAAGGGATATTGCTAATAAAACGATAAATCAACTTTTACCAGAGAAATCCCGAAAACTTTCTTTTCTCATGGATAACAATAACAGGAAACGTCAGACGTCAACAGAATAAAACATTTAAATATAACCAATGCCAACTTTTAAAAAATAAAATTCGGAGTTCGAAATGGATATATTTCGAACTCGCTAGCGCGTTCGAAATATCTATTTTTCGAGACAAAATTAGAAAAATACAATTAAATGTAGGCTTTTTTAATTGGCATCTCAGGCAAATTATTTCCCCCAAAATTATCTAAAAAAGATATACCAAAAACATTCTAAAGCGGTTTTTTTTACCTCTATAAGTATGCAGGCCGATCCGACCCTTGTCGGTTTTATTACCCGCATAAATTAACACAGTAGAGGAATATGGACAGAGTTCTGGGGCAGCGGCGTTTCACTAAAGCTTTGGTTTCCTACAAAGCGGTACCGCAAAAGAGTGGCCGTAATTTGACGGCGAGCTTTGCCGCGACAAAGCGTGTATGTACTTGCAAATCGGAGTGTGTTCCTCCAGAGCGTTCGGCGCAAAAAATACGGCACCGTATTTTCTGAAGCGGACGCTCTGTACGTTGGGATAGTGCAAGCACGATTTTTGACGGTGCGCCAGTGTAGTGATTGTATGTTTTAATTATAATATTTGGAAATTAATTGGTCTAGCGAACAAGATAAAATTTTAATCGAGTTTTTTTTACTATATCGCTTTAACAGCGGCGTTTCACTAAGGTTAAATCATAAAAAGTCGGGTTTTATCTCGGGTCAGATCATAAATATTCAGGTTCAAATTAGGGTTAGACGAGAAGCCGCCTCGCGAAAGCATCCGGGTTAGGTTGTAAAAAGTCGGGTTTTATCTCGGGTCAGTTCATAAATATTCAGGTTCAAGTTAGGGTTAGATAAGAAGCCGCCTCATGAAAGCATCCGGGTTAGGTCGTAAAAAGTCGGGTTTTATCTCGGGTCAGTTCATAAATATTAAGGATCAAGTTAGGGTTAGATGAGAAGCCGCCTCGCGAAAGCATCCGGGTTAGGTCGTAAAAAGTCGGGTTTAATTTCGGGTTATTTTGTAAACAGCACCACCGAACCACCCGGGTTAGGTTATAAAACGCACCACCGAACCACCCGGGTTAGATCATAAAACGCACCACCGAACCACCCGGGTTAGATCGTAAAACGCACCACCGCACCACCTGGGTTAGTTGCACCACCAGCACCACCAGCACCACCTGATCCAGAACTCTCCGTTTCTCACTACTACCGATTAGTTAACTCACGTCATAATATGATTTTAAGATTAGTTGTTTACATCTTACCAATTTTATTTAAATTTTAATCAAAATGTACAGGACGATTCAAAAGGTTATCAATACAAAACTAGTTTTTATATCTCCTCGAGGAGGAAAAAAATTGTATGAACTTACGACATTACTTTCCCATGATCTATATAAATCCGAGAGATTGCCCACATGTTCTAAAACACTCTGTATATGTAATGGTTATGGTCATAATATTCAAAATATTGTAATTAATTTGGAAAATGTCCTTGTTAACTGAACTAGTATACTTATTGGACAAAGAGTCAAGTCAACCTAAGCTAAATAAATGTAACACATTTAATTTAAAGTTAGGTAATGTTAAATAAAATAGGGCATGATCCTAACATAATAGAGTTGGCAAGGAATAGTAGAAGAATATTTAGAAATTTCTCGAAATATTTTGCAATCTAGCTTAAAGGAGGTCACGACAGACCAGGTACATGAAAATTTGGAATCCAACGCACTATCGTGCATTGAAATATCATTAGATATACTTATTAGCATTTGGCGCATCGTTGAGAGATCCTAAGGAGAGGTACCACAAATATGTATGCTCAAAAATGAAAATAATGCCCGATTAATAAATTATATAGCAAGAGAGACCTCATTAATAGAAATAGCTAATATAAAAAATACATTTCTAAAAGATTTACTGTAGCGTTACGTGGACGTTGTATTTTTATCTATCTTTTATAGATATATTTAAATAAAACGCTTAGCTGTTTGTGAGCCTATGTTTTATATTGTTCTTCTAACATGTACATCGAAAGAGAGAGAGTCTATCACCGTCACTCCCAGTATATAGAAACTATCTTAAGCAGGTATTACCAACATAAATAAACTTATATTAAATTGTAACTAATATTAATATGTTTTATGTGCTAGATTCCATTCAAAGAAGAGCCATTCGCTTGATCGGTGACCATAGTCTGACAAACAACCTGGAAAGCCTTGAACATCGAAGGCAGGTTGGCGACTTGAGCCTATTTTACAAATATTTTCATGGCAAGTGTTCAACTGAGGTTGCCCGCTTAATACCACCCAGAGCAGTGCATGGTAGAAGTACACGACGAGCCACTGCAGCCCACCAGTACGTGGTTCAGCTTAGTGTCCCTCGAACGACACTGTTTCAAAATTCTTTCATCTGGAGAACGTCATCACTCTGGAACGACCTCCCTGAGATCGTCTTCCCCAACGAGTATAGTCTCCAAAGATTCAAGACCAACGTGAATCGTTTCCTGCGCACACGCACCGCTCCTAGAGCGCCATAAAAAATTTATCCTGTAGTGCTGTGCCTTATCATAAAAAAAAAAAAAAAAAAAAAAAAATGAGTTGTCTATAAATATGAGTACATATGTGTGTATGTATGTATTATTAAGCAGAGGTCATGCAGGTATTAATCGTATGTATAATAACATAAAGAATAGTATTTGCGGCTAAATAAATTCACATAATGATATTATAAATTTTAAAAAGCGTTGTGATCATTGCCAAAGGTTTAAACATCCTAGGCCTTATACTGAGTCGATCACAATCAACACAACTGCATCGTCAGCATTTCAAAAAATATTTTTTGATCTTGTAGGACCTTTGCCGGAAGATATTAAAGGAAATAAATATATACAGGTTGTTAGTGAATAAGTGCGACAAACTTCAGAAGGTGATTCTACATGAAAAAATAATGATAGTTTGCTATATAACTTTTGTCCGCAAATGCTTTGATTTCCGAGATACAGGGTGTTAAAGTTTTTATGAAAAAGTAACGACTTATTTATTGCTCTCAAACCCATCGAGATATGCAAATGAAATTTGGTAGGTTTTAAGAGGTAGTTATTGCGCATTTTCTGACATGCAATTAGGAATTTTATGTTTATCATTGGCGCGCATAAGGGTAATAATCTCAATTTTTTTAAAGAAAAAAATGATACGCCACTGAGATATATGAAACTAAAAACAATTTTTGAATTTCTTATTCAATTTGTGACAAAAAATCTTTCTTGCCTTTTTTTTCGTATTGGGCGCCGTTTTTATGCAAAAAATAAAACATCTTAACGCGTATTTTTCATTTCTTTAATACATCATCTAGTAGTCCTTGCCAATTTGGCTTTCGCAAGGGAGTATCCACTCACCACGCTATAGTTTCATTGTATAATAGGGTATTGGCTTGTTTGGATAAATCTGAACAGCCTGCATGCCTTTTCTTTGACCTAAAAAGGGCATTTGAGGTTGTAAATATTGAATTGCTGCTTGCGAAGTTAAGTAAATATGGAGTTCGCGGAAATGCATATAACTGGCTTAAGAATTTCTTGTCGGGCCGCTCTCAAAAAGTAGTCTTAAAGCAAAATAACGAAATACATTGCTCGAGTACTAGACTATTGGATTGCGGCGTTCCGCAGGGAAGTTTGTTGGGGCCTTTGCTCTTCATAATTTTTATTAATGATATTATCTCGGGGGATCTTGGTCGGTCGTATGTTTCCCTATTTGCGGATGATACTGCTGTGGTATGCTCTGGCAACAGTTTGGGGATGGTTGCGGAAAATGCTAACGGTGGCGTGGTAGGGATGCAGGATTACTGTCATAAAAACGGTTTAGTGTTGAACCAAGAAAAAACCGAATTGATCTTCTTCTCACTGAAAGACTTAAACAAAAGCCTCTTGGTTAAATTTAATGATAAAACTATAGAACAAAAAACAGTGGCTAAATTTCTAGGTGTTTTCATTGATTCCAAGCTCTCATGGACATCTCAAATTGATCACATACTCAAGAAACTGGCGGTATATGCTTTTGTTATTTGGCAGCTACGCTCAAAAATTGACGCAAATCTTTTAAAATTATACTATTTTTCTTATGTTCAGTCTTGCCTAACGTATGCGATTGTATCGTGGGGAAATTGCGTAAGAGCGCATGAAGTATTTGTGCAACAAAAAAAGATAATTAAAACAATGTTATTTAAGCCACTTAGGTACTCATGTCGTCATTTATTTTCCGAGTTGGGCATAACAACATTTCCATCTTTGTTTATTTACTATTCAATTAAATATGCCAGAGAGAATATGTCTACACACGGTTTAACTAGGGAGGTCACTGATCATTACGGATTGAGACAAAATTTTAATTTAAGTACTCCAAGACATCGCTTGTCGACTGTTGCGAATAGTCCACTGGTTCTACCAATTACATTACATAACAAGTTACCCACGACAATTAAGGGGTTGGCTGTATTGAGCAAATTTAATAAAACGGTGAAAAAGCTTATCTTTGAAAATTGTTTTTATTCAGTGCAAGAGTACTTAGATTGCAACTTACATTCGTAACTAATATTTATTTATTGTTGATGTTTATTGGCTAGTTGCTTTTTTAGATGTTATTTATGTTGATATGATAGTCCTCTTTTTACACTTAATGTTTATTCTTTTAAATTTTAATACAAAATTTTTTTTTTTGACAATATCCCATACTTACTATTGTAAGTCTTTTGGAAATAAAGTTTATTTATTTACTTATTATTTAGGCTACTGTCAACATTCTGTTAAATACGAATATTTCAACGAAATGTCAAATTATTAGTGTTTCTTCATTTTTAAGCTTTTAGTTTGGTATAGCATTAATGTTAATAAGTAATTAATTTTTCTTTTATCGAAATGAATGGAAAATTAAACAAATGCGGAATTGTCAGACATGCATTTTGTCTATGGTCGAAGTAATGGAAATGGTCGGCAAGCTCGACGATTGTATGCTGAGTTGTATCCAGGACGTAGAGTACCCCATCACACAATATTTGCTCGTCTGCACCAACGTTTGCGCGAAAATGGTACATTTAAGAAACAAACGGCTGACTGCGAACGCCCTCGAGAAGTACGAATTGTGCAACTAGAGGAAGCAGTTCTCGAGTTAATTGCGGAGTCACCTGAAACAAGTACTTGAAAAATTGCCAACATATTGAATGTAAGCAACTTCACTGTATTTAAAATTCGTAAAGAACAGCAATTGTATCCGTTTCACATTCAACGTGTGCAAGCTCTACTACCTAGAGACTTTTTTCCGCGCCTAGTTTTTTGCCATTGGATTCTTCATGAAATCGCTCAAATTCCTAATTTTTTAAATGGCGTTTTGTTTACTGACGAGGCTAATTTTGGACGACAGTGTATACGAAATTTCTATAACAATCACTTATGGGCTGAGGAGAATCCACATGGAATCTGTGAAGCTCATTTTCAGTATCAGTTTTCAGTAAATGTATGGCTTGGGGTAATTGATGATCATTTAGTCGGTCCATATTTCCTCCCACAACGACTAACAGGCGACTCTTACCTTAATTTCCTACAGGAAGAGCTACCTGCTCTTTTAGAAGAAATCCCTCTACAGCTGAGACAACACTTCTGGTTCATGCATGATGGCGCACCAGCTCATTTTAGCATTAATGTACGTAATCACTTAGATACAGTATATCCAAATCGTTGGATAGGTAGGGGAGGTACGGAAAATTGGCCTGCTCGATCGCCGGATTAAAATTCTCTAGATTTTTGCATTTGGGGTTTTCTTAAGTCGTTAGTTTACTCCACTCCCGTCGAAAATGTTGAAGACCTGAGGAATCGAATTATAGCCGGCTGTGAGATAATAAGAAATACACCAGGAATATTTGCGCGAATACGACAATCAACGAGGCGAAGAGTTGAATCTTGTATCACGTCTGAGGGAGGTCATTGTCAACATTTTTTCTTGTAGCTTTGCGCCTATTTATTTATTAGTGTTATTTTCTATTATTGTTCTGGTTTAATGTTATTGTATTAGATAGTTTTTAATAATGTATTAAAGAAATGAAAAATAGGTACGCGTTAAGATTTTTTATTTTTTTGCATAAAAACGGCACCCAATACGAAAAAAAGGCAAGAGAGATTTTTTATCACAAATTGAATGAGAAATTCAAAAATTGTTTTTAGTTTGATATATCTCAGTGGCGTATCATTTTTTTCTTTAAAAAAATTGAGATTATTACCCTTATGCGCGCCAATGATAAACATAAAATTCTTAATTGCATGTCAAAAAATGCGCAATGACTACCTCTTAAAACCTACCAAATTTCATTTGCATATCTCGATGGGTTTGAGAGCAATAAATAAGTCTAACATAATAGAGTTGGCAAGGAATAGTAGAAGAATATTTAGAAATTTCTCGAAATATTTTGCAACCAAGTCTCCTCGGCGAACTTTATCGTAGAAGAAGTGGCCTGCGGGCAAGATCTAACTACCCTGTTGTCGTTGACATTCTCATCCCAACAACTATACGTAGACGCTGAGTGGAAGCTACCAAAAACGTCGTGTGGAAGGAACACCTAGTGACATCCCTGGCACCTAGCAGCTGATACAACTTCGTGTGGAAGGAACACACCTAGTAACATCCCTGGCACGTCGGATGGTTAAATCCTTTCCTTTCAACATACTTTCTAATCAATTTTAATAAATAAAATCAATAAATAAATAACAATGGCTGAAGATACCGACGCAGTCGAAGAGTACAAACTGTCAGAAATTGTCTGCCTCATACCTGAATACGATGGTGAACAAATAGGGCTTAATACTTTTACCCAAGCTTGTAATAGGGCACATCAAATATGCAGTACGGATCACCAAGTGTTATTGATAATGAAAATAAAAAATCAACTTTCGCTGCTCGTCTCCAAACGCACAACGCAAAAATGCACGCAGGTGTTGCAAAGCAAACGTTGTCCCAGCAACGAAAAGATGCTCAAATTATATTAGTTAATAACATGTGCCTTAATACCTTGTTAACCGGCTCAGAACCAAAATAAGGTCAATTAATAAGAGCGGGAAACCCCAATAATATGTTAGAAGCCATAATAAAGTAAAAAGAGAATTAATTTGTAAAAATACAAAAACCAAATCAAAATACAAAAATGAACGGTTATGTTATAAGCGAATGTAAAAGTCGACAAGTACAAAATAGACCGCAACCATTTTATCAAAACCAGTTTAGGGCACAATTCCCTCAAAACAATCAATACAGCCCACACAAAATCAAAACAATCAATACAGGGCGCAGCCTACACAAAACCAAAACAATCAATATAGGGCGCAGACCAGCCAAAACCAAAATAATAATCAAGTCAGACCGCAATTTTCCCAAAATAATCAATACAGGGCACAGCCTTCATCGTCCAATCAGAATTTTTATCAACAACAAAAATTTAATTCACAAAAAACACATCATCTAAATGGAAGTGAACGTTTCTCCGAATATGCTAATGATTATGATTTTGAAACCTCGGATTACAATAAAAGCTCTGAAAGCTATGATGATTTTTCAGGAAATAATACTGAATATTACCCGGATAATTAAAATTTTCCTCAGCGTAATGATTATAATACTTTTGCCCAGTGTAACGATGTTCAAAATTTTCCCCAAAGTAACGTAAATTTTCTAAAAGATGCATCGGAAATGTCAGAACTGACATAACAAACTCAAACTATGACAGTTCAAAACAATTTCGACCCGAATCTGAATTTTTCCGAACAGAAATTTTTTTAAATACAGTAAGTTCCCAAAACTTTTACTATATTTACGATCAGTCAAAAACATTTAAAATATTAATTGACACTGGCGCAGGTATTTCCATTTTTAAACCCAAAACTTGTGAAAATTATAAAACACGAATTTCTGAAAATTTAGTAGTAAAAGGTATTACAAATAAAAACGTTTTAGTTACACAGTCAACTTTAATTCCTTTTGTTGACAATGACCCACATAAAGTTTTTATCTACGACCTAGACATTGAGTTCGACTACTCGGATCTGATTTCTTTGAACATTATCAATATATTATTCATTTAAATAAGAAACAGCTGATTACTAACTTTCAGGTACTACCTATGTATAAAGTAAATTCCGTAATTATTAAATCTAACGAGTTCAAACCGAAAGAAAAACCTATTAGTAATATTATTCTTATTGAACCTCGAACCGAGAAAATCTTTAAATTAAAAACTAATAAATTAAAAAACACGGAAGCAATATTATTGGCTCAATGTATAGATAAAGTAAAACTGCCCAATGCCATAGTAAAAATCAATAAAAAAGGTGAATTTTTAACATCACTTTTAAATATAAATATGATATGACAATCGATTTTTTCAACTTAGATTTTGAACCACTTATTAAGGAAACCACTTTAATCCAAATTCTATATCAGGATAATAATCAAGTTTTACCAATAGTCAATGGAGAAGAAGAAATAATAAGTCAATTAAGAACGGATCATATGAACAAAGAAGAAAAAGTAATGATTGCCCAAGTGTGCTTAGATTTTTCTGATATATTTTATCTAGAGGGAGATCAACTTAGTTTCACAAGTGAAATTAAGCATTCTATAACGACTAAACATGCTAAACCTATTCATACAAAGTCTTATAGATACCCATATGTTCACAAGGAAGAAGTAAAAAGACAGATAAACAACATCTTAGATCAAGGAATTATTTAACCTTCAATATCACCATGGTCAAGTCCAGTATGGGTCGTACCAAAGCAAATGGACACCCCCGGAAAGCAGAAATACAGACTTGTTATTAATTATAGAAAACTCAACGATGTTTCAATTGACGATAGGTACCCTCTACCAAATATTTCTGACCTATTGGATCAGTTAGGGCATTGCTAATATTTCACAACATTTGACCTAGCATCAGGGTTTCACCGAATTGAAGTTGATCCGAATGACGTTGAGAAGACAGAATTTTTCAGTAGAGAATGGACATTTCGAATTTCTTTGTATGCCGTTTGATTTGAAGAACTCGCCAAGTTCGTTCCAGAGAGTTCTAGATAGCATCCTAATGGGCATCTAGAATGAAAAATGCGCTGTCTGTATGGACGATATATTTATTTATAGCGAGACCATTCACGAACACATTCTCAGACTCAAGGAAGTCTTTTCTAGACTCAGAAAAGCTAACCTGAAGCTGCAACCTGACAAATGAGAATTTCTCCGAAAGAAGTCGCCTACCTTGAGCATCTAATTACAAAAGATGGAGTTAAACCAAATCCTAATAAGATCAAAGCTATTAAGGAATTTCCAATACCTATAAATAAAAAAGAAGTCAAATCATTTCTCGACCTGGATATCACAGAAGATTTATTCCAGATTATGCCAAAATTTCCAAACCTTTGACAAATTTATTGAAAAAAGACGTTTTATTCAATTGTGATCGACACTGTCAAAAAGCTTTCGATAACTTGACAGAACATCTAACTACAGAACCTATTTTGATTTATCCAAATTTCGAGGAACCCTTTGTTTCAACGACGGACGCATCACAATTTGCAATAGGAGGAATTTTATCTCAAGGTGATTTTGGAAAATATTTACCAATTGCCTATGCATCACGAACATTATGTCCAGCAGAAACTAAATATAGCGTCATCGAACGAGAAATCCTAGCAATCGTTTGGTCTGTCAAACACTTCAGACTTATCTATATGGAAGAAAATTTAAATTAATAACTGATCATTAAGACCACTAACATGGTTATTCTTAATAAAAGACCCAGGATCTAGACTAGCTAGATGGAGACTTAAATTGAAAGAGTATGACTATGAGATCCTCTACAAACCTGGAAAAATAAATAAAAATGCAGACGCTTTAAGTAGAATAAAAATAAATATTGTAAACAAGTGATAGCTCTAAACAAAGATATTCAAAGAGATCCAGAATCAAGTTCGACAGAAATAGAGGACGATGAAACTCAACTTATGTCACCCCAAACGATGGAAAATGAATTTAAAATATTTGGAGAATTATATCAAACGAAATCTTTAATTGATTACTCGAAGATAAGATATACCAATAATCAACTCCTAGATAAAGAACATAAAAATATTATTGCAGTTTTCCAACAAGACAAACTACAAGACTTACATTATAAAATAATAGAAGACTTTCATGAAGAACATCCAAAATTTGATGACGATAAAATTAGTATTTTGAACTTAAAATCCGTAAATAAAAGGCAATATTATCTTATAGCCTTACCCTTTTTATATGAGGGCGCCGTTACAACTTTATTTAAAATTTTAATAAATTCCCAGAATAAAATAGACGACTCTACATACTATGTTGAAAATAATATCGACTTACCAATCTTAGAAATGTTATGTTTCATTTTTGCTGATAAGGATTTCAAGATTGTCATTTGTCAAAATATTGGAAGCACCCCTCAACCGGATAAAATTAAAATCATTATCGACCAATACCACTCTGGAAAAAGAAACTTCCATAGAGGAGTAAACGAAACAATTTGAAGGATTAAAGAAAAATATAACTGGACAGGTCTCAGCAAAGATGTTGAAAATTATATAAAAAAATGTGAGATTTGCCAAAAGAATAAAATAATGAGGAAAAATATGGACAATCCTTTAGTTATTACAGAAACTCCAAAAACTCCATTTGAAAGAACCAATATTGACATTTTGAAGATTTCAGGATAAAATCATGTTCTCACAGTACGAGATGAGTTAACCAAGTTTATTCAAGCACACCCACTTATGAATAAAACTTCTAAATCTGTTGTGCATACTCTATTACTTTATTTCCAACATTATGGAACACCTCTCAGAATCCATTGCGATTTTGAAAGAGAATTTAATAATCAACTTATGAAAGACTTCTGTAAACTTTAAGACATTAAATTAACTTTTTCAAGGGTAAACCGTCCACAGTCAAATGGATCATTGGAAAGAATTTATGGTACATTATTAGAAACGATAAGAGTCATGAAAATAGAAGATCCCAGGGAACACCCTTGTTAATTACTACCTTACGCTTGCATATGCTATAATAATTCTTTAAACAAGAAGACCGGATTTACTTCATAAAAGTTAATTTTCGGACATACCTCTGCAAGACACCCAGAAACTCTTTACAACGAAAAGAAACTTATTTCTAAATAAATACGTGACCTCAACGTTAAAGTCAAATATTACCATGAAGTTGCTAGAGAAGGATCGCAACGATCAAAAGAGAAAGCTAAAGAAAGATTTGATAAGCATGTAAAAAAGGAAAACACAGATTTTAAAACTGGAGATAAAGTATATATTAAAGAATCTCAAATAAAAAATAACCTCGCAAAGAAATTTAACGGACCGTTTCTAATAAAAGAAATTTATTTAAATTCTGCAATATTAGAAAACCTAGAAGCAAAGCAGACAACCAAAGTCAATTTCGACAGAATTAAACTCTATTACTATGACGATATTATTATTAAACCAGTTGATAAAACTGCTATAGAGCCTCAAACTGATTAACTTTTCTTTTCAGGTTCATGATCTCCTTTACGCTTACGCTTCAAGAAAAATATTATTATACGCTTGAGCCTGTAGATAACAATGTCGGCGGTCAAATGACAAGTGGGCGCTATTAGTTTATAAAGATATAACTAGATTAAAAGAGATCTACGAAAACAACAAGAATATCCTAGAAAGTATTATTGCATGATTACACGTAAAGCAGCCTCTATGAAATTTGTACATGTTGACATAAATAGTAAATACGCACGTTAGTTTACTTAAACAAATCTCTAAAGAATTAGAAAATAAATTCGAAGAGCGAGAGTTAGACGTTTCAGCTAAACCTAGAAGAAAACGAGGATTGATCAATGCCGTAGGAAGCATTTGGAAATTTATAACCGGAAATCTAGACGCCTCTGACGGTGAATATTACAGTAACTGTATAAACAAGATTGAGAAAGACGAACATGAAGTAGAAAACTTAATGAAAAAATAAAAATGGTAACAACCTCTGTTCTAAAAAGTTTCAATGAAACTATAAGAAAACTTCAAATCGATGAAGAGAGTTTCAACAAAGATTTAAAATCAATAGAAACCAGTATTTACGATATTTGGGATGAACTTGAACTATTAGAAACAAAGCTACAGTTAATGTCATTTTCACAACCCTTCGAACCGAACCGCCTCAAATATCTACAGACTTAAATAAAAATCACTTTAACTCATTCTAAAAGCTTTCTTTTTTTGTCGCAAACGAAGCCAAATATGAAAAAAACACAAGATATAAAAAGTTGTATTTGTAGTTGCTTAATCTAAACAAATAAAAAAACTAACAAAAAAAGGCAGTGGCGTACTTTTTCTTCTCAAGAATAATTGGCTGTGGTGCCCACTGAGACGCCACTGGACCTAATAGTTTCAATCTAGTTAAGGCTAAATAAGCGCCTAATTTCTTCAAATAACTGAACCAAATTTGAACCAAATCGGTATAGGATATTTATGACCGTTTTGTTCTTTAAACTTCAGCGCCCTGTATCTCAGAAACGAAGCAACTCCGGACATATGTTCATAGGAACTTTTTTTGTTAAAACGACCTTACGTATCATCCTCTGAAGTTTAGTACCGTAGTTAAGAAACACCCTCTATTTTTTCATCTAACTCGCAAACCGATTATCCTATTTCACATTTTACATATTGGTATGGTTGGCGAGGCAATTTAGTGCCTTTGCGACGATGTATCACTTGATAGGTAGTGTGATTTGACAACCAACTCAAAATGAGGTTGTCTAGAGGTGTGGAGGTGAGTTTGCAAATTCCATCAAAGGTGTGACACAGTTTCCCCCTTAATATTCAAATTGACGTGTTTTTGGGCAAATTTTATTCTGCTCAAAGTCAATAGATATTTTTAGGTTGGCTCGTTTTGAAAGAAATCCATGAATAAACTTTTACCATTTTTAATAGTAAGTTGGTATTTTTTTTAAGAATAACCTGCACTACCTCTATTTAGTGTGTATTACGGCCTTGATATTCGTCCAAATACAAGCGAGGTTCAGTACAATTATCTTACCAGAATATCGCTTATTGAGATTAGCTAACGAATTTAAATGTACGTTCACACTGGAGCAACATTCAGCAACTTGCCGCAACTTATGTTGTAAGAAATTCTCGAACGTTTTTAATGCATTCAACTTATTAAAGCAACAAACTATCCACAAATGTTTTATATAGTTTCATATTATCTTTTGATCTTTATCGCTACAAACGGATTCGTGCAACGTACAACAACTTTTGTTGAACCGCAACACTATCATAATGCAACATAACACAACAAAACATACCATAGGTAATGGTAAACTTTTTGTGCTGGTGTAGATGTCGCTTCACTTTTAACCACTGATTCTTCCACTGCGTTTATCGTCTAAGCCAAGCCGATTAAAAATCCCGCGCAATCTAAATCGGGCAAACCCTAATAGTAGAGAGATTCTTATGTAATCCAATATGTATTAATAAGAAACTGGATCAAAAATTACATTAATAGAGTATTATTAAAAATACAATTGTCAATAAATGAGCTAAATTGTAGCAAAAAAGTGAGGTGTGCGTTGCTTGTCCATGTTCCCTACATTACAACTTTTATATTAGTGGAGCTTTTTATCCTGGAGAGATTTTTCAAATCTTTATACTTAATCTCTTTAAATAAACCTTTTAATGCTTGTCCTACATGAATTTCCCTTGAGGGTTTTTATTTTTATCTTCAAAGAAATAATGGAAAACTTGTGAGTCTTCCTTGGTTCATTTACTTGATAAACCATTTCTCGTGAAAGAGTTTCTATCATTCTAACTGGAGCAACGCTTGTTTTACTGTAATAAATGAGAGATTGTAGTAAGGTTTTACTTCAATCCTATTTTTCCAAGTTGGTATCTAATATTGGGTAATATATGTGAATTATCTAGGTTGTATCTTTTTCATACCTATATGCATAGTTAAAGGGGTACAGTCCTGTATTTGTTTAAGTGCCACAGCAGTAACATTAACAACATGTTTTGAATATTAATCTGAAACTAAAGAATTTAATTAAAAAATCATCGAAAAATAGAGACCAAATAAAATTTTTTAAATATTGGTAATATTAATATTATATCCAAAGAAGAAACCATTTTGGCAGAAGCAGTTAGTTAATATCATATATGTATTAGTACTATATGGCTATTATCCTGAATAAGTTAAAGCAGCAACTGAGATAGAATATCAAAGGTCATTTCGAGTTCTGCGCATGCACCGTAAGGCCACTGCCAAATGCACTTTTACTTCTTTAGAACAGGGCACAAGAGTGTGTTGCAAAAATTAGAACAATGATGAAATTAGCAAAAATCATGGTAGAAAATTGCAAAGAAAAGCATTGTGTCAGCAAGTGTTTTCAAATTAGTTGTTTCTATTTATAAGCTAAAACGCGTCAAATAAAGATTTCATATAACTGGAGATTGACAACGTGACAACGTCGCATTTTTACTCGACATAACCTCGAAATCCCCAGCAAATCTTGATTTGGTTGACAGCTCGTTTTGTCGAGTTGTGCTTTTATTATTGTCGACGGCTCCTGTGTACCGTTTGTCTTTCCTTTTCTGCAAATATTGATTGTGTGTGTGAAGTGCGATAATTTTGTGACGATGCCGAGGCAAAACAGAATATTTTAGATTATTTGCAACAGGTGTAAAAACCTCTGTAAAATATCGTTCCACAGATATGTACCCGGACGGGATGTTTCTTTTTTTCTTTCTTTTAATTCATTTACGTTAATTTTGCGAGGAGACAATAATTAGGTAGTCCATTTCTTAAAAAATATAATTTCTTTGCTGCTGTTGATATAATTAGGTATTTACCTACCTATTATTACCGAAAATCGCATGCACTTCAAAGAATCCTACAACAACCTATATTTTACATTTTGAACTCTAAAAGTGATGGTTAAATATCTAATAAAAGTTTTACTAATTTTATTAATATAATTACCTTCGTTCTTTTTCTTTTCTCAATCAAAATGTACAAAATCTTAACCAAGCCAAGAACTTTAATTTTTGTTTACAAATTCCTGTCCTGTTATCAAAGCCAAATGTACTGAAAAGCAACATAACCTCATTTTTTCCCGTAAAGACAAACGTCTATACATTTTTTCCTCGCGCATGCGCACGGTGCCAAATGACCCTGACCAGACAAGGAACTTCGGCTTCACTACGTTTACATTGACCAAATATACTGCGTTCATTAATTATTATAAAACAGACAAAAATGTACTTGAATTTTAAACGTTCATATTTTCATCATACGGGTAATCCATTCTTTTGTAAGTTTATTAGGTAAGATGTATCTTGGACCACTTAAAACAAGCTGTTTGACCCAACTTTACGTCTACTTTATACAGGGTGATGACTAAGATACGAAGCTACGTAAAAATGCTGATAATAAAATTAATGATTATAAAATCCCACCGCGTGAAAATATAATTGTATTAATGTGTTGGTTACAGCTGTATGTTAAGTACTTACTGTACCAATTACAGACCAAAAACATCTTAATATTACCAATATATCAGTATTAATAACAATTAGGAGAAACAACTTGCTTGTACAAAAAATAATAATAACAAATATTTCCTCCACGGACATTGATGACAGCTTGACCACGATTTGGCATTCTGAGAATAAGATTTCTTATAAACATCTGTTTTTCCATATCCTTTGTGGGACCAATCTCAAATGAGTTAAAGTTTCTGGCGGATAAGCGTCTGCATGAACCTCTCTGCCCATTCGGTCCCACAAATGCTCTGTAGGGTTAAGATGTGGGCTTCGAGCTTTCCAATTTATTGAAGTAAATTGGCTAGATATTCCCTTACTACTATTACCGTATGTAGACGTGCGCTATCTTACATTAAGACGAAGTTTCCTCCAATAAAAAGAATAAAAGGCACAACATGCCTCTAAAGAATCTCCGTAATGTACCTGTCGCTCAGTAAACGCTCTACAAATGTCAATTACATTTTTGCCTCTAGAGATATGCTTCCCCAAACCAGAATTGATCCACCGACATAAGTAACCGTCTCTTTAAAGTTATACTGAGCATAGCGTTCACCAGGTCTTTGAAATACTTCTAAAGGTCCATCATTTCTGTACAAATTAAAACGGGATTCATCTTTAAAAAAAATATAAGCTTACTCAACTTCATCCCACGGTAAATTCTCTTGAGCAAACTGGAATCGTTCAGGTTAGTTAACGTCGCTGGTGTGGTTCCAGCTTTGGAGCCATCGCTGCCCCGTACGGTTTCAGTTCGACTTCTTTTAAACGATTGAGTAATATTTGCTTATATTATAGTCGAACATTGTGAACGTTTGACAACCACGCCTATAGCATTATACTTATTGTAAATCACTCCATAACACATTGCATTATTGGAAACCAATACCGATTAGCAGTTGTTTTTCTTGGGCAGCCTTGCTTAGCTTTTCTTTTATTTCATCCAGTTTCTCGATACCGTATTAACATTTTAGAAATGGTCCCTTGCGTTTTATTCATAATTCCGGCAATTTCAGACTGAGACATTAAGGCACATTTCTCTGAAGATATGTATTGGTTATTGGCATTCATTCTTAAAAAGACCCAGACAAACTAACAACCGCAATTGGTTGGCTAGATCAAAATACCAGTCAAGCGTTTTCAGTCCATATAAATTGGCAATATCATGGTTTTTCTTTAGTAACCACGAACGCCACTGCGTTGTAATTGGTTCAGTAAGTACCCGACATATAGCTGTAACCAACACACTAATCAAATTCAATTTTCATTGATTTGCATTTTATAAACACTAATTTTAAAATCAGCAAACCTTACACTGCTTGGTATCTTAGCCATCACCAGGTATAGAATATACGTAAAGTGAGGTCAAGCAGATTGTTTTAAGTAGTCCAAAAGACAACCTGTCTAGTAAACTTAACAAAGGAACTCCTTCCTTTGTTAATCAGATCGAATTTTAAAGAAAATATAAAAGTTCAAGATCCTTTTTTACCTATTTCATAGTTAATGGACGCAGTGTAATACAATATTACTCCTGATAAAAAGAACGAAAACAAAAAAGAAATAATTTAGTTACTGTCCGATGCCCGAATAATAATTAGGTCGGAGACGCTGTCACTGTAACCGAATCCTAATCAGTATGATTCGAATCCACCCAATTGGTGAAGCGTTGAAAGTAAAAGGAAAAGCACCGCCAAATATAATGCGAAGTGGTTCAGCGGCTAAGGGTAACCCCCCCCCCCCTGCAAGACCTGTAGAGTGTACAGGGTGCAACAGATTATACCATAAAAATGTTAATGGATGCTGAGTAGGATATAAATAGCAATACAACGTTACCAACAAACTGGAGACGTTAGATGTATTATTATTTGCTTTTAAGAAACACTTAACATCTTTGCACTACAAGCAATGTCACTTTTACTCACACCCTTACTCTTAGTCCTCTGTGGTTTATTGTCGATGAGGTATATCCGTGTGTTAGTTATAATTTTAAACATTTTTTGCTTTTGGTATTTTAAGAAAAGTAGTAGTTAAAGTTGTGTGTACAACTCAAAACCTCCCTTGCAGGGCAGGGATTGCTTATTTTTGCCGCGTATAGATCACCTAGTGGTGATCTAACAATATTTCAATACCTTACCTTTGCGCTAAATTCCTTTGGTTGTGAACTCAATCTCAATAAAACTTTTGTAATTTAAGGAACTCTTAATTTTTCTGAAGTGAAATGGGAAGGTGGCTTTAGTGGGGTGATCAGGATGTAGTGAATGCCTTTATAAATAAATTTAGCAGCATTTTAATAGACACACAAGCGACGCGCATTTTTAACATTGACCACAATATCGGCAATGTACTTGACGTTTTTCTGTTGCGTCCCGCTGACTTATTTTTTTAACGTATGTAGTTGATGACGGAATTGGTGACCATGAAGCAGTTATGTTAAGTTTGGGGATTTAATATCCAAGCAAATGTTCCTACTGCTAAAGTTATATTTATGTTACAAGAAAATAAATGTTATTGTGCTAAATGCGTACTTAAAAAACAATTTTAATAACTGGGCGACGTCTCCAGAGAAAGTCGTCGGTTCTACAAAAAAGGGTTTTCCGGCTCCTTACGAGTGTCAATCACGGACAACGGAATCGCTGCCACTGACCTTGACAAGGCTGGTATGTTAAATACGGGTTTCAATTCTGTGAACATACCTGACAGGCCCTGGCTAGGGAATATAAATACTCACAGTAACAACAGTATGGCGAATTTTTTTACATTCTTAATATCTGATGTTATAATGTGTCTCAAGGGATTGAAACGAAGCTATGCACTCGGACCCGACAGATTGTGTAGTGAGCTTCTGGTTTTCTTACAAAATTCTCTAAGACCTTATCTAAAAATATGGTTTGATATGTGCATTAATAAGAACACAATACCGGAATATTGACAACAACCAATGTTATTAAATATTTCGGAGTATATATTATTTAATCCTTGAATTGGTGTCTACAAGTGAAGACAACGGTAGCTAATGTTTACAGGGTGCTCAATTTTGTAAGGCGCAACTTAAAAAGGGCAAGTCGAGCCTCTAGAATTAAGGTCTGTCTAACTTTAATCATTATAATTATATATGTACGCTCTTTAATCAATTGACACACTTAGCGATTATAAAACAATAAATTACCTCTTAGAATAAAACGGCTTACATGTTCCTATCTTACTTTTTTATGATCTTTCCAAAAACATCAACTTCCGGTTAAACCGGAAGTACTGTATTTCCAACTTTTGAGTTAAATCCGGTTTAACAGGAAGTTGATGTTTTTGGGAAGATAATAAAAAAGTAACATAGGGATAGGGACATGTAAGCCGTCTTACTCTAAAGCGTACCGTTAGAAAGCTAGAAGCTGTCAAATTTTGAAAAATGTCATTTTTCAAAAGTCGATATCTCGGAAACTATTAGGTTTAGCCTTATAATGCCCTTATTAAAAAATAATTGCTATTTCATGTTAAATCCAAAAATATTCGAAGATATAGGCTGTTCTATTTAAAAAAAGGTAACTTTGCTTCCCTACGGTTTTCTGACTCATCGTGTATACTTATTTTTTTAAAGTTCTAATACACCTTAAAAAACCCTAAAACTTTTATCTAAAATATTTTTTGGTGTGTGTGTGTGTGTATCTGAGTTTTTTGGCACTGGCCAGCTTTGTAACTGTTATACTTTAAGAAATAATCGACCGTTTCCATACATACCAACGACCCTGTATATCCTTCGATTCGAGAAGATCTCTTCAAAAGCACAGGAACTAAGGTGTATCGAATGTATACTGGCACTATACAGAGTTTTCTCGGCGATCCAGGACAACGTATAAGCTATATGTTATAGCAGAATCTCTCGGAACCAACTCTCAAGTGGCCACTTTTTAAAATAAAACGTCGGCAAGGCTCCGGATCTTAACGTAAGTTAAACCATGACAAATTAGGAATATAACGATAAATATAACTACTAATAAATGTATTGACATACATACAACATTTCAGCGTTTGTAGTAAAATGAGAAATAAGGCTACTTACTCTTAAATTAATTGTAAATTTGGGCATATTAATCACTCTTAAATTTATTGTAAATTTGTGCATATTAATTACTATTAAAGTCATAACATTAAATTTATACGTTACACATCTTAAGCAGAACTCTCTGATATTCTCGCTAAACCTAACTACCACTCTAGAAGGGACCATACATTTAAATTTACAAACATTTTCTGACAGACCGATGTCGGCCTTTTCTCGACATTGGGCTTGGGCATTCACTTTCACTTCACAAATTTTAAGAATCGTTTGAAAATTGCCTCAAATTTATAACACTGCGCATAATGCTTATACTTACTATTGTATTTTATATGTTGTTGTGTTACATATAATATGTGTCCAAATTGGTTTGTACTTAAGCATCCATAAATATTTTACTGCTTTATGTTGTTATCCACAAATAAAATAAATAAATTATGTTATTTTATAGAAATAACATTATTATAAAAACACATAAACCATTCATACTTTATCTTTTTGAAGTCTGGACTATCCTGGTAAACATTTACGAATATAGAGATACCAGAAAGTGCATTACTAGGCCACGTCTTATGTCGTTGCCCTCGGCCAGCATGCTTTTAATGCAATAATCCTATTTTTATCTCTTTTTATAAACTTGGTTTAAGCCAGATTAATTTTATTATAAAAATCTATCACAGAGTGCACACTTATTCTTGTAGTATTCGGAAAAGTAAAATTTTGCAGGGAATATATTTTAAAATGTTGAGTTTAAATTAATAATCAATGACATGTTAATTAGTTAATCGGCATAAAATCTTATTTTAATTTAGTTTAAAATGCATAAAACGTAAAAGATATAAAAAAATGTCAGTGTTTTTTTAAATATAAATTATGTTATCACCAGGACCTGGAGATATACACCGTAAGCCAGATCACCGTAATGTTTTCTTCGAGAGAAGCCGTAGTACATTTAAACCCTATCTAGCTCTCAAAAATTTAGTTTCTATATCGTGATCCCTTAGTACAGGCTGTTGTGCGGTAGATTGAAATAGGTTAAGGAAAGTTTAGAAAATGTATCATTGTCCATAGTCCCACTCACGCCAGTCACCAGGTCGGATGAGATCGGACCCAAAAATCACGCCAAAAATGTCTTCAATAATAATTGATTCATGTTATGATTGTTTATTCTTCGTAAAAGGTTGTATTTCTGCGATCTACAAATTTTTGATTTTAATGCTGAGGAACATAAAAACTCGACGGCCTCGAGTTCAAAGATTTTGCCATTGTTGGTTAAAAATGTTTACTTGTTTTCGACGAAATGATGGAGTAACTAACAATAGGTCTTGACAACTAAATGAACCTTGGTAGGATTGCTCAAATTGTTTGAAGTAAAAAGTTTTTTGCTAATGGTGATTTTTCAAGTGTCTATGTGGCTACACCTTTAGGAGTTGGTGTCTGGGGCGCTTGTGCTGATGCGAGGCATCGATATCGCAGTTAGAGGCTTGTCTGATGAGGGGGTTGGAGTGATTGGAGGCGGAGGTGAGAATCTTGGTGCCCCTTTCTTTGAGATATTGTGATGGAGGCGATTCAGGCTGGATAGGGCTGCGTAACGCCATGCTGCCGAGTCATAAGTTAGTGTGGGGCGGATAATGGCTTGTATGAGTAGAAGTTTATTTTTGTGAGAAGGAGAGCTGTGGCGGTTGAGAAGGGGGTATACTTGGCTGTAGAGTAGCCTGACTTTGTTGAGGGTGTTTTGGAAGTAAGGTCGCCGGCGAAGAGTTTTACCGTGCGTAATACCGAGGTATTTCACTGAGTCAGACCAGGCGATATCGCGGCCGTCCAGGGTGATCTCGTCGAAAATCGGTTGGCTTCTTCGAGTAAACTGAAAGGTTTGTGTTTTGTCGGTATTGAGACGAAGTTTCCAGTTTAAGCAGTAAGTAGAGAATTCGCTTGCTGCATTTTGCAGTTTTCTGGTAACTATATGAGGGCTCAGTGACCTTACGAAAAAAGCGGTATCATCTACATAGAGGGCTAGGGAGTTTTCGGAGGATTTTGGAATGTCATGAATGAAGATGTTGAGAAGATGTGGGGAGAGTACGGCGCCTTGAGGGACACCTGCCTCTAGGCTTCTGGGGGTTGATAGGGAGTGACCTATGGAACGCGCATCTTGCGTCGGGAGGGATAGGATTTTATTAGACGTATTTTAAAGACATATGGTGTCGAAGACTTTTTCAATGTCACACAGAATCATATCAGTTGAATCCCTGGGTTAGGTATGTTAGTCTAAGAGCTTGGAGCTCGGTATTGAGGTTTTCATGAAATCCGCATTGTTCGTTAGGAAGTAATGTTAGTTCAGTGGTTTTTCTTTGGGGTGGTTAAGAATGAGAATTTCCATAGTTTTTGCCATGCAGTTTAGGAGTAAGATAAGGCAATATTCTTGGGGGCAGATGTGATTTTTCCCGGGCTTTTGGATCATGATTATAGTGGCTTCTTTCCCCTTTCTCTAGAAGTATGTGAGGCGGAAAATGGCGTTGGCTATGATTGCCAGGGTTGCCATGCCCTTGCGTGTGAGGAATTTGAGGATTTTATTATATGAGATATTGTCAGGGCATGGGGCTTTTTGAATTTGCGCAATAGGATGATTTCTGCGACTTCGCGGGGTAAGGATTCTTCAGTTTCGGCGGAGCGTCTGATGAGTCTGGCTGTGCGCTCTACCAGTTCTTCGTGGTCAGAGTCAATGTCGTCGTTATCATTTAGGCTGCTGTGTCTTTCGTGTGTTAGCAAACGCCTCCGCCTTGTCTCATTGATTTAGTCATCAAAACCTATCTATATACGATGTGCAGGTAGGCGGAGTTATTAGATACTAAATCTGACGCAAGTGCTCGTGATGAGCATATTACACACATATAATATTTAAATGTTGGACGTAAATTTTAGTGTTGGGAATTGGGCTTATAAGGTATTTTGATATCACCGGGATACCGCTGATTGATATTTTAGAATAACTGATGTTTTAAAGTTGTTATTTCAATTAAAATGTAGTTTAGGGTTTCGAATGTTTTCGACTGTAACTGCTTCAGACAATATTGAATTACCGATAGCGACAGTTATATCATGACAACCGATTTTAATCGTTACAGTTTTATCGTCATTTTCCTAGGACAAAATAGAGTTATAATATTTAAAAAGGAATGAGGTTTGGTTTTAAGTTTTTACCAGGTCGTGGTGAATCAGACGAAAAGGCTTAATGGGTCTCTGTCATTTAAGATCACGATTTCTTGTCAGAAAATGTTCAGTTACTTTAATTCTTTTTTTACTATAAATAGTTAAAATTATATCAGGCCAAAGAGACTTAGTTTAAGTCTAACATATAAGAAAGTTTAATTTAATTTATTCTGGTTTATTGCAATTTTTATTAGTATAAAGATATTAAGTTGCGTTACGGTCCCATACACTAAGCGGCAGCAAAAATAATTAATGTAAAGAATACAATGCAGTCTTACAATATCTCTCTTACATTACTTTGACTCCACTGAAAGTATGGACTATTTCTTCAAAGATAACGAGTTTACGTAAAAAATGGTTACAAAAGATGTTCGCAGATTTGTGAATAAATACACTATTAAATTTCAAAATCTGCATTTACTTTTCATTATTAATTACGGCGTACAAAGCAGAATCCTTAGCTTCAAACGTCAGGTTTGTCACATGGATTCTAAAAAAGAACGATATGGGGTTAAATGCTTACTCAACTTAACCTCTATAAATTACGTGTTAGTTTGTTTGTTGCATTTAATTAGAGCACGTGTCATCAGCATTTTAAGTGTAACACTGAACAGTAAGCAAGGCGGCTACTAAAGGTGCGTACGTATAATGGATTTGAGTTACGTCACGTTAATTAAGCAATTACTTTTTCTTATTACTAATTTCACACAAATGTACAAACATAATAAATAGTTGAGCATCTTTCAAAAAAATTAAAGTTGGTTTAAATATGATTTAGAATTGATTTGGTACAAATATTGGGCTCGTCACAGACAGCTGGGTCATTAAATCTGGGACGCAGCTGATTAACGTATGATTAACCTGAGATCGGGTGCTGCAATTTTCTGGTATGGCACTCACACAAGCAAAAAAGCTAAGCGCTATCGAGATAGGCTAAACCAAAACCCAGAAAAAAGCGATTATTTCAGGAACAGATAGAACTAATAACTGCATCATATCAAGTCAAGTTCTTTACATTTGAAATATTTTTTGTTTTTCGTTACGAAATTACTAAGTAAGTTTTAGTAAAAATTCTAAACTATCTAAAATGCTAATAATATTTTATCCTGAAAACAGATTATATCAACCATCAAACTGTACCAACAGCTACCTTGTCGGGACGAACCTAAAGACCACTATTAAAGAAAATGCAAATTTATTACGTGAACTGACCTTCCTACAAAATGCAAAATACCTATTTTTGGAATGAAAATATTTAATAAAATTATTATGTTATGAAAATAATCGTATTTTTAATCTCTGTTTGGTGACTTTAAATGGGCTAGATCCTAGTATTAAAGCTAACGGATCCCCTAGTATGTTAGTCACCTGTTTTCGAACACTCTGACTGCGATCATCATAGAATGTCGTATGACCTGTATATTATATTGTGTATGTTGCAAGGTATGTTTTTAAACTTTCGTATAACGGTAAAATTGTACGCCTTTCTTTTAGAACTTAATATTTTTTCTCTTTATGCCAAATTTATCTTTATAGTTAAATGAATCAAACAGTTTTATAAGCTCATTTATTAAAAACACGTACATTTTTTATCCGCCAAACATTTTCATGTTACTTAAATACAAAAATCAATTGGTATTTTAACTTAAAACCTGTTTATCTTTCTTGGTTATTCGCCCACTGCCTTTACGTGTCTGTGACAAGTACTGTGGTTTTATCCTTTCCTTTGCCATTACCTGCCTGCGACATGTGACTACTTTTCTATCGGCAAACGCCAATCGACGTGCTGATATAATGATACTACATAACTGGGAAATCAGAAAAATACTTGTGGCCATTAGCTGTTTGAGATTTCATTAAATAAGATATAAAAGTGTATATCAAAAGATAAGAGCTGTTATTTTCATTACAAAAACGTCCAAACTACGCTACATTATACAAGGTACCTGGGATTACTCAACAAACAATCAACGTAATGGGAATAACCCTTTAGACTCCTTTTTACATTTATCGTAAATAAATGTTTTACTGATATCATTATATCAGCTGGCCCTATGACCAAACACACAAGTTAACTCTAGACGCTAATTCAAAAACTAACGTACGAGTTAAAAAACCAATGCTAATTTTTCACTTTGGTACAATAACATTTTTAACACACACTCTTTTTTTGACGTCATTTATACTGATAAAAATTCGAGTTAAGTGTCGATTTTAACTCCACGAGATCCTTGCCGCTCATATTTAGCATGGGGAAGTTGATACTTGATAACTTATTGGGGCTAATCAAGGACGAGTTCGACAATGGCGGCCACAGCTGCTGTTCTCATATTTCTTATTTTTTTTGCAATTTCTGCTTCGAATATTAGTAATCGAAGAGTTTTTGGTGAAAAATTTAATAGATGTATTAGCTTGTTTTTATACATAAATGGAAATATTCTTATAACGGTAAGTTAAAAACACACTTAGAAGTGGATTGCTGATGTAGATTCTTTGAAATAATTTTACTTTTAGACTATTTTACTGTGAAAATATTAAAATTACTGAATAAAGTTAATTTGATTTGATTTACAATTTTCTTATACTTACTTTTTAGATCATAACAAAACATAAGATGTGGGAATTTCGAGCCTATTTCATTGTATTTACCTAAATACGTATCAGCTACTTAATTGCACCTAAAAGTGAATAAAATTTAATAATTATAGCGCTTCCTGATATTTGTTTAAACTCTTGGATATTTTTCTACAATTTACAGGCTGAAGAATATAAATGATGTTACAGCTTAATACAGATTTGGCAAGAACGTAATGAGGGTAGGTTTTTAAACTAGATAGCTAACTACCAGACAATTATTAAAGCCTGAATCAACCAAGTATTGTTTCATATAAATTACACAACTTTGTAAAAGATAAATTTACGTACCTATTTAATTTCAATGAATTTTTACTATAAACAACCTTCAAATTACAAAATTTGTCTGCTTAGGCAATTCTACAATTATTATTGACAATGAACCTTTTAGAATTCCTTTATACAGACACAGACAGACACACCTAAGCCTAAAACTAAATTTATAGGGGTATCGTGTTCAATTTATAGATTTTTCGCCAGTGTTTAAGCAAAATAGACCACTAGGGGCAGAACTAAAAAATACAGGTACACTAAGTGAAAGTAAGGACTTTGTCCCTTGGTATTTAATGAACCCCATATTTACAACAGCATTTTAAAGTTATAAAGTCAGTTATGAGTGAAGATATTTTTGTTGTTTACTCACCAACTTGTGGAAATATCTCCCAATGTAAGGATAACAGCTGATTCAGGTATATATTCTGTCCTACTCAATTGCAGAATTTTCCTTTGTTTATTTTTGATAAAGATATAAGCGTCATATGTTTAAGTGAACCTGTTTTTGATATTATATCTAATTAGATCCAGTAGTAATAACAAAAAACATTCAGCCCTATACCGGATCATAACAAGAAAACATGCACCTTTAAAATTGAAATACTTTGTACCTGAAAACAAATAAACTCACAACTCGGGGTACGGTATGCTAAAGGAAAATTAATACTATTGCGTATGACTGGTGGAAAAGAAAATAGCATGAAAGTTAGGACGTTATAATGTTATAATATTTTTTTTGTAGGTAGTATAATGATGCAAAAACAAAGAAAGAACCAATAGAATATTGAATCTGGAGACCCGGATGCAATACGAAGACATAAAAGCATTCTTTAAGAACATGACTCTTTCTAAATCCTGTATGGAAGTATCCCTGTACTCTGTGTCTGTATCGACTTTTTTTGCTGTAGGGCTGCGATATAATGATGATGTTTTTATTTAAACTGTTGTAGTGTTTTTGTAAAGTTGGGTAAATCTCTTTGTTTTCTGACAGGACTTATAGTGGGTACACTAATAATTTATGTTAAATAACTAAAAGCCTACATCAGTTGAGCCTATTCTCCTAACTTTTTCCTGAGATAAGGTTATTATAAGGTGTTTGTAAGACATTTCGAGTTTTTTTATAACAAAGTATTGTGCATCATCTTAGTCGAACTTTCCTATTTTTTGTTTTTCAAAATAAAAAAGCTCATACTTAAAAAGAATAAATGTCATACAAATTTTTTTTTTTTGTCTACGTTTTATGTTGATAATTTCATGATTTGGTTTTCTCCTGATAAAAAATAATTTTATTGTTCGTGTTCATGCAACCAAACACACATGACTAAAAAGAGATTTTATTATTGGTCACAAGTTTATATGCCATATATCAACCGAATAAAAATATTAATAAATAATATTACCAAACTTTTAAAAAATAAAACAACGGTTTCTTCAGAAGATTACCTATCACGATTATGAAAACGATATGCAAAAAGTAACTTAGCAAGTAGTCCAGGTATAACTTTGTTTTATATTTACAAATTTAATGCAAAAGTTTCTAGGAATATAATGGTTTATCTCATTTTACAGCTGATGTGCACAGGGATGACGCCCGAGATTTAATTTAAAAAAAATTGAGATACGCAACTGTTTTATCTCATTCTGATAGGATTTTATGATTTAGTAGCCAAATCTGCACAAACGTCATCTCTTCAGTTTTTTCGGTCAAAATAGCTTTTTTCGATAAAAACAACAAGATTTTGAGACATTTCAAAGTGAAATATTTTTTATATTAATAGACGGCTGCGGTTTCTAAGACCCTCCAAATTTCATCGGCAAGAGCTTCTTTCAATCGTGAGATATAAATGAAATAGGAAATGCTGTATACCTACCATTAAAATTTTGCAAGATTTGATTGCTGCCGAAAACTTGAAAAATTTTTTTTAGGTATTTGTTCATCACGAAGATGTATTATTCAGAATCTACCCAGAATAATTGGTTAATATCGTGGTTGGATCATCCTAATAGAGGTATGTCTTAAATACGCTGCAACATAAAAGCCAATACGAGTTTAACAAATTTTGGACCGAATTTTGAGAAATGGGTAATATTGTCGAAATTGTTTTTCAGTTTTTACTCTTAACGCTATGAGTACTCAAAATTCAGGTTTATCAAAAACAACGAATTATTCGATACATAAATTAAGAATAAATGTAGAATTTCAATGTATAGAAGTTTTTAACTATAATTTTAATTAAATATAAGTTGCTTTCCACTATTTAAGACATCCATTATTGTGGGGACTCTATACAGTGTGTCCGGAAATAATTTTGACGAATTTTAAGGTATGATTCTACATAAAGAATATTAAAAACCCCATATTAATATGGGTCCGTAGATGCTTCGTTTCCAAGATACAGATTTGGTAACTAAGTATAAAGAACAAATACAAATTAATGAAATCGTCCAAAACGAATTGAAAGAAGTCAAAAAGCAACTTAATAAGTCCGAACAGGGTAAGCTAAAAAACAATTTGTTAGTACAGGGTGTACCGCGCAAAGAAAACGAAAATTTGCAAGATATTGTTAAGCAAATGGGGCAGTATTTGGGTGCACCAGTAAAGAAAGCCTTTACCGCATACCGTTTAGGAAAGAACGACAATAGCCCAATAAAAATAGAATTTGAAGATGGCAACGAAAAAGAACAATTGATTAAATCAAAAAAAAGACTTCACTTAGAAAGTAGCAACTTGGGTTACCCAAACAACACCAAAATATATCTTAACCATGAACTAACAAAAGAGAATATAAAGTTACATACAGCGGCAAGAGGGTTTAGGAAACAAAACAATTTTAAATTTCTTTGGGTTGCCAATGGAAATATTTTCCTACGGAAAAACGAAAATACTAGAGTGATACTAGTAGATAGTGAAGACGTACTGCAAAATCAATAGGTAATAGGGCCTCGTAAACAAAGCATTAAAGTTGTATATATGAATGTTCAGAGTGTTAGGAATAAAATCGAAAATTTGGAATGTTTTACAATAAGTAATGATTGTGATGTTCTGATACTAGTAGAAACATGGTTGAGTAAGGAGGAGTGCTGTTTGTATGGGATTGAGGATTTTGTAGCTATACACAAGTATAGGGAGGGTAGAGGCGGCGGGGTGTCAATCTATGTCAAATCGAATATCAAAGTAAGAGAAATAAATAGATCAACAAACGATCAAATTATAGACTGGTTATGTGTTAACATAGGTGAACAAAATCTGAAAGTAAGTGCAATATATAAACCGCCTTCTTATAGTAACGTATTATTTTTTAGCGATATTGAAAAAATTATGTTGAAATACCCAAAAAATCATGTAATTGTAGGAGATATTAATATTAACTTATTGCAAAATTGTAAACTAACCACAGACTATAAAAACCATCTAAGCCTTCATTCTTTTAAAATTTGTAATACTATCTCAGAGAATTATCCAACAAGGGAAACGATTAATAATATTAGCATAATTGATCACATTTTAAATGATATAAATTCTAACTTGGTGCATTCTTTAGATATTCAAAACAATCCGCTATCGGATCACAATCGCTTATCATTCAAGATTAGTCAAAATAATGTTAGGAAGTATATACCAAAGGTATCCTTTAATTTACAATTAATTAACTATAAACAGTTTGTAAACCAATTTAGTATTAAACTTAAGGATATAAAAATAACAACTTTTGAACAGCTTATAACTCTAATAATTGTAACAAAGAATAACTGTAAAACCTATAGGACCTTAAAAATTAAAAAAGGGAACGAATGGATTAATCAAAATATATTAGATAATATTAAATTGCGAGATCAAGCGTATAGTAAAAAAATTAAATGTCCACAAATTCAAAGGTTTGATATAGAGTTTAAGCACTACAAAAATCGGGGAAATAATCTAATAAAATCTGCAAAAAATTTATACTTCCGACAAAAATGGGAATCGGCGGGTACTGATACCAAAAAGCAGTGGAGGTTTATTAATAACTTCTTTGGTAAACAAACAGGGACAACGGATATTGAGTGTGTTGAAGTAAATGGTAAAATTATTTATGAAAATAAGGATATTGTGAATTGTTTAAACCAATATTTTGTGGAAATGGGTGAATTTATTGTAAAAGATGTAACGAGTGAAATAAGTAATCTAGGTATAACTAACACCTTTAGGGAGATCACTTGTGATAACTTAATATCTAGGTTAGAGTTAACAAATATAGAGGAAATAAATGAAATTATACTGGAACTGAAAAAAAATTCGGCACCTGGAAATGATGAGGTGTCTGTTATAGATTTAATTAACCTTAAAAATGTGATAGTCGAGCCAATTGCAACATTAGTAAATCAGGCATTTACAACTGGCATATTTCCACAGACGCTTAAAACGAGTAAAGTATGTCCCATTTTTAAAGCCGGTGATAAAAAGTCAATGAATAATTATAGACCGATTTCTGTGGTCAGTGTATTCTCTAAAATTCTTGAAAAGGTATTAAAAAAAAGAATGACACAATTTATGGTTGAGAACTCATTATGTGATAAGTTCCAGTATGGTTTCATACAAAGAAGTAGTACCTTGTCCGCAACCTTTGATTTTGTGAGTTTTGTGACGAAGGCTTTGGACCAAAAAAAAATTGTAGTTGTGGTATCAATTGATTTACGTAAAGCATTTGACACGGTTAGCATAGATATACTTTTGGGAAAATTATATAATGTCGTCTTTAGGGGAAAATTTTATGATATTCTGAAATCTTACCTAGGGGATCGTAGCCAGTACGTTAAAATGGGCAATATTTGTAGTAACACATTGCTAAATAATTATGGGGTACCACAAGGTTCGGTCCTTGGCCCGCTACTTTATTCGGTGTTTGTCCTTAACTTACAGACTGCTGATCTTAAAGCCCAATATTATACATTTGCGGATGACACATTATTAGTGTACACAGGTGAAACTGAAAAAGAATTGGAAAACCTAATTAATGAAGATCTTGATAGATATCTTGGATGGCTGTATTCTAATAAATTAAAAATAAATATCGACAAAACCAACTTTATTATTCTTAAACAAAAAAACAAAATAGTAAATGATTTTGATTTAAAAATTAACAATGTTAAATTGGAACAAGTAACATCTCTTAAATATTTGGGTCTAATTGTTGACGAGTATTTAAATTGGGAATTGCACATAAATAAAATAATAAATAAGGTAAATCCTATGATACCTATTATTTATAAGTGTAGAAACTACATTTCCTCTAAGACAAAAAAACAAATATATACTGCTTTTTTCCTAACCCACTTAAGATATCTGTTACCCATTTGGGGAACCTGTGGAAAGACTAATTTTAACAAAATGCAAATCGTGCAAAATAAATTTTTAAAAATTTTATTTAATTATGAGTACCTTACACCTACAAATACTTTATATCAGGAATTGAATGTACCTAAACTAGAGAGTTTATTGGAACTTGAACAATGCAAACTCGTTTATAAAATACTTAATAAACTATTAAAATCAAATACCAATTTTCAGACTGTTAGCGACATTCATAATCATAGAACAAGATCACATTCAAATCTGTATCTATCACAGAACAAAACTAACATATTTCTAAATAGTCCTGTTCAACTTGCATCCAGATGTTTTAATAGTCTAAGCCACGACATTAGATTTGCCAATCCTTACCCAGTTTTTGTGAGAAAATGTAAAGACCACCTGAATATTCATTGAACAAATTTATATAAATATATATAGGTATTAACTATTCTAACTAGTCAACAAAGCACTGTTAGGTTTAAGTTACTTAAGACTCGAGGCCAGAGCTATCTTAAAGCACTGATTTGAGTTTAAAAAAAAATGTAAATAATCGTTGTAAATTTAATAAATAAAGTTGTTTCAAAAAAAAAAAAGGTATGATTCTACATAAAGAATATTAAAAACCCCATATTAATATGGGTCCGTAGATGCTTCGTTTCCAAGATACATGATGTTTTTATATAGCAGCACATTTAAGATACACCTCTAGTATCAAATTTTTAACAAGAGTAATTTGGTATTTAAAGAGAACTAATCAACGACACGACGAGAAAATTCCAAAGCTTACTTTGTGAACGATTTTTTTAGCTTACGTTACCATGTGGGCATAGAACGTTCCAGTATTAATTAATTAAATCATATAAAGTTCAAGTTAACTGGATCCAGTTTATGTTATTATACAGACTATTCACGATGAGCACGCCATAAAACTTTTGGGAGAAGTACTGAAAATATCTTTTTCAAACTTTGTAGATTTAGGTTTGTCGATATGCTCTCTGCCCCTAAAATATTGACATGATTCTTTCACGTCCAGTAATACCGAAGTAGCTGTCAACTTGAGTTTTTGAAATACAACGTGGTATCTTTATGAAATTTTTGGATTTCCCATCAATTCTAAGTGTTGGAAAACTAGTTCCAACACTAGAATTATATTTTTGATTTATCACTTTTTCTTTTCACAAGCACGGGTAGGGCTTGGAATGCCACTGGTCAGCCTATCGAGGTTGCGTCGATGTTGTTGCCACGGTAACGAAACAATTGAAATGCGTTGTTATGACTACGGTTGTCAGATAAAAACTTGTCACTCTCTTGCGGTTGAGCTATCTCGCTGTACTTTTATTTGATCCCCAAAAAATGTGTTTTTGAGTAAGGTCTAATCTTTGATCTTTACATATTTTATTGCTAACCGTGACCTCGTACTCAGTGAAGCTCATACTTTCTTTGTATATAATATAACTCGTGTTTGTAAAACCAGTTGCCGACTGGAATTTGAGCAATTAAAGATAAGAAGTTCGCAGAGCCAGGTAGGATCTAAAATAATAAAGAACGAGCAGTTTCTCGCAGAGAGATTGAACGCCAATATATCGTGGTGGTTTAAACCTTTATAACTCAAAAACATTGTTTAATTTAGGCTAACTTGTTTGAGTTGCTAAGTTACAGAAACTCTCATTTTTTATTGTTTTCCATTGACATTAATAGTAACATCTGATTGATTAACAACGTTAGTATTTTTGTTAGGTGACGTGACAGATGGTTTATTTTTCTTTTGATTCATTATATCAAAGAGTATAACTTTTGATATTTAATTCTAAATTTTACCGTAAACCTGTTTGTCTCGGCCAATTTTATTAGTTTATAGTATTGAATTTAAATATTGTAACTTGCTGCTCAATGTTACTACTTAATGTAAATTTTCATTAAATACACGGAAGATACAGTAATATACTCAATTTGTTTATTTCATATTTAAAGGGTAGTTTTCATTTAGCTTGATTCACCCTTGACATTTATACAGTCTATTTCGGGCAATGTTGTACAGACACTAGCCACCCACCCTTCTTTAGTTATGTCAGAGACGCGTCAGTCTCTCCACACTAAGTAAATTTTAGATAACATATTTTTTGCCCAAGTTTACTAGTTATTGAGATTTGAACACTTTTTGTAATTATTATTATAATTTCGTATTATTATCATTAATAATAATAGATGAATCTAGATAGTACCTACAACTCTAAGTGTAAGATTTCAAATATTTTTTATGGCAGTAGCGTGGCTTTTATGACTGGCATTCCGACCACTGCATTAGAATATACTTCAAGTCAAATTTCAAGTCAGTAACTCATCACTAGCATATAGAAAGCTCTGGATTGTGTGACGGTAGTACCATAAATTTCAGTGGCGTAGGCATTTCAAAAAATAATAAATGATGAAATTTTCATATAATCTTTTATAAATTAAATTAATTTCATTAACCCTTTAAAACTGATTCTACAGGGTTATTTTTTTAAACTTGACATAGGCTAACTTTTTTGTTTGCAGAGATATACCTATAAATAATTCCTAAAGCAATGTTTTAGGAATTACTCCAACTAAGAAAAATATGTGGGAAAAATTAACGAGTTGTTGCCAGTTTGGGAGCTATTTAAAAAAAATATATTTTCTTACATGGCAACTTTGCATTTTTTTGGCAAATTTTGATACATCTTGAGATGACAGAACATAAAAATGCAAGTTTTTGATTAGGTGTTCGGCTAACGAGCTATTATTGTTTAATGTACACTTGCAGTAGCTTTCAAGTTTACCAAATTTTATCCTAAAAATTTTGGACTAAGATGAGGCTTGCCGAGATGCCAACATGGAATTCAGTGCATGCTTTTCTTAAGCTTACTCCCTCAACATACAAAAAAATTAATTAAATTTTCTTTTGAGGTGTAATACGATTTATTTTAGTCTAAGACTAAACAAAACTTATTGTTATCTCATGACAGCAGGGACAAACAATAACCTATTTTTCCAATGAACAATTTTTTACATTACTTGCATGAGGACCAAAATTGAATTTTACACAATAATACCTCATAAACCATCAGTCTAATAAAAAACTTGCATTCCTTATGTTTGGTCCAGAACTCAAGATGTATCAAAATATGTGATAAAAATGCTGTGTTTAAGAAAATAAGTTTTTTTTTTTAAATAGCGCCCAATCTGGCAACAACTCGTTTACTTTTTCCACATATTTTGCTTAGTTCTGTTGGACTAATTCCTAAATCTTGGCTTTAGGAACTATAGGTCAATATCTTCAAATACAAAAGGTAGCCTATGGCAAGTTAAAAAAAATAACCCTGTATAAGACCTTTTCCACTGGGATTTCTTAGTCCTTCCATAAATGCCTGTCTTAAACTTTTGATATTTAGATCTTACCATAGTTGTGTGTCCTTAATTGAGCGATGTTTTGTCGGTGTAATACAATTTTGACCGTTTTCCCGAACTGTACTTTTTCAAAATATTTTCGCCGCCATACAACAATTCCATTTTTTTTAATATGTTTACAACTAGTTAAAGGTTCGTTAATATATCCATAGTTTATTCAATTAAAATAAGCAGCTAACAACTATAAATAAAGTTTAATAACTATATATTCACACAAAACGATATTTATGTGAACGACCCATATACTACGAAAACTGAAAAACACTGACAAAATCTATGGTTAAATAAATAATAATAGGACAAAAATTAATGAGGCAGTGTGATAACCCCGCCGGCACGCTTATTTTCACCTCTTTCAAGTTGTGAACTCCGGCTATGTGTGTTGCCAGATTTATTTTCTCCGCGATCGGAATCCCAGAATTGGAATCGCTATTTTAAATGCATTTAGCTGATTGCGGCTTGTATGACAACGTTGCCTCTTAAGTTCGCTGGTTTTCAAGGGGCAATGAACCTCGTACAGATAAAAAAACATTTATTTGTACAATATTTTAATTCTGCCGCTTCCTAGATTTGGTGATTGGTATTATATAATTTCCTCTATTCTTTCATGACATTACACAAGATATTTCTTTCCGCGGTCCCATCTCACACTCTGGTAGGCTTCGTGTTGTCTAATTATTTTAAAAACCTAAAATTGTTAATAACAGTTCTTTATAAATTAATTTATAATCTAGCTACAGGGCCTTCGTGAATATCACTACTGAAATTTGCTATTTGATAAAACTACTTTTATGATTGGCTAAAAAGGTTTGTCGAATAGGAGAATTTAGGAATGACATTCGAGAATATATCCAAGCTCATTTTATCACATATTATTAATTGTTTAGCACATATCCCCTTGGCAAAAGGTAATGAGTCCTGTCTTTTATATTATAATACAAAGTTTGGCATCTACTTACTACCAATGTCAAATAATATACCATTTTGTAGTAGATGAAAGCTAAACATTTTATCAAGGGTGAATTACAACCAACTGATGAAGCCTTACTACATTTTTTATGAATTTCAAGTTTACACTTGCAAACGGTTAGATATACACATGATTAGTCAACTTTCTATTAAAATTAGAATAAACATCGACAAATTTCGCCCTTTATCATTTCATCATGAAACAATAATATTCAAAATAATCAGCAAATTTTAATCTATTTGTGAATGGCTGCAAAATACTATTATCAAATGCTGCCCACCTGCTTTCACAACTATTTTCTTCTAGTATATAGTAATATATTGTAAATAGTATAGTTTGTCTTTACCCGCTCGAAACGCTTTCTGTGCGGCCGATGCCTAAAGTTTTGGAGATTCAAAATGTGATTTTTAACGTGGCTCCTTAAAAATACGTTATTCGAAAACTTGGCCGCATAGCTGCATCTGTAAAGTAAATACGACATAAATCTACCTATATGAGTTATGCATACTTAATGGTTTTGTGCTAGTATACACGGGAAAGGGTACGCTGCAAAAGGCGCACTGGGTGGTAGAAATAGAAACATTGCTTGCTGGCTACCTAGACAAAGGTCATACAGTGTATTTATAACAGCGCTGGTTTGGCATTAAAGTTACTTTAGTGTTTGGGACTCTTCTTGAAAACAGGAGAGGAAATCCGAAGAAAAAGGTAAAAGTTAAAACAAGGAGAAGCACTTGAAAAGGAAAGGTTTGGATTTGGTAACAAATTAAAGTGATAAATCCTCATGCGTACAAGATTACAATAAAAATATCTCGGGTATAGATAGATCAGATCAGATCAGGGCATACTTAGCATTCCATTTCAGGAAAAACAGTGCGCTAGTACAGAAATTTTCATCTCATTGATCTATCTATTTGAAATAGAATAGACTATATATTTACAAAAAAGTTAAGGACCCAAACATGCGCCTTATAGAATTTATGGAGAACGCTATAATATCTCTTCTAGGAGAAGCAAATACAACCAGTGCTCCGTTGCTAAATTTACACATTTCCACCTATCGAAAAATATAAAAGTGCAATACTAAGATGAAGACAGTGTAACAATAGGAAGACTAAATATTTCTGTCCAGTTTGCGAGACAGTGCCAGGTCTTTATGTTCGTCCATGCTTTAAAGACCATCACACTGAAAACTAAAAGGAACAGTTTTTTTTTACTATTTTAGTTGAAGTAGTGGTATTTATTCCTAGTTTCAGATCAGTATGTTGTAGAATGTTCCTTTGTTTTTATTATCTGGAAGGTTTTGTGTTTATTTTTATTATAGTTTAAGTATACTAGACCGTCCAGTTAACTGAACCGATTGGATATTATAGCTAAGACCATTAAAATATCGCTACGTCCAGTAAACTGGACACCTACTAACACCGGTCAAATTGACGGATGTCGCCTATTAAATACCTACACTGCCTATTTGTAAAACCAATAAACTTAATATATCAATAATTGCTTATGGGTCTGGTCTAACGTTTATTAATTTTACCATGGCATTTAACCTATTAAATAGCTCTCGAAAGCAGTAGCTTCTAACAATCCATTTGAATATTCTTTCATTAGAAATGTACCATTGTCAATAATTAATTAATCCCGAGTTATTAATCTTTTGTTGGTGACCTTGGACACGACGGCATATTTTTGTCAAACTACCCGAACAAATGTATGAAAATTGACTTCCGGCAAATTTGGCTCAAAGTTTTAAAAATTAAGAATAAAATGAAGAATATAATGCTAATGAAAATTCCTCATGACACAAACGTGACCCTATGACCTATTAAAGATAAAGTGAGGTATTATTTATCAGGGTTTTTGCTTATGTTTAGACCGTTATATAGAGCGAAAACTATAAGGAAAAGAAGCAAACATAACAAGAAATTGTCCTCAGATTAATCAGAATCTGAGCAACAAATTATTAACTAATTAAACTGACTAAAAACTTTCTGATGCCAAAAGTATAAAGTTTGTGTATATGTTCTTGCTCAACGCGCTTTAACGATACATAGCATGCGTCATACGGACCGAATTTTTAAAAAGCTGTAGTCCTTTTAGTTTAATACGACTGGACTAAAATAAAAGCATTACAAGCTTAATAATGATGTCGGTGTTGGCAAATAAATGCAACAAGATTAAATAGGTAGGTCTAGAATATAATTTTACTTTATCCTGCAGTACTGTTTTACTACGAAAAATACATTCTAAAAACAAGAAGTCTGTCTCGCCTAAACAATTTTATGATAGAAATAAAATTAACGATTATTTGTTTAACTCAATGCAAAAATTAAAGCTAATAATGCTTAGATACTGTTTTATCCTTTTAGTCCTAATAGACATGCGCTGGTCTTATCAAATACATTTTTATGAACCGATTATAACGAAAAAAGGTTGTAAGGTAACTGAAGTATGAAAACAAAACGCTAAATGGTGTATCCTCGGAAACTTGAAAGCTTTGTTTCCGATATTGTTGTAAATATTTTACTCGCATTATAGACTATTTCTTGCCAAATAACTGTATTTCAAAATTGTGAATACCTCCTCTGTTTTGGTCAAATTTTTAATGGCGGTGAAATATCTTGTCAACATTATTTAGTCTAGTAGTGGTTCAGGTTGGATGGAAAGCGGATTTTGAGTTTTTAGGATATGTTAAATCAGCACATAGGCTAAATAATAAATGTAAAAGAAAGAGATATGAAAATGGTAAGGCTCGATTTGGTAGTTTGCTATAACAAAATGGCTGATTATTGTGCTAGTACAATAAAGTAAAATTGGCGTAGGTAGGCACCAGCTACGCCAAACATTAGGCTAATCTAAAACAATAGAATTACTGACTTGAACTATCAAACTGATATAAAAGATTAGTACCTATATAAAAAGAAATACGAAAATATAATTTTTTTTCACCCGACCGGTAAAAGTCGTGTAAAGTCTGTTCAAAGATATAAGAGAGTGACTAACTAATCCATTTTAGGAAAGACCCGGGTCAGCTGTAAAATTAAAATATGACCGAACAGGTCCGTATCTTGCTTAGAATTTAAGCATGGTTTGTAATAAAAATAAGTAAAACATTAAATAATATTTTATTTATGTTTAATGTGAAATTACAAGTTATTTTATTATTAAAAATTATATTTATGATTACAAAAATATACAAATTATTCGGTACTTATAATAATTATTCACTTAATATATCAATATCACTATCGCTACCACCATCTGTTCTAATTATTATTTGTGCTATATTGTTTATATGTATATAGGATTTTCCACTTTTTCAACATGTGTAACATAATTTGCCCAACTTTGAGAAGAGATGGTTAAAACTTTAGTTTCTATAAGCTCAAGTACACTGGAGTTAATAGTAGGGCAAATATTGTTACGACGAGTGGTAGATTTCAGTTGGTGCCAAACATGTTCGATGTGGTTAAATAAAACTGTATGCCCTAGATTTTTTGCATTATTATCACAGAAGTATTCCTTTTGTAGTTTTGAACTTTGTAAAACCTCAATTAATTGCATTTTGGTGTAATTTTCCCGAAAATAAATGTCATTATCATACATGTAGTTTTGGATTGTTGCTTTTGTGTTTTTTGAGGAGGGAGTCTTAGTCAACTGTCTACTATGGGTCCATTACAATTGCGCTAATCGAAGGTATATTTGGAATTAGCTTGTTTTTAAACCAATCTTTAAATAAATTAGCAATGGTGTCCTTATGGTAATCCAGAGAAGAATCTTTAATGTTTTTTGCAGACAGAGAAAGTTCATTTGGAATCCATCCGTCTTTAGATCCAGCATGCAAGATCGTAATTCGTTTACCTCTTTTTGATGGCGCGCTTGTTTTACACTTGCCGCTTGAGTCAACCCAACCCTTTTCCGGGGTATCATATGTGTCGAACCATGTTTCATTCAAGCAAATAATCGGCCTTTGCTGATCTCTGTAAATCCTAATTTTTGTTTGTAGATATTCGAATCACCATTGCCGAATTCTACTGGATTCCAATAAGATCAGATCAGGGCATACTTAATACTTAGCATTCCATTTCAGGAAAAACAGTGCGCTAGTACAGAAATTTTCATCTCATTGATCTATCTATTTGAAATAGAATAGACTATATATTTACAAAAAGTTAAGGACCCAAACATGCGCCTTATAGAATTTATGGAGAACGCTATAATATCTCTTCTAGGAGAAGCAAATACAACCAGTGCTCCGTTGCTAAATTTACACATTTCCACCTATCGAAAAATATAAAAGTGCAATACTAAGATGAAGACAGTGTAACAATAGGAAGACTAAATATTTCTGTCCAGTTTGCGAGACAGTGCCAGGTCTTTATGTTCGTCCATGCTTTAAAGACCATCACACTGAAAACTAAAAGGAACAGTTTTTTTTTACTATTTTAGTTGAAGTAGTGGTATTTTTTCCTAGTTTCAGATCAGTATGTTGTAGAATGTTCCTTTGTTTTTATTATCTGGAAGGTTTTGTGTTTATTTTTATTATAGTTTAAGTATACTAGACCGTCCAGTTAACTGAACCGATTGGATATTATAGCTAAGACCATTAAAATATCGCTACGTCCAGTAAACTGGACACCTACTAACACCGGTCAAATTGACGGATGTCGCCTATTAAATACCTACACTGCCTATTTGTAAAACCAATAAACTTAATATATCAATAATTGCTTATGGGTCTGGTCTAACGTTTATTAATTTTACCATGGCATTTAACCTATTAAATAGCTCTCGAAAGCAGTAGCTTCTAACAATCCATTTGAATATTCTTTCATTAGAAATGTACCATTGTCAATAATTAATTAATCCCGAGTTATTAATCTTCATTTGGAATCCATCCGTCTTTAGATCCAGCATGCAAGATCGTAATTCGTTTACCTCTTTTTGATGGCGCGCTTGTTTTACACTTGCCGCTTGAGTCAACCCAACCCTTTTCCGGGGTATCATATGTGTCGAACCATGTTTCATTCAAGCAAATAATCGGCCTTTGCTGATCTCTGTAAATCCTAATTTTTGTTTGTAGATATTCGAATCACCATTGCCGAATTCTACTGGATTCCAATAAAACTTGCCTTTTGTTAATTTCTTTAAATCTAAAACCCATGTGTTGGATACACTTCCATAATGCTGTTTTGCCACATTTAACGCCGGTTTAATCTTTTTCAAGCCTTTTAATTAAATTATCTAATGTAGGCACGCTTTGTTCCTCGTATAACTTGTAAATTTTACTCCGTATTATATCTTGATCACTTCCATCTACCTTCGAGAAAATGCCAGTATCGGTTCTTTTTTTCCTCGCTAAAATGGGATTATGCACAATCTTACATACAGTTGATGTTGGAATTTTTGTTAATGTGGCCGTTTCTTTTAGCGCTGTGTGTTTTCTGATTTTCGACGGGGTTATCTCATGAGATACATTGGGCTCGCACATATTTTCCATAACTCACACACGATTAAACAGACGCTGCCGCGCTGTATTACACACGTAGTAAGAATAATTACTAAGCCTAAAACTAGCTAGAGTGACTATATACATAGTCTGTAGAACATAGTTTGTTTTATGGTATTAACCCTCTCATTTTGAATCAGGTAAAAATCGGTTTAAAATAACGAAACTATTACTTTAATAATGAAATTACGTCTTCCGGATTTGTAGTTTACTTTAAGACATTTTTAGGTAAGGACCATAATTTACCTGCATTTATTCATTCGTTCATTGTTTGTTTATGGCCATCCTTGGATAATCCCATTCAAAGGCAAAGTGTAACTTTCTTATATCTCTGGACAGGCTTTCCCTACACATTTGTATACACTCCACTTTCAAACTAGTATATTCTAGCCGTCCCACCTACAAATATTCGGATGGTGTGGTCGTTGTTGTCGACGTGTCAAACCGACAATTTGGCAATTTTTTAATTTCTTTAAAAACTGTTTAAGGTGAAACGATTAAGCTTTCCCAACAATTCGACAACTGACAGTCTATGTGGTGCGATAAAATTCGATTATACAGTGTGTTTCGCAAAACCGTTACTCAACTTAAAAAAAAAAGGGGAATTCACACGTGCTACGTGGCGGCCGCACCACTCAGTATAATTAATTGAAACTTTCTAATGTTGTATAGAAGGTTGACTTACAGAACCCTATTGTCTTTTGGTGAGATCGAAATACGGCAAGTACTTTTTTTATCAATTAAAAATCAAAACAGGCCCTTTTTTGGAAATTATAGCTTCGAAACCAAAAATCGGATCAGAATGCTGTTTAGACCGTTAGATAGATCAGATGGATATATAATATATCCCTAAAAAATTTAGAAATTGTAGATTTTCGAGGAAAACTGAAAATTACAACTTTTTTAAACCGTTTTTCTCTTATTTTAGGTTAATAAGGATTTTGATCAAAATTTTGAATAGTTTATCGGAGAGCGCTTCTGAGAAGATATAAAAGTATATTTTGAGTTTTCAAGCTTCTCATATAGAGTGTGCAAAACATTAAAATTTCTCTTAATTTTTTTAAATTGAATTATTCTATGGAAATGTATTTCTTTTACTTTCATATTAGGTTTCTTCAATGCTCCCATCAACTTTAAACAATAATAACTAAAATAAATTGAAAGTTTCTTCCTAATATTACAGATATATCAGTTTTATGCCATGAAAACTGCCCAAAACTCTCGGATTATCAACATTATCATTTCGAAAAGACAACGATGAAAAACACGTAAATTGAAAAATATTATTTGAACATTAAATGTCAGATATGTCATAAAGTTTGAGCTTTAATTGAATTTTCGTGTTATAACATGGTGTCTTTCTTAAATAAATTTGATAAATGTGTTTTAAAAAATCTTTTCTTTCTGTGGGGATATTAATTTTTCTACAAATTAATTCAAGTCAAGAAATTTAACATTCAAACGTCATGGTAATAATATGTCTAGTGATCATATATATACCTAAAGAGTGATTACGTTTTTCTTTCAGTAATTGCGTCTTGCGTACTTTTAAAATATTACTTGTTTAGGATGCTGACGTAAATTTTTTCCCATAAGACACACAGAAATGTGTAGAAATGGACCAAGTTGATATTCGTTTTTGGTAAGTAACTATTTTTTTTTGAAGTTTATAATGACAAGGATTATGTAGATAAATTTATTGGTAGAGAAAGGCAAATGTTCTTGAAATACGAAAGTTCGCATAAACAGGATGTCCCAAAATGTCGTTATTTAATTTAATGTGACTCAAATATTATTTCTCAGTTGTCTTGATTTCTTTAAAAACAGATTGATAATAAATAAAATAAGATTTTCATCTCAAATAATTTGTAACGTTTTTGAGTGGCTTTAGTGTACCGGGTGTCCAAAATTATAGTGGAGTTTAGCAAAATTCATCATATAAATCGGAAAACAAGTAAAGAACTGTCTTTTTTTACATATTCTTAAATAAAAATGAAAGTTTATTGGTAAAGAAGGGCCAATTCCGTTAAAATACAAAAGTTTACATAAAACATAGTGTCCCAAAAAGGCGTTTTTTGTAGCTTAAGATTTGGTTGGTTGGTTTGAAAAGTTTGTTTCTCTAATATTTTTTTAGTCTTTTCGTCTTGATTTTATACAAGGTTGAAAAAAATACACGTAAAAATTAAAGATTGAGATAATTCTTCATAACAATGAAATCCTATAGCGATGTTACTTTAATATTTTGTAAGGGGTTTTAGGATTTTTAGTTTGTTTGGGCAAAGTGTGTTTTTTTTGTAAAAAATGTACCTATTTATATATAAATACCTCGAATTCATGTTATCCTGGTTATTTTTAAATAGATTGAGTAGGGCTGTATACTTTTTTTTTTAATTAAGAGAGAACTATTACATTTTTTGTAATAAGTGTATATTCTTCTATTTTTTGCAGAGCGCTGTTGCATTATTATAAAGTTATTAAAATCAGAAGTTATGTGATGAAGATTCTTTGTGGTGTAGATTTTTTACAGATTTCTTTAATCTTCTTGACTCCTTCCTTGAAATTGATTTCGCACAGGGTGTAAAAGAAACTAATGTAAAAATATAACACTATGTTTTGTTGTCTTATAGTATAGAGCGATATTAGGTAATACTTTTTAACATTTTTGCCAATTTATAGTGTACCGGGTGTCTCAAACTATATAGGAGTTTGGCAAAATTTATTATATATTAGGTTGAGCTAAATTACCATTAAAAATGAGAAAATATGAATAGCTGGTTTTTTGTCTACTTTATAATACATTAAATTAAAAAAAAAGAGTGTTCTTTTTTTTATTCAAGTGGTATCTCTGGAAGTCTTTAACACTTTCTGCCTTGATGAGGATTTAAAAAATTGTCGTCAATAAAGAAAAATGTGTTTCTAGATGAAATTAATAAAATATTTCCATCTAATATGGATGGAAAACAGAATAACGAAAATAAAAATTTACATCTAATTATAAAAAAAATATATAATTAATTAAGTATTAAGTATAATGCTCAAAATAATAAATAATAGTCGTCAATTATATATATATATATATATATCTACTATATATATTGAAACTGTGCGTGGTAGTAGGACTGGCACGATTAGGCAAAAAGCAGAATAGGTATTTAATTTTAATAAATAAAAATATTTTTATTTTTGAAATTTTAAAAAACCTTGATTATATAGTATTTTGGCACATTTTGGTTTAAAAATTTGAAAAATATCCACACGCAAGAGTAACGTAAAAAGTGCATGGCCGTAGGCCTCGCACAGTTACTTCAAATAAGTCATATTATGCTACGCATTAAAATGACAATCCTTACTGTACTTGAAATCTAATTGTCTCCAAATCATAGCCCGTAGGAGTGTGACCAAAACAAATTTACACTGATGTTAGTGATGTTTTATTTTATTTAGTAAATCAACAATGTTTTTTTTATTCGAATTTTTGAACCCGATTGCATCTACTAGTTAGTCTCGCATTCATAATAAGGTTTTATTTAGCCCATCCTTTTATTAGCCACGGCCGCAAGCTCGCTCAGCCATATAGCCTTAATGTGGCGGCTGACCTGTATCATTTACTTGTAATGTAGCAGTATGGCGATCTTGTTACATTAGAGTACAGCTACAAAGACGCTGCCAATGCCCGCTTTAAATAGTCGGTTCGAGTGTGCTCCAAATTTTCAGTTAAAATATCAGACGAGGCGGTTCTGTGTGCTTCATTAATTTTACTAAACTATTAATATTTACAAAGAAAGACAACGTTATTGCGTATCCAATCTGTATAAAAGTATAAAGGACGCTGCTGAATTGAAATTGATCAAAAACAATCAAAATTGACTTTTCGCTTAAAACCAAGTCATACACCCATGGCAACCACACCAGACGACGGCATCAATGTATGAGCTGTAATGTAACACTAAAAGGGACTTGCGCAAAAACTGACTATTTAGGGGCACACGCGATGCTTGTCTCGAGCGGCTCTGATTATCATATTGTTCGAGTTTTACTTGTTTCATGATAGTTTAATGATACGGATCAGTCGGCACCTCTATATTATGTACTTTTAACATTAGCTATTTTCTACGAGCATGTGGAAAGTAAGTACTCATAGGCGCGTTGAAAGTTGCCCATTTCCGAACTAGCGCTTTAAGTTTTTTCAACCCTGACGCCGTAAACCATGCATCAACAATCGCAAGTTTCTCAGTTTTCCTTACGCCCGGTGGTCGTTTAAAACATTATAGTCTAAATTTGAAGAAGTAGTCCATACTTGCAGTGGAGTGTAGGTAATAAATTAAAACAACACTTCTGTCTTCCTAAACAAATAATATATATTTTTGAAAATTTAACGATTGTCCCTACATGTTTCGACTATATATACAGTCATCTTCAGGGGAACTAAAAGGAATGTGTGAGAATACAAAGACAATAACAGGCACCATAAGAGACTTATCTATATCGAGTGTAAAATGGGATCCAATAGTTGTCTCAAATTAATGAGTACAACATTTAATATCATAGCAAGTGAAATTTGTGTAGTTGAAGACTAACTTGAGGTAACTCAGAGTTGTGGATATGTGAGTCAGCACATTTTAGTTATTTAAAAAATTTTTATGTTAATAAAAGTGAGAAAATTTAGTTATATTTAGTGAGCATGGTGTGAAAATAAATTCTAATGATTAACATATTTATATTATAACATGGTTTATGTGGAGAAACCAAAAAAGAAAAGAAAGAAAAAAATTTTTTAAAGTTATTTTATAAAATATGAAATTTCATGTTTTTAGTTTATTATTATAAATTAAATAAAGTAGAATGGGGGCTAAGCCCCTATGGGTTTAAATAGAACCACATTGTGATATTAAGAAAAATAATTTTTTAAGTTTTTTAAAAAATTTAAAAGAGAAACGAAATTTCGTGCGAGCCACTACCACGTTTAACTTAAAAAGAAAAGAATTTTTAAGGAAGTTGTGGTTAAAGTATAAAATTAATGACAGATTTGACATATGGCATAACAAATATCAGACTGTAGAAATCCTAAAAATTGAAGTGTTGGTGTAATCTAGAGCAACTCGATAGTAGGTTTACAAAGTCTACAAGATATAGTGTACCTGATGTTTGAAAGTTATTATAAATGTTAAACACACAAAGTACCTGAATATGAAAAAGAATGAGACATCTGTGACTAAATGTATGAATTAATAGTTTTCATAAATTAGTAGTTTACAACAATTTTATAAAATTATTCTTAAAAAAGGAAGTTATAAAAGTTCATGGGAGGGCAGATACTACTGCACCGAAGCATATATTTAGAGTTAAGGTTTACTGCACTTTACATTAGGTGGACATTTAAGAATTTAAACTAAAAATTATGATTAACATTATAAGGAAAACAGTATGACATAACCAAGATTGAATCTAACAAAACTAGAATGAACATTGGGCAGACTGACGTAGGTATGCTATAATTAATAATTAATTATCAAGGTTGAGTAGTATATAATAGGCTGGAAAGAGTAATGATATATTGATGAAGCAAACACGAATGCTGCAGTAATAATGGGAGGGTGGCGCTGTCCCGCCAAGAATACCAACGGCAAAACACCAGGATCCGCAAATCGATCCCATAGCAGCAGCCTCAAAACTGAACCCGTGAGACTAGTGACTAGCCGATGCACTGATACATGAGTCGCTGATTTAAAGGTCCAAAAACGATCCCCAATGCCCGCCGCGAGAAGGTGACAGGACAATGCCAGCTCCCAGAGACAAAAACAATCGTGATGCTATCTTAAATTTAGAGCATTGAAGAAATTTGTACTGCTATGAATAATTTGATCGTTGACGCAATTTATATTAGTGTTGTTAAAATTTTTATTAATTTCAACAATCTCGAGCAGGTCCAGCTTATTCCCTTTCGTACAAAAATGCAAGAGTTTAGTGTTTGTTTCAGGATTAAAAGTAGGTTTGTTAGCTGATACATGTCTTGAAAAATTTGATTTAATATTAGAAGGTGATAAATTAAGTCGTGAAGCTCGATCTCCTTGCAATGTTCATTTATGCGAATTTTAAATTTTCTACCAGTCTGCCCAATATACGCTGTAGAGCAGCCATCGGTCGAACACGTAACCTCATATACACCAGATCTATCCATGAGTGGGATGACATCTTTTGCATTGGAAACGAATGATCCTAAGGTGTGTTTAGTTTTAAAGCTTACGTTGAAGCCATAAGATTGAAGAATATTTTTGAGTTTATATGATAAGGGGCCCCAGAAAGTCTATTAAATTCACTCACGAACTTGAAGAAAATAGCTCTATTCCATTTTTGGATTTGAGACTCACTAGAATCAACAACGCCATTGAATTTAGTGTCTATCGCAAACCCACTAACACAGACTCCGATATCCCTTATATTTCTAATCACCCCCATACACAAAAATTCGCATCTTTTCAATCTCTTTTTTCACGTTTATTCTCAATACCCCTCAATCAAACCAATTTTAAAAATGAGCTAAACATTATCAAACAAATCGCAGCAAATAATGGATACCCCCAACAACACATCAATAAAATTTATTTTAAACATTTAAATAAACATCTAAACAAACAACTAATATCTAAAGAACCTAATAACAATAGATATTGTTCCTTAACTTTCTGGGGTCCCTTATCATATAAACTCAAAAATATTCTTCAATCTTATGGCTTCAACGTAAGCTTTAAAACTAAACACACCTTAGGATCATTCGTTTCCAATGCAAAAGATGTCATCCCACTCATGGATAGATCTGGTGTATATGAGGTTACTTGTTCGACCGATGGCTGCTCTACAGGGTATATTGGGCAGACTGGTAGAAAATTTAAAATTCGCATAAATGAACATTGCAAGGAGATCGAAAGAGCTTCACGACTTAATTCATCACCTTCTAATATTAAATCAAATTTTTCAAGACATGTATCAGCTAACAAACATACTTTTAATCCTAAAACAAACACTAAACTCTTGCATTTTTGTACGAAAGGGAATAAGCTGGACCTGCTCGAGATTGTTGAAATTAATAAAAATTTTAACAACACTAATAAAAATTGCGTCAACGATCAAATTATTCATAGCAGTACAAATTTCTTCAATGCTCTAAATTTAAGATAGCATCACGATTGTTTTTGTCTCTGGGAGCTGGCATTGTCCTGTCACCTTCTCGCGGTGGGCATTGGGGGTCGCTTTTGGACCTTTAAATCAACGACTCATGTATCAGTGCATCGGCTAGTCACTAGTCTCACGGGTTCAGTTTTGAGGCTGCTGCTATGGGGTCGATTTGCGGATCCTGGTGTTTTGCCGTTGGTATTCTTGGCGGGACAGCGCCACCCCTCCCATTATTACTGCAGCATTCCTGTTTGCTTCATCAATATATTATTACTCTTTCCAGCCTATTATATACTACTCAACCTTGATAATTAATTGTTAATTATAGCAAACCTACGTCAGTCTGCCCAATGTTCATTCTAGTTTTGTTAGATTTAATCTTGGTTATGTCATACTGTTTTCCTTATAATGTTAATCATAATTTTTAGTTTAAATTCTTAAATGTCCACCTAGTGTAAAGTGCAGTGAACCTTAACTCTAAATATATGCTTCGGTGCAGTAGTATCTGCCCTCCCATGAACTTTTATAACTTCCTTTTTTAAGAATAATTTTATAAAATTGTTGTAAACTACTGATTTATGAAAACTATTAATTCATAATTCAAGAAGTAGTCCATTTTCTGTGGCGAGATTATAAAAGAAAACAAGGTCTGTCAATAACACCAAAATAAAATATATTTGTCCTTTTAGGGTGAAATAAGGGTTAAAGAGTGTACATAATTTAATTTGACATTAGGTTGTACTAGTTTCGACTTTAGTCAAAGTCATCTTCAGCAACCAAGTAATTTAGAATTATGTTTTTTTAGGATGTACCCAAATAAACAAACTAAAACGAATTAAAAGGGGGAACGAAGTGGTTCAACAATACATGGTCATAACGTGTACCTTATGCAGCCAATGGACTCGACAGAAGATAATCACTAACATGATGCTACTTTTAGCAATGAAGGAAATTAGATGTGAAAATTGTAATAGAAGACAAAATTCTAAATGGAATCATTTATAGTTATGATATGATGTATAGATGTCTATAATGAAAATTCAATAAAATCGACATTTCATGAGTCAACTCCGAGAGGGAACATGATTTATATTTGGTGGGTCAGAATTTTAATAAGAACAGTAATAAAGTAAAAGCGGGGGGGGGGGGGGAGAGGGAAATTAAAATGTGTTAAAACAATTTACGTCATTGAGTAAGTTGAGGTCATTAAATCCTCCATATTCAAGGCTTATTATTTAAAATTATATAAATTTAATCAGGCCTACGTTGCAAATTTTCTTTTTTTTCTTTTGGTAGAAGACGCGCAAATTAGGAACATGACTTAAGAATTGATGCTGTTCAAAGCGAATGTTAAAATAAAAATGTTTATTTATTATATTTATAATAAATTGTTTTAACACATTTTAATTTCCCTCTCCCCCCCCCTTTTTTTTTACTTTATTACTATTCTTATTAAAATTCTGACCCACCAAATATAAAATCATCTCGGAGTTGACTCATGAAACGTTGATTTTATTAAATTTTCATTATAGACATCTATACATCATATCATAACTATAAATGATTCCATTTAGAATTTTGTCTTCTATTACAATTTTCACATCTAATTTCCTTCATTGCTAAAAGTAGCATCATGTTAGTGATTATCTTCTGTCGAGTCCATTGGCTGCATAAGGTACACGTTATGACCATGTATTGTTGAACCACTTCGTTCCCCCTTTTAATTTGTTTTAGTTTGTTTATTTGGGTACATCCTAAAAAAACATAATTCTTAATTACTTGGTTGCTAAAGATGACTTTGACTAAAGTCGAAACTAGTACAACCTAATGTCAAATTAAATTATGTACACTCTTTAACCCTTATTTCACCCTAAAAGGACAAATATATTTTATTTTGGTGGTATAGACAGACCTTGTTTTCTTTTATTAATTCATACATTTAGTCACAGATGTCTCATTCTTTTTCATATTCAGGTACTTTGTGTGTTTAACATTTATAATAACTTTCAAACATCAGGTACACTATATCTTGTAGACTTTGTGAACCTACTATCGAGTTGCTCTAGATTATACCAACACTTCAATTTTTAGGATTTCTACAGTCTGATATTTGTTATGCCATATGTCAAATCTGTCATTCATTTTATACTTTAACCACACCTTCCTTAAAAATTCTTTTTAAGTTAAACGTGGTAGTGGTTCGCACGAAATTTCGTTTCTCTTTTAATTTTTTTAAAAAACTTAAAAAATTATTTTTCTTGATATCACAATGTGGATCTATTTAAACCCATAGGGGCTTAGCCCCTATTCTACTTTATTTAATTTATAATAATAAACTAAAAACATGAAATTTCATATTTTAAAAAATAACTTAAAAAATTTTTTTCTTTCTTTTCTTTTTTGGTTTCTCCACATAAACCATGTTATAATATAAATATATTAATCATTAGAATTTATTTTCACACCATGCTCACTAAATATAACTAAATTTTCACACTTTTATTAACATAAAAAATTTTTAAATAACTAAAATGTGCTGACTCACATATCCACAACTCTGAGTTACCTCAAGTTAGTCTTCAACTACACAAATTTCACTTGCTATGATATTAAATGTTGTACTCATTAATTTGAGACAACTATTGGATCCCATTTTACACTCGATATAGGTAAGTCTCTTATGGTGCCTGTTATTGTCTTTGTATTCTCACACATTCCTTTTAGTTCCCCTGAAGATGACTGTATATATAGTCGAAACATGTAGGGACAATCGTTAAATTATTGTCTAAAACATGCCGAAAGTGTACTCCCCCACTTGTTAGGTAAATAGCTGTAATATATGAGAGAACAGGGGAAAAAATTAGAATTAGGGTAGAATAACTAATCTGATAAAACAATAAAAAATTTAGTCACTTTTAAATTAGAAGTTGGTGGAACATTAAAGGTTTGGCTAAAACTATTTTTTCGAGAAAATGATATATTGTAATGGTTACACATCTTAACTTAACCTGAACTGTACAACAAATATCCCTTTAAAAACAGGTGATAACAGACAAATTAATAAACACTGATATTTTATTACGAAACCAAGGCCGGTGTTCCATATTAGTAAACCTGCTATATACCGGGTAGTTACAAAACATTGAATACGCTAAGCAGAAACTGTATTCTTGAAACAGGGAAACGAATGTACCGCTCTCTTGCTAGGTTCCAGCCGTGCATAGTCTCATCAATCGACAATGGTTATACGCTTGAGGAAATTGTATACTGACTCGATAATTGAACTGAAACTGAAAAACTGAACGCCCTGAAATCTAATACTTGCGCGAGAACAATTTTTTTCTGTTCTCCAGTTTTTTTCCAGCTTGATACTACTTTGTGAACGTGTTTTTAGTTATATTCCATTGGACCTAAAGTATTTTTTATTGCATTCTGTTCACATAAGTTAAACTTTTTGGTTTTATACAGGGTGTTCGGTAAGTATATAGCATACTCTCGGGAGCGTATAGGCGAGGTAAAAATAAAAAGTTTTGTCCTAAAGTGCCCCTGAACGGAAATATACAGCCCCATTAGGGCACCCAGCGACTTTTCGGCTCTAACCTTTAAATCGACATGTATAATTGAGTGAGACTTTAATATTTCATGTAGGCTATAAAACCATACTACAGTAGATGTTTTTACATCGTTAGGAAAGTCAGGAACGGACTTGCCACCACACTCATTGGGCCATTTGACAGGAGTCATTTTACACAGTTGAAAGCTGATTTTTTAAATACTCTGGTCATTCCTCTTTAAAACAGGTGTATTGGTTTCGATTAAATTAGCCGTTTTCGATCAAAATATGTTTTTCTGTATTACACGTTTAAGCATCGATTTTAGGAATTTATTTAATAATCAAGTTTAGTCACATAAGTTATTTAACTAGAGTAACTAATCGAATGACAACATAGTTAGTAATTTGCATTAAAATAATAAAATTTGTCATTATTACATTTAATTAATGCAATTAGGAACAAGCACTCGGCAATGAAGTGGATGCTAGAAGAATTTATTTTAATAAATTTAGAAATCGAAATGTACCGCATAAATGAACCATTAAAAGGGTTAACATTTCGGAAATCACTTAAAAGCAAGAATCTTAAAAATTTGCTTCTTCTTGTTTCCTTCAGCAGATTCTCGCAATGGGCGCGCTGTACTTCTATACATTTGCTTAGACGACGGATATTTTCTCGTTGTTATTGAAACAACATTCTAGCATGGTCTCGAATTTCGTTGAAATGATGTGTTATCCTTTTTATCAGATCTCCCCTGGTTTGTACTGACGTCGAATATATAAGCCTTTTTAAATTTCCCCAGAAATCCAATGGAGTCACGTCGGGAACCTCGGTGGCCATTGAATAGGCCCACCTCGACCTATTCATCGATTACCAGATGTATTTGATAGGTGCTGACGAGCTAAATTGCTAAAATGGGACGGTGCACCTTCGTGCATATACCACATCTGATTTCAAATTTCTGAGGGCACATTTTCTAATGATACATTTAAGTTTTGTTGCAAGAATTGCTAATAATTGGCACCATTTAATCTTCATTCAATTGAGAACGGTCCAATGGGATGATTCCCAATAGTCGTAGCCAACATGTGGACCATAATACTTTTTTGGCCTTTTGACTATACTGTTGCATAGGGATTTTCTTCATGACAGATACGCAAATTATGGCAATTCATTATAATTTACTATATTATAATTGAAATGATAATTATAAATAGTTGCAAAAACAAATTTACCTAGTTGACTCTTACAGGGCAATCAGCGTGAGACATGGCATGTATTTTTTGGACGTGATAAGGGTGTAGCAGTTTTTCTCAAAGGGTCTCATTAACAACTCATATTGTCGAATGAACTTGGACCGACAGTTTTCTTACACTATTAGAGGGACTTTCAGCAACTCATCTAGGATGTTCCTCTCTAACTGAGGGTTCCTTGCTTTACTTGGAGGCCCTTCTCCGCCACAATGCGGTAAAAAACTTCCTAAAATAGATTAGAAAAAGTTAGCTACTTTTAGAATTTTTTTTAATTTCACTTGACTTTTACCTGTTTCTGTTAAGCTACGAACAATTCTTCAAAAGTTCCTCGATGCGGCAAACGTCGACTTAAAAATCTATCAGAATAAATTCTTCTCGCCTCGACATAATTGACGAGTGTTTGTCCATAAATTAGGTGCATGATAGCATATTCACTATAGGAATAATCCTCTATTAGTCATGAACATAGTATTCAAAAAAGCACTTTTCAGCTCTGTTAAACGACAAATGTCAAAATTTTGGCCAAGCTGGTGTGGTGGTAAGTCCGTTCCTGACTTCTCTGACTATGTAAAACATATACTGTAATATGGTTTTATGAGTCAAACATGAAATATAAAATTTCATTAAATTATACATGTCGGTTCAAAAGCCGAAATGATAAATCGCTGGGTAGCCCTTTGGGGCTCTGTGTCTCGGTTTAAGGGCACTTTAGGGATTTTTCTCTTATGACAAATTAGAGTCATTTTTACCTCCTCTGTATGCTCTCGAGAGTATGCTATATACTTACCGGGCACCCTGTATATTGATATCTTAGTTATTCTGTAACATTTTTTGTTGATGGTTTATATCCGAGCCAAATATTTTAATAAGATGCCCTCAGATAACTTTAAGGATGAATGGTTTTTGAGAGCACTATCCGCGCGCGATTCTTATAAAAAAGCATTTATACCAATCTCCCTTCTGAAAAATAGTTTAAAAATATTAATGCGGCGCATTAAATTTCAGTTAACTCAAGAAATGCCTTGGCCAGTCAAAAAAGAAGCAATAGTAGAGGGAGATATAATATTGGGCGGACTGATGATGGTCCATGAACGAGAAGACACCATAACTTGTGGTCCTGTAATGCCGCAGGGTGGAATCCAGGCGCTCGAAGCGATGCTTTTTACTTTGGATCGGCTGAACTCGTCCCCAGAGCCTCTACTTTCGAACATAACTCTTGGCGCTCACATCCTCGACGACTGCGATAAAGACACTTACGGACTTGAGATGGCCGTAGACTTCATTAAAGGTAAGTGATTAAGATTATTTTTAGAATTGCTAATGTCTCATTTGCGATGTCTTTTGGGTTAATGTGTAGAAACTCATACCCAAAATTTTGTTACTCATACGTGTTATGAGTTGAACATACCTTCAGCCATAGTAAATAAAACAAAAGTCTGCAATAATAGCTTATCTAAACATAGGGTCGTAAAAGGAAAGAAAAATCTTACGTTCTGTTATATTTTAAAGATTGATACCCCAAGCGTCACGATAGTCTGGTCAACTTTAGAAGGAGTATGTAATTCAATAAACTCAGCATACAGGGTGTTTCATTAATACTGCGAAAAAATTCAGGATGAACTTCTCTGCTTAAAAATATGAAAAAAGTCCTTATAAATTGATAGATTCAGCCGATACTAGGTGGAAATCCATAACTATAGATTTATGAAGTACAGTAAAACACACTTGAACTGTAAATTTCCACTATATTTAACTATGAAATAACATGTTTCGCTAACACTGTAGCTTCATCAGGAATCAGTGGAAATTTACAGTTCAAGTGTGTTTTACTGTACTTCATAAATCTATAGTTATGGATTTCCACCTAGTATCGGCTGAATCTATCAATTTGTTTAAAGAAGCTTCAGAAAGTTTCCTCGCCGTTTGGTACTTCAAGTTCCTCCTTAGATGTGCAATATGTTCACAAAATTTGTGGTTCTTTGATAAGTGTTCTAAAAATAATGTTTTCCCAAAATACATGGCCCTCAAGACGCACAACAAAAGTATAGCAGCAGTACAGGGATCCACAACAGGTTTAAGGAAGTGGTTAAGTGTAGAAAAGAAAATTCAGTTCCGTAAAAGAGGTACTTACAACATTTATCTAAAAGTAGTTCATACCGAATTATTACATAAATTGAATTATATCGAATTTCTTGTTTTGGATAGGGATACTAGAGAAAAGGTTAACTCAATTATACATAAAAAATATCTAACTCAACAAAAAAAGCTTAATTCTCTTATTTCAAAAGCTCGCAATTCTCAAAAAAACCCTCAACAACAAAAGCAATTTTCTACACATAAGTTTTTCAATAGATTTATTAACCTATCCTCTGTTAATTTCTCAGATACCGAAAATAAATTAATTGAAAAAGGCTTCAAATATAATATTCACGATAATATTTCTACCAAAAACTTAGAAATATTAGGTGTCGAAACAGAAATTGCACTTAAAGATATTCCTTCAAACATTCCACTTAAACACGAAGCCTCTACCATAATAAAGAAAGAATTTTTAAACCAAACCTTTCCAAGTCAAGAAATTCAAACAGCTATAGATATTAAAAATAAATCTAGTAATATAGTTTTTACTAAAGCAGACAAGGGAAACACAGTAGTAGCAATTAACAAAACTAGTTATATTCAAAAAACTATTGAATTTTTAAATCCTAGTAATTATCAAATTTTAAAACGCGATCCTACTGCTGTTTTCCAAAAATCTATAAAAACAGTGTTACTTAATTGTAAAAGTTTGTTTTCTGACATGGATTCTAGTAGATTAACAATCATGAACCCTCAACCTCCCAAAATGTATTCGCTAATTAAACTTCATAAAGAGGGATACCCTATTAGACCTGTAGTCTCATTTTTCACAGCACCGTCTTACAAACTTTCCAAAAAATTAATTGACATAATCAAAAGTAACACGCATTTTACAGCTAAATTCGCAATAAAAAATTCTTTGGAGTTAGTAAATAAAATCAAAAATATTCATTTACCTAATAATGCCAAGTTAATTTCGTTTGATGTGACAAATTTATTCCCAAGCATACCTATAGATGAAACAATCACTTTGGTTAATCAACTATTAGACTTAAAAAATATTAATGTTGTTAAAAAACAAGAAATCTTAGATTCACTATCTGTATGTCTCGAACAAAATTATTTTGAGTTTAATGATCAAATATACACTAGTAAAAATGGCCTAATAATGGGCAACCCTCTTAGCCCTTTATTGGCTGAAATATTCATGGATTTTTTAGAAGGAAAGATCAGCAAACACCCTCTTTTCAAACATTTTCTTTACTGGCACAGGTACGTTGACGACGTCTTGGCCTGTTTTCTTGGAACTGATAGACAATTAAATATATTTTTAGAGTATATTAATAGTTTACACAAAAATATAAAATTCACAATCGAACAAGAATTGGATAAATCTATTAATTTTCTTGATTTAAATATTAAAAGAGAAAATGATCAACACAGTTTCTCGGTCTTTCATAAACCTTCTCATACTGACACCGTCATACCTAACTCTTCTTGCCATCCTACTCAACACAAATTAGCTGCCTTTCACAGTATGATCCATAGATTAGTAACTCTCCCTCTTAACAAGATAAATTTTCAAAAAGAATTAAACTATATTAAACAAATAGCCGTAAACAATGGTTATAAAGCTAATTTAATTAATAACATCTTAAAAAAGAAGACGTATAAAAAGACCATTGACTTAGTATTTCCAAGAGTGAAAACGTCATCAGACAAATTTAAAACTGTTTCTTTCATTGGACAACCTAGCAAAATAATTGGTAACTTTCTCAATAAACTGGATATAAATGTATCTTACAAAACAAATAACTCTTTAGGCAGGTTCATTAAAAATAATAAAACTAAAAGCGACATTAATAAAAAATCTGGAGTCTATAAGTTGAAATGTATGGATTGTCCGAAAACTTACATTGGCCAAACAGGTAGATATTTTAAGAAAAGAGTACAAGAACATTATAATAGTTTTGCCAAAAATAAAAGTGATTCGAACTATGCTAATCATTTACTTGATAGCCAACATAATTTTGACCCTTCTTTCAAAATTCTACATACCGAAAATAAAGGTTTTAAACTTAATCTGTTAGAATCTATGGAAATAAACAAACTTAAAAATACGGACCTGTTATTAAATGATCAATTAGATTTAAATAGTTCACCTTTATTAAATTTATTCTGTTGACCACTATCTACACCTTTAGGGCTCTGTAATAAACACATTACCTACTTTATTATAATTACAACCACCACTTATTGGTTTTCCCCAAAATTATAACCCTTCCCTCTATTTCTAGTTTTATTGTTATTTGTAATTATCTGAACCTTATTGTACATCAATTATTTTTAACAATCATTATACCTGTGTCATCTGATGAAGCTACAGTGTTAGCGAAACATGTTATTTCATAGTTAAATATAGTGGAAATTTACAGTTCAAGTGTGTTTTACTGTACTTCATAAATCTATAGTCCTTATAAATCTATGTACGGACATGCTCCGTTTCGGAGATACAGGGTATTAAAGTTTTATTTTCATTTTTTTTTATAAATAACTTTGAAATAATGTTGAGATATGAACTGAAATTGGTATCTACGGGTTGCTTGAAATAAGATATTCGAATTTGATATTGTTATGGCTCCCACTTGTAGAGTGAGCCACCTAAATGTTTTTTAACTCCTTTGAGGATTCATCACTTTCTTATACGTACTGGTATTACATTTTAAAGCAAAAAAATATATGTTTCTATCATGAGGACGTGGAAGGCATACCTCGTATAAGTCTCTACGAGCGACCGTTTTCGAAAAAAAGAATAATAAAAAATTCATTTATTCATTTGCATATCGCTATGCCAATATCAGAGTTTGATAAAAATTACATTTATCTCCCAAACCAAGGCGAAATCAAAAAAATTATCAAAAGGTAATTCGCAGGTGCCATTAAACTACCTACATAACAGTATTATCAAAAGGGAAAGCAGCAGTGACGTACATATTTCTTGTTCCGCTTAAGAATTTGTAATACCCTGTATCTCCGAAACGATGCATTTCCTGACATTGGTTTTTATGAACATTTCTTAATTTTTTTAACCAGGGAAACTCAACCCAAATTTTTTCACAATATTAATAAAACACCCTGCACAAGATGAGTCAACCCCAGAATAAAGTTCAATACCTTATTTGTTTCGGATATTACCAAAAAAACTTTAAATACAAAAGTTTCAGAGAATGTTAAGATGCACAGTCTAAAATTATTTTTGAGTATGCAGGATAGTTCAAAAAAGCGTGGCGCATAAAATATATTTTTTTTTCTAAATAGAACACCCCATATTTAGTTTATTTTTAGATTCTGCATGAAATTCTATACCTTTTTTATTAATTATGTTAAACCTCTAAACCTAGTAGATGTTCTGATATTTTAATTTTTCTAGAAAAATATTAGTTTTTACGCTCATAAAAAATATGACACTTCGTTGAAATGTTTTACTGAAATGACAAAAAAAAACATGTAACGAAATTTGAGTTAGATGCTACAGGGCGTTTAAAATAAATTTAATAATTTTGACTAATTTAATGACAAATATCAACTTTTTTAAATGGCACACATTATACCGGGTGTTGCATCGTCGAGCGGGACATAGGAAATCCCATGTAATTCTAAATGGGGTCAATTATTGGCTTCCCTAATTATTTTAGAGAAAAATTCTATTTAGGTTTATTAAAGAGCACTAAAACCCACATTCAAAAGAATAACTTTAGATATTTTTGATGAGCCCGTTTACGGGTTGTCGCCGATTTCTTTTTAACTATTTCTCCTTATTATGGCCCCGTATTTGCGGGCACCAGTCAAGGTAAAAGATGACTGTCAAATAAAGTTGTCATTTTGAAATGTGTGCTATATTGTTATAAAAACTCGTACATCGAAAATATTAGCCCTGAATTACACTTCTGAAGAAAAAATATTGATGATTAAATGGTATTATCAAGGAAATAGTTATCAAAATGTGTCAGACATGTTTGCTGCTCTGTATCCGAATAGACCAATACCTGCAAAATCTACAGTCGAAAGGACTATCAAGAAATTTGAGACAAAAGGCACTGTAATAAATAACTGCAGATGTGAAGAAAGGCAGGAACAAAGAAGAGATGCAAGAAATGATAGGGACTTGCAAGTTTTATTGTGCGTGGAAGAAAATGGTGGGAAGATCAGCACAAGGAAACTTGAGGATGACATAGGATTAGATTACACCACAGCGTTACGAGCTTTGAAACGACATAAATATTATTCATACAAATTTAAAAAACATTTATTTATTTATTTATTTATTTGAACTACAATTTACAGGTTGATACTTAAATATCATTAACCCACTTACAAATGTAGTGATTAAATTTGTGTCGCCCAAGAGCGACTTAATATCTAAAATCTCATTATAAAAAATCTTAAAATTAGCAAAATATTTTACTAATACTCAACTATATTCAAGATATTCAACATTCTTTTTTTAAGATTGTTTATAAATGGTCCTTTTTTCCCACTAAAAATATCACAGTATTTTTGATTGTTATTATAATTCACAACCATATAACTAACAGGAGATTTTTTTTGATAATTGGTTCTGACAAGTTTACTAGAAAAAGTTCTATAACCACGTGACCTGGTTCTGTTGGGTATCCTTAAACTAACAATTTGTATCGTTGTGTTGTCTATAGCTAAGTTATTAAATATATTGTACAAGTAAATAATACTGCTGAAGATTCTCTTATTATGGAGGGTCATTAGGTTATAGCGTTTTAAATTAACAGGATAATTGTTATCATGATTTTTTTTCAGTATAAAATCGGATAAACGGATAAACTTTTTTTGTACTTTTTCAATCATTTGAATGTATTTGACATAGAAAGGACACCAAACAACACTAGCATATTCAAGTTTTGATCTAACTAGACTATTAAAAAGAACTTTAAGAGTTTTCTCAGATTTAAAAGATTTTGAGTTACGCAAAATAAAACCGAGATTTTTATAAGATTGTTTTACAATTGATTCTATGTGAGCATTGAAGGATAATTTGTCATCAAATAAAACTCCTAAGTCTTTCTTTTGTGAAACTGTTTCTATAACATTACCGTTTATTAAGTAGGAAAAGTTTATCAGTTTTTTAGAATAGGAAAACCTCATGTGGTTACATTTGTCAATATTAAAAGGCAGATTATTTATTTTGGACCAAATATACAATGCGTCTAGATCTCTTTGTAAATTCTTGCAGTCGTTGATACTAATGATTTTTAAAAATAATTTTACGTCGTCTGCAAAAAGAAGAATTTGAGAATGTTTGATAATATTAACCGCATCATCAATAAATAACAAAAATAATAAAGGTCCTAAATTGGATCCTTGTGGAATTCCAGACGACGCAGTGAAATTGGACGAATTGCAACCCTTGATTGATACATAATTTAATCTGTCTGTTAGATAAGATTTTATAAATAGAGACCAGTTTAATGAGAGGGAAAATTTTTTAAATTTAGATATAATTAGATTATGGTTTACTTTATCGAATGCCTTTGCGAAGTCAATGTACACAGTTTCACTGACGAATGCACATTTACCTTAAACAATGAACCCAATATTCAAAATTATCGATATTGGAGCAAAGAAAACCAACACAGGTTTGTGGAAACAAGGACGCAATATCCACAAAAAGTTAATGTATGGGCTGAGATTTTCGGAGAAAATATTATCGGGCCATTATTTCTTACACGAAATTTAAATGCAGAATATTTTTTGGAACTACTTGAAGATCATATTTTACCTACTTTACATGATGCCGCCAGGGAAAATCAGGAAGTTTGGGACCAAATGGATGGCTGCCCGGCACATAGTACCCTGGCTGTCCGGGAATATTTAAACCTCGATTTAAACCGTGCTTTTAATGGAAATGTTATTGGCTTAAATCATACAGTAAATTGGCCAGCCAGGTCTCCTGATTTATCGCCAAATGATTTCTTTCTCTGGGGCCATTTAAAAAACAGGATATACAAAGATAAAAAATACCCAAATCTAGACGAGTTAAAAAATGCTATTTCTGCCGAATGCAATAGAATTTCAGTTTACCAACTAGCGAATGTAAGAAGAGAATTTTATGATCGCCTCGGTTATTGTCTAGCAGTCAATGGAGGAATATTTGAACATCTTCTTAAATCCTAAAGTTCTAACAATTTAATAGTACCTACCCATTAATTAGTAAAATATTGAAACATGTAAAATGTCATAATTAACCTTGTAATTGGATACTTTATTTTAGTTTTATTCAGATTAATTTGTACTCATAAATACACCTTTAATATTTTCGATGTACGAGTTTTTATAACAATAAAGCACACATTTCAAAATGACAACTTTATTTGACTGTCATCTTTTACCTTGACTGGTGCCCGCAAATACGGGGCCATAAAAAGGAGAAATAGTTAAAAAGAAATCGGCGATAACCCGTAAACGGGCTCATCAAAAATATCTAAAGTTATTCTTTTGAATGTGGGTTTTAGTGCTCTTTAATAAACCTGAATAATTGACCCCATTTAAAATTACATGGGATTTCCTATGTCCCGCTCGACGATGCAACACCCGGTATATTATTATTTTTTTCTGATAGGTTTTATAAATCTCTTCAACTTTCATTAAGTATGTCATATACCTACTTTTAATAGTTTGGTTTCTCCCATTTTTACTCTTGTTTTTATTACACTAACGGGACTAACGCTATAAAATAAATAACAATAATTTCTCTCCTAACTAACTTACTTGATTTTTTATTATTATGACGTAATAAATGTACAAAAGTATGCCTATCTACTTAGACACACATGTTTAGTATTTTCACTTCACTATGTTCCCTGCGCGTTCCTTAGCATGAATGGTGGTATTGTCCTGCAGGCATCCCGTATCCTATTTTCCATATCTTCTGGTGTTGTAGGGTGATTTATATAAACGGGATCTTTAATGTAGCTCCACAAAAAGAAACCCAACGGTGTTAGGTCTCATGATCGAGGGGGCCACCCAATGAATCCATCCCTACCGATCCATTTTTGTTGGTAATGATTGTTTAAAAATTCCCGAACTTCCCGATGGTAATGAGCAGGACCTTTGTATTGCTGAATCCACACTTATTCCCTTTTAATGTCATCAACATCTTCAAGGAGCTGTGTTAATTCAGTTTGCAAGTTTAAATATCTATGCCCGTTAAGTGGTTCGCGGAAAATATATAGACCAATAACTCGAAGATTTTTGATTCCACACCATACATTAGGCGACCAATGGTTTTTTTTTTAAATTTCCCGCACGCAGAATGGATTAACTGTCGAATAATAGTGCATATTATGGCGGTTAACTCTTCCATTACTGCGAAAGGCAGCGTCATCGAAAACATTAATTTGGAGAAAGAATTCGGATCGGCCTCTATAGCTTCATTTATGATGATACAAAAGTTTACTCGTTTTTCAAAATCACGGTTTAGAAGTTCTTGGTGGAGTTCAAAATGAAGGGATGATATTTGAATTTTCTCGTGGTGCGATTAGCGGTAGATTGGGTTGTGTCACATAAGTTAGCTAAGTGATTCCCACTGACCTGGGTATTATCTTCAACATGAAGTAAAATCTCAAGTTCTTTTTCCTCATTGGTAGAATTCCGGTTTCTCACTTTTTGTTTTTTATATTCTACGCTACCTTTATTATCAAACCGTTCGATTAAGCATTGAAAATATTGTCTAGTTGATATGCGTCTATTAGGGTACTTCGCACCGTAAATCCTTACTGCCAAAAACTATTTTTTTTTTCGCCTCGCCCAGTATATTAGTCATTCATTTTTAGAAAAATTCATAACTATTTTATTTTTATAGGTACGTCATTTACGACAATAAACTAAACTATTTTTACTTGCTTAATTGACCTTCCAAAATTTAACAATGCCTAAATTTTTGTTTTGTCATGAGCAACTTATTTTATAGCGTTAAGGTTTATTCATAGTGGGAGCGTCGAGCGTCGCGTCGCGTCTCTGAAATAAAACCATCTTATTGATTTAAATACAAACGCTTATAGTAAGAGCGTTCACTCCGCGTCGCGTTCAAGCGTTCAGAGAGCGCCCGCGTCGTTAACAATCCGGAATGTTTTTTGGAGCGTCGATTACATTGTATTCAGTCCTCAAAATGACTTCGATCGAAACAAACGGGTTTTACTGAAATTCTCATTGCAGAAATACATGCAAGACCTGCCCTATGGAACACGAAATTATCGAGTTACAAAAATAAAAATCTCAGAGACCGACTCTACAATGAAGTGGGAGAGATTTTAAAAAGTAAGTATTTTTTATTTTATTTTGTGTTCTGGTCTATGGGGGAAAGACGGGCAAGACGGGGTAGACGGGCAAAATGGTTTTTCGCATCTAAACTAAACCACTATTGATATCTATTCGTTATTGGATTAATTACATTCCTAACATGGCCAATGCTTATTTTAATCAAGTTTAAAGCCACTAGTACAACCATATCTGCCGAAGTTAAGGCAGTGTCTCATTTTGTTGCGTAAAATAAAAAATAACCTTGACCGGCCATTTTAAGCAAGGTACGTTTCCTCATATACATGCAATAGTGCGTCAGGCTTCCATAGCTCCTAAACGAATTAAGTTAGGAATTTTATTTAAATGCTAACTTATACTGTATCATATGGGGTACTTCAGGAAAATATTTGCCCATATAGAGGGTGGCCCAAAAAAGGGTGATCACATGAAGTTGTGATTTTTTAAATAAGATACCTCGTATTTTTTTACACATTTAGGTTTCTACTACTGCCCTTTATAATTGTCTAAAATATTGTTTGATTTGCTGTGGTAGTTTAAGAGCAATAAATTAAAAACTAAAAAAAAACAGTCTTGCAATCCTGGAAAAAAAAATCAAAAACACAATTTAAAACTAGATTCTTAACGACGGCATTGAGTAAGATTGATTGCTAGAGGTCTAGAGATACTATGAATCCAATAGTGTTTATCTATTTTATACAGGGTGTCCATAAAAAGGTTTAAAAAACGACACATTTTAAACTAATTTTTCTCAATTTTTTCAAATGAAACACCCTGTATATTATTTTTGTTTTTGATATAGAATACATAAACAATTTTTTTTTGTAATGTAAGCATATAAGATATTTTCAGTGGTTTCCGAAATAATTGTAAATCTTATAAATTATGTTGATTAATAGTTTTCTTTATTTAAAATTAAGCATAGACAACTACACTTATAACTATAGACCACAGTAAATGTTCGAAATGTCATCCATTTTGATCTGTGCACAGGCCAACATGTTTTTAAAAATATTTGTTTACTTCTCATATTTCAATTGAAATACTGGCAAAGCGGTTCATTAATAGGGTGATCTCTAAAAACCATTGTGGGCTTTGAAATAAAATAAGGAATTATTTATTTATTATAGTACTTAGTTAGGCCAAAAGAGAATCAGCAGAGCAACATAAGAGAAGATCTGTAAAATGGATTTTAAAGAAGCTATTTTTCAGTTAAAACCATTAACACCCCATTTTGCCCTCCCGTGCGGGCAAAACGGGTTAGTTTACATTTTTGGACATTTTTTGATTTTTTAATTAAGCGTTTAACTATTTCAGCAAAATATTTTATTTTTGTGTTTTTTTGAAGTTTATACTTTACAAAAAATTATACATTGTTTCTACAAAATTCATTGCTTAGTTTTTTTTTTTAATTTAAAATTTGGGTACCCCATTTTGCCCGTCTTTCCCCTACTTACATCAGTGGCGTATCGTGACCAAGAAAAGTGAGGGGCCCATATATTATTTAATATTTTATTAGTCAGTTTTAAATTAAAATTTTTTTAATGTTGTATGAAAACTTTTATTAAATAATATTGTTATTAACAAAATAGTCCCTAAACGAGATTTGAATTTGAGTAGCTAAGTTGGTTGCTCTATTATTTCTAACATTTAAATCAAGTTATACGTTGTTTTGTATGTTTAGTTGTTCCATGACTTTGACATAATCTTGATCATCATTTCCATCCAAGTCTCTTATTAAATTATGGAGTATGCAAGCAAATTTTATCACGTCTATTGCTGTTTCCCGTTTCAGTAAAATACTGGTATTAAAAATTCGGTACTTTTGATAAAAAATTCCAAATGCATCTTCAATGCATTTTCGAGCACGTGATAGACGCTCGTTATAAATTTGCTTTTCATTATCTAAAACTCCATTTTTTGGCCTAGGATAGGGTCTCATTATAGTTATTTATGTATCTAGGGAATTATAATGGTCTTAATTACCGAGGGCAAAGTTTACGTCCCGAGGGCCTTTGGCTCGAGGTAATTGAGACCCTTATAATTCCAGTGATACATAGATAATTTTATTTCTGACCGATTTTAGTAACATTTTGTTCATTTTTAAAGTGGAATAAATGTTTCAATAGATGACAATCAAATTGACATTAGATGTCAATCGTTTGATTTTATGTCAAATTTTTCTTAATATCCCAAGGGAGTTATGACCCTTATAATTCCCGCGTAACTAAGACGTTATAAGCTAATAATATACCGGTCAGAAATAAAATATGTTTTTAAAGGATATGCTTCGTCGCCTATCAAGACAGTTGGTAAAACTATATTGGAATTGGGAATTGCTTTTTTTGGAGGTCTATTGAATCGGTTAGTCTCCAACAAATTATAGAGTGTTAAAGACTGAAATACGCCACCATCGCTTCAGAGCCCCGCGAGCCTACTTCTTCTTCTTTCTTCTTTCAGCCATCATCCATCCAGTGCTGGATATAGGCCTCTTCTAGTTGCTTCTATGCTTTTTTATTTATGGCTGTTCTCATCCACTGTTTTCCCGCTATGGTTACGATATCATCTATCCATCTCTTTCTGGGTCTTCCTGCGCTTCTTTTCGTTTCTCGGGGTCTCCAAAATGTTACCCTGTATGACCATTTCTTGTATTTTGCCTTGCTATGTGTGCCACCCACTGCCATCTGAGCCTCGCTATTCTGTCCATGATGTCGGTTACTCTGGTTCTCCAACGTATTTCAGTGTTGGGGATTTTGTCAATCAATCCTACGCCCAGCATAATCCTTTCCATGGCTCGTTGAGTTACCCTCAGTTGTTCTGCTACCTTTTTTGTCATTGCCATGGTTTCCAGTCCATAAGTTGCTACTGGTAATATGCAGCTGTCATACGTTTTGCGTTTCAAATATATTGGAACGTTTTTATCCTTAAAGATGAAGCTAAGTTTGCCAAATGCCGCCCATGTTTGCTGTATCCTTCTCTTAATTTCGAAGGTTTGATTTTCCTTTTCGTTCTTAATTATATGTCCCAAATATATATATTTTTCTACTTTTTCTATGATGATGTTCTCTATAGCAGTATCTTCTTAGCTGTTGCTAATTATTTTAGTTTTGTCAAGATTCATTTTCAACCCTATTTCTTTTGATTTTTCATTTAGGTCTTGCAGCATTGATTTTAGTTCTTGGATGTCTGTGCTTATCAATACTATATCAACCGCAAATCTTAAGTGGCTAAGGTACGATCCATCGATTTTTAGACCCTTTCCGTCCCAGTCTAATTTTTTGAAGACACTTTCTAAGGACAAAGTGAATAACTTGGGCGAGATTGTATCGCCCTGTCTCACTCCCTTGCCAAGCTTTATCTTTTCGGTTATTTGGTCTTCGTCAATCTTTATGTGGAAAGTAGCTTCGTCGTAAATGTCCTTGATGAGGGCTGAATATCTGGAATCAATTCTGGCGTCTTCCAGAGCGGTTAGGAAAGCCCATGTCTCGACACTGTCAAAGGCTTTATGGTAATCGACGAAGGCTAGGTGTAAAGGTATATTGCATTCAATTGTTTTTTCCACAACTGTCCGGAGTGTTTGTAGATGCTCGATAGTACTAAATCCCTTACGAAAGCCTGCCTGTTTTACTGGCTGGTACGCATCTAGCTTCGCTCCCAATCGATTTGTTATTATTCGAGTTAGTAACTTGTAAATGTGGGACAGCAAGCTTATGGGTTTATAATTTTCAATATCTGCGATGTCCCCTTTTTTATGGAGTAGAATGACTTCCGCGTTTTTCCAAAGTTTGGGTATTTTTCCTTTCAATAGGCATTTATTTAGCAATAGCCTTATCGTCTCCTCCAATTTGCTTCCTCCCATTTTTAGCATTTCCGCAGTAATTCTGTCTTCTCAGGGGGCTTTCCTGTTTTTCATTTGCTTAAGGGCGACTTTGATTTCAGATGGTATTATTTCGGGAAGATCTTCTGATCCTATATTTATGATGTGTTTGGAGTAATTTCTGGGGTTTGGAATGGTGGACTGGTAGAGTTTTCCATAAAATTCTTCAATTTCCTTCGCAATTTCCTCCTTGTGCGACAGTAATACTCCTCGTTCGTTCTTTATTTGAGCTCTGAGTTCTGAATTTGAGCCTACTTCAATGGTAATAAATTCCTTTTTCGCATCTGCCACCCCCTGATACCTATGGAATAATATTATAGGTAATTAAAATATGTGGTTCCAGTTTTGGGTGGACATTTTATTTGACAATGTTTTCCATCTATTGACCCAAAACAATTTGGAAAGTTCCATAGAGTATTGTAATCTTGGATTATCCCTTCTAGTTGCTGTTCGTTGGGAACATGCATATGATCTTCTTGTAGGTTATTTCAAATAATTGGACAAGTTTCTTTAATTATTTGAGAGGCTGTCGAGTATCCAATCCTAAATTCATGTGCTAAATGCTTATACGTCGTCCCCGTTGTTAAAAACCTCAAAATGTGTATGATTGATTAAAATAACCATTTTTTCATATTTTTAATAACAAATAATCATCTATTGTAGGCAAAAATATTTATGTACTGAATGTACTGAATTTTGAACTAGGTATTGGCTAAGAAAGTGTTTATTTTCAGAGGAAACAGTAGCAGCACGCTGGAAAAACAGAAAAGACAAATTCCGTCGTGAGTTAAAGAAATTTCCACAGCCACGTTCAGGGGACCCAGGAGGCAGTTATAAATCAACATGGCCATATTTTGCAATGATGACATTTTTAAAGGATCTAATAAAGAAGAAAATTATGATATCGATACTGAAAAGGATGAAGATCTTCATGGAACGAATACACAAGATGAAGAAATATTATTAGAATCTCCGACATCTGTAAGTGTGGTTTCTGTAGCATCGCTGCAAGAAGAAAGAAAGCTATCATCTGCCTCTACATCTTCCACAATATCTCGTAATATGAGTAGTAGAAAAATGTTATGCGATATTAGAGACGAGAAATTTTTGGAATTAGGAAACAAAAAATTGCGTCCCTTATCAGAAACTTTGATGAAAGAGGTGGAAAAACCTGAAAACGAAGATTTTTTAAATGTTTGATACTTTACATGGAATTAAATAAAAAGTCCTATCCACAAACTACAAGTCCGAAATGACATACAGCAAGTAATTTTGAGCAAATTAGCATCTATAGTATAGAAAACTCAACAGGGGAGACACATACGTTATTGTCTCCAGCAGCTGCTCCATTGTCGAATAACACTAATTATATGAAAAATCAATATTAATATCATCAATACTAAAAGTTTTTTTTTCATTCTTTTTATTTGTTTAATGTTTATTTTTCGGTTCTTTGTTAAATAAGTTTATTTTCTTACCTTATAGTTATAACGAGTCGTTCCGTTGACGAAATATATCTATTTTTCACAAAATTTGATCATTTTTTTTCAAGTGGTTACCAACTTTTTCCAACAAATAATGAAAAGTGCGAATAGACATTCTTAAGTAATTAAAACATCGGGCTGGGTCTTGGCTCTGGGTATAAATGATGAAATTCCCCAAATTTGTGTCTCTCTCTATTAATGGGGTGAATCCCAGTTCGCTTTCTTCTTAATCTTCTCAAATAATATGGAGTTTCAAGTAAAATGAATAACCACCGAAGTGTTCTAGCTGGAGCCATTTTATGAACTAAAATTAAAATATGCAGACGCTTCAAAAACGATGCACTGTGTGCGACACGACTCTCGACGCTCCCACTATGAATGTCCTAGAGCAACACAACGCGACGCAACGCTCGACGCTCCCACTATGAATAAGCCTTTAGTCCCGTTAGTGTAATACAAACAAGGGTAAAAATGAGAAAAAGCAAAATAAAATCGCAAACTATTAAAAATAGGTATACTTAATGAAAGTTGATGAGTTCTATAAGACCTATCAGAAAAGTTAAAAATAATATACAGGGTGTGCAATTTAAAAAAGTTAATATTTTTCAATTTAATTTAGTCGAAATGTATAAATTTATTTTAAACGCCCTGTAACATCTAACTCAAATTTCGTTACATGTTTTTTTTCATCCCAATAAAACGTTTGTACCAAATATGAGTATTCCACCTTCAGAAAGAATGACGAAACTGTCAATTTTTTATAAGAGTAAAAACTAATATTGTTCTAGAAAAATTAAAATATTGGGATCACTACTAGGTTTGGGTATATAACACTATTAACAAAAAAGTTATACAATTTCATGCAAAATCTAAAAACAAGTTAAGAAAATAGGTTGTGCCATTTAAAAAAAAAATGTTATGTTTGCCACGCTTTTTGACCCACCCTGTATACACAAAACTATATCTTAACTGTGCATCTTAACATTCTCTAAAACTATTGTATTTAACGTTTTTTGGTAATTCCCGAAACAAGAGAGATAATGAACTTTACTCGATGATTGACTTACCCTGTATAAAGATAACGTGACCAATGTGTAGAAGCTACAGATGCTAAATAATGTTACAAAGTGAAAGCACCGAGCAATTTCAGATGTCATAAAAGTGACCTGTGCATTTTTGCATTAACAAGTAATAACGAAACGTGAACTTCTAGATCTATGACTTTATTAAGTATATGAATTAAACAAAATAGTTAATGAAAACGATCTGACGAATAATATACCGTCTTTTCACGAAACGACGGGATCAAAAATACGGCGGACCCTGTAAAGATAAATTAGTTCACTATGTGACCACAAGTATTAGGCATTTCATGAAAAGCAGCGGCAGAAAGAGCAACAAGATTTCTTTTAACTATATGCTGGCTTTTTATATATAAAATAATTTCATCATAATACTACCACATAAATAAACCAGCCTAATAATTATAGGGGGATAGAACTATAGTATAGTCATAGAGTAAATCACGAGAGTTTTGAAGTTCGGGTAAATTTCGCAAATTATTAAGTCGAGAACTTTTAATTTAAACAAAAGCTACGTTTAAACAGTTAAGTAGAAACAGTTAACTTTAATAATTTAGTTTTGCAAGAACAACAAATAAAATTATACTCAATAGTATATTTAGACCATAATATTTCGATCTCTTCTCCTTTTCTATCCCATGACGGTACTAACGTCATTAAATTTTTGTTTTGGTTCCTTCTCCAGATCAGCTTAGTCTGTGAGTACCATTAAAGAGTTTGCTACATGATTTACAATAATTATTGATGCCCCTTACCAGCTGTGACTTGGACATAATGGTTGTAAATTTAATAAAAAATCTAGATAGCTTGCTCCACAGTGACACAGTGTCTGTGTTGTTGAATAAAAAATCAATATTTGGATAATCGTGGTGCAGATAATTTATCCAAATAAGGTAGAAAATATAATATTTGTCCTTTTCAGAAATAAGTTATATTTAATTTAATTTGATGATGGACTTTTTTAAATGCATTCCTGCCAATAAAAGAGGATTGTGTTCTATTTTGTGAGGTAGTTCAAAACTAGATTTAAGTTAAGTGATGCACGGAAGGTAGTTGGCCCGAAGTTCTGTAAGCTGTACCGTTTTAAAGACCATGCTTTGGTTTTGTTAAAATTAACACTCATAGTTTTATTTATCGATTTACTAGTTGGTTTATTTGAATGTGAGGAAGCAAAAAATAAAAAGAGGTACGATACAAATTTTGTAGACAAATCGGTCAATATCCAAGACCATTTTAGTTAACGCCAAAATAGACAAATAAAATATTAAAGAGGAAAGAAAAATCCAAAATTCACAAATATTTAATATCTCGCTCTACGCGTTTCGGTTTCTTAAACCATTTTCAAGAGCTGTCTAAAAAGTTTATTTATATAATAATTTCAATTCAAAATTATTTGGTGTTACTTACATAATATAAACACAAACTTTACACTAAGGACACAAACAAGCTCACAATGGCGAGCACAGGTTAACTAACTATATAAAATTGATCAACGAGATAAACCCAAAAAAACGTTTAAAAATAAAACATTTAAAAAATAAAACAAAATATACCGAACCAGAGCAACATCTAGATTGTACAAAGAGAGGTTCTATTATTTAAACAAACATTCACTACTTAAACTCGTTCACAATTCTCTCCGCCTCCCTATAGTGGGCGTTGACAGGACTCTCTGATTATTTATCTCTAATTTGGCTATTTCTATGTTTTTTAAAAAATTCAGCTTATGGCCTTTATTCGCATTATGTAGCATTTTAAATTAGTCTTTAGTATTAAAACTACGTAAATTATCTCTTAAATGTAGGCCACAAGCTGATCTCCTGTCATTAGGCGATTTCTGAGAGTTTAAATGTTCTTTTATTCGAATATTAAAACTACGTCCTGTCTGACCAGCATATTCATTCAGCTGTGCAAGAGATACAGGACAACAAATACACCCCACTCTTGTCAAGAACGTTAATTGAATCCTTTACTCTCGAGAATAAGCTACGTAAATTGTTTACCGATTTGTAAGCTATTTTAAAATTGTTGTTTAAGGACTTCAATACATTGTCCACTCTCAGAGAAACAGCGCCCAAAAAAATTAGCCTTATATACGTAGGAGGTTGAAAAGATATTATGGTCTTATCCAAGGGGTCAGTCAACACCTTCCTAAGCATGCCATTAAATGTTTTCTTATTAAATTATTGATTAATGATATCTTGTATCCGTTGTTAAAGCAATTTGAAAGATGGTGTTCTTTTTCCTCTCAAATTCCAAAGGTAAGAGTGGGATGGTGAACAAACGATGGATCAAAGAGTTAAAAGCTGACATTTTATATGCTAAACAATGATTTGAGTCAGCAGGTATAACATTGTCTGTTTGTGTGTTTTTCCGATAAATTGCATACTCAAAATAGTTATTTACTCCCTTTATTGTCAAATCTAAAAAATTCAGACAACAATCATATTCTATTTATTTAGTAAATTTGATGTGGTTGTTTAAAGAATTTAAAAAATTGAAAAAAAATGTCCACCTTATTCCCTGTTCCTGTCCAGAGAATAAAAGTATCATCAACATATCTGCGCCATAATAAAATTTTATCTGGAAGGTAAAAATTTGAATTAAACAACTTATTTTCAAAATCACCCATACAAATTTCAGCTAAAAAGTTGGAAAGACCTGAACCCATGGGTAAACCATCCGTCATCAAACTTTAGGTTCTCGAGAAGAACCTCCTACAAACCAAATAAATGAGTTTTATCACTGGTTAGGATATTATGAGCTAGTATATGATGGACAGTTTAAACATTTAATTAAAAGCCCTTAATATGATATACTGATTAACTTGTGAAGTTAATGAAAACTATGTTAGGTTTTTTTTATCATGGATTCTCGTAACGATAAAAAGCCAATACATTAAATATAGCATCGTGAAAAGGTATTTCCAACCCATCTCAGAAAAGTCAGAAAAAAAAATCAAATTATATAGGGTAGGTATTTCATTTTAAAGAAAAATTGTGTAAGAGTTCTGACGAAACTGTTAGTCTGACAACGTCACCACGATCTCTATTAAATTCACAATAACACAGTAGCGAGACCACTAAAATGGTGAAATTTATAATTTACAAGCTCGAGAGTTAGTTAGCTAAGTCCAAACTTTTGCCTATCGCTGTATATTTAAAAAAAAGGGAGTACGTTTTTACATTTCAGTGAATTATTATTTTGGTCTCATTTATTGTAGTCATGTCGTTCAAACATTTTAAGTTAATCTTATTTTTGACAGACTGTTTCTACTTGTTGTGCCAATTTAAAAGTAAAGTGACATTCAAAAGAAGAAGCAATTTTTTTAAAATATCGTCTGAGTGCTTATTTATGTATATTATGGGAAATTCGAAAAAAAAATAGAATGTTTTAGACGGTGTTTACGAAACCGCGGAAAACAGCTATAAGATGTTACTGCCGCGCGATTGAGCGAAATAAAGTAGAAGTAAGCTACCTGCAACGAAGCGAACATAAACCTCAAGTTTATTGGTTATCTTTCTACAGGATTAAGGTAAATCTTTCCATTTAGTATTAAATCCTTGCTACAGCCAAAAAATTAGGGACATAACAACGAGTTTTCAGATTTAGCCCAGTTATTAATACCATGCTAAATGTTTTTGGATTCTGTGATAATGAGAAAATAACTATAGAACGATTAACTTTCCATAAATAACTTAAGAGGCTTTTTTACTTAACGAAAGATATTTCTCCTTTTTTTTGTTCTTCTCTTTCTTTTTTTTTTTTGGTAAAATAGCATTTTACTTTATCACAGTACAGATGTTCAGTTGAACAATTTTTATGAGGTATTTTCTTAATATTGTGTACTTAGAATGAGTATCTCTACATTGTGTGCCTATTTGTATTTTATGTATTCTGAATTGAGTACCGAAGGCACCCAAATATATTATAATTTACATTTACAATAACGTAATTTTTGCATATTCTTTTAGCTCATGCAGAACAAAAATGTTCATTATGCTTTACCGAATACTGTATTATATTTTACTCTAATGGATAGTGTTTTGCTTGAGCTTGCACACTTAAACGTAAGATCTATTTTCTATCTAGGTTTCATGTCTTTGCTGATGCCTCGACTGGAGATTGTCGGGCTATCAGAAACGTGGGTAAAGTCTGATTTTTTAAATGAAGGTTTGGAAATTGAAAATTATAACTTTTTACGTCAGGACAGATTGGGACGCATATTATCTGTTACAATGTAACAGGGCATATGATATTGGTTTTTCCACCTGTTATAATGGGTTTTTTTGATTTAATAGGATGTTTAGAGAGAGTACTGGTTTTAATTATTTCCATCCTGCCTTAATTGTTTCGTTATTTGATTACTCGTTCAATGAAAAGGCGTAAATCTCTTGCAATAACTCCACAAGTGTTATCTATAACGTTATTAGAAGAAAAATATTAGAGGATGTACTAAGATTATTTGGGTCCTAGACTCATTAACCGTGCACAAGGCTGACAAGCAACTTGTTTTTGTTATTTTTCTTTAAATAAATTAGTTTATGTCAACAGGTTGACATAAGATGATACAGGGGGACATTGAAGAAAGTACTAACACGATCAAGGATCCCGAAAGAATTTAATAAGTTCCTAAATAATAAGTAGTGTACAAATTTTGTTTCCAAGATACCGTAAAGCAGTGTGAATTTGCCATGATTTTGAGAGATTTTTAATAATATTTGCTATATTGTTGGAACAATCGGCTTCTAATAAAACCATGTGGATAATCAGACATTTTACCAACGACTCCTTACTTAAAGTGAAAAAGCAAATACCGTTTAATATATTTATTTCTTTCTGGTTTATAGCTGGCAAAGTAATGCAATGTAAGATCTGTTGAATGGTGACATTGCCCAAAGCAATTTGTAGTAAAACAACGTTCAAAGTTTATAAACTTTTATTTTTATAGAAATATTTCAAACATAACATGCAAATAGCATGTTTAATAAAGAAGACTGAAAAATTCACACTTGGTTTTCAATTTAGTTAGACATGCCCCTTCTGGAGAGAAGATACAATTTTGTTATTCGCGTAATTAGTTTTAAGACAGTTTTTTTTATTTTTCGCTTCCTTTATTTTTCTTATTAATATTTATATACCTTATTCGGTTATTTTTCGCTATTCTTCTTTCCTCCATAGCTGTAGAAATTGTCTGTCGTTCCGCATTTCTTGTTGGCGAATAGTGTAAGTACTAGATTTTTGTAATTGTAACTTTAACTTAAATAATCCCTTAATATAAAATCCCTTTCTGATTCTATTGGGTTATGTTAATTAAAAAATTCATATTTACGTAATAAAAGGGTCAGGCTTTTATTCGCTGAAATGTGATGCTCGATAAATTCCATCAATTTTTAACCAACCTTTAATTTAAAACTAACCACGTGAAAAATGAGGCTTTGCGTTTAATTTGCTGAAATATTAATAAAAATATGAAAGAGGAATATAAACGAAATATTCAGTATTTTGGAATATAGAGCATTTTACGATTATTAGCGGCATTGGCAAATATTTCTGTTATCCAAATATAAATATAATAACTTTTGGTTTAAATATTAAATATCAATCTTTTTTATCGCATGCATAACATATTAATTACTTGACAATGTCATTTGGTTAATGTATTCTAAAAAAATTTCTAAACTTCTTTATAAATCAATAAAAATAAAAAATAGGTAATATGAAATGTTATTCCAATATAATAATAATAATAATAATAATTGCGTCTTTATTGTAATTTAAGAGAAAGAAAATTACAAAAGGCGAAGTTGAAGCAAAGCTTCCTCACTTAACCTAATATTCTAAACTATGTCGTAAGTAGTAATCACTAAGAGAACAATAAATTGATTGAATTTATAAGACATAGACTAACAACAAATTTACAGTTAATGTGCAATAACACGTAATTTACCTAATTGAAGTATTATAAATAAATGTAAATTGACTATAGCTGGCATGGTGGAGGGCACTGAGGGACAGCAACATACATGTAGACTTTTGATTGTGTACCGGAACATATTTGTGTGATAAGAGGACGAATTGCATTTTTAAATAAATTAGTTTAAGAAGATTTTAAACAAATGGGAACTTTATTGTAGATGAAGGAGACTTGATAACTAAATGATCTTCCGAAAAAAGTGGTTTTGTGTATTTACGACAGTGATAGTAGATTTATGCCGAAGATCCAAGGCATGAGAGTAATATCTAAATTTTATTTTTTGATATCGATAGTCCGGGCATTTTTTAACGATTATTTTATTAAACATTATTAGGCTATGGAATAAGACCAGGTTATCACATAACGATCTTCTGAGATCAGGATTTAGAAGGTGCCTTTGGTAGTATTGTCACGAGGGGCACCGAGGGCTTGATTAAAAGATAGTCATCATAATCATTGCAGCTTTTTATTAATGTTAAAATACCTAAAAACAATTAAACTAATGAATTAACCCAGTCCTACCTTATATGAGGTTACCTTACCGTCACAGGGGTAGTGTCTCGAGGCGTCGGTCTTTGATTAGGGCGCTACTTTGCTGGCTGCTCTCAGTCTTCCGTCTTTCTTGACGTTCAATGGCTAAGTTCCCCCAACTCGGTAGGCCGGTCAACACGCACGACCGCTGCACCCCACTTTCGCCCTGCCATGGGCTCTCTCTGAACTTGCAGAGGCAGTGTCGTGCGTGTAAGAAAAAAGTACCTCGTGACAGTATATAAGTTTTAAATTTGCAAATGCCTTTTTTATACAGTTATTGACATGCTCGGTAAACCTCAGGTTTACGTCAAGTAGCAATTCAAGGTTTCTAGCAATGGTTGAACAGGATAAGGCTTGACCACCAAGAACAACGCGAAACATGTTTCGACATTGCTCCCTGCTCTGAGCAGGACCAAACAGAAGTAACTGACACTTTTTAGAATTTAGTTCGAGACAATGTTGCATAGATAGATAGCAAACGATCTAGGTCAGCTGATTTTTCAGGGCGAAAGATAAGTACAGCTGGATATCATCAGCATACATGTGCTCGGTGGCGTATCCAAAATTATCGATAAGTTGAGAGGTATATAGAGTGAAAAATAGGGGGCCCAATATCGATCCCTTAGGATCACCACATGAGACCTCCATACAAGCCGAGAGTTCCGAGTTGAGTTTTACAGACTGTGTCCTTGTAAGTTAACGTTGAATTAGTGACCATGCACTACCATCAAAGCCAAGAAACCTCAGGATAGCCAATAGGAGCTGATGGTTTAGTATGTCAAAGGCCTTAGAGTAGTCGAGCAAAGCCAAAGCAGTAAGTTCTCCACGATCTGCCGCTTCCAGAACATTATCAGTAACCTTAAGTAGAGCTGTGGCGCAACTATGATCTCTACGAAAGCCAAATTGGATATCTGGCAATAACATGTGTGCTTGAATATACTCACGAATCTGACCCTTCAATACCCTTTCCAAGACCTTCGCCAGGGTAGGAAGTATGCTTATAGGTCTGAGGTCCTTTAGGTCATTGGGGACCGAAACTTTAGGTAACGGAGGTAGAAAAGACTTTTTCCAGATTTCAGGGAAAGAGGACGTCTCTATGCAGGAATTGACAATATGTAAAATAATATTGTAAATAAATAAAAACGGGAGAATGAGCGGACAGCAACCGCATAGCATTTCATCAGTACCCACAACCTGAGACCTAATAGAGAACCGAGCTGCTCGTACTTCGTTAAGAGTTACGAATCTGAATTAAAAAGCGCCAGTATCTTACTTTTTATTATACAGGGTCGTTGGTATGTATGGAAACGGTCGATTATTTCTTAAAGTACAACAGCTAGCAAAAAATATTTAAAACAAAAGTTTCAGGGTTTTTTATAGTCTATTAGAATTTTAAAAAGTTAAGTATACAGGATGAGTAAGAAAGCCGTAGAGAAATAAAGTTTTTTTTTCAATGGAATACCCTATATCTTACAATATTTTTGGATTTTGCATATAATTTTAATTATTTTTTATTAAGTACATTATAAGTCTAAACGTAATTGTTTCCGAGAAATTGAGTTTTGAAAAATGGCATTTTTGAATTTTAACAGCTTCTAGCTTTTTAACGGTATGTCTTAGAGTAAAACGGCTTACATGTCCCTATCTTAGTTTTTAACTATGTTTCTAAAAGTGTCAACTTCCGGTTAAACCGGATGTAGCTTAAAAGTCGGAAATATAGTACTTCCGGTTTAACCGGAAGTTTGTATTTTTCGGAAGATAATAAAAAAGTAAGATAGGGACATCTAAGCCGTTTTGCTCTATAGCGTACCGTTAGAAAGCTAGAAGCTGTTAAAGTTCAAAAATGTAATTTTTCAAAAGTCGATATCTCGGAAGCTATTAGGTTTAGACTTATAATGCAGTTAATAAAAAATAATTGTAATTTTATGTAAAATCCGAAAATATTCTAAGATATAGGGTGTTTTTTTTTTAAAAAAGTAACTTTATTCCTCTATGGCTTTCTGACTCCTCCTGTATACTTATCTTTTTTCAATTCTAATAGGCTTTACAAAACCATAAAACTTTTGTCTTAAATATTTTTTGCTAGCTGTTTTACTTTAAGAAATAATCGACCGTTTCCATACATACCAACGACCCTGTATTTGTAAAAATTTAACAAGTCAGGATCAGGAATTAAAGAATGCGTATTATTACTAAAGAAGTGGTTAATATCATCCACATTACCAAGGTGTCGGGAATGGGTTTTGTCAGCTTATTGATTAGACTGTCTCAGTTGGTAAATAATATCCAAGAAACTCCATTGCAGAGGTCTATTAGTTTCCAATTTATATTGTAGTTAAGTTCTACATCGCTAGTTGTATTTCCTCAGCCTTAGTTTATTTAGCTAGCCTTATAAATTATGTATTATTTTAAAACTATTTTCGATTTCTATGCTTTGAAAAATAATTTTTGTAAGGCTTAGTTCAGGTTACTCGTAATACTGTTACTTGTCTTATGTGCGAGGTTTTTAAAACACCTTGAAAAAATGTATTTACAATGCAATACTTAATTTCAATTTTTAAACTTAAATTGTTGATAGAGGATCTAAAAAGAATATAAGAAGTTCTTATACACTTATGTATAAATCATATTTTTTTCACATGGCCGTACTAACTTACTTATTTAATTTAAGCATATCAAATTCTGTAACAACGGTACTGGTTACTTAAAACTCTACTCTTGTTTACCCAATATGGCAGCCTGTTAGTACATTATGAACCAATTTCGGTTCAATTCCCTCTACTTAGTCGAAAGAGGGTTAAAATTTAATATTAAAAAAAATATATCCTGTACCTGTGACTTTGCCCAACTGCTACTAATGGTCTAAAAAATTTAATATTTTTGAGGAAGTGGCAACGCTGCAATGATCACGCATGCGTTGTTGTTGGCTTATGCCTGCAATGTGTTTTAGCGGCGAAACGACAGCTAAAGTCTGTGCGTTTTAAGAAGCCGATATCGGATTAAATCACCAAGGGATTTTATCGCTTTTAAAACAGTAAGTCGGTTAAGTTACAATATCTTCGCACCTTCGCTATACTTGATCACACCGAACATACCACTGGTTTACTGTATTCTATTACTGGGCGAAATCAGAGGTTTCAAAACAAAATTATCTTAGAATTACGCGTTGAGCATAAATAATAATTAAATAGATAATTAAATTATTTTGCTATTATTATAGTTAAATCTATATAACAATCGCGATTTTCCAAGAACCAATTAAAATTTGCTCAAGTGCGGGATGGTTAAATATGTTAAAGATTTTGTCAGGTATATACTTTTCCGATAATGACATTATTTTGGGATTATTATAATTAAATCTTCATAATAATTACTATTTTCCAAGAAATAATTAAAATTTGCTGAAGTGTGGGATGGTATGTTCTACTTTATTTTAAATAAGTAGTTGTGCTTTTTACTTTTAGTTTGTTTCTCATTGTGTGTGAATTAAAATCAGTCATTAAGCAAAGTAATGGAAAATGTTCAGCAAGGTGGTACATCGCCTAGAAGGCATTTATCTCCAGGTGAACGCCGTTTGGTATTACAAGTGGAACGTTATTTTACTTTAGAAAAAGATAACTCGGGCCCGTTAGAGTCTGTTTTGGCAGTGCAAAAACGAACGTCTGATGCTTGCGGCATTTCAGAGAAGACCTTAAGAAGACTTCGAAAAAGAGTGAAGAGGATTTGGACAGACCATATAAAAGGGTTCGACTCCATTCAAAAACCTTGGATTTATCCCAAGGGATAAAACTCTCTATTAGGAATATTGTTTATGATATGTATAAAGCCAAGGAATATGTTACCCTCAAAGCTATTCTTGAAAAGATAAAGCAGAAAAAACTTTGCGATATTGGAACTAACAGTTTGTCCATCATCTTAAAACATATGGGTTTCAAATATAAAAAAACGAACAACAGAAAACTGCTTTGCGAGCTGTCCAATGTTGTTTCGAAAAGATGGCAACTTCAACAAAAACGTCTTGGCAGGATGACTCAAAGCATTGTTATTCAAGTACCCGTGCAAGTAATGGAAAAAGGTATATTATATTACATGCTGGTAATGAAGAAGGTTTTGTTTTAAATGCCAGTTTGATATTTTCATCAACAAAAAAAACTGATGATTATCACGGCAATATGGAAGCTGAAATTTTTGAGCATTGGTTCGAGGAAAAACTTTTAAAAAGTTTAGAAAAACCTTCCTTAATAGTTTTAGACAATGCCTCTTACCATACGAGACTCGAAGAGAAATTCCCTACAAGCAGCTGGAAAAAGGAAGAAATAAAAGAGTGGTTGTCAAAGAAAAACATAAACCATGAAAATTTATATTTAAAAAGTGAACTTTTAAGCAAGTGTAAAGAGCAGTCATTTAAAAAAAAAGTATGTTGTTGACGAATTAGCCCTCAAATATGAACATCAAGTTTTGAGATTCCCGCCCTACCATTGACATTACAACGCAATTGAATTGGTATGGGGTATTAGCAAGAACTATTATGACAAACATGCCTGTAAAAATATAGGTAAGCCTAGCGTTATAAAGTTATGGGAGGAGGCGCTTAGCCAAGCGGGCAAAGAAGAATGGCGGAAATGCATTGAACACACAGAAAAAATTATTTTTGAATCTTATGAGACAGAACGGGTTATAGACGAAGTAAGACCGTTAATTATTACGAATGATGATGATGATGACGATGATGTTGATTCTGGTGAGTCTGAAAGCATGGGTGAAATTTCAAATGCAGAGGAAGACTACTTTTAGTAGTACCTATCTACAAGTAGGTACGTTCTGTCGCAAGACTACAAAATCGGTTCTTTTTAGAACCAAAACTTTATAAAAAAGAATTCGTAAAACTAATTTGTCTGAATACTACAAAAGCTAAAAAATTATTATTTTTCTTTACCTAAACTAATTTTTTATTTACTTTAAATTATTTTATTTAGAAAATGTAATTCATCAACATCCAAAATTACCTTCAATATAATTTATTGTTTGAGAGCCACCGACATAATGCTCAAGAGGTTTTATGGCTTAGCGGACTTCTTAAAACGCACAGACTTTATCAGCAAATAAGATACTCCAGAATAATACTTTGTACGAAATTCGAACTTTTGCTGTGTCAGCAATCTGTAACGGCTAGGCACAGGGGCGATACGGAGAAAAATTCGTGGTCCTGTATTTTCGGTTGCCTACCTGGGGTGGCTATTTTGCAATTAGTATAAATGTCAATGTTCAAAGCTGATAGCTGAGAAACTGAGGCTTGCTTCCCGTTTTTGTTTTTTTTGATTTGTCACTTGCATTAAAATAATTTTTGAGTTCTGTGTATTAAAGTTTGGGTAGTGCTTGTGAGATTTTATAAGTTCTTTTATCGAGGCATTGTGTTTTAAATTGTATTTAAGGAATTTAAGGAATATAGACATTTCGGTTCCTTAAACGGCTGTGTGATTTTTGTTAGAACTAGAAATATTGGATAGCAATAATCGGCAGAGCTTTTTATCAACATTCGGTATATTATTTATTTTGAAGTCTTTCAAATAGTGTTTAAGTTAAGGTGGGTTCAAGCAACAAAATATCATAACATAGAAAAATAAAAAATACAGTAATTTTCACTATTATGTTAATTTTATGTGAAGATCGTTTCACTCGTGCGTCGAATTATAACCTTCTTTCAGCAGATGTAGTTTCTGTTGGGCTGGCGTTTTACTTAATTTAACATGATGCTTTGATTAAATTAAAAGTGAGGTTTCCTTGAACTCAAAGGCAATTTGTAAATTGCAAGAAAGAGATGATCACTTGGAACAGTTATTTAAAAGGCGCTCCCTTCGAATTCATGGACTTGGTGAAGTTGGCACTGAAAATATAGTGGATGTTGTTGTTACATTTATTAATCATCAACTGAATGTCCTTGTCACAAAGCAAGATATTGATGTTTCATACCGCATTGGCAGTAAGGATGGTCGCGATAAACCACGTGCAACTCTGGTTTCCTTCGTTCAAGTTATAATAAGAGATGAGGTGTTTGATGCCAAGAAAATGTTGAAAAAAACAAACTAATCTATATTTGAAGATCTGACCCCACAACGCTATAAAGTTTTGCTAGCTGCTAAGAAAAATTTGGTAACAAGGCCTGGTCATCAAGGGGAAAAATCTATGTTTGGAATAAGCAGGAAAATAAAAAGATGATACTTAATTCAATTAATGATTTGTAATAACACTTTTTACTCTAATCGTTATTATAAGGTACCCATCATTTTATTGCTTTGGTAGGAATATATATATATATATGTAGGCTTTTTCTTTTTACGTTGTCTAGGGAAATAAAAATGGTCTCGTTTTCTTTAAACATGCCATCTATTTTCTTACTGATAAGCACTAGTGGTCAACCAAAACACTTTTCTTTCAAATGGACATACACCAAAACAGATACTCGACAGTATTCAATAATTACTTTTAACGTCGTTTTCGTCTTTTTTAACTTTCTTCGGCAGCCCGGCTCTCTGCCGCTTCGTCGTCTTTCGTCTTTCTTTTTTGTAGCTGCATGCTCGTCGTTCAATAGCTTAACAAATACTGCCCCTCTCTTCTTAGCGCGCCTGCTTCTTATTATCCCTTCAGCCTCTGCACACTGTTGCCAGCTATACTTATCGTATAATACCTAATTCTAACTTTTAACTTAAATAATTACCAAAATTAAACAGAACAAATGAAAACAAACTCATGCCTTATTTTCCATCTCTACATTCGGCCATACTGATCTGAATCCGACTCGGATTCATCATTAGACTGAACCCAAAGCTTCATGAATTCGGCACACGTAGAAGTTCTTATAGGCCCTTCATACACACCTATTTTTATGACATCATACCTATCATTATCTTTAACCATTGTAATTTCATATGGTCCTAAATATTTTCGATTAACTTTTAATCCTGTTCCAAACTGCGTCCGTTTAATTGCTACTAAATCTCCTTCTTTATATTGCTTGGCTTTTTTCCTTCTTAAATTATAACCTTTCTTATTTTCTTGTTGTATTTTTAGTATTTGCTCTTTACACTGTATTTGTAATTCTTCCCTATTTTCACAAAATTGTTTTCTTACTTCTTCCTCTATTAAGTCAATAATTTCTGTATCTTCTTTTCTTTTCATTGAAACTCCTACTAAGACTTCGAATGGAGTAGTGTTTATACTTCGCTGAAATGTAGAATTTAGTGCTCTTTGAACTCTATCGATATACTTATACCACTTAGTTGGATCATCAATACTGAGTTTAGTAAGGACTGGGATAATTATTCTATTAATCCTTTCTACTTGCCCGTTACCTCGAGCAACGCCAGTTGTGATGGTTACATGATTTATTTTTTCTTCAATACAATATTCTTTAAATTCGTTTGCTGTAAAAGCAGTCCCTTTATCCGTAATTATTCTACTAGGATTTCCAAAAATTTTTTGTTGTTTGATAAAACAGCTTATTGTTTCCTTAGCCGTAATTGACTTTGTTGCATAAAGCCATGTAAATTTGGTAAAATCATCGATTATTGCCAAAACGTATGCATAATTTTTATTTGTCGAGGGTATAGGCCCCAAATGATCTGCATGATAAGTATACAAAGGTCCCTCTTTTTTAGGAATAGGATGAAGTAATCCTTCTCGTTTCCCCTCCTTTCTATTACCCAAAATACATGGTATACAATTTGCTATAGCTGTACCAATTTTTTCTTTTAATTTAGGTATAAAAAATTCTTTTATAATTATTTCTTCAGTCTTTTTTATAGCGAAGTGCCCCTCTTCATGTGCTTTCTTTATTATTTCACTTTGCATGCCTTTAGGCACTACCACAACCTCTCGACCATCCTGATACTTATATAACAAACCATATTTTATTAAATAATTTTCATGATCCTGTCCTAATTCTAAAAGTTTCTTAATAGTTATTATTTTTTCATCTTTTTCTTGAGCGGTTTTTATTCTTTGTGTAATTCCATTTTCATCACTAATTATCAACACTTGAGGGTAGCGGCTTAAAGCGTCAACATGGGCCATTCGACTGCCTTTTCTATGCTCTATCTTATAGTCATACTCTTCTAGTAACAGCGCCCACCTTGCCACTCTTGTCGTTAAATCCTTTTTATTCATTGTCTTTTCAAAAGCTGCGCAATCTGTGATAATTTTAAATTTTATACCTAATAGGTAAACTCTAAATTTTTTGACAGCTGTAATAATGGCCAGTACTTCTAGTCCATAAGAAGTATATTTCTCTTCAGCTGGTGTTGTCTTTTTGCTTAGATAATAAATAGGATGTAGCTTAGAGTCAATATTCGATTTTTGCAACAAGCATGCTCCATAGCCATGCTTGCTTGCATCAGTATGCACTTCGGTAGGAAGATCTCTTTGAAAAATATGCAACACTGGAAAGCTACTTAATAAATGTTTCAATTTTTGAAATGATTGTTTCTGCATATCTCCCATTTCAAATGGTACATCTTTTTTTAGCAAATCACTCAGAGGCTTTGCTATGATAGCATATGAAGGAATAAACTTCCTAAAATATCCAGTTAGTCCAAGATATGATTGAAGTTGCTTATGCGTAGTTGGTTCTTTGAAATTTTTTATAGCTGTTGTTTTTTCTTCGGATGGCTGTACTTTTCCATCGTCAATTATGTATCCCAAAAATTGTACCCTTCTTGTCAAAAATTGACACTTTGATGTTTTAATTTCTAATCCATAATCTTGTGCTGTTTCTAATACCAATTTTAATCGTTCTATTCCTTCCTCATAAGTAGCGCTAGGAATAATTAGATCGTCCATATAATATATCACAATATTTTTTGCAGTTAATGGTCTAAAAATATGACTTATATAGCGTTGAAATACAGCGGGGCTATTGCAAAGACCAAAAGGACACTTAAGGAACTCATATTGTCCAGTGGGTGTTATAAAGGAAGTATATTTTCTACTGTCCTTTTCTACAGCTACATGAAAAAATCCATTTTTTAAGTCAATTGTTGTGAATATTTTGGCATTCTCCAACTGGTCAAGCACATCTTCGATCAGTGGCAAAGGGAATCTGTCTTTTATTATATTTCTATTAATTTTTCGATAATCGCAGCAAATTCTAGTACTTCCGTCTTTTTTGCTCACTAGTACTATTGGGCTAGCGAAATCTGAGTTACTTTCCTTAACTATTCCGTCAATTAACCATTCATTTATTTGTTTGTCGACTTCAGTTTTTTCGGGTATTGATAGTCTTCGTGCTCTTTGGTATATTGGTTCTTCTGATTTAAGTATAATTTTCATTTCAATCTCTGTAGTTTTGTTCTTCTGTGGCTTATAGTTATCAATCAAATTGGTCACGATTTTCCTATGCTCTTTATTTTCAATGTGCGACAGCTCCAATTCGTTTCTATTGACATTTTCTCTATCTATAGTAATTTTCATCAAAAAGTTACTCTGTTCCTTTTTACAGACTATTATACCACTTTCTCCAATATGTACTTCAGCCTGTTTAAGCAGATCACTTCCAAGGATAATCTGAAAACTTGACACTTCCTTAGGCATAACATGAAATAATATATCAAAATTTTCCCCATTAATTTCGACAATTTTGTTAAAAGCTCCTAATGTCTCTATTTTATTTGTACCTAATCCTCTTATAGTTATAGTTCCATGTGTCAACACATTATTTTTAAAATATTTTTCATAAACATCTTCTCTAACTGCGCTTATGTCACTTCCAGTGTCAAATAACGCCATCATGCTTATGTTATCTATTTTTAGTGTTAGTGAATTCTGAGGTATTACATCTATTATAGCAACATTTGAAGATTGCGTCTTTTTGGAACTTAAACCTTTGTCACATTGAGATGCCATATGTCCAAATCCATTACATTTGAAACATTTTCTTCCCTTGCTTTTATCAGGACAATCCCTTGATTTATGCCCTCGAGCTCCACAATTAAAACAGTTCGAATTTTTTTCATCTCTCTTATCAATTTTTGTTTGTTCGTTACGTTGACCTGAATTAAGTCCTTTATTAAATTCCTTTTTTACAAATTTATTTTTGTCTCGATTCATTTCAGTTACATTTTTCTTTGATTTTATTTGGCTATATAATTTAATTTTTTCTTTAAATTCTGTGAAATTTTTTGCTCCATACAAAACAAATTTACTCGAAGAGTCGTCTGGTATACCGTCTATTATGTATTGTATCACTACCTCAGCTTCCAATGATACACGACTTCCTATTTCTCGCATTAATAAAACATATTCCTGAATCGTCTCTGAGAATTCCTTTTTCCGTGACATTAACAGTTTATGAATTTGTACGCTACTTACTTTTACTTCAAATTCATCGGTTAATTTTTTTTTTAATACAGACCAAGATTTAATACCTTTTTCTGACTGAATAAATAACTTCGCCAATCCCGACAGTGATTTTTTTGCAAATATTAATTTTTGCAGGTCATTCCATCCTGTAATATCAGCCATTTCTTCGAAGTCTGAAATCCACTTGTTTATTGGATAATCATCCTTGCCATTGAACACTCTTATGCTATCCTCTACATCTCTAAAGGTTAAAGCGAATGATTCTCTTTTCTTTGGTCTGGCATGTGCAGCACATGCTGGATTTTTAAAATTAGTTACATCATTGTTATCAGCATCTTCATATTCTTCAGACTCATTCTCAACATTTTCCTCTTCTTTATTTCCCTCATTATCTGATTCATTTTCGCTTTCTACAGTTAAAATATTTAAAAACAAACACACCCGACTTACTATATCATCATGACTTCCACTATAATCTAAATCTAAAATATGACACACTGCAATCATATCATTTATCAACAAATCACCTTTTACTTTACTTATTTTTTCGATATATGCTTCGGATTCCATGTCTAAATTGAAACCAGAAAACTTACGCACACTTTCTTTAATTACCTGTAACCTACCTTCTCTACCAAAAGTAACAGTGTGCAGAGCTTGAATGGCTTTTTCTCTAGCATTATTTATATTTTGTCCGATATTTCCAATTTCCCCTAAATTAACCATTTTGATTTATAGTTTAATATTTCTAAAGAAAAGAACGACGTTAAAAGTTAGCTTAAAATAATAAAATTATATCTAGTAATTTTTCAAAATAGGTAGTAAGAACATCAAAATATGAAAAATCAGTAAAAATAAATAAAAACCTTATTTAAATGTATTTAGTTTACATAATATCCACTATACTATTTTATTAACCTCATAATAATCAACAACAATAGTTTAAATACCTTCCATCAACAAAGAAAATAGGTAGTTAGTAACTATCATCAAACTTAAAACCTGTTTAATTACCAACAGAAAATGACAAAGCTTGAAATTTACCCAATTGTCAGTATAACTTTTATAAATCCCAAGATCCACTAAACTAATAAAACATTACATTTTAAGAATATAAAACTAAATTTCACATTTTATTACAAAAATATAAAAAGTTTATTTTAAATTAGACTGCTCTCAGTGCTCTCACTTAAAGTGTCTTTATAACCTTAAATTTTTTAAAATCAGTACGTAGAAAACCTCATCTTACTAAGAATCGTGGATTTTTTACTAAGAATTGTTTATTGTCAGATTGTCATAATAATTTGAACAGTCCTACCTTTGTTGTTGTTCAAAAGTACCTTCAAACCAACAAACGTCAACAAAACCAGCTGATCCTATTTGACAGTCTAACCTCGATCAGGGCTAAAGCCAATGAACAATTAAGAATCACTTAACAGATGCTGTCTCTTACTAGCCACCAGTCGTTGCCATCATCTATCTCTCCAAGGGAATCGTGCGATGCAGCCTCCAAACAGGTCACAATATTAGTTTTGAACAAGGCCGACGTCACCTTTGCTTTTGTACTGGACGCCATTTTCTTAATTTTTCCACTATGCACTATATAGTTTTTTATTCTCAGAATAACATAGTAACAAAACAATAGTCTTTAGAATACAAAGTTTTCTGTTGTTACCATCCCGGTTGAGCCCAAAAAATGTAGGCTTTTTCTTTTTACGTTGTCTAGGGAAATAAAAATGGTCTCGTTTTCTTTAAACATGCCATCTATTTTCTTACTGATAAGCACTAGTGGTCAACCAAAACACTTTTCTTTCAAATGGACATACACCAAAACAGATACTCGACAGTATTCAATAATTACTTTTAACGTCGTTTTCGTCTTTTTTAACTTTCTTCGGCAGCCCGGCTCTCTGCCGCTTCGTCGTCTTTCGTCTTTCTTTTTTGTAGCTGCATGCTCGTCGTTCAATAGCTTAACAAATACTGCCCCTCTCTTCTTAGCGCGCCTGCTTCTTATTATCCCTTCAGCCTCTGCACACTGTTGCCAGCTATACTTATCGTATAATACCTAATTCTAACTTTTAACTTAAATAATTACCAAAATTAAACAGAACAAATGAAAACAAACTCATGCCTTATTTTCCATCTCTACATATAGGTATGTAAAAAATTGGCCATTCTAAAAAATTCCTTTCCTTTGTATCGGATCTCTATTGATAAACGGTATTGGAACTGATAATAATTTATCGCAAATTTGTTAGGATTTTTTTAGGTCAGAATAGTATAGTTCCTTAAGTTGAAACTAGCATGTATGCTTTTTAACCAGTTTAGCTTTCGTTAAATCTGGATTCATTTATCTATCTATTAGTTTTTTCGCTAATTGTATAGCTGTAGGACGACAAACACATAAACATTTTATTTTTATATCAGGTTGGGGCAAATGCGTAAATTATGGCTGTGAGAAATGCGTTCTTCTCATTTTAATATTCGATCCCTTTTTACAGGTTTCGATCTTTTCTCAGGATTGGTGGCTGAGGGCTCCTTTGACATTCTAGGGCTTTCAGAGACGTGGCTCAAGAGCAATTCCCCAGTTCTGGATTGCTCATTGAGGGATATAATCTAATTAGGAAGGACAGAGATGGAAGAGGTGGTGGCGTAGGCTTTTATATCAAAAATAATATTAAGTTTACTATTGTGGATACTGGCAATGCGGATGATGCCTAGGAACAATTGTGGATTCATGTGAAGGTCGGTGGTAGGAAGCTGTGCTTTGGCTCACTTTATAGGCCTCCATCGTCGAATCTTGGTTTGTGTTTAAATGTTTTGGAGAATAGTTTGATTGCTCTCTTACCAGAGTTTGATTACGTTATTTTTGGAGGAGATTTTAATGTCGACTTCCTGCAGGGAAACAATAACCCAGGGTGTGTTTTATTCAACAACCTCCTTTTTAAATATGGGCTAACCCAGTGTACTTCGGAAGCTACTAGGGTAACCAATACATCTCAGACTTTACTTGATCTAATAATTTCTACATCTCCTGAGATTCTTGATAGCCCTAAGGTGCTGAAGATGGATAATATATCCGATCATTTTTTAGTCACTTGTAACATAAAAAACTTTTTAAAATCTAAATCTAAGCTGTTTCTTAAAACTTACAGAGACTTCTCGAATTTTAATTATGATAATTTTGTTAAAGATATTTACCTTATTAACTGGGATTACATCTATTTGCTACAGGATGTCGATGAAATAATCAACTATTTTAATACAAATATTCTTCAATTATTTGATATGCATGCACCGTTTAAAACGGCTAAAATTACAAAGCCACCAGCACCGTGGCTCACAGATAATCTAAAATTCATGACGAAATTAAGAGATACGGCCTTAAGTAAATACAAAAACTTGGAACAGATATGGCTTGGAACGATTACAAATCACTTAGAAACTTAGTAAATATGTCCGTTAAATCTGAAAAAAGAGCCTATTTGCAACATGTTTTCCGTACTAATCCTAGAAACTTTTGGCAGACATTAAAATATTTAAATATTGGTACCAGTTCTAATTCTCAATCTCATGATTTTTTAAATCACACACCCGACACATTTAATGACTTTTTCGTCAATAGCATCCCTCTTTTTGTTTCTAATGATCATGATCATGATTTTATAAGTAAGACTTACTTAAATAAATCCTATTCAGAGATGCAACCTGGTCTTACATTTCGCGAAGTCACTGTAGACGAATTTGAAAAAATAATTAATAAACTTAAGAGCAATGCCACAGGTGCTGATGGAATAAATCTTAAAATGATTTTACTTTTGATGCCATACCTAGACTTACATTTTACTTTTATTCTTAACCAATGTTTAAAAACCAATAAATTTCCCAGTTTATGGATAATAGCAAATATATTACCCATTCCCAAGACTAACAACCCTACAGAACTGTCACATTTTAGACCCATTAGTATTTTGCCTACAATGTCCAAAATTTTGGAAAGAGTCATGTCGGACCAATTAAATGATTTCCTTACTCATCAACAAATTTTGCCATCTACACAGTCTGGGTTTAGAAAAAATCATAGTACTGCAACTGCTCTGATGTCGATAACTGACGATATTCTCAGAGCACATGACCAAGGCAGAGACACTTGTTTGGTCTTGTTAGATTATAGCAAAGCTTTTGACACACTGGATCATAACATTTTAAATATTAAATTGAAATATTTTGGTCTAAGTGAACATGCACCGAAGTTATTTGAAAGCTATTTCTCAGGTCGACAGCAGAGAATCGTAATTAATAATCGTACTTCTGATTCATTAGGAGTATCTAGAGGTAACGCGCAGGGCAGTATACTGGGTCCTCTTATTTTTTCTCTGTATACGGCTGACTTTTATAAATTTTTAAGTTATTGTAAATCTCATCAATACGCCGACGATACCCAGGTTTTCTATTCTTTTTACCCGGATCAAGTTGATGCTGCGGCTACCAACGTAAATAAGGATCTCGAGGTTATCTCAAAAATTTCTGCTGCTCATGGTTTAATTTTAAATGAAAATAAGACCTAGATGGTGGTATTTAGCAAAAGTGGGCGTGCTTATGATTTAAACATAAAATTGAACGATGTAAAACTGGAAGTCAAATCAACTTGTAAGAACCTTGGGATTGTACTAGATAGTAGTTTGAGATTTAATGATCATATTTCCAATATAATACAAAAATGTATGTTTAAACTAAAACTTTTATATTTAAATAAAGATATTCTCGATCCTAATATTAAATTAACATTAACTAATACGTTAGTGCTTTCCCATTTGGCTTACTGTAATATAGTGTATTGGCCTGCACTATTGCAAAAAGATAAAGACAGTCTTCAAAAGCTTCAAAACTATTGTCTGAGATTTGTTTTTAATGTACGTAAGTATGATCATATTTCTCGGTACTTATTACAATCGAAATGGTTCAATATGCAATAAAGGTTTGAAATTCAATTTGCGCGATGTATTTATAAAGTCATTATTTCAAAAGAACCAAGGTACTTACTGGAAAAATTAGCTACGGGTTCGGATACGCATAACCGGCTAACACGTCATGGAGGTTTGTTTAGGATTCCAAGACACAGTACCGCACTTTTTCAGCGCTCTTTCACCCACAATGCCACCAAACTCTTTAACTCATTGCCACGGAATGTCAGGGAAGCCCCCACCCTTGCCACCTTTAACTCACTGCTGAGAAATCACATTCTCGAGAAAAGGGTTTAAATTTATTTAGTGTATATACTGGTTGAATCACGACTTATTTATTCTTGTACATTTAGTATTTATCAAATTTTTTCTTTTTCGAATAATTGTAGGACAGGTTAGTTTTACATTCTACATTCTTAAACATAATATTTTTTTTTCCATTTACTTATTGTTTGTATGTAGTTTTTTCCCAGTGGTTGTATGAGCAGCTCTGCTGAATACCGCCACGTTTTTGTTTTTTTTTTTTTATTGTAATTTATATTTTATTCCTAATAAAAGACATCTTTATTTATTTATTTATTTATTTATTTATTATAGGCACTGTATAAATAAACGTGTTGATGAGGTTTGTTAATATTTTGGCGCTGGCTAAACAATAATCAATAAAAAAATGAGCTCTTTGATTTGCTTTTTCGATTTTAATGTGATGTTGTTAGATTGTTTTTAGATCTTTCTTCCAGTCTATCAATTAAAGGAAACGTCAATGTCGTCAATACGTCGGTAAAAATCTGGCGACAGAAACATCAAAGGGGTCGACGGCTCATATCGCTTCTGTCTCGTATTAAAGCTCTACCAAAAATGAGACATATTTAATTGCAGTTCTTTAAAAATTTATGTTATGTTTAGATTACTTCCCGATGTTTTATTAATGTATAATAAATTATTTATTTCATTTATTTTTTAAACATGAAAAAAGTCTCTATAAATAATGAATACTGATTTCGTGCCTCTTATAATTATTACAAGAACAAATAAATTTACTAAACACTTTTTAAAATAATCAAATTACTGGGTATGCCTATCAGATCAACAAATAAGTGTAAAAAAAGGATTTTAATATATATTCAATTAATTCATGGTTCTATTCCAACATCCTCATGCTCATGTCTGTAAATGTTTCGAAGTGTGCACAGGATGTGGTACTGTGTACAAAATAATCATCGTCTTCATCTGAGGAACTGGATAAATAAATAATCTTAAGTCAGATGTACAGGGTGTCCCAAATTCGAGGGTGACCATTGGGATCTCGGAAACTATAAGAGATACGAAGAAGTTTAAATTGTGGCAAAGTTGCACAATTTGGTGTTCAATAAAATGCCTTTTTAAAATTGAGAAAATTCCCAGTACTTCTGAGGATATCTGGAAAAAAGCGTAATTTAGAAAATTTGTTTTTATTTCTTTCTAACTTTGGTTAAAGAGAAATTATGAAATAAACTGCACTTTTTTATTGTCACTTTTTCACCTCTACATAATAGCACTTTCAGTTTTTGAATCCGACGTTTCGATGTCATGGGTCCATCATCAACTTCATTTTTTTAAATACGGACCTGGATGTTTTACTTCGGATTTTGAAAGAGCTCGTTATTTTAAAAACAGGTATGTATCACACTTCTTATGTTATTTAACGTTTCATCTGCCTTGTCGCTGCCTTCATACAAAAACAAAAAAAATTGTGAAACAAAAATATATATAATCCATCAATATAACTTAACAAAACTTTGTTACCGTAGATCAACTGTAAAAACTACTGATACAAGTTTATTATTATTATGTTATAATAAACAAAACATAAACAATCTCATAAAAGATATTCAAATTTTAAGCCCTCAGCTTCAATGCATTTAGCACTAAGCAGCACAATTTTAATATCAAACGGTAATGAATCTAGCAGAAATGGCTGTTATTTCTCGGATTAAATTTATCTGCAGCCCATTTATGTCATTTGGTATCTCACGATACAAACGATTTTTTAAATATCCCCATAAAAAATAGTCCAGCGGATTTAGATCTGGACTTCTAGCAGACCATCGCACAGGTCCCTGCTTTCCAATTCATTTATTTGGAAACAGTATATTTAAATAGTTTGCTATTTCCCGTCCATTGTGAGGCGGAGCGCCGTCCTGTTGCCACCATAAGTGCCGCAGAATGAATATTCAGAGGCTCTTCATCTCCGAGATGTTCGATAATATTATTTAATATGGATGTTAAGCTTCCCTTGTATATTATAAGCCAAGAATTTTATTTCTCCACATGCCGACCCACACACTAAAAAAAAAGTTCGCCTTTGTGGTCTGACTTCTTGATGTTGCCGGGGTTTCTCTATTGACCAATAATGTTCATTATGACGATTAAATAAACCGTTCGTTGAAAAATTACATTCGTCGGTCCAGATTACGTTCGACAAAAAACTGTTGTCTTCTAAAAGTTTATTTTGAAGCCAATTGCAAAAATCCATCCTCCGGATTTCATCACCAGGTCTAAGTGTTTGACTTAGATGGATTTTGTAAGGTCGATATTTGTTTGAATTTCGTGTTCGCCATATTGTAACAATCTTTTTGTGCTTGTTACAACGTTAGTAGATAGCCCGAGTTTTTATCAAATTTTGACCAATTTAAATAATTAAATTTTTTAAAATTTTTGAATACGCCCCTGTCTAAAAGGTTCTAGACCCAGGCCGATTCGTCTTAATATAATAACCTACGTATAGGCAACCCGTAATATGACGATATGCATGACTAGCTGTCGGAATATCACTTGCACACCCAGATGGTATTAAGCTATCTTTTACATGTTTGGGATGACTGCCGGGTTTTTTGACGTTGCCTAACCTAGTATTTTGGATGCATTTAGTTTCGGGTCAAACTTGCAGCTATTTTCATGGCTTTTTTGGTTAAAATGAGTAGATTCCCGTTTTCAAGTTCAAAGTGCCCTCCAGCTTTACTTGTCATTTCCGGAAGTCACATGGGTTTTCGAAGCAGTACGAGTCACGAGTGGGAAGTTGTTTTTTTTGGATAGGAAAGTCTATTTAAGGACTTTACGGCGTAGTGCGTCGGTCTGTTCGTTCTAAATACCGGTCCAGAAGACTTGAACAGCAGGTGACGAAAATATAAAAATTATGGTTTTGTGTTAATAATTCACATTTTATATGTGTTGGCAATGGCCGGATCGGAATTTAACACAGAAGCTGTCTTTTGAGCCTTAAATGGGATTGTTTCGTCACCTAGACCGTAGGAAGCCCGACCATCTGGTGAGTAGTATTTTTGGGTTTCACAAAATGGCGTCCTAATGTCCACGTTTTGTTTTAGGTTTCATTATTTATTATTCTTTATTATTCTTTATTATCCTTCATGATCCTTCATAATTCTTCATTTGTCGTTATTCATTATCCTTCATTATTCTTCATTTTTCTTTTATCAACTTCTTTTTCTACTTCCTTTATCTACTTCGATTACCGTCTATTTTTCTTTTATCTTCTGGTTCTTTTATCTCCTACATCTTTTATCTTCTACCTTTACTACCTTCTACTTCTATTTTCTACGTTTTACATGGATTTAGCCATGTGTTGAAAGTGCTTTAGTCAGTATTCGTAACCTGGAGTCTTCCTCTAAATCCTTTACCCTGCTATGGATCCCATGTCTGGAATGGAGGATGTATGTCTTAGAGAGGCCAAGACGAGTGGGGGTGTCATTTTGGATGAAGTTCCTGTTTCGGTGCATGTGCCGGTCACCCCGACGTGCTGTATGGTCAACCGTCCACATTGATCTGATGCTGGAGGTTGATGCATAATCCGTCGTGCCTGTCTGCTAGAGTCCTGCCTTACATGAGCTAAGTAGCATATTTTTTCTCCTTGTTTACTGTACTAACACCACTTCCGACAAATTTTTATTAAATTTGATAAGATATAACACCAAAAAAAAAAACCCTTCCTTTGAGTTTGAATAAGTAAATTTCATGTGTCCAATAATTCAGGATAATTTCACCTCTGTACTTCAGTTAAATCACTCGTAATGTACTATTAATGGGCCTAGAGCCACCTTTTTATGTCATATTGCTAAAATACCTCTTTTATTCACTTGTAACGTTTTGACTGGCACAATGCCACACTTACCGGACTTAACCTTTTTTATTTGATGACTGATAGCCACTAAAAGTCAATTTGTTAACCCTTAACTTAATTTCCTATGTTATAAATCTTTTATGTGGTGATTTGGTAGACTGTATTATATTTGTATATTCTTCCCTCTGTATATTTTTATGTATAGTGTATAATTACCCTAGCTTCGCTTAAGACTGTTGTAAATTCTTGTAGATTTCGCTTAAAGTGGATGGGTCAATCCAGTAATGTATCTACATATTACCTAAACTGCTTATCTTGTATCATACGAAACTTAGTTTTCAATTTAAAACCGAAACCTCCCTCGTCAAGGAATGCTTGAGTGGTTGGTCTATTTATTGTAAATTCGTTTGTATATTAATCCCTAGTAGGTTTTATGATTACCTAGCTGGAACAGGCTAGTTTTGATTTATGATACTAACTTTCACTCGTTAAGGAGTCTAAGATGGTTTTTTAATTCTCTTAAATTGAGATTTACATTAAACAAAAAACGTAAGTCTTACTTTCTAACAGAAGTAGCGGTTAAATGTTTAATTTTTAAGTATAAATCTATTACTTCCTCAGGAAGTATGCGTTTTCGCACTAAAGTTATTGAGATATTATATCTGTAATTTCTTTATTTTTGCTTAATGTGATTAAGATATCCCTATAGAGTATTGAGTTATTTCTATAGCTGTAATTTTCTCTATTTTGACTTAATTTTATTAAGATATCCCTATGAATTTGTTGAGATATTCCTATATCGGTAACCTCTTCATTGGACTTAACCTTGTAAGGGATATATCTATATCTGTTTTGAGCGGGTTAATAAGAGACTGATAATCTCGGTTTTGAATGCATTACTTACTGACCCAGATATTTTAGTTACCATCAGTATGTATTTTTTGTCATTCTAGGTTTTGGTTATATCTATTAGTTAGACTTAGCTAGATAATCTTTATCTTCACCCCTAAGCCTTTTTTTGCTGGGAACATAACTAAAGTTTTAAGTTTCCCAATTCTATTTTGGAATAGGGCATGGTAAATGTTTTTATTAATATAACCTGGAAGTGATATTACTATTTATGAATTTGATTCTAAATTCTAACTCACTTTAAATTCTGGCGTAGGGAATGCTATATCTATATGTATATGATTTTATATTAACTTTACTTTCATTGACTTTACTATAAAGAACATTTTATTTTCAATTTTGGCATAATGAATGCTATAATTTGATTTAGTTACATTAAATTTAAATTCTGTTTTATTTTGGTCACTACCTTTAAAGTAATTACACTTTAATTATGTTCAAAGCTTTATTTAGTATTTGACTCCTATTATTGGGTGTTTAGAAAGAATCCTCACTTCTTATTCAGTTTGGTTTCCTACGATCTAATATATCTTTTAGTGGAGCTGTCTAGCTCATGTCATATCTTTTTCTATGTTATTTTTTATATCTTCTTTCTCTGATTTAGTTGCTTAGCCTTTTATTCAAATTCTTTTTCTATGTTATGTTTATTTCTTCCTATATGAATAAAATGGGTGTTAGTTGGAAAATATTATTCTTTTAATTAATAAAATAGGAATTGATTAAAATAATTGTTTTATTCATACTACTTTCTCTTTCAGGGCTAGGGAACTAAATATTCTATTTGCTATTTTCTTTATAATCTTTTTCAACCCCTTTGGTTGATGGCGCCCAAAAATCTTATCTGAATTAAATCTACGACCTTAGCTCTCAAGCGAATTAAAAAACTGAGTGGCCGTGGTGACCCAAGTAATTAATTAATAAACATATAACAAGAATTTTTTTTTATCTTTTTTTTTAATTTTTTTAAATTTTTTATTTTTTATTAATTATTACAATATTCGCATTCTAGGTTTTTCTAGCTCATTTTCAAAAAGCCTAGTAGAGCTGCGAGAAGCATTATCAACCTTAAAATAGAAATATGTTAATAGTCAAATTTAGAAAACATTAATTACAGATAAAAAGTCATACCGTATTTAAAATATTTTCCTCTTCAACCGGATTAATTCGACGACCGTATTTATCTCTTAGCTTGCTAAATTTTTCGAATTCCAACAAGTTTTTATCCAGTTTAGCAAAAATATTTTCATGCGGTTGCACTCGTTCGGGATATTGAATTAGATACCGTTCACAAGAAATTCTAGAGTTTCTATTCGAACTGTAATAAATGTGTAACATATCACGCTTTTCCATATTTGAAAACATATTTTTACCATAAAATTACAAAATAGAAAATAGCTATACCCTCAACAACTAACAAGCATGTCAACATAAAATATGCCATAATGGTTGAGCGTATAATGTTTTGTCTTATAGCCACCTCTAATTTGTTATTTCAATTTTGTCTGATTTTTCCATAATATAGAAAATGAGGGCAGATGTAGTTAACATAACTTAAGTGTGATACATATCTGTTTTTAGAATGACCAGTTCTCTCCAAATCCGAAATAAAACGTCCAGGTCCGTATTTAAAAAATGAAGTTGATGATGGGCCCAAGACATCGAAACGTTGGATTTAAAAACTGATAGCGCAATCTTGTAGAGGCAAAAAAGTGGCAATGAGAAAGTGCAGTTGATTTTATAAAATTTCTTTGAATAAAGTTAGAAAAGAATAAAAACAAATTTTTCAAATTTCGCTTTTTTCCAGGTAGCTCCATAAGTACTGAGAATTTCCTCAATTTTTTAAGGGCATTGTACTAAACACCAAATTGTGGAACTTTGCCACAATTTAAACTTTTTCGTATCTCTTATAGTTTCCGAGATCCCAATGGTCACCCTCGAATTTGGGACACCCTGTACAGATCACACGTTTTGGTTTTTTAAAAAAAATCCATCTTACCATACCAACTTTAGAATAAATCCGTCGTGCCAAATCTTATTAAATGCCGTGCTGACGCCGGGGAAGACCACTGCCGTCCGTTGCTATTTTGTATAATTAGAACCCAGTTCATAAAAAGTTGTTGTCAAACACAAAATCATTAATACGATGAAGTATCAGTTTTTGAACAACCTTCCGAGATACAAGAGTAGAATAATAGGCCTATAGGACTACCAGTGTTTGATCTTGTTTATGTTTTGTGAGCTTAGAGCGACATCTTGTGGCGATCAAATGTAGTACCTATCCTACCCAACAACAAATAGTTAGAGAAGGAGAAGAAATCTCCTGAAAACATTACACGAGACGTCGCTCTAAGCTACATCTGCCGTTGGCCATCCACTCTTTAGGATCAAGTAGACTGTGCGGTGTTGCTTTCTTTCGTCAGATATTGTAGCCTCACTGACGGGCCGTCATACAAGGAAACACGCCTGGGGATCAATCCAGCGAAAGAAAACAATCTGTAGATTCTCACTTTGACTTTCTTCCAAACTTGGAAATATCGGCATTTTTCGATAATAGCCTATGCAATGTTTACTGCGTCCGATATTGCATTGGGCGTTTCATAATGCTTTTATCTTTATACTATGGAAACTTGAAGCCCTTCTTACGTTTCATGAATTTCATTACGTCTTTTACTTCCTATATAATATGAATATTGCGAATATTCTGTATGGGATGTTCGATCGACTTATAAATCACTATCATACTAAAGATCCGCGTACCCCTCTCAAGTTGTTGCAGAACTGTTCATGGAGGCTGTCCGCGAATAATTCAACTAGTTCCCTAGAATCGTTATGATGAGTATATTTTACTCAAAATAATCCAGAATTTCCGAGAGCTCATTCGGTGACGAGTGTGTCTACTCTCTCGGGGGCATAATATGAAAATTTTTATCTAAAGATTTGTAGTGGACGATACGGGCCTTTCTATTCTAGTTACAATAACCCCAGATCCAATGTATGGCGTTCAGTCCTCCACCTATATAATTATCGTTGCGTTGATATCGAAAACCTTGCCTAGACATGTGTTGTCGACTTTTTTTTTCACGCGTATGAGTGTAATGTTCGGACAATTGCACGGCATCGATTCTGTTTAACAAATTTTCTCTTTCTTTGCCTTGCTGGCGTATCACTGCTGAACATCGTTAAGTGTGTAATGAATTGTAACATAGCGCAACGGTGGTTAAGGATGTTTTGCCAACAACACCTTCCCGACACTACCTCATATGTTTTCTCTCTCTCTCTCTCTCTTTATCTCATTTACATTTTTAGCAAATAATTTCAGGTTTGATAAAAAGGCCATCATGATTACCAAGCTATATTTTTTCTTAGTTTGTAATTAAAATATTTATTGCGAACCATCTTGCCCAATAATGTGGAATTCTCTGACAGCAATGTTTACAACTTCTTATTGTCGCATATTTTACAACCACCAAAAGTTTCATATAGACGTAAGAATTGCTATTAGGTATGTATATTTTAGTAACTATTAAAAAAATATTATTGCTCTTATTTGACATCAGAAGAGTCATTATTGCGAATAAAAAGCATCTTTCTGTTGGTAAAGTTTGGTCGTTGATTTATTAGTCGCAATAAATAATAAAGAAAAGATAAAAAAAAAGTTATCAAAATCATACTGGTACTATAATATAGACATAGGAAGGGACCGTTTTGCCCGCAAAAATCAAGTATTATTTCGGGACACTTTTCTCCATTAATAAAAAAAAATAATAAAAAGTCTGTAAAATTTACCATTTAGTAGTAAATCCGTTAATTCTATATTAAAACAAAAGATGTTTGGTATCTACAGTTTATTTTTATATTTAATATACTACGGCATGAAGGGTCCATCTATTTAAAATATAGTTTATCAAGAGCCATGGATTTATCGACTAAGATATAGCTTGATCCTTACGCGCCATCTGCAGGGTCATATTAAAAGGTCACATTGATTTTGTAGAGCAACAAGGTTTCATTGGAGAAATTGGAGTGGGTAGACCAAAATTTTCACAGATGTCGCTATTTTGTTGGGTGATACATTTTTGATAGTATAGTTGCTCTTGCCATACAAATAAGTTGCTAATTATTAATCATTTAAGCGGTGAAGATAATATTTAGAAAATGTTATTTAATTATTTATTTTGGTAAACTCCGGTCTAATAGATCGCGGATTGTTGGACCAGAAATTATCACCCGTGCTTTGAAACTGGTTTTGTCTCTCTATCGTATAAAATATTGAATTTGTGGAAAGGTGCTTGTAATCATAAAATCTTCAGAAATTTTAAAGGCATTGGCGGAGTTCAGCATTATATTATTTAATTTATAATTATTAGTGATTATATTGACGTATTTACCTCTGTTTGTCAAAATGAAATCGCACTATTTGAAACGTACCTATTACATAAATTTATAGAAATTTTTTTCTATTTTTATGTTTTCACGAGTTTAATAACTTATAAAACAATAATATAAAACGAAGCAACGCACACTTATGCCCCTACATTCAAAAATTACTTTTTTATGCCTTTTACTCCCATGTCTCCTCAGTCGTAGTAGCCACAGACCCTTAAGGCAGACTATAGTTTAAGTGTCGCCTAGCAGAGGTTAGTGGTGTTACAAGAATGAACTTGTTGTTGAGGTAAAACAAAGTAAAGAGATTCAGCAAATGTTATGTTTAACAACATAAAATCATGATAAAATAAAATCTCAAATTATTACAGATAAATACTATACATTTATGCATTGTGTCCTATATTTTACAATACTGTTTGTTGGCTTAATTAATTTTATATTATAAACCAATGTAATTATCATCAGGCGGCTATTAAACATAAGGATCATGAAGCAAAATTAGATTTAAATGTGCTATGTTGACTGTTTAAGCTGATAATGTCAGCCACGTCCAAAAATCAAAATATTGTGAAATAATATACAAATTAGCTTTGGTGAACTATATAAGAAAAAATAGCGTAAGTACTAGAAGAATACTAGAAGAACAACCTACTAAGTGGGTCACTGAAAAAAATTTAAACCCGCCATCAAACCCCAAGTTTATTTAAACGAGTAAAACAAAACAAATATATAATATATTATATAATAATTTTTCTGGTATACTACTGTAATAAGCTATTGATTCAATGCTCGTATATGTGTTTAATACCTATGATAGTATATGTTAATTAATTGTTACTAGTACCTTTTTTTAAATTGATTGAATCGCTCGATACTAGGTGGAAATCCTCAACTAAATGTTAAGGGATTAAGTGAAACAAAGTTAATCTTGTAAATTTCCACTACAATTAAAAGAGAGTAATGACATGTTTCGCTAACGGCTGTAGCTTCGTCAGATGTCACAGCTGTAATAGAAGGTACAATAAAATTTAGATTATTAAAGATCTAAATAAAAACAGTGGGAGGGTTACAATATTAAGGAAACAAAAAAAGAGTCTAGATGATTTTTTTTTTATTTTAAAACTTTCGTTATTATTGTATTATTATTTACAACGTCAAGCTTAACTAATGACCCACATGGCTCCCTATGTTTATAAACTAGTCTAAACTACCCTACTTAAGAGCTAAATTACAGATAGCTAGCGTAGCTACAACCGGACTCGCAGCACCGGGGGCTGGTGTCAGAGCCCTTATTGGCTAAACCAACGTTTCTTAGTTACTAAGGCTATACACTAATTAACGTCAACGTGTTACATAATCTGTATTACCTTTTACAGATAAAAGGTAAGCATTTATTTATAATTTTTAATTAGTGAGTATTGTGCTTAGATATTAAGGGGATATTCCGTAAATATTCTTACTATGAAAGACATTTGGTGCATATCCCATTTGTGTGTTGCGAATTTCTGTTTTACAAGGCTGTTTTTTCGTGGGTGATTATTGTTTGTTGGAGTGTTGTGGAAATGTGTAACGTTTGTTTCTACGTTTTGATTTAAGTTGTTGTGTGAGTATTGGAACAGTGAGTGGTAGTTGTGAAAGTTTGTGTTGTGGAGTTTTGTAAGATGAGTGTGGATGGTAAATTTAGTAAAATATAACGTGAAATATTCAACTAAAGCAGACAATAATGTTTGTTGTGTGACACAATGGGTATATTGGTTTTATTTTAATGACTATTAAGAGGGTGGGTTATATACACGGTGTAAGATACCTTGAAGATATTTTGAATGCAGTTTCTTATATTTACAGTGTTTAAAGTACTTCAGTTATGTACATTATTTAAGTTATTTACAATATTTACATAATTTCGTTTAGGATAGTTGATTGTATAAATTCTTTTACTATATTTTATTCTAGTAATTTTATTTACGTATAATTTAATGTAAATGTTTTAACAACATAGCGATGGAAGGTGCTTGCAAATTTAATAAGAGCGGTGCAACTTGCACTTTGCTCTTGAAGATTTAAAATGTTAGACATATCTCCAAGGAATCTATGTACCTCATTTCCGTTATTTTTACGCAGATTATGTAATACGTTGAATGGGCTTCCTGTATGTTCTGGTTGTCCTTGCGCGTCACTAGGTGGATTGGCGCTTTGCAGTTCGCGCACTTCGCAATCACTTAATTGTTGCTAGGTCATATTCTCTTCAGTAGTATCATTAGTATAGCAAAGAGAACTTTTTAGTGTTCCATATTAACTTCAAAGATCTTTAAGTTATAACGTTGCCCTAATTTACATGAAGGAAAATGGCAGTAGCTGAAGATTACCTCCAGTTCCGTAGCGTTTACCTAAACATTTAAAAAATATATTATGAATAAAAGAAATCGTTATGTTTGTTCAGGTTTTTAAGGAAATGTTTTCAACAATAATTATTTTATTTTCACTTTTAGAATTTTACTACTACACTTATAATTTCGTTAATTTTTCTCTCTTAATTTTCTTTAACTGCTTATGATTTTATACAGGGTGCGCCAAACTTGATGGCCTATTAGAAGTATCTAGACCAGCGGTCGGCAACCTTTTGGCAGGCAAGGGCCACATAGTGAAAAATTGAAATAAAAGCGGGCCGCATTTGTTCATAATTTGGATAATAGGTATTTGTAATATTAAAAATGCGAAAACATTTTTATTTGAATTTTATTAGTACGTAGGAACTATAACAAAAATAAGGAAAAATAATAAAAAAAACTTAAACGAGAACTTCCAAGTAGATAATATTAACTGTTCTTTTACAAAATTTAGTGTGACATTTGAGGCTGTATTTGAGCATCTATTTGTTGTATGTTAGCTTCTAGGTTTGTAGTTGCAATTCTTAGAATAGCTCTCAAATGCTCATCTGTGAGACGAGAAGCATATTTATTTTTTCTATTTTTTTATTTATAATTATCAATAAAACAGCCACGGGCCGCATAGTAAAGGGCCGCGGGCCGCGAGTTGCCGACCGCTGATCTAGACAACAAAAACGTTAGGAATTTGAAATTTGGGCTATGCCCTGCATGTTATAACATTTTTAGATTTCTCGAAACATTCTGAAACTTTTCTGTATAACCTATGATATATCTATCCGCCGTTTAATAAATAAAAATTATTTTTTGGTAAGAAATTTAGCAGAAATCATTCCTTAATATAAAAATAGGATTTTTCGCAACCGGCATAGATCGACGTCACAATATGTCATGTGAATTAAATTATTGCTGGGTGTCTACAAAATCTTATGCTTTTGGAAGAACATAAAAATATAGAGACGTGGTGCTGGTAAAGGAGCAAAATAAGAAAAAGCAAACCCTTGATTTTTTTTATAATAATGTAGGTTATGCTGGAATTTTAAATAGAACACCCTGTATTTTAAAGTAATATCCAAAATATCAACTAATTCAATATCTAAAAGTATTATATTATTTCATAGCTATTTTCAGCCGTTTTGGACTTATAAGCTATAAACTAAAATAATATAGGTACTGTAAATATAATTTATTTTCATATTACTACGGGTAGGCCATGATTTACTTTAACCAGTCAAAAAACGCTTGCGAAAATGACATTGTCAATTTGACAAGTAAAAACTGTACTTGCGTGATCAACATATTATCTGGATATGGCGAATTCTTATACAAATGAGCAAATTTTAAACCTGTTCTGCATTTATCGCGAATGGAATAGAATTATTTCTAGGACATGCGAGAAGTTTAACGAGCATTTTTCAAACTTAGTTCCAATGAACGAAACGAAATTCAAGAGGATAGAATGTAATTTTAAAAACAATGGTCAAATAAAACAGCCAAGAGCTCAAATTAAACTGGTGACCGGTAGCGAGGACAATCAAATAACTGTCCAGGCACATTTTTTTGCATTTTCTTATGCGTCAATACATTCTACTAAAAAGACTTATAGAGGAATATGTTCGGAAATAAATCGACAGAAAACATTTTGCATACACAACAAATGCATAATTACAACTTTGTGACACTTTAAACTATCGAGCCTAATGATTTTTCAAAACGAGTTGATTTCTGTGAAATGGTCTTAATTCGTACACAAAAGGATTCAAATTATTTTAAAAAAATATTTGAACCGATAAAAGCAAATTTAAAAGGAAAGGCATATTTAATAGGAGATATTCATATTACTGGGCCGCAGAAAATTCGCACTTTGTTAGAGAGGCGGGGTCTCAATACAAATCTGGCTTCAATGTCTTTTGTTTAATGGTAAACGACGAAATAAGATATAACACTTACGAAAAGATTTTATATTTTGAAAAGTATTTGGAAATACAAACCACAACATATGACTATTTTGACGAATTAAATCTCGGAATGCCGCGAGATTGTTGGTATAAGTAAGATAATAAGCTGGATTCATCGAATAGGTCCAAGGAATTGGTCCCCGAGGTCGCCAGACCTTACCCCTCATGATTTTTATTTTTGGTGTAGGATAAAATAACTTGTTAACCATACACCAATTCACACCAAAGAACTTCAAAATCGAGTACGGGAGGTATTCCAGTCCTAAGAGGCATGTAAGATACAAGTGGCAGCAACAGACCATGTTCTGACGGAAATCCGCCAATGTTTGAGAGTTAACGGATGACGTTTTAGACAATTTATTTATTGTTTTTTTTAATATTCCTATTTTTGTGCTTTAAGTTTTAATGTTAAAAATGTGTTAATTGCGCCATTTTCGCAAACGTTACTGGTTGAAGTCATGGCTTACTCGTAGTTATAAGAAAAAATATTATAGTCACATTACGTACATTATTTTAATTTTTATATAGAGACTATATAGATATTTTGGATACTACCCTAAAATATTGGGTGTTCTATTTAAAATTCCAGCGTAACTTACATTTTTATGTTCTTTCAAAAGCATAAGATTTTGTCGACACCCTGTATGCAATAATTCTACTCGCATAACATATTATAACATAACAACATATATGAAAATATCAGCCAGAAATTCAGACCTCTATCTATGCCAGTGGCGAAAAATCCTGTTTTTATTAAGGAATATTTGTTGCTAAATTTCTAAATTTTTTATTTCCTAAATGGCTTAAGATAGGTATATCATAGGTTATACAGAAAAGTTTCAGAATGTTTCGAGGAACCTAAAAGTGTTATTACATACAGGGCGTTCTATTTAAAAAAAAAAAAAAAGTTGGTATTTGGTAAGAGTAAATCTGGCTACGCAATATTTTTTAATTGGAGACCATGGCCTCCTATAGACATAACACAAATTTCAAATTCCTAACTTTTTTCGTTGTCTAGATACTTCTAATAGGCCATCGTATTTGGCGTACCCTGTATATCATTTGTTGATATAGTTTAAATAAACATTGAAATATTGTAGGTTTTGCTGGTTCTGCTGGTTTGCTGGTTGAATATGAGCAACCAAGTTGGATACCGCCTCTCGATATTAATTCTTATCTACAATATGTTGTAAATATGAATACTACATTTGTTGATTTAATTTGGTCTCAATTATTAAAAAAAAAAACGAATACAATTTTTTTTTTAAATCCAATTACATGTAAATTTTCCAGAATAGGCCTTTTCATTCATGTGTGTGATTTTCTTACGTAGCTGATATCATAATCTTATTTCATAAATTTAATATTACAATATTGATTTAATTTAATAATTTTTAATTAACAATTTCTCCTGGATACATAAAGCTGCTTAATAATACGTAGGTATAGCTAGGCATTTAATTAAGTTTTGTAGCTGATGCTTAATCTACTCTCTCTTTGAATATTATTCTGAGTTAATATATTGCATGGGTTTTAAGCTTCACATTCAAATGGCTTATTAATATTAATTTAAATTTATTGTTAGGTTAATGTTAAGAGAGGTAATTTTACCGGTAATGTTAGTAGATACTAATGTGTAAAATTTATAGGTTCACGAAGTCTACCCATAACCTATATTTTTTCATCGAAAAAAGTGGTATAATCAGATATCGAAAAAAATAATATACCTAAATACCTGTATTTTTTTAACATGTTTTCGTCTATAAAAGGAAATATAATTCATTGGCATGCGCATTTTCAATTTAAACATCTACAAATGTATGAATCTGAAAATATATATATTTTAGGCGATAGGCGAAAGTGATTGAGTAAAGAACGATTAATTACTGCAACGTGTAAATATATAGTCGTATAAGCTTTTATAGTCGGCTCCAGTAATCGACGTCTGTTGTGATGGTTCTCTATAATTAAAAGTTTGCGAATTTATTAATCAAGAATGATACTCGTTTTATGGAGAAACGAATGATAAAGTTTTTCGTGGGGTAAATTGCAAACTGCGGCATATACACTAATATACAGGATAGTCATAAAGCAACAGATTAGTCTAATAAATGTAATATCGTATTTAATTAAAAAAAAATTAGACAAAAAATGTATTATACAGGCTGGATTAAAAATGCTGTAGGTACGTGTATCAGTATTTTTTTAGAACATTCTTCGGTTGTTTATTTCTACAAGCAATTCTAGATATTTTTCTTTAAACTTGCCTCATACCTATGTTGGTTTATATACTAATAATATTTAGCTACTCTGCACAAATAGTATAAAATATAGAACAGGTATTTTTAAAAAATTGATTTACTGCAGGACAGAGAACATTTTTGGTTTCTTGTTAGATAATTCTTCGTAATTTGTTGTTTGCCCACTTTGTTTAAGAAAAAATTAATTTATTAAAGCTAAGTGTTAATGCGTCTTATAAAACATGTCAAGAATTTTATTGATTGAAGAATTCAAAATTGTAAAAAACTGTAGAGTAAATCATGAGGTAAAGTTTATACTTGAAACTAAGAGGTAGTTTTAAGCTTTCCGGGCTAACGGTGGAATGCCTAATAAACTTTAAAAACAAAATACCGGTTAACACTGTTTTCTCACCAGCGGCACCGCCAGTAGTAAACGTTGATGACTCGCTTACTAACATTAATGTAAAGTCTGAATTAGCAAATCGCCCGCTTTTAGACGGGGCCCTACACCAACAAATTGTTTTTCTATCCTACATATAATATCTGCGCAATAAGGTGGATGATCTGACTGTCTCCTTGAAGACTTTCCTAGTATTGTACTACTTACAGAGCATTGGTAGAAACCTAGTGAACCCTTTTGTGTTACAAGTTATAAGACTGTTTCTATCTTTAACAGAACAATTGGAATTTAAGTTCATTATGGTTTATATTACGTGTAATGGTGTATTAATTGTGTGTATGTACCGGCTCCCAAGAAGCAATGTGGGGGAGTTCTTGGAGAGACTAGAATCCCTTTAACTACTATGCCAGTCAACTCGATTCATAATTATTCATAATTATTCATAAGTTGAAAACTATTTTTTTTCATTTAATTTGTCTATGCTTGTAAACCAACCTGCACATATAACTTCAAGCTCCAAACCTCTTATAGACCATCAGGCATATCGGATAATGAGGCAATAGTGTCTGTTTCTAATTTTTTAACGACTGCTTCCCTATCTGTAAAATCAGGAGAAAAAGAGTAAGCCGTGGCTGACGGTAAGAATAAGGACGTCGGCTTTAAATATTCGATCACTGAATACGATTCAAAAGTTCACCACGGACCCCTGTTTTCATGATTACTTTAATAGGTACATAACTGTAAACAGACGAGTGATTAGAGCGGCCAAGCAAAAATACTATAATGATAGAATAAATAATGCTAGCATAAGGCCAAAAAAAATTGGACAATAATTGGTGTCTCCGAGGGATCATCTTCACATTGATTCCAATGCATTAAACTCATTATATTGGCTCAGTGGTAGGTGGGTTGATATCTGGCTTGAGGTCTCAGATCGACCCGCTTTCTTATCTCAATGAGAATATTTGAAAGCCTTCCTGATCACTGCCTCAATGTTTTATCTGACTTAATCAATATGTCCTTCGATAGAGGTATTCTTCCAGACTGTCTTAAAATAGCAGTTATTAATCCAGTATATATGGTGGTGTCTAAAATTATCGAAAGGCTTGTTAAGGAAAGAATGTTCAGCTTGATCCAGCGCCATAACATATTGCTAAGTTGTCAGTTTGGATTTCAGAATAGGAAGAATACAGGGGATGATGTGTTTCACTTTTCCGAAAGTTTATTTCTGGGACTTATTAAGGGCGAACTTGCCGCAGTAGCATTTTGCGACTTCTCTATGGCCTTCGATTGCGTAAATAATTCCATACTTCTGCGAAAGATTTCGTGTTATGACTTTAGAGGGGTGGCGTTAGACTGGTTTTCATCCTACTTGTTTAACAAAACGCAGACAGTGAGATCTCGGGATTGCATCTCCGGTGCACTCGCTGTTAGACACGGGGTTCCTCAGGGTTCCGTGTTGGGACCGTGTGTGATGCTAGCTACATTAGTTTTAATACAAATATATTAACTTTTAAATTTAGTCTCTTGACGTATGGACTGTTCGGTTGCTAATAAATCCAATGTGAAATTTCTTGGTCTGTGGATGGACCAGAGGCTGAAATATGATACGCATATCCAGGCATTCAGCGCCAAGTTGGCATCTGGTTGCTATGCGTTTCGTGTGGTGGCTAACGAGCTAGGTATTGACATGGTAAAAAATGCTTATTTCTGCCTGATCGAATCTCATCTCAGATATGGAATTCCGTTCTGGGGGTTTTGCACCAGGTCTCTCTTATCTTTTGTGTTTGTTTTGCAAAAAAGGGGAATTAGATATGTTTGTAAAGCAAGGGCCCAGGATCACTGCAGGCTCTTATTTATTCAACAAAAGATTTTAACCTTACCCTGCCTGTTCATATTAGAGACACTGCTTGTTATTTATAAGCGTTTTAGAGACAGCCGACATACCCATCATTATCCAACGAGAAACAGCAATGACTTGCCATTGCCTATTTAATCCTAACTAATGTACGAGGCTTGAAAATGTACAATCATTTGCCATCTGCTGTAAAGAAGACATCTGCTCTAGCGCTCTTTAAGAGTTTAATTAGAAATAGTTTACTGCAAGAGGCATACTATAGTTTGAACGAGTTTATTGAGGACAGCTTGTATTATCGTAATGGTTTGGCTCCTTCTGTCTGTCTGTAATATTGTTTTGAGGGCGCTTCCTACTTCAGTACTCGTGTAAGTGTGTATGTATATAAATACTTTTTATTGATACAGTCTTAAGTTTCAATTCATCATAAATCTAGTCAGGAATTATACAGATTTTATATGGATTACTCCTCGAAGATAGTCAACGTGGACTGAAAGTGCTTGCCATGGAAAAATATTCAATAAATTCGAAGTAGGTGCGGTACAGCCGGACACTGTTAGAAATTATTTTAGGTGGCTATTTATAAAATCTCTTGTTTAATTTTATTCAGTGTTTTGGTTAATCATTTGAAAAAATAGTGCATTTTGGTGGGCATTCGATACTAGTAATAACGAAACTGGCGATTTTAGTGCTAACTTAGAGTCAATTCAAGGGGATTTTGTAAATAAATACCTTCATATTTCAACGCAACGGATCATTTTAAATATTCATTATTATCTTAAAAGTGAAAATAGTAGTTCTTCAGAAAACAGTATTATGGGTAGGATTTGTGAACTAACCTAAGTTAGCAATGCATTAATTTGTAGATATAGTCGACCATTCTATGAAACGGAAAGAGTTGGACAAAAACTTAAGAAACTTGATACGGCAGCCAAAAAGTTTATTCGTCGAGCTATGTATGAATTTTACCAGGAAAATAAGGTGCCAACATTAAAGATGATTCGGGATAAGTTAAGGGACTATCCAGATTATTACTATAAATCGTTAGCTACTTCGAGAAATGGTTTACTCGATTGCGGTTTTATTCATAAAAAATTGGACAAATGAATGGTTATTACAGAATCAGCACGTATAATTGACCATTGACAAGAGTACCTGCGCAAAATGAAAGACTACAGAGTTGTTATTGTCTGCCTGAGAAATGAGCAGAGCTGATCCAAGAACCAAGAATCCCACCCAATTTGGTAATAGTTATGGACAATGCATCGTTCAATTCCCGTCGTAAAACAAACATTCCGAACACCAGTACAAAAAAAGGCGATATATTAAAATTTATGAAAATAAAGGCATGAAAATACCTGAGCAAAAGACCAAAAAGGAATTATTGACACTAATCAAAAGACAACATTTCAAATGGGAATATGTTATTGATGAACTCTTTAAAACAAACTGTCATTCTATTTTAGGTCTGCCGCCATATTATTGCGTTTTTAACCCCGCTGAGATTATTGTAGTTGCTATTAAAAGCAAATTATGTAAATATAATCAATCGCCAGAATCAAGCGATTCTATAGTAGATGAAATGAGTAAAAGTGATATATGGAGGGCATGTGTATCCTATCTAATTAAAGAGAAAGTGAATATTGCAACTCACCACCGATCACTCTCATTATTATTAGTGTAAATAATGACTCAAGTTCTGAAGATTCCGATAGTGACTAGTAATCTTCATTTATAGTTCATAGACATATATGTTAATTCATCATTTGTGACTTTTAAGAAATGCAATTATTCCAATAGGTAAGTGCGTCAATAATTATTGATATTTTAAAAACCTAGAGTCGGGCACTCATTCCTCATATTTTTTTGGTAGTTATAACATAATCACACGAATCATATAGTATACATATAAATATGATGAAGGTAGTATCGAAAATAAAATAAATTAATGTAGTCAAATATTTTTCCATTTCTATAGTCGCGTTGTACACCGCCCATGCTTCGTAATGATATGTCACCGATAAGTTGAGTTTTTGCTATTTTTTTTATTCTGTATCAAATGACTTCATATAGACTTTACCTAAGACTGTCTGATCCACCCTGATTTTCCATTTTTTCTGAAAAAAGAAATTAAAAAAAAAATTACTTGTCAGAGCGATATTTGATCAAATATGCGGTGTTCCAGTGTATAGGGCTGATCCCTTTTTTTTGTTATGTAAATAAATTTAAATGATGTATTTTTGACATTATCGCGCAATTATAATTTATACATCGTTGTCAAACTATGATTCTATTAAAAATAAACAATAATACATGTTCTTGCAATATTCGCTGACGTTACCTCACGGAAAATTGTAAATTTTGTTTTTATGTTCAATATAATAAGTATAATACCGATATTCTGTTTTTTGCAATAAAATTATCATACCAAAATAACCCTTTTCTACCTATACTGCTGAATGTCGTTCACTAGGACATATGACGTAAAGTATCTTTCGCACCTTTCTCTGCTTCTATCGAATTAAAAGAACTCAAATCAAAAACTGTGTTTTTACTGTAATGGAATCATAGGAAACTGCAATTGCCTCTTTACCTGGTGATCACTGGAACATTTATCTTAAGTATAATACGTAATAGGGTTATCCATTTTTTCTTAGACCCAACATAACATTAATGTTCAGAAATGAGTGGCTTGTCATAACCAGATATATAAGGAACTATATATAAAAGCAGGAGTCATACCAAATTGAATTGTAAACAAGGCAGAAATAATAGAATAATTTCGTTAACTAAATAAACATTAAACATATTAAAACAATTTTCCTATTTACAGTTTCTACAATTTATTTGTATTCTTTACTTCTCATATGCTCAACGAAAATACCCTTAGCATATCGTTAAATTTAAAAGGTCTTTAAAATCTTGGCCGCCGCTTAATCTATTTTTGAGTCCTGCAACTGCTCTCGTGTTAAAAAAAGTTCCTCTAAACGAATATTTTTAAACGGTTGTTAATATTTTAATTCCACTTTTAGCGGGAGATAAATTTGTTAGTTTAGTTGGTTTAACCAGAGCCATAAAATAGGACAAAAAAAGAAAAGTCACTGTAATTTATGTTACATGATGATTGCAAATAATAAAATGACTATTCTCTAACATTTTTGAATAATTGCCAATTTGAGAAAGTTTTTAAAACCGCCGGTATTTAAAAAAAAATAGTACTTTATAATGCAAGTGGTGACATTTCGGCCAGGGAATTTATTGGCATTGATTCAAATAACATCAGAGAACTATCCAAGACTTAAGTAATTCAATTCAACTTCCAAGCAGGGCCATTAAAAGCATCATTTATTTCAACAGAGATAATGTAAGACTAATAATTAATTGCCTGGTCGGCATATGCAAGAAGGAGAAATAATAATAATATTTAAAAATATTTTCGAGTTTAAATTTGTATGCTAAGGGGCCTATTAAGTACTTACTGCGCGTACTTTTCATTTTGCATTAAGTCAGCCAAGCACTAGTCGAGAAATTGATTAAGTAACACAACAATTGCATGTTACTAATTGGATTAAATTTTTTAAAACTGTAAACAAGAGCAATACAGCTATGAACGGATTTATGGAATTATATTACTCATTGTTCGGAGTGAGAAACGTCGTCATGAACAACCAGTAGGTAAGTTTACGGCAATAATTAATTTCTTATTGGAGACTCTGGATATCCTTTACAACCTTTCCTTATAAGTTCTTCTGAAAATCCTGCAGAAAGTTACTACAACAATATGATTGTGAGAATTAAAAATATTATTGCAAGACGGGAGTCCTAAAATCATGCTTCCGATGTTTAATAAAACATCGAATTTTAATCTATGACACTATAAAAGCGAGACCAATCATTTATAGTTGCGGTATCTTTCATAATAAAGCACGGTTCTATATGAATTTTGTTTCAGAGGAAGGAATACAATATTTTATTATATTTGATTAACTCTTTTTATGTCTTGGTAGTCCTTGCTGTTCAAGACATTAAGAATTTTAAATGGTTAGCTTTAACTGTCATTAGTGTCCGTGTTTTGACAAATAATTTTGAATAGGCAAAGCGGATTCTGCAATTGAAATCAGTGACTTAAAAATACTTGGAAAATAAGTTGGAATCAGAAAGTTTCAAATATCATCGTATATAAAATTATCGTATTTGTTGACATTTGTCAATAAAAGCTATCAACCATTGTCGGATTAGTTGTTTATGGGAAATTTGAAATATCCTGTCAGTTTCTTATAACGCTGTTGTGGATTTTGCTTGAAAATATAGAACAAAACGATGGTTGCATCGATCCAGTTAAAAATATAGATAAAGCGCTCAATCGAGCTTCCTCGGATTTTTTGTCCAGAAAATCCCTACTACAATTGAGATTGCTTACGATAAGTTTATGAACTGGTGTGAAGAAAAAGGCATTTTTGTTGACGTTTCAGTTTTAACAGTACTACATTAAGCTAACATTTCTAAGACTACTGCCAGGTGTTAAAAATAGCATTTTTAACACGCTTGTAGAAAAAATAAATTATATAAACTTCCAACTCAAATATTGGCTTACAGAATATTATTTACACACAAAACTTTAAGCTGTCCGCTTAAATTATATTCTATAGAGGCATTTAAATTTTAAAGGATATATTACAGAATAAACCGCTGAATTGTATTAAAACTTTAATAATAAGGTAAATTTCAAAAATATAATATTATGCTTGTGTAGCATTTTTTTATGTGAACTGGAATAATACAACTTATACCTACAATCATTCGGAAATGTTTGTAGCCCGAAAACATTTTCTTAACCTCCTGCTAAATAATATGAGATATACAGACTGTCCACGGATAGGGTTTACAATAGCACAAATAGACAAAAAAATTCCATTTTTCGGGAAAAAGTCATTCTTGATAAAAAGTTTTGCTTATAAAAAAAATGCAATTCACGAAGAGAAAGTTTTGATTTTTTTACAGGGTTCGAAAAACTTCAATAACATGGTTTTTTTCCAAGAGTAAACTACCTTTATTTTTTATTTTTGACCAAAATGCCAATTAGAAAACTATAAGAATAACGATGGTAATTTAAATCCGAGATTTAAAATAAATCTTTGATTTTTTTAGTTTTTTTAATTTTTAGAGGTAAATGAAAATTATTTTTTGGATAGCATTAGCGGTCGAAATACATACATTATCAATGACTTTATATCTTACAGAGGAGCATCAAAAAATTTCAAAAACTGATTTGTGGTGTTACCAGAAATATGTATTTTGAATTTCACAAATGAAATGACCCCGAAAATATCACAACAAAGTCTTAAAATAACAAGAAATAATAATTTTATAATTTGCTATCCAAACACCCCTCCCCCCTCCACATTCAACACATTTTGCTAGCTGTAAACGAATGTGGGCAAAACTTCCTCGAATTTCTTCAATGGAAATTGTTTGAACAGCTTCAACAATTCGCTGTTTTAGAAGCTGTACGTCGTTCTAAATTGGACGGAAGTACACTAATTGTTTAAGGCGCCCCCAAAGATAGGCATCTGAAATAGTTAAATCGGGACTCCTTGGGGCCACAAAACCGAACCATTCCGACCAATCCATCTGTGGCCAAATGTATTATCAAGCCATTCCCTCACTTCAATTGCGAAATGCGCAGGGCATCCATCTTGTTGAAAGTACATTTTGTTCCTAAATTGGAGAGGCAATTCTTCTAGGTTGTCAGAAAAGAATGTTTCTAACCTTTCAAGGTAACTCCTACGGTTACACGTATTTTCAAAAAAGTATGGGCCAATAATACCATAATGTGAAATCGCACACCAGACATTTACTTTTTTGTAATATTGTCTTCTAGCAGGAATTCTAAAATGGGGATTATTTTTGCTCCAGTATCTAATATGCGCAGAAGACACTTTCCCGTTTGTTGAAAATGTCGATTCATCGGAGAACATGATAAATTTATGAAAATTACTGTTTCCACTTACAATTTTGTCTCCGACCCAAAGACAAAAATCCAAACGTTTGGCTTCGTCTCCTTCTTCCAACGTTTGATTAAAAGTTGGCTCAAATGGAAATATTTTGTTTGCCTTTAAAATATTCCGAATGTGAGATATTTTTACTACATCAAGTTCTTGAGCCCGGTTTCTTAATGAAAGGGTAGGATTGTCAGCAACAGACTGCAATACGATTAGGGAAGTTGCGTCATTCTGATCATAGTTTTTTTTTTTTAATTGGAAACTAAACCAACCAGTGCGTCGAAATTTTCTTAATAATTTATGAAGTCCCATTTTTGAGACATAAACGTTAGGATATCCTTGATTAAATTTCTCTATCACAAAGTTGTAAGGTCTGTAAGGTGTTCTAAGGTCAACATTTTCAAAACACATCAAATTCTATTTGACAACTTCAAATTTGCCCCATACGTAAAGCAAAGTAATAAAAAGGTAAAAAAATTCCTTGTTTTTACAAAAGATGGTAGGAATGCATTTAAAACTTTAAAATTAGATACAAACCACCCATTATAAAAATAGAGTTTAATGAAATTTGGTATTAATATTTTTATTAAGCAGCAAAATTTTCATTTACCTCTAAAAATTGAAAAAACTAAAAAAATCGAAGATTTATTTTAAATCTCGGATTTAAACTACAAACGTTATTCTAAATAAGTTTTCTAATTGGCATTTTGGTCAAAAATGAAAAATAAAGGTAGTTTACTTTTGGAGAAAAATCATGTTTTTGAAGTTTTTTCGAACCCTGTATAAAAAATCAAAATTTTCTATTCGTGAATTGCATTTCTTATACAAGCAAAACTTTTTATCAAGAATGACTTTTTCCCAAAAAATGAAATTTTTCATCCATTTGTGCTATTGTAAACCCTATCCGTGGACAGTCTGTATATATTAACACTATTTGACGTAACAAAATATCGAATTGATTTCATCTATTTCTAATCACGTGTACAAAAGCAACATTACATTAATAACAGCACACTTATAGTTGTCACTTTAGGACATCATACGTTACCATGGGATAAAATGTTTTTGAAACTTCTGTAATTGTTACAATTTCCAATGTCATTAAATTTTGTCACCGAATATCTCTCGAGCATTGATAAAAAACTCAAAATTATATTACAACGGACACAAGTGCATTACTTTTTGGCAACAGCCCTCCGCTTGTGCTTTCGAAATCTGTAATAAAATTATCTCGTAGTGATCAATGCTATTGGGATATTATTATAATATTATATATTAGTTTTATAAGGAATTTTTCGTAAAGGAGTGAACTATGTTAGTAATTAAAGAGATAATCTTCTTCAAAGCCTTTCTAGAACGCCAGTCTGGAATTATCTATTTTTATGTAGCTGCTTTACGGGCGTGAATTATAAAATGACAAATAAAGTTTAGGTGTCAACGTTTGTTTAACACTGGGTTTCATAGTGCTTTTTATTTATTTATTTCAAGGATGTCCTGTTATAGTATATTACATAATAAGTGTTGTAAAAAGCATTTTACGCACGAATGGAAAAGATACGCACGACGCCGCGTAGCGGCGAGTGCGTAATTCTATGAGTGCGTAATTACATTACAACACGTATTACGTACCATACTTTACCTACGACCTACTTATTCACACAACATCATTTAGTATTAGTTTTCCATCTGAACTGGTAACAATATTAATAATTTAAGAACGTGATAACATCAACGAGAAGGTATATATTGTAATAATTCTACAGTATGATTATTTAAATTTACAAATGTTATTTTTTATTATATTATTTATTCTCATTATGATAATTATTTATAGTTACAGAACAATTATTGAAGACAAAAGGTATATCGTTTGTTTTGCTTGTTGAAGCATAAGTAAGATTTACATTATTAGTTGCCTCAATGAAATTTTCATTAATACTATTAGTACTCTTTTACTAGCTTCTGCAATTTCGCTAATATTGGGTGGAGTTAAATTTTCTATTTCACTGTCACTCGACATTTTTTATGTAATCAAACTAATTTCACTTTATAATATTACTCACATACAAATTTGATTTAGGATTATGTCAGTTTTTGAATAAGTTTGTTTGTATTGACCGTTGCTAAGCGGTTGCTAGGAAAACTGTACGATTTTTTTACCAAGCTGTGCGATTTTTTTACCGTGCGTAATAGGAATCTTACATTGATCGGAGACGGTGTGTTTTTAAGTATTTACAGTAGTGGTCGTAGGTAAAGTAATATATTGTGTTTAAATGACTTTTACAGACAAGGGCAACGATAAGACTTGCAGCATTCATTTCTACTGAATAGATACTACATCGTTTTATGTGAGATATTTGTATACATTACCTTTCTATGCCATTTGTGAAAATTAAAGTTTATTCCATTAGTACAAATGTTCATATTTTACAGGCCACTATCCTAACGTGAATATTATTTTTGGTACATTCTTTAGTCTAATTTGCTTTTCTTTTAAATTTACTCGAACGAACTAGATACTTGATTATTTAAATGTTTTTGTTGTCAAAATATGGGGTTATGTTCATTTATGATAACAGTTTGGTAGTTAATTTGTCTTTTCTAGTTTTGTCTAGCGTATTTGTTTGGGTTGCTTCATTTGAACATTGGTTAGTTCACTACAGAACATTAATGATGTTGCAGTTTTCACCGTTTGATAAATTGTCATGCCATTATGTATTTGCACATTATGCAGGGGAAACTGTAGAGTAGTTTTCCACATATTATGTTTGTTTGGTTTTGTCATTTTATCGAACCGACATCACATTCATGATTTATCCTGCGTGAACATAGTTAAGGCACAGCTATTTTTCTGGTCTTACTTCTAACTTCAAACCTTCTTCGAGAGGATTTTCATTGTCACTTTTACTTAAGATCACCCATGAATGTGGAACTCGGCGAATAGAATATCGAAAGGTTCACTTCTGTTGGCACCTTATGTGGTTATAGAGCGTCCTCATTTCTATTATGGTAAGATTTCATTATTTCATTTTTTGTCTCCTTAACCTGTTTTTTTGTAACTTTAAATTTCTCCAACATATGCTAAATTGGTAGATTTGCACATGAGGCTCTCAATTTTATTTTTGCAATTTTTGCAATGATAGCATCGGACAATCAATGAGGTAGGATATAGATCAAGTTGATTAAATCAGATGTCTAATTCCCTTTCTCGATTTTAGGGTTTTTAATTGAAGTTTTTCTTGCGGTTTTTTGATTTTGAATATGTATACGTATTTCTTTGATCACGTACTGTTAGTTGGAGTGGAGCATCGTTAGAAGATCACATGAGCCTATAGACTATAGCTTATAATGTAATGTGTGCTGTCTGGTACTGTTCGTGTCCACCAGTGTGGAGCCAGGACACTTACTAATTTAAATAAACACCACATGGGACCTGGATCATCTTGAAAATTAGGCCAGTGTATTAAGATACTTTCAATTTTTTTATAACTTTAACACTTTCAATTAACTTTTAAACAGTAATACATCCTTGGTAATGTTGATTAAGAAGTTCAGAGGTATTATGAATTATGACCATATTATGACGGAGGATCTAAAACATTATTTTTCCTCTTTTAATCAATCAAATTTTATATCCAGTAAAAAATTAAGTAAAACCCGTTCGTTAGGCCTGCCCTTAAGTGTGTGATTGTTTATCATGATATTTTTAAATGAAAGGCAGTTTGGAAATTAAAAAAATAATTCCAATTTTATTTTATATCTGTGTTTTATTTTTACTGCTTTACTACACGAAAAGCTATTATCAAGTTTAGAAGCAAACGGTTTTCCTATTTTCAAACGCTTTGCAAGTATTCAGCTTTTTTAATCATTTTAAATAAGTAGTCCAAGAAATCATGAAAATGTATAACTGCTAAAGGCAACGACTGACGAGAGTAAATAGGGGTTGTTAGGCAAGCCAAGTGTTGTTATTTAACTTGCGTTAACAGTTCATGAGGCTTTTATGTTCCTCGATTGTTGGTTAATTTCACTGATTCTTTTATTTACTGAGTGAAGGAATTAAACGAGCTTTTCGCTGTGATAATTTGGCGTTCATTTCTCCAAATCACACAAAATTTCTTTAGTACATACATGATTTTACAATTACATAACTATTTACTACTGATTTACAAACACATAACTAGTAACTACATTTGTTTAGTACATTTGCTGGGTGCCTTTTTCTATTTGCTTCAATCCGACAGAAAGAAACCATGTGCGTTTGTTGACATACAACCTTGCTTTATCGAAGCCAAAAGTGTAGTAGTATACAAAATGGAAACTATACCATCCGACAGCAAGGCCACGCCCCTGTTGTCATGACGATCAACCAACAATGCACTCTGATAGGCTACACAGCCGCCATGTTAAATATACTCTTATTATCTAAATGTAGAACATGCTTTTTCCTGAAATAACGGTCGACTAGCCGCTTATTATATGTATTTTAAAAGATGATATTTGCAAGTTTTATGTTTATCCCGGTGATAACACCATTCGTTCCACAAACATTGATACATTTTGCTCCTTTATTAAAATAATATTGAAATCAGATATTTAACAGTAGTATCGATTCTAAAAACATTTGTTGCATTTAATTATTTTATTTTTAATGCATTTGGATGATCGTTTCCCCAACAGGGGTAATTCTTTTCTCCTCCTTACAAGATTAGAAAACAGTAATGGCGTATGAAATACTATTGTTTGATCTTATTTTGAAAATTTTACACCTCTACTTTAGAAATAATAAGATTTATTTACTTTGACTCGTTGCCATGGTAAGCAGAAAAAATTACGAAAATTTTTTCGAGGCGAGGCGTTATTTAAGTGGACATTTTTTACTAGTAATTGACATTTACTGTGAGAGAACCATTTAAACAAAAATGACAAATCAACTTAAGTCGACAACAACAATACCTTGGCCGATTCGAAATCTGTGAAATTAATTTAAAATACCAGGTTCGATATATAAGTTTATTCCAAATTTTGGTGTGAAATCTTTTTACGAAATACCACACCAGCGTAAACTATTTCTGGAAATGATAATATATGTCGGCGCCGCCCATGAAAGGTTCGTCTCCGTCTCTGTTAGGCTACACAAATAGACCCTTATGAGCCTGCAGCATATTGTTTGCGCCTTGGCATGTTAAAGTACAGAGATTGGTTAGACTAACTTTATAGCTTTTAAAAATTAGGTAATCGGTTTTTGGGAACACACTGCGGGAAACCGATCGTGGACAAAATAAAGCCAGGCAGTCCGTATGAAGCATAATCCATCCACGCAATGTATTAATTTTGGGACGAGAAGTGTTTTTCTCTTAATTGCCGGGCAGGTTGGCGGCGGATCGTCAGTTGCCCTTTTTTGTATTCTTATTCTCGTTTACGATATTACCTGAAAGTATCAGACTTGATATGCTTTAGTGTTGTAATCGTGTTTTCCTAGAAATATTATTTTTTATTAAACTTACATTTTATTAAAAGTCAGTGTCGTACTGATCTTAATATGACTAAGCGGTCTAACCATATAAAAGGCGCTGCAGCTCTGACATATAACATATATACTTAATCTGGTCGGCTTGGTAATAGCATAATGTTTGAATCATTTTATCCCTGTTGTATTCAGTTCTTCCGCAATATAATTTAATTTTGCTTTCTTAGTAGCAGTTTTAGCAAGTATCCAATTTTTACCAGAATGTTTTTTTGTTTGTTTCAATTATGTCTAATTTTTTTTTGGACATACTGTGTACCGTGCACCAAACGCATGACGTGAATCTCTTAAATTGTACATGTCGTTAAAAGGAATAATCTTATTTTCAACTTTTACGTTCGCTTTTTATTTTGCTTTAGTAAAATTTAAACAATTTTGCAAATATTTCAATTCAATAAACTTTTAGCGCAACAGAATTTAAGTTACGTATTTCTAAGAAATGATTTAAATGACAAAGCAGTATTTAAAGTTACTTACCCCTATTGTCGAAAGTCACAATTTTAAACAATATGTACTATACAATACCAAAACCGAACATGCTCTCCAAAGCTTCCTAAAACACGTCAAACTACAAAGCAAAATTACGATTATCTTATCGTTTGTTTGCATGCACAACTGCTTTACCTGCTTTGTCTTATATTCGCGAGTTGTGATAAAAACAAAATTTGATATGGAGGTAAGGAACTTCGTTAAAGCATAAGCTTTTATCTAATTAAAGGAACGCAGAAGTTTAGTACGGGATATTCAAATAATTTTCAGAGAATTTAAACGCCATAATTTCAATTGCCGCTAGGGGCATCATTTTGACAACGGATATGGTTAAGCTAGGCTTAGCATGATGAGTTTTAAAAATTGCTTTTGTAAAATTTTAAATAATAATATTATGCTTTTTTAAATTTATATCGCTCGGTTGTACAAACAATATTTTTTAAGATGGGTTTATAGAAGTGTCCTTAAACTAGCTTATACTGATGTACAATTATTACTTAGTAGTAAAACTAAGTTTATCATACAAATCTTCTGTCAAATAACCTGTAAGGTCGTCAAGTTTGACTTTAATGATGATAAGTTTTCATTCATTTAAATTGGATTTGGATAATTTCGCAAATATTACTGACGATGAGAAGTTTGTGGAATTACTTGATAATATAGTGGTCGGTACTCTAGTCCAACGTTGCTGCACTAGACTTTATTCAAGAAAGCCAAGTTTATCTAAACTTGTACAACGCTCGGTGAATCTAAGTAGCGGTTTGGCCTCAGCGCACCTGAGTTTAGCTGAACTCGAGCTTAAGTACGAATTGTACAAAGGGCATTCATCTTCAGTAATCTGAAACATGTTTGATGAGCTATACTTACCTGAAACCTACTAACCAACCTTTGCAACTCTTTTTTAACTTATAAGAAAAAACCAAAAATCTTACTAGCCGAAGTATCTAAGGTTGTTAGAATTGAGACCAGTGATGGGAAAACGCAGGGAAGACTACGACAGTCTTGACCTTGGCCGTGTTCTTGCACATGGGTTTTGGACTTAATCTTGTTTCGTAAAAGATATATTGGTCTTGTTATGATCTTGCATAGTTAGTATTGTTAAATTGTATCTTGGTCAAGCGAGACGTGAGAATTTAAAAAAAAATGAGTAATTTTACGGGGAAAACAATATAAAATTAAAGCAATTTTTTATTTAATCAGAAAAATTCATAATATAAATAAAGAGTATAAAAATAATAACGACTTTTAAAGCAATCAGTGTTTCTATTGGATTTAGATAGAATATAGATTTAAAAATTAGCTATACCTACTTGACTATAAGAGAATTTGGCAGTTTATATCAAACAAGAGTGGAAATTTTAATCTACCTTCTGACATTGTTTTACAAGGACCACCGTATAAACTAATTTTCTTAAATATTTAGTAAGGGGAGTTAACAAAGTGGTCAACGACAAGGTGTTTTTAAAAAACATTATTTAACAGTGGTTACAACTTGACTCGTCATATATGGTGCTTTACATATATTTATAACATTTTAGATGCTGACATTGCATGAGAATAAAACATAGAAAATCTAAGAATTTAGATAAGAGTTTTGTGAATCCTTTAGCAGACTATTCTTACGGGAATATATCTTGAGTTATCTTTTTTAATCAATGAAATTTCTTTATTTAAAGTTTAAATTCTAAACGTGCGTTTATAAAAGAGGCAGCGTGGTATGTAATCCATGTTATAAAATATTGAGTATAACTTGATTATGCATGTTTCTAACATTACATATAAAACTAACTATATAATATATTATGCAAGTATTCTTTCAATTTTGTGAAGTGAAGAAATAATTTATTAATATTAAAGGAATCGATAAAACGATGTTGTGTTCTTTAGTCAACGCTTCCGTTAAATTATTAAGTCCACCACCAAAGAAAAATATAGATAGTTCTATAGAAAAAAATTCGCGGGAACCACAATCTGCAGGATTTAGGGTTAAATGTACATAACACCAATTTTACTCACTTGTTACAAGTTTGGCATCTTTCATGACATTTTATGAGCATTTGCTAAAAGTTAATTCAAGCTTTATTACTTGTTACGGTATTACTCTTTCAAATGAAGATTTTGAAAAGAAAACACAACATTTTTAAATAATATGTTGCTCCTTTCATAAACCAAACATTTATTGATTGTCTTGGTAATGGCCTTTTAGGTAAGGAAAAAGACAGGTTAGTTCAAGTTAGAGTTATTATGGATAATTATTTCGACTAATTGGTTTAGGTATTTTTTTACTCGTATTAAGACCGAATTTCAAAACGATCCACACTACAATTGAATCGGTTATTTGGAAAAGGGAACATGTCCAGAAATGGTAATTTTACAGGAGGGGCAAAAAACTAATTTAACGAATCCACGCTGAGGTTTCAATAATACAATTTTTTTTATCTTTTAGTACTTTGTATTTTTGATACTTTTGTGAGCTAAAACATAAATTATATTTTCTTGAAATTTTCCTATTTATTTAAAAATCTTTAAAAATCCTTACTTGTCAGATGGAGTAGAGTAAATATATATACTAATTAGGAAAATATTTCCATTTACATCAGATGGCTAGGAAATATTTTCCTAATTAGTATATATATTTCTTATTTATTTTTTAAATTCTTGGACATGTTACTTTTTCAACAAAATAAAAATACTCTAAATTTGATTATAATCGGTTTATTATATATTATAAATAACATTATTAATGCTAATGAAACTTTAAAAATCTTCTTCAGGACGTTCCTCTGAATCTGTTACTGGCCACTTCATCACTTCGTTGTAAAACTCAATTTTGTCATCAGGTATGTACTGCAAAAGACTTTTAATATTATCCATTTTCTTTTTATTAATGGGAAGCTTATCAGCATATGCCCTATAAGTTAGTACAGTAGGCAAGTCTGGACGAAAGTGTTTTGGTTTTGCAAGGGAAAATTTTTCACTAACAGCGTTATCGATATATGGCCGAAGAAGAACTCTCGGATCGGAGACGTGGTATTAAAAATGGAAATAATTGGTTATTTTCAACGATATTGTTTCTTCTTGTGGTAACTTTTTAGATTTACTTCGGTTCGACAGAACAGTCTTCTTATAGAAATTCGGCCACCATTTTTTAAAGTCAATAATGTCTTCAGCCTTTACCTTGACAACTGTGAATTTATCATTTTTCGATGATTCCAGTATTAGCTGTACATACCCATCATGTGTATATATTCTGTCTTGTCTTCGTATCTCTTGATAATACCAAAGTCGCAGTCACATGCATTGAAAGAATGTCCTCTTATAGGAAAAATGTGGTGATATTTTGTAAAACGAGCAGAGGCTGCTAACGCTACAAATAAGCAGACGACTGTATGGTTTCGGTTTTGACCCGGACATCCATCAGAGAAGACATACAGTTCTTTTACGGCCGGAGGTACATAATGCTCTATATAGTGTGTCAAAAAAGTACATACTCCATTTGGCCCTTTATTAGCTTGTCCTTCTTGATACGAATAAAATACAGCTTTTTCACTCTTCGAACTGTGTACACAAAATTCAAAGATCCAGAGTTGTCGCAAGTAGAAAACCTCTTGTACGGGGATATGTGGAAGTGGTAAGTTTTGCATATAATCTATAGTAATGCCTAAAATGGAATCATTCTCCTTGCACAATTTTTTTACTTCATCGGTTTTGTGAAAAAACTTTTTAGCTCATCTTTTGCGTACAATCAACTCAGCTGTTGCTATCCGTTTAGCATTATCATTTAAATGTGAGCTCCTAAGTTTTACTTTCAGTTCTTCACACTTTGAGCAGACATCTATTTGAGGTCTACCAAACGATAAATCAAAATTCGGTTCGTTTGTTTCGAAAAAGTAACATATCCCGGACATGTTGCCTTTTCGAACCAAACGTAGGACAAATGTCATCACTACCAATATGGTAATAATCGGATATGTTCCGTTCTCGCGTAAATTCATGTATTTACCTTTAAAAATTACGTTGGGGGCAGAATCTTGAATTAGCGAAAAATTGGATATGTTCCCTTTTCCAAACAACCGATTCAATTAATATGAGAAGGCGTTTGTTAGCTGAGATACGAGTCTATAACGTCTCCATATTTTTATAGAAATTTGATGTTTCTATTCTTTATTTTCATCTAAGGTTGTAATCAATGAACATATAAGTGTCGACGTGAATGTGGTGAAGAACTTAAGAAAATGAGGTGAATAGAGGTGTAAGCGTAACTGACGTCGAAACCAAACAACAATCCCCTTTGACTTCCAAAATGACGGAAATGGAAAACAAATTGAAAAAAGGACTCAATTAACTACGTGATGAATATCTGACCCAAAAATCCGACGTTAATAATATCAAAAAAAAAAATCGGGAATTTCAAAAACGACCTGAAGATGTTTAAAACACAAACAGAAGGAGATGTTTATGCCTTAGGTTAGAAATAGAACAACTTCACGAATGCTTAGATGAAACGCAAGATGACGTAGAAAAGTTCAGAAAAGGATCCTATAATAAGAAATTAAATTTTCGTGGCATTAAGGAGGAAAGTCAAGGAACTCGGTCGAATCTACTAAACATTCTCTGTGACGTCATTAGTAATAAAATTGGTGTAAATATTTCTAAACAAGGAATTAGTTATCTGTACCGTTTAAATAAAACTAAAAACGGATCAACAAATAACAATACTTCGAATAAAACTACATCCCGGGCGATTGTGGTGGAATTCACCACGCAGTGGAAGTGCGATGAAATATTTTACGCTAAAAAGGCTCCTTAAAACGACCCAATTATGGAATGTGATGTACTAACCACAACAAATTATAATTTGTTTTGAAGTGCGTAAAATATTTAAAAAAGTGCGTGTACAATCCGAACTAATATTTACGTATTCAATAACAACAAAAAAGCACTAGTCAAGAATTAAAAAGACAGTGAAGAAATCACTAAAAAAAAAAATTAACGGGAATCCCGTGGAACATTAGATTACTTCTTGTATTTGCTATGTACTACTACAAACAGCTTTTGTTTAATCATAAACACCTTATACCTTTACATCTTGGCTTGGTAGTGTATATTAAAAGGTAATTAAAATAAATTATTGCATAATATACTTATCTGTGCACCGCTACAAAAATGTATCTTCTACGTAATGATTAAAAATATATGTACAAATATTCGACCCCTAACTTCAAGTTAACGAAAATCATACACGGGGATATCGATTCATCATACAGTACAGGGTAAGTAGGGGTGTCGGTGTCGGAGTGTATATAAAGGCAGACCTTAAATTCTCTGTATTGAATATTGAATAAAAAATTAAATGAACTATGAATAAATCTCGATTAAAATTCTAAAAGGTTTTAGATTTTTTACTCAACTTTGAAATTACACTGTCATCATTAGTGCCATTAAGTAATGAAATATTACGGACAGGTGACTTTAACTAACCCAATTAATTAATAATCCCACCAGAACCTTCTCTATTTCTGTCTCATTTATTGAACTCTTTCTGATTTCCAAACCTGATTTAGTAAAACACTGTGATACCTTGCTTGTCCCACCTATGTCCGATCATGAGCTCATTAGCTGTGAACTTACCTTACCCACAAAAACAAAAAAAAAATACTTTTAAGGAATACAGAAATATGAAAAATATTAACGTTCAACAATTTATGCCAGATTTACGATCCACTCCTAGGAAAAACCTGATTGACCTAGTTAATATTAATGATAAAGTTGAATTTAATAATAGGAACATTACTGTCCTCTTGGACTTGCATGCTCCAATAAGGCAAGCTAGGTTTACAACAAATAATTATGAATGGATAACCGATAATGTTAAAAACTGAATTAAATTAAAAAATACTGCACTACATAAATTTAAAAAAACTAAAAACTTAGCTCATTGGAATTACTACAAATATCTCCGTAATCTCTTACCGTGCGCGCGTTTCTCAACCTGTGGGGCGCGCTCCCCTAGGGGGGTCTGCTAAAACTAAATGGAGAAAAAAATATATCATTAAAAAACCTATTTAATTTAGTGAAAGAATTGTATCACTACTGCACAATGCATGTATTTAATAATTAACTTATTAGTGACTCCCTTGGACCTGTCTTGCAGAGCGAAGTTTTTCGAAAGGAGGTTTATTATTAGAAATTGACACTCGAAGCTCTTTTTCTATATTTAGCTGAGATCTATATTTTGCCTTCAAAGCAGCCACCGCAAAGGTAGGATGTAAAAAATGGTAATTGTACACGAAATTAATGCTCTTGTTTTCAGTGCAGAAAACTCCTCATCCAACCATGCCCTTAAATTCAAAGAGTGATTTATTACTACATTTTTTTTTTACTTTACCGCTTGCCGTGAAGTCTATAAAGATTTTTTCATGGGCAGTTGAAAAGCCTTTAAAAGTATTTCGAAATGAGTCTTTAAACCACTCGTGACTTGCTATCAATCAAAATATGTATCCCCAACACAACATAGGAAATTTTACATGAACAACTTTTTTATCCATACCATATACAAAGATTTCAGGCGCTGAAGCCTCAAAACCTATAGTTTTGTGAGTGGATGCAAAGAAAATGCCTTCAAGACCCTTTTATTTACTGACAAAGCATGGCTTAGGGGTGAAGGCATTATAAATTTGTATAATAACCATGAATGGGCAGAAGCAAATATCCATGAAATTTTGCCAAGTCAATTTCAAAATAAATTTTCAAATAATCTTTGGGCAGGTATCCTGGACGATAGACTAAAAAGATCATACATTATGTCCCAAGGTTTAGATGAACCCGCATATTTAGATTGTTTATAAAACATTTTGCCAGATGATGATGTGCAGTACCAGCAAAGACTTACAATCTTCCTTATGCACGATGGGGCACCACCCCAGTTCTTCCCCTATTTTAATATTTTCTGAGATTTTCCATTTTTCTGTATACTCTTTACCATAGCATTTATCTAGCAGGGCTTTAACGACTTTTAGTTCTTTTCTGTTTTACGGAGTATTTTAACTGAATTTAATTATTATTAATAATTGTTAATCAAAATTTGTTTTCCATTAGTTAATTTTTCCGTGTATTATATCCTTTTTGCTTCACGGGTGCTGTCAACCTTTTTTAACGATTCACTTATTTCCTTAATATTAATCCCAATCTTGTCCTATAACAATAACCCTTCTAACTTCCCCAAAAATATTCCAGTATTTCATTTAGTTATTATTTTCGTTTTCTTTTCTGCTGGTTACTAAATTCAGATACAGAAAAAATCATGAAAATTGTTTTAATATTTTGTATAAAACCAAAATTGAAATATACAGATAATAAGTGAATTTTTGGTTCTGTCCACAGCATCCGTCATAGAGTAAGAGGTGACACAATTTAATTTGTTTCTCTACCGATTTTGCAAGTGTAAAATGTTGAATTTTGGGTCGACAAATCCTTAACACGAGAATTATGCAGTGCTAGCTGATTAGCATAAAATGCTTTCTGTATAGGTGGGTTTAGTAACATTTCTATTTGCAAAAGATCAAAACAATAGGAAACACTTATATCCTCTGAATCTTTTAAGCCAACATCGAATTGTTTAACTGGCAACTTATGTACTCTTTTGGGCATAACAAAGTTCTCAGTTTCCTAACGAAAGTGGTTCTTGTATCTAAAATTTCAAAATATTTACTTAATCAATTTACCCTAAATATTTTCCTGTTGCTTGTTTGCTTCCTTTCATGATTCTCTTTCTACTGCCTTTACTTACATCAGTCACATTTACTTGAGTTTTTATCTTACATACGAAAATGAACCTTAATTAAAGGTTTGTACTGTTTAAACAAATTGTCCGATTACTACAGAAACACAAACAACAATCTGTCTTGAAGATTGTTCAAAACTGGGTTTTGAAACAAACGCTTACCTTATTCTTAAAAACAGAATACAAGAAAAACTTGTACAACTCAAAACGTAATATATTTTATATTGAAAATTAGGTTTTGTCATGAGCGTTTAAATGAAATTGCAGTTTCCGATGCTTGTTGATTGTTTAAAAACGCATTATTGTTTTGTATGAGACAAAGTGTAATTTTCTTGTATTCTGTTCTTTAGGATTAGGTAAGCGTTTTGTATCATAAAAAACAATAATGCGTTTTGAAACAATCAATAAGCATCGGAAACTGCAATTTGATTTAAACGCTCATGATAAAACCTAATTATTAATATGAAATGTATTACGTTTTGAATTGTACAAGTAAAACCAACAGATTTCTCTGCCATTTAATTTACCAAACGCCATCCATATCTCAAAAGTTAAAGTTCAGTTGAAAACTTCGCTTTAATTTGGAGCTTCTAATATGCTAATTAGCGTACAACATCTTAAGGCTATGAGAAGTGGTATTACCATCCTCTAAAAACCTTATTTTTGAATCCAACAAGACAACTAAAGTGTTTGTAATCTTTCGTACAGGCAGTTGTATAATCTTATCGATATTGGGTAACTTCCGGTTGCCAGTAAACACAACCACATACTTGTCAAGGGTTAGTATTTCACAGTTTTTAGTAGAAAATTATGCCTTTTTAAACTTACTGATTTATTTTTTAGCTCTTCATTCACTAACAACTCACCTATGTGATGTTCGGCAGGAAAACACTATTACTTACTTCGATTTTATCAGCTTAGGCCTCGCAGGTGTAGATATTTATACCGTTTAGAATGTCTACGTTGTATAATGTCCGTTGGGACGTAGTTCAGAATTTTGTAAATTTAGTATACTTGATTAATTTAATTAATAATCGAAAGAGAATTGGCTTCGGGGCTCTAAACCATTTAAGTAAAACCAGTAAAGTTCTTTTTATCCATTTTTGTTCAATAACAAATAGCAAAAAAGCATAAGCGGATACATATAAGATAACTAGAAGTTGGTTATTATAAGTTGAATAAAACAGAATAAACTGATAAACGTGTGAGAATTAAGTTTTCTCTCAGAAAGAAGGAACAGCCTAACGACTCACCAAAAGGATGGTAATGTCTGGAAGTCGGCAGGCTAGACTCCCCCAAAACAAAACTTAAGTGAAAGCATAATTATAGACTTTTTACTAATAAAGTAAATACTAAATGAGATAATTTATGCAGTGGAAGCCGCTGGAAAGTAACAAACTTCCGGCGCTAAGTCTGCCATTTCGACAGTTACAGGAAAGGTAAACTTATGAGAATCAAATAAATTATTTCTGGATACCCAAATTGGCCGATATTTCCCAAGCACTTCGTTATGTGAACAACTCCACTTGGTAAATGATCTATAAACATTTTATAGTCTTTACTTATTAGTTAGAAGAAGCAGTTATTTTTCTGATCACTTTGCTGACCTTTTGCAAGCTTGCCAAAACTTGGATAAGTTCACTTGGAGGAAGGAATTTTTAGATCTTCCTATTAAAGATGGAATCCTTTATCCCAACCAATTGTTATGCATTATTCCTTATCATCTATTACATTGAACCCCTCCCAGAAAATAATACTCTAGCTGTCATTGTTTGTTACAGCATTCTTATCAAATACTTTTGTAATGAGCTCCACCAATATTATGAGTAAGAGTTCTAGTACCATAAACAAGATGTTTATGAATGATGACTGCATGCTCTAGCCAATAAGGTAAAGCCTGTCAAGAGATATAAGAAAGTTACACTTTGCCTCTGAATGGGATTATCCATAAACAAACAATGAATGAATGAATAAATGCAGATAAATTATGGTCCGTACTTAAAAATGTCTTAAAGTGAACTGCAAATTCGGAAGACGTAATTTCATTATGAAAGTAATAGTTTCGTGATTTTAAACCGATTTTTACCTGATTCAAAATGAGAGGGTTAATCCCATAAAACAAATTATGTTCTAAAGACTGTATATATAGCCACTCTAGTTAGTTTAAAACTTAGTAATTATTCTTACTTCGTGTGTAATATAGCGTTTGTTTAATCGTGTGTGAGTCATGGAAAATATGTGCGAACCCAATCTATCTCAGGAGATAACCCCGTCGAAAAGCAGAAAACACTTTTCTGTGGAAACTAAGGAAGTTATAAACAATGCGCAATGCTTATAACTTTTATTGAACGTGCGGTCAGCAAGCAAGCAGCGTTAGAAGAAACGGCCACATTATCAAAAATTCCAACATTAACTGTATAGAAAATTTTGAATAATCCCATTTTAGCGAGGAAAAAAAGAACCGATACTTGAAAAAGATGAAACCGGCGTTAAATGTGGCGGAACAACGTTATGGAAGTGTATCCAGCACATGGGTTTTAGATTAAAAAAATTAACAAAAGACAAGTTTTAATGGAATCCAGTAGAATTCGGTAGTAGCGATCCGAATATCTACAAAAAATAAGAATTTACAGAGATCAGCAAAGGCGGATTATTTACTTGGATGAAACCTGGTTCGACACATATGATACCCCGGAAAAGGGTTGTGTTGACTCAAGCGGCAAGTGTAAAATAAGCGCGTCATCAAAAAGAAGGTAAACGAATTACGATTTTGCATGCTGGATCTTAAGACGGATGGATTCTAAATAGACTTTCTCTGTCTACAAAAAACATTAAAGATTCTTCTCTAAATTACCATGAAGACACCACTGCTGATTTATTTCAAAATTGGTTTATAAACAAGCGAATTCCAAATATACCCCCGAATAGCGTAATTGCAATGGACAATGCAAGCTACCATAGTAGGCAGTTGACCAAGATTCCCTCCTCAAATGACACAATAGCAACAATCCAAAACTACATGTATGATAATGACATTTATTTTCAGGAAGATTACACCAAAAGGCAATAAATTGAGGTTTTACAAAGTTTAAAACTACAAAAGGTATACTTTTGTGATAATTATGCAAAACTTCTAGGGCATACAGTTTTAAGGCTTCCACCATACCATTGCATATTTAATTCTATCAAATATGTTTGGCACCAACTGAAATCTGCCATTCGTCGTAACAATATTTACCCTACTATTAACTCCAGTGTACTTGCGCTTATAGAAACTGAAGTTTTTAACATCCCTTCACAAAGTTGGGCAAATTCTGTTACATATGTTGAAAATTCATCGTGAGTTATCTCAATCACTTTATAAGGCTTTCCATTTTTTTTACTGAATGAATAGTCGGCACGTATTGGTAGGGCTCATAAATTCGTCCTGATTTTAAAGTTTCTTTAATTCCTTTCTCAATGACAGAATGTACGTTGTCATCTTTATTTTGCGTATTACCAGCAATGAGGAACTTGTGGGTAATTGATGACACATTTAATGTAGTTACAGCGTGTAAATATATTTCAATGGCAAATTTATTTTGTGCTGCCCGCGACAATTATCTGACTAAAACGTAATTTCTAGATTATTACACTCCCCGACAATAAATTCCGGACAAAGATAATTTTAGTCAGGTTCATAATCCTGTAATTGTTCTAATTGTTTTCCAATTCTGGTGAAATTTTAGCCAAGCGAAGACTTGTGTCTTGGAATGTTAGCCTCAATTTTAATTCCCAAGAAATACTGATGGATTGATCATTATACAGGGTGAAACAAAATAATTTTTTTTACCCTCAATTTCTAATCGCCCTGTGGAATAATTCAGCCGCAAAATTTGGCTTCATTATATATTCGTTTAAAGTCTGATCTTTTAATAAGACAATGTTTTTTGGTTCACGTTATTATCTGCTTCTTAAGAAAAGATACAAATTTTTAAAGATAGTGCTGCAGTTTTTCTATTTTATTAACAATAATTCAGAACATTTCATTATCTTATCTAGTCAGTCTAAATAATTATCGAAATATTAATAGCACGTATTTCCACCTCTTGCTCTTATCACTTCTACCATGCGGCGTGGCATGCTTTCAATGCAGCTTTGAATTGCTTCTTGGGGAATTTTTTCCCATTTTTCAAGAAGGGCTCTTCATAGATCTGGCAATGTTTCCGGGTGTCGATTCCGAACACGTCTGCCTAACATATCCCAAACGTGTTCAATATCATTTAAATCTGGACTACGCGGGGGCCACTTTAATCGCTGAATATTCACCTTGTACAAATAATTTATGACAACCCGTGCAACGTAAGGCCTGGCATAGTCTTGCAATAAAATAAAGTTTTATCCAACAAAGTGGGCGACGGGTACCACGTGATCGGCTAAACATTGATGAATATAAAGGTCAGCAGTTAAAGAACTATTTTCAATCAATACTAGGTCTGTACGAGCATATAGTGATACCCCAGCCCACACCATGACACTACCGCCTCCAAAAGACGTCCTAGGAGATATGCAACATTGTGCAAATCGTTTACCCGGTTTTCTCCAGACACGTTCACGTCCTTCAGGTGAGTGCAGAGAAAACCGCGATTCATTCGTGAATAATACATGCGCCCACATTTCTGCTCCCCAGTTTCTGTGTTCATGTACAAAATGTTTCCTTGCTGTACGGTGCGCTGAAAGTAAAGCGGGACATGCAACTAGTCTTCTGGACATTCTGGACCCCTTCTTGTAACCTTCTCTGGATGGTTCGTGCAGAGGCTATGGTACCACGTACATCTTGAAGTTTGCGGCTAATAACGGTAAATGGTACGCTACCATCTCGTAATGCAATTAGGTTTTTGAAATTTTTATCACGTTGATTGGTAACACGCGCTCTCCCTGATCCTTCATGTCGTATGCACTCACCAGTCTCGCGAAACGGACTGATCGCATCTTGTACAGTACTTTTTGGTTTGCCTAAGAATTCCGCAATGTACCGTATATTGCGGCCATCGTCATTTACTGCAACAGCTCTGTTCTCATTTTTTTAAACGATAAACTTTAATGGCAGTATAGTGACACTTTGGTAAACAATGCTCATGCAACCAAGGGCTCACTAGATAAGATAATGAAATGTTCCGAATTGTTAATAAAATACAAGAACTGCAAAACTATCTTTAAAAATTTGTATCTTTTCTTAAGAAGCAGATAATGACGTGAACCAAAAAACATTGTGTTAATAAAAGATCTAACTTCAAAAAAATACATAATGAAGCCAAATTTCGCGGCTCAATTGTTCCACAGGGCGATTGGAAATTGAGGATAAAAAAAGTATATTTTGTTTCTCCCTGTATAATAATCAAGCCATCAGTATTTTTTGGGAATAAAAATTGAGGCTAACATTCCAAGACACAAGTCTACACTCCGCTCAAATTTCGTCAGAATTAGAAAACAATTAGAACAGTTACAGGACTATGAACCTGACTAAAATTATCTTTGTACGGAATTTATTGTCGGGGAGTGGATCTTTATTCTCTGTCACCATTTCCAGATATCTGTAAATACAAGAATTTATCTCCACAGCGCCTCTGTTGCCTCCACCTTCATGCCAGAAATAACAGTAAATTATCAGTCTTAAATTCGGAAATCGTGAAGTTGTAGCTATTTAACATTGACTTATAGTAGAAGACCGAGACGTCACCTCTAGGCGATGGCAAGACAGCTCGTAGATCATAACACGCAACAACATAATTTTCATTAGATTTTTCTTTATCTTTTTCATTCTCTGCTCGGGATAACTTTTTTTGTTTAAGGTGGTCTTCATATTTTGACTTTAAAGCTTCTTTACCTTCATTAAAAGCATTTTCAAATGCAGTACAAAACTCGCACTGATCTTTCTTGGGTATAAAGAACGAAATATTAAAGTCATGATTAAAAATGTAAGTATACACAGACAAAGACGCACAAATGTTGTTTTGTTGTATGCATTTATCCTTGTAGTCTCTGTGTAAATCTGCGATAGTTGTTCCACCATCAATATATTCTCTCGTGGTCTGTTTCCGCAGATAGTGGCTATCTATTCGGGGGATAGAGCTAATGTGCGTTCTTATTGCATCTTTTACGGAAGCATCGAATTTCTTGTGATTACCGTGTTTCCCTCTTAAATCCTCGGTAATAAGCTACATTTCATTTTTTTTCAATTACTCTACGAATTGGTCGGTCGTTTACATCTAGAGTAGCTTTGAAAAACTGTTTACATACTCCAAACTTTCTTCTGTCGATTTCAAAATAGAAGCTATGATTTAGTCGACGATTACTTCCCGGTTTCACTTTTAGATGAAAAATCTCGTTGCCTTGCAAGGTTTTGTAGTCCCCAGTATTTATTAAATATTGTACGCCTTTGGTCTTCTTGAATTTTGTCGAATCATTTTAGCCTGCACCTCTGATTGCAAGGAGGACGCATTTGTCTATTTTGAAATTGTTTCTTCGTATGATGAAACGTACGCCTTTTCAGAAGTGCGTAAAGTATTTGATTTGTTTTTCCGTCATTCTTGTCGATCTGGAACTCTTAATTTATTTTTTTTTGTAGTCTCATCATTCTCTTGTTGGTCAAAGTTTTCTTTTATATTTTTTGGGTCTAAATTATCTGTTTCAATCTCTAAGATAAGATTTTCTAATAACATTGAATTAGAGTCGATATTCTAACTTATATTTTCAGGATAAAAATTTACGGTTTTTTTGCTCGGTGGAAAACTGATTATTTGGAACGTTCATGGTTAAATTTAATGTGGCCAATTTAACCAATAGCTTTCCTCTTAAAGACATCGCGGCATCTTTTAAAACTAAAATGAAAATAAAATTCGTTTTTTTTTTTGCGGAATAAATGATATTGTGCCGTTGAACGAAGAGATGCTTTTACTATTAAAAAAGAATAAGATAACAAATGCCGTAATAACCCAAAAATTACAAAAAGCCAAATATGTAACGTTTGACCATTTTTAGTTTTTTATACCCACATCAACTTTTGTTCTTTAAATACGGACTTAGACTTTTTATTTAATTTTTCAGTAAATTGTTTTCTGTAGACGGTATTTTAAGTTTGTCAAAATTGAAGGGGCATTGACTTTAAAACTTAACAAAGTGTGCCTTAACAATACCAAAGATTCTTTTTTAAGGCTCTTTGAATGAATACCGGAGCCGGGAGGCTAGTCGCATTTTATTATTTAGACCAGAATTGTTTAAGAATAATGCTAAATGAAATGGCGGAACTAAATATTGACAAAAGAGTAATATCTTGGTTACATACATTTTTAAACAATAGAACACAACAGGTGAGAGTTGGTTACAGCATTTCTACTAGTTCCGGTGTAACATCTGGAGTGCCTCAAGGCAGTGTCATTGGCCTATACGTCTTTTTGCTGATGATTGTATCATCTACAGATAAATTAGGGATGCTAAATACTGTGAAACTTTACAGAGTGATTTAAATACACTGCCGCACTGGGTAGATGTAAATTGCATGAAGGTTAACACTAATAAAACTCGGTAGATTTCCTTCGGTAAAAAACGTTTTCACCACAATTATACTCTCAACAATGAAAACATTTTAACAGCCAATGTTATCAAATATCTCTGAGTATATCTTACTTCATCTTTAAATTGGTCTGAGCAGGTTAATAAGACGGTGGCTAATGCTCACAGGGTGCTCAATTTTGTGATGCGCAACTTAAAAAAGGCAAGTCGAGCCTCTAGAACTAAAGCCTATTTGACCTAGGTCAAACCATCTTTAGAGTACTGCTCATCCATATGGCATCCCCATCAGCAGACTCTGAAAACCCAGTTGGAGATGGTCCAAAGAAGGGCTGTTCGCTGGGTTTATTTGAATTTCTCTCACTCATTTGGTCCCACTGCTGCATTGAGGGAACTTGGGTGGCCATCGTTACATCAACGCAGAGAATATTTCTTGAAGGTTCTCATGTATAAGATCTATAATAGGTTACCATCTTGGACAGAACTTTCTGACACACTCGGTAAACCTAACTACCACTCTAGAGGGGACCATGAATTTAAAATTAGAAAACCTTTCTGGCGGACTGATGTCGGTCTTTTCTCGACATTGGGATTGGATGTTGACCTATGGAATCAATTAAAAATTTTTGACAGAATAATGCCTACTCTGCAAGATTTTAAGAGGCGTTTAAATATTGCTTAAAATTTGTAACGCAGCGCATTGTGCTTATTTTGACTTATACTTTTGTAAGTTATATATTGTCTTATTGTTATATTTTATATTTTATTGATATAATTTATATAGTATTGTAAATGTCTCTACAGATTATATTTTGAGTGTCCTAATTTTTTCTGTACTTAGCATCCGCAAGTGTTTATACTGCTGTATGTGTTACCCATAAATAAATAAATAAAATAAAATGCCAAAATTTAAAGAGTATCTTTTTACTTAAGCTTTTCGTTTATTATCTTTTTTCAAAAATGTCATAACTTAAAAAGAAACCTCCGTGGTGTACATTTTAAGTTAAAAGAAATACAGCAATGTGTCATATCTAAAAAAGATGCCCATCATAATAATATAAAGTATTGCTCATAATGCTATGATAGAAAAGTGACATTTTTTGAGTAAAAAACCGTCGGTTTTTCACACGAATAGGAACTAATTCAGCAGTCACAATTAAAAAAGAGTCGTTCTATCTTCGTTACTAAAGCAGACCTTCTTGTACGAATACACAAGTGGCACTGTTCTACAGTCAACAGGCAGCAAATGGACTGAAGAGAACAGTGACACTACTGCCATCTATCGACCACTACTTAACATGCAATTATGTTGTTTTTCTACAATATAAATTGATATTTTTTGTACTCTTCAACGGTTATATTAACTATAAATGGTCAGTTTTTTAGTTGTGACACTTTTCTAGACGACGTGCGACATGTATATATATCCAAAATATAAAACTGGCTAATAATATTGTTTAGTCAATGACTTTAACATAATATTATTATTATTGTCTTACAATAAGGCATTCTATTTAATATATAGTAATAATTCCCAATGAAATCAACAGTTTCAAACAATACAATCCACGAGACATAAATGTTTAAGCTTCCTGAAATAAACAAAATTGGAACAGGCTTATCCTTTGTTTGTATTTCCATTTACTTTGCCTATATTGTCTTGTTTTTGACAGTTAATACTAAAGTATAGGCTGAAAATAAAAGCAACTTTGTCACAGGACAAAAATCACAATATTCCAGAATAAAGTAAATTTAAATACTGCTTTGTTTTATAAAATATCATATTTGTGTAGGTTAGCGAAATTAAAAATGAGAAGTGGTTTTATTTTGAACCAGGAATGATACTTTAACAAAAATTATTAGCCTCATTGATACTGAATTAATTAGGTATTGGATATTGAAATATTTTAATACTTTTCTTTATGGTGACTATCCTAGAAACTGATAGAAAGTTAAAATAATATACAAATCATAAAGTAAATATCCATTATTAAAATATTTCAATATCTCTACACAGCTTATTTAAGTTGTTAATAGGCATCTGTCCATTTGTTTGATATAATTATGTTGTTAAGTTCTTAAATATTCATAATAGAATTTATTGGCCAGACGAAACTATCCTGCGGAACGGGCACTAATATCAAAATGTTGAAAAAAATGTTTACCTATTATCCCTTAATTAGGAATTTTGATTCAAATTTATTTGTGTAGAGCAATAGCGTTTCTATGAACGGTGTTTGAAGGTTTTTTTGTTATTTTCAAATGAACAAAGCGACCGAGGTATTCTTAAGCGCCCCTTATACACTACGCTATGTTTGAGCAACCAGATTGACAATATTATAGGTTTTAAACAAATTTCTTGTAAATTCCTAGTCAGTGGGTAAGGACAGTGAAATTCCATGTGGTATTTTGATTTGCAGCAATCCTCGAGCAGTCAGATTGATAATCTAGTTGCTCGAATATCGCATAGTAAACGGTACTTCAGTGTCAGTGTAAGCAGAAAAAAAATTGTTTGAAAGCTTAACTAACTATAGGTAGTCCAAATCAAAAGGGGTAGGTGGTTAAAGTCCAAACCCATCCATCCAAAAACGATTGAAGCCCATTGGAGGTATTTAGCTATGGGAGTTAGCAAGCAGCTCTAAAAAAGAAATAGTGATAAACTGAACTCAAATGAGTATATATATAACTATATATATGTTGTCACAAATTAGAGGTTGTGTTGTCCTATCAGGGTTATCTTCCAGGGGAGAATAGAAAGTCAGCAGATGTAGTAAATACCATATATTGTAACAACGACGCTAATTACACATTTACCCTTTAGCACAGAAGTAGACGTTTCCCTCGAGCCAAATTATACCCGGGCGAGGTTCGGGGCGAAAAGTTCGAAGAAGCGGCAGATAAACTATGCTCTAGGATGACCAGCGCAGTATCTGTATACTAGGGGGATCTCAGGTGGGCTAGGCTCCAAACGATCAGAGCAACTCTTCAGTACAAGAATGGATTTACATTCTTGTGTTCTGAGTATGTAGGAAGTCACCCAGTCTTAAGATGATGTTTCGTATAATTTGAAAGCATTATTACGTCTATTTCTATTGGCGAATTGATGAAGGACATATCGGTTGTTGCTAAAGCTAAATCCGGTATATTTTCACTTGTCTTAAAAACATGAGAGTTTGTTAGATATTGGGTTTATTAAGATATATTATGTAAGCTAATCAAGAAAAATAACTAGATTTGTTTTGCATCTTTTAGAGGATACATAATATGTATCCTCTAAAAGATTTTTTCTTCAAACGTCGTATAAGTGATAACTTATGTGACGTTTCTCAATGACATTATATGTCATTTATATGACTAGGAGTATAAGTACTTGTACCCCTAGGCGTATAAATACATTATAGTACTACAATTTTTTTTTTCGTTTGTTGTATTTTTCAATGTTCACATTATGCTTCAAATTTAACACGGACCTAATCATTGAATAATGAGCCCACAAACCAGAACTCTTCATTTTCAGTGCCATTTCGTTAAAATATGCCAATAAAACGTTCTCAGAATAATGCATTACTTTTCTTTCCAGTGCACTATTTGTTGAACTTGACAAAGGCAGCTTCATATACTGCACAAGATTTCGTTGGCAGCAAGTTTTGAATAGCCATTCTAGCTACCTTTACTACCTCGGGAGGATCATCAGGCACTTCTAAACATATTTTCTGTAGATTTATTCGAACTCAACTGATGCGACACCGAATTTGAAATATTTGTTTTGATAGATGGCAAACAAGTACGTATCCATGACAACGATATCAAAAAGGGAATATACAGTGAAATAAGTTAAAAATTCAATCTTGTTATCTTCATTAAACAATTCGTTTTTTTTTTTATCGTTTTATCTCGAATAATATGATGCACGTTTGAAGAAAAAATAGTATATGATATTTGGAGAATGAGATACTTTATGTGCTTCGCATGGATTGTCACTACGTTCGTCAGACAAACTTTCCACGCTCAGCACATAAAGTATCTCTTATTCTCCTAATGTCATAATGTACAGGGTGTCCCAACGATAGAGTAAAGTAAGTTTTCGCTTAACTGATAATCTTTGTGACAAAATCGTATCCGCCATAAGGTAAGGTAGAAAAATGCGCACATTTTAAAAATATTGGAAATTATACAGGGTGCGCCACAAAAGTAGGACAGCAAAAAGTAAGATTTTTTTAAATGGAACACCCTATATTTGCTTGTATTTTTAAGTTCTATGTATTAATCCAAACGTTTTTGGTCATATATGACATGTGCTGAAATTTGATAGTTTTTGAGAAATTTCGAAATAACGATGAAAATTAGAATTATCATGGTGTTGATAAATGGACAGTTTCTCCGTCAATTCATAATTGCAAACTTCAATATTTGGTAGGAGGAAGGACTGGTTACTATATTAATATTTAGTATGCGCAATATTTGCATTTGTTCTACAGGGTGTTTATTATAAGCGTCCAAATTCGCACATTTTTAAACTAGGAAATCTCAATTTTTTTAAATGGAACACCCCGTATATTTTAATTTCGTTTTATTCAGATTTAAACAGCCTTTCATTTTTGCTAAATATGTCCTATGCCTATCTTTAATAGTTATCGAGAAATTTCGATTTTTTCAAATTGCTACACGTTATATTCTATACCAGAGCATTGTTGGATCGCGATAGCCATGAAAAACAATTATTTATGTGCCAAAATAAAATGCTTATAGTCCAGAATTTTAAATTTTTATTCAACATTACGTCTCAATAAATGTTCAAAAATATGGCCTTCGTGTTGAATACACGTATTTAATCTTTTTTGTAGGTTGTGTCTCACTTCCGACAACATAGGAGGTGTCACTGTTCGACAAACTTCTCTAATTCTGTTCTTCATATCTTCCCTGGTGGTTGGTTTATTGACATATACCCGATCTTTTATGTAACCCCATAGGAAGAAGTCTAACGGTGTTAAATCACATGACCGTGGTGGCCACGAAATAAAGCCTCCACGCCCAATCCATTTTTCTGGGTATTGTCTGTTCAAGAAATCCCGGACTTCACGATGGAAATGTGGAGGTGCACCATCATGTTGCAGCCACATATTTTGCCGTACGCCTAAATTAACATCCTCAAGTAACTGAGGCAATTCTTCACGTAAGAAAAGTAAGTAGCTGCGGCCCGATAAAGGTTCATTAAAAAAATGGGGACCAATAATTTGGTTATGAAGGATACCACACCATACATTTATTGACCAGTGACCTTGATTTTGAACTTCCCGTAGCCAGAATGGATTTTCAGTGGCATAATAATGCATATTATGCCGATTTACAGCTCCATTACTTCTAAACGTCGCCTCATCAGAAAACAAAACATTGGTCAAAAAATTGTTGTTGTTATTTTACTGCAGTTGTTGAATAATATTACAAAATTGAATTCGTCTTTCAAAATCTCCTTCTCGCAATTCTTGATGAAACTCTATGTGGTATGGATGATATTTATACTTGTTTGTTGTTCGGTTCACAGTTAATTTGGAGGAATCACATAATGTCGCTAACGTCCTACTACTCACCTGAGGAGTTTCTTGAATATTCAATAATATTTCTAATTCTTTTTCTACGTTGGCTGCGTTTTTGTTAACAACTACACGTTTAGAGTATTTAACACTACCGCTGGAATCAAATCTCTCCATCACATTTCGAAAACCGTTAGCAGTGGGCATCCGACGTTCAGGATATTTCACTCTGTAAATTCGCTGAGCCAACAAAGGGTTTCTCTCAGCTTCGCCTAACACATAGATCATATCAAACAACTCATTTACAGGATAATCCATGCTCAATAGAAAATTAACGAAATGAAGACGAAAAAAGCAAGACAAGGTTTTAATTTACGACAATTATTATTAAGCGTTTCATTTTGGCACATGAATTGTTTACCTTAGCTATTGTTTTTCATGGCAATTTGAAAAAATCGAAATTTCTCGATAACTATTAAAGATAGGCATAGGACATATTTAGCAAAAATGAAAGACGGTTTAAATCTGAATAAAACGAAATTAAAATATACGGGGTGTTCCATTTAAAAAAATTGAGATTTCCTAGTTTGAAGATGTGCGAATTTGGACGCTTATAATAAACACCTTGTAGAACAAATGCAAATATTGCGCATACTAAATATTAATATAGTAACCAGTCCTTCCTTCTACCAAATATTGAAGTTTGCAATTATGAATTGACGGAGAAACTGTCCATTTATCAACACCATGATAATTCCAATTTTCATCGTTATTTCGAAATTTCTCAAAAACTATCAAATTTCAGCTCATGTCATTTATGACCAAAAACGTTTGGATTAATACATAGAACACAAAAATATAAGCAAATATAGGGTGTTCCATTTAAAAAAATCTTACTTTTTGCTGTCCTACTTTTGTGGCACACCCTGTATAATTTCCAATATTTTTAAAATGTGCGCATTTTTCTACCTTACCTTATGGCGGATACGATTTTGTCACAAAGATTATCAGTTAAGCGAAAACTTACTTTACTCTATCGTTGGGACACCCTGTACTATTGTAGTAGAAATCAGTAAGAGGGATCGCTAGTCCAGGATTGGATAGAGAATTTATCGACTTTGATAAGACCCTAATGCATTTTTAAAAAATGCTATGTTTCTGTATTATGCAGCTTGTCTTAGAATGGGTTGCAAATTCAAAAAATTTGTGATGTGTTACGAAATTCAGAAAATATTTCGATCGATTTATTCCGTAAAGTCAGAAAACTATTAATTTTTAACTTAACCCTGGAACTACACAGTCTCACAGACCCAACGCGTCAGTTAAGCTACAAGACATATAAAGACATTGACAAAAATAGAAATTTCGCCTGCTCCGCTTGCCATGAACCAAATATTATTTTTGGTAACTGATTTTCAATTTTTAATGTACTCATCCTACTTTTTCTTGTTTCATGAAGGTTTAAATTAGAAATTTGTTTCCAAAATTGACATATTTTAATTTATATGCAGTCTATTATAACCAAACATTAAATTGAACACCAAATAATTTCACATTTTAAAGTTTTCATATATAAAAATAAATATGATACCTCAGACTGACGTGTGAAGTTTATGTTAAAATATATGAGTGTGATGTTCCCGAATTAAACCATGCAAATTCACAGCTCTTTGCCTTAAAGTGTTCAACAATGGCCGTCCCCACGAAAACAAGTTTAAATTGCAAAATTTTTTTAAGGCTTTTAAAATTAGAGTTATTTCTTTAAGTTAAAAATATGGAAACCCACCATTTGTCTAGAGAGCAACGTCATTTTATTGTCAAGTTGCACCAACGTGGATTCAGAAAAAGTGAAATTTCAAATATATCGCCATCGGGAGACTAGAGGTGCTAGCAGAAGACGCGGTAGCGAGCCTGTAAGGGCTACTAATAATAGAAAAGATCGACACATGAGAATAGAAGTAGAAAGAGCCCTCCTTGGTACTTGGAGATTGTTTTACAGAAGCGATACAAGGGGTAGAGATCGAATTGATCACAATTTGGCGTCGGTTGATGATAATGCTCACCCTCATAGGGCTCCAGTGATAATAAAGGAAACAATTACCATTATAATTTCCCACGAATTGTGTTTTTATAAACATACATGTTCATACATACCAATCACTCACTCACAAAAAATTTTATCTTACTAAATTGTATATTTATAGCTTTCTGACTTTGCGGAATAAATCGATGATTTCAAAAACGTTTTGGTAGAACCTAGTATTTCCAAGACTTCCTAGAATAGGTTAAAATCATTTAGTTTAATTTTGTAGCACATCAACATTTTTGGAATTTGCAACACTTTCTAACCCTGTATAATACGGAATGAAGGCAATTTTAAATAATAAATTAGGGTCATACCAAAACCTATTAAATTCTAAATCCAACTCTGGATGAGCGATATCCCTCACTGATTTCTGCTCAAAAAGATGCAAAAAAAATTTTTCCACCCTATGCATTTTTGAGTAGTTTACATATGAACATCCCAGAAATTTCAATGAAGATATGGGTTACAGGTTACATGGATGAAAATCAACCATTTCATTAAGTTAACCTTCGTTAAGCACCGCTTAGGTATAACTACTTGAACAAACCCTCTCTGGGCCCACTCATTGTTGTAACTTTTCAGGCAAGACGTCGAAAACTAATTTAACATTGATATCCTTACGATCTTCTAATTGATTTAACCGTTCATTATACACGGTGTTAAAACTACAATTCAATTACATTAAGAAAAATAGTTTCAATAAACATGTCATGTGCCCGGAAACGTTTCCATTTCGAGAAAAGAATACGTTCTTTTTAACTGCTTTAAAATACTGTATTAGATTATGGATATTCAAATATTGTCTAGGCGTTGTATTAAGTGCTTTGGTCGAATCAATATTAAGTTACCGGATAGTTGCATGCGGTTCTGCATACGTCACTACTTTAACCCCTCTCGTAGTAAACGTATTCTCAAAACAAAGTACTTTAAGAATCAAACTTACCCCACTAATCAACTTTTTAGAGAAGCTACTATTTTATGTATAAAAAATCTGTACCGGAGATCAGTTATAAGACTAATATTAATAAAAAAAATATTAAAACCCGAGGCCATGACCACTGCGATTCAAAGATGTTCAGTTTTTACGGGGCCAAAAACTAATAATAAATTGCCACTAAACCTAGGAAATAATCCTTTTAGTAAAATTAGGGAATAAATACCAGCTTAGCTATTACAAACAAATATACCGAACTTAGACATATTTTACTTTATTAATGTGATACATAATCAATTCACAACAAAATTAGATATACTCTTAACAATTGAAGAGAATCCATTTATTGCCACAAGATAGCTAGGAAGAAAAAATGGTATATGTCACACCCCGTTTTGTGAAGAAATAATGGATTTAATTGACAGAAATATCATAACCTCAGAAAATGTATATTTTCTTATGAAGCGACATTTACGTTACATGGCCATGTTAATCGACAAAATTGCCATTATTGAGCAGATATGAATCCCCATTGGATAAGGGATGTCCATACTTAGTGACCCCAAAAAATTAATGTTCGGGCTGGAATTATGGAGAATAGAATGATTGGGTCCATATTTTTTGACTTTTGACAGTGGAGTGCGATATTTATGATTTTTGCAGCAAAACTTGGTCCATATTTAGCTCCGCATATTGTCAAAACTGAGGGTTGTTTTCTTAACGGGGCGTGAAAAAAACGATTCTGCTAGAAAACAATATATACTTTATTTTCTACTAGCAAATTATTCAGCTGGAGGCCTGGAGGAAACCCAGCATGTCTCCGTGGGGGTGTGATACGGTCGATGGAGGCTCTGAAGAGAGGTGCCTAAGGGACGTCTGGGGGGTAACTGGAGAAAGCTCAGGAGAGTGGCCTGGAGTCTTTAAGACACATGGGCGCTCCTGATCTCAGGGAAGGTGACCAGTCGTACGACGTCGACGAAGGTACCGTGTCCACCCAGTGTTTGAAAGTGCTGACTCTTGTTTAATTAAACTTGACATTGGGTGGCACAGTGGTCCGCGACCTCAACGCACAGTGGTCTAGAAGTGTTAAAGTTTATAATTATAATGCAGAGCCCGCCATTTTGTTGACATGCCCCCCCCCCCCCGCTCTGATAAGCGTTGGCCCCCAACGCTTTGGAACATGCTAGGCTTCCTGTTGCAATTCCTTCAGTGTATATTACAATATATATATATATATTTAAATTAAATTATCTCTTTCTCCATTTTTCTTGTTTCGCCTCATCCCCCGTCCACCAGCTTGACTTTTTCCTGCGCCGACCCTGGTCTTTTTGTTACTATCTTGCTTTGTCTGTTGTCTTGCTGTCGTAACAATCGGCTGAGTCGGTAGTGGTTGTGCGTGAATTTGGGTACGGGGTTGCCAGTTGTCGTCGGTGGCTGGTGAACTCCGAGATGGTACATGAAACGAGAGAGAAGACGTATGCAGTATATTTATCTTAATAATTATTAATCAGTGTATATGTATATTTTTAATCCTAAGAGTCCATGTCACAGCTTACTACTATAATATTATAAAATGTAAAATTTTAATATCAAAAGGTTATGAATAGCCATATTGTAACAAACGGTATATAAGTGAATAAACAGAAATTCCTGAAAAATTATTTACGTCATTAGGCAATTGTATCAAATTTAAACTAGAAAGGACACCTTTATCATACATAGTTCTCAACTTATTTTATACCCTTGATAAAACTTGTTTTCTTGACGCCCGCTGGCGTCAGTACCTCTAAATACGTCAACTCTATAGTGAAGACCATTTCTTCAGCTCACAGCATGGCTCCTCTACCATTGGATTACCCTTTGCTGTTCTCAACATCTACGCCTGACTAGCATTGGTTTTGCGCGTAGGTAGATTTCCGCCTCTACGGGGCTGTTCCCAAAAAACTCTTTAGTTTTTCTTGCTAAAAAATATTCGCTACTCTCCTATTTACTTCAATAAAAACATATTATATCAAAATGCACAGTATGGTTGAGAATTTCTCCTTCATCTCTATCCCTTGGAAATACAACTTGTACGGTTAAAAACAGTGATAAACTTTCCTCGTACTATCAGGAAAGAATGAGCCGAACTGGAAGATCTACCCTACTGGAACGTAATACTGAGGTGGCCACCCACAAAGCCAAAAAAAGTGTGCCGTGCTGAGCGTCCCAAACCAGGACACAAAATTTGACGCTCTGAGCAGTTACGTTACAAATAGGTTTTATTTTGCCGTTTCAGTAATTTGTTTCCAAGTTGTCAAATTGCTTCTACACAGTGAATTTATTTTATCTTTTTCGCACAGTGATAATTGCTCAAATTCAGCTAAAGCCATGTTAAATTTAGGTAAATTTTAAAATTGTACAGTATGACTAAACATAGAAAGATACTCTGTATACAAGTAATTAATAACGGTACGTTCAGTACATCCATGAAAAACCTAAAAACATTATTTGTCATAATAATAAAAATTCCCTATGAGAATCACAAAAAATGTAAATAAACTATTTCGCAATGTTAATAAACATAAAATATGTGACTTGCACCTAAAAACAATCATCATAATAAGAATAACAGTATTTTAAATAACCATTTCAATCAATAACACTGTCCAAATATAACAATCATTTCAACATAAACTATACCTACTTTTGCAACCTAAAATTAAATGATAAACAATCATCAGCATTTTTGCTGATAAAGTAAATAATGGACTTTCCTGCAATTAAGAGAATATAGTAATTATATTTATAAATTCAAACCTTCTGTTAAAAAATTTTAAAAGTTTCAAAATGTTATAGCAACTGGAAACAGTCTTCAGGGGCCTAAAAAATCTCTATAATATACTGACAATGCAATACAATAAATTTATAAAAAATGTATACCCTCTTAAATTATCCTAGGCTTTCTGTGACGGGAACATTTCTGCCTTTGATGCTTATCGTTCAGTGCTGATCGCTAACTGGCTGTTCCCTGACTTGGAGAAACAGAAAGTTAACCCTTACTCAGTTCAGAGCCACTTCCATTTTCACAGCTAACCATTTGGTAGTGCCCGTTTAGCACTTCCTTCTTTACTGGCGATGATGATAATAATAATAATAATAATAATAATAAATATTTATTTATTTACATTTTTTTTTACATTCAAGAGTTACATACAAAAAAAAATAATCTATAAGAATAGATAAATAAATAAATAATCCTAGGCGTTAGGTCTTATAGACCTGTACGTAAAGGAATATAACCTATTTATAAGCAAGTAGTAGGTGTGCAATATGTAATAAAAATATATGTGCGCTTTTGCAGCAAATAACACAAAAATAAAGGATTACTCGGCGGGTTTAGATGCAGAAGACGGATTAGCTTATCCTGCTAATTTTAGTCGCGTAATATGAATTATTGTTTTAACATAATAACAAGTGAGTCAGTAGGATTTCTTGAGCGATATGTTGTCCTTCTTGTGCATCAAAAAAGGATATGAGGAATTTACTAAAGGGATGTTATTTACAGCTGTAACAATTAATAACAAAAAAAAAAAAAATAAAATGCTTAGAAGGAAAGGAAAATTTTTTCTCTTGGCATACATTTTGGCGTATTATAAGAAGATAATCAATAAATCTATACATGCATACACAGAGTATTTCAATTAAATGGAAATAAGCATAAACATAAACAACTATTAAAATACATTGTATATTATATCATTTAACAAAGGAAGATACTGATGACGTCTCTGGAAGATAACCAAAACGAGAAAATAAAAAATTTCTCAGCTGATTCACATTCAGGGAATTATTGTACTTTGCTCAGGCAGAAGAAAGGCGAGGCTGAGCATATCCGTAGGCAGCAATGCAGAGAAGGATAATAATTTAGCAAGAGTATATAATCGTCCTTTGGTATTTTGTTTAAGTTAATGTTGGTGTTTATTTATTTTAAATATCAAAGGAAGAAGTTTAGTTAGAAGTTGTAATTATTTTTTAAATCTATGAAGCTATGTATTTCTAAACGTGCTCGACCATTTATCCAAGCCCTTACTTTTTTTTTAAATAGATTTTTTGAATGTATGTTTTTGTATTCGTGCGGTAGAGAATTATAGAGTTTCGGGCCCAGAAAATAATAGCTCCTCTGGGTAATCATTTTGTCAGTTTTTGGGGTGCGCGCCGTTAAGTCTCGATTTCGAGTTTGGTAAATATGACCTAAGCTGGCAATTTCTCTCTTATTAAAGTGTTGTCTGGTTAATATCCCAAAACAAAAAAGTTGCCTTATATCAAAGATTGATGTTTCTTTAAATAAGGTGTCCGTTGGGTAAAGAATACTTTTATTATATATAATTTTGATTACCCACTTCTGTATTTTTTCTAAGGGAGTTATATAATTTTTAAGGGCTCCTCCCCACGTAACAATTCCATAACTAAGATGTGTTTCAACTAACGCATGATACAGCATGCGCAGTTGCTTTGTTTGAAATATTTGCTTGAAATACTTAAATTTGTAAAGTAGGGATCTAATTTTTTTGATAAGATATGTGATATGTGCATCCCATCGAAGGTGTGAGTCTATAATTATTCCTAAATATTTAATGCTACTCACCCCTTCGATTCTTATATTTCCACATTCACAGGGGGTTTGTATTTGAATATCATTAAAAGTTGGTAGATTTATAGGTAGAGATGTGAATGGCACGTACTTGGTTTTATCGAAATTTATAGTGAGAGACTTACTCTTGAAAAAATGCACAATTTTATTTATTTCCGTGTTTATTGTATCCTTTAATAAGTCCCAATTTTTTTCCTTAAAGAAGACGACCGTGTCATCAGCAAAACTTATGATTTCTCCTTTTATATCCAGACCAAAGAGATCATTTAGGTATATAAATATTGAATAATAAAGGACCGAGTACGGTTCCTTGTGGAACACCACATTCTATGTCTTTAAAATTGCTGAAGACAGTTTTAAGTTTTACTCTTTGCGGTCTTTCAGAGAGGTAGCTCTGAATTAACGAGAGTGCAGTACCCCGAAAACCAATTGACTCAAGAGTTTCGATAAGCTTTACATGAGAGACTGTATCAAAGGCCTTTTTTAGATCAACGAAGAGTGCAATGGATGATGTTCTGCTATCCAAGGCCTTATAGATATTAGTTGTCAGATACACCATTGCATCCTGAGTCGATTGACCCTCTCTGAAACCAAACTGTTTTGGCGACAAAACATTATGTTTTTCAAGAAAATTTGCAATGCGGATTTTTAATATTTTCTCACATATCTTAGCAAGATTCGACATTAAAGATATGGGTCTATAATTTGACAAATCCTGTCTCTCACCTCCTTTATGAATAGGTGTAATTTCTGCTATTTTAAAGGATCTTGCAAATACACCGCTTTCCAATGACCTATTTATAATATACACTAATGGTTTCACAATAGACTTCAAAATTGTTTTCAACATATCTGGCGTGAGACCATCAGTCCCTGGAGCTGTGCCGTTTTTTAAATTAATTATCAGTTTACCTACCTCATCTTCGTTTGTTGGACTAAAAAATATTGTTTGTTGCACTTGTTTCTTAGGAAAAATACCATTATATTGATCACAGTTTTTAATAGTGCTCGCTAGCTGGGTTCTGATACTTGTGAAAAAATTTAGAAATGTTTCAGCAATATTTTTTTCATTGTTAATTACTACGCCATCTTCCCCTTTAATTTCTTGGATTTCTACAGCTTTTTTCTTGCCACAAATATCATTTATACACCTCCAGAGAGTTTTAGAATCACCCCGGTTATTTTGTAGTTTATGTTCAAAAAAATTTGACTTTGCCTTCTTAATTAAGGAATTCAATTTGTTTCTATGTGCTTTGTACGAGTTTTTGTTTACTTCGGTAGGATTTCTTGTCATCAATCTAAAAAGACGATTTTTAGTGGCAATTGAATTGATTATTCCATTTGTTATCCAAGGAGTTTTTTTGGTTTTGTTTTGTTTTACCTGAATTTCCTTTGTATTATTTATTATGTAAGTATTTATTTTATTTATAAGTAATTCAGTGCTTATGTTTGTATCATTTTCTCTATATATTTCCTGCCATGTTTCCCTTTTTAGAGAAATAATTAATTTATTTTTATCGATCCATGTTTTACCGGCGTGTTTGTACTCTTGGTTTTTTAATTTTTCTCGCAATATCAATTGAAAAATTAATGTAAAATGGTCCGTTATGTTACTTTGGAAGACAATAGCGGTTTTATTTTCTGTAAAGTTATTTTCTCGGAAAAATATATGATCTATGCAGCTACGCGCATTATTTTGTACTCTGGTTGCCGCATTGATCATGGAAGTAAACCCCATTTCGTTAAGGACATTTTGGTAATCTTCCGAGACGCCATCTTTTTGAAAGAGGTTAATATTCATATCACCGGCAATTATATGTGCGTTAGAATTTCTGGTGCAATTTCTTAGATAATTATTTAGACCCAAAACAAACTCGTTTGAACACATAGAAGGAGGCCTATATATTCCTGTGATTAGTAATTTCCTATTTTCATAACAAATGTTTAGTTCAATTGCATTAATATTAGCTATTTTAACAATCTCACAGCTATAGTTTAAGGTTTTCTTAATATAAGCAATCACACCATCATTCTGATTGACTTCACCGTTACTATAAATTAAATCGTAGCCTTTTATATTATATATATCAACATCATAGACTTTCCAAGTTTCTGACAAAATTATACAATCAAAATCAAAACAAAAGTCATCCAACATCAATTTAAATTCGTCTAAGTTTTTATTTACGCTCCTTATGTTCATATGTATAAGTTTAAAGTCAATATTTTCCTTAGCTAAATACTTTTTACATTCGTCAGTGCTGGTTGTTACTTTTGTAGGTATAGTAGCAATTTGAAAATCTCGTATATATTGATCCATTATAAAATTCACTTTAATATATTTATTTAAGAGAGAAAAGGAAATTTAAAGGGAATCCTTAGGTAGATTCTAATTGCGTTATTAATAAGGTTAATGAGTATTGAGCAGTTAATGAGAATCTATTATCTTAGTTTTCCCCCGAAATGTACAAAGAAAGTAGAAGGCAACGAACCAAAAAAATAAAAAAAAAAATCACAAAAACCAAAAAACTAGTACCTTATTTTAAATCCAGCAGTACAGACCATTAGGTGCCATTATCCTTTTTTTGCTGGCGAGTTAAAACTTTACTTGCGCCACTTGTCTGCTTTTGTGTAATGTAGAATATTTTTCTCTTTTTCGTCTTCTGTATTGTTTCCGGTGTTTTTCCCTCTGCAGGTGGGGCAGTTATTGTTGTATCTTCTTCTTCATCAACGGAATCTGTTTCTGCATGACTCTCTTCTGATAATTGACTCTTAGCCTCCTGGTCACCCCCCTTCAGTTAAGTTACAAATTTTGCATTTCCTGTTAATTTTAGTGTGATGCTAAAAAATATAATAAAATTATTAGGCTTCACAGGAGTTGCGCTTACTTGCTTCTTCCTTGTCACAATATGTTCTTGTTACCAAACTTCTTTTTCTTCTTCATGGTAACCTCTAAAGTATGGTGTTTAATGGGAGGATTAAACACCCCGAGTTTCGTTAGGCGTCTCCACCATGTCACAACTAGGGGTTGTTTTCCTAACGGGGCGTGAATAAAACGATCCTGCTAGAAAATAAAATAGACCCTATTTTCTACTGGCCAATTATTCACCAGGTAGCCTGGAGGAAACCCAGCATGTCTCCGTGGGGGTGTGGCACTATCGATGGGGCCTCTCAAGAGAGGTGCCTGAGGGGCCTCTGGGGGGTAACTGGAGAAAGATCAGGAGAGTGGCCTGGAGTCTTTAAGACACATGGGCGCTCCTGATCTCAGGGAAGATGACCAGTCGTTGAGACGAAGGTACCGTGTCCACCCAATGTCCGGGTATTTATATCCGGAAAGTACTGACTCTTGTTTAATTAAAATTGACATTGGGTGGCCACTTAATTTTTTCCTGTGGAGTCACTCAAAAAGTTTCTAAGGCAAAACCCGAAGGTATTGAGGTATGAAAGATCGAATAAGTTGTGTGTAAACAGATGGCATTTTCAACACCTTTTAACTTTAGTGTAATATATTTTGTTAAAGATATTTTTGAATTCTAGCAAATCTTTTACTCCCTACGTATAAATAACGGCTAGAGATGAAAAAGTTACACTCGGCACCAATATGCAACTTTCAGCTTTCTTTAAAAATATGACAAAAGAATATGCCATTATTATTATTTTTTTTGCTCGCCCCGTATACGCGTATTTTAGTTCATAAAATGTGCAATAAAAAATAATAGTTCACGTGTCCGAGCGATATTTAAAAAAATCTACCAATGTAACAACTTTCTACAGAATTTATTCCATGTTAGATGTTCCCTCTGTATATTATTTAATCTATGTAAAATCTGATAAAGTAAATAAAGAATTGAAGTAAGAAGGCATTTCTGTGGCTAAGTAGAATTTTTCCATTTCCACCAGTGGCGTTCGTGTAACCTAGTAACGAAATATTAGTAGTAAAAAAAGTGGTACCTTATAGTTTTTTTCTGGAATGTGTAATTTGATCCTTAATTTGTGATTATTTCTAAAGGAAAAATTATTGTTTCTTATGCCATCTGCTGATACTAACATAAATAGTGGGCATATCGTTGCCGTCGTTTAATTTGTGTACAATTTTACGGGGCTAGATATTTGTTCTTTTCTATCAACTAATCAAATATTTATTTCTACAATATTTACAACGAAAAGAAGCATCTCTGCCCGTTTAAGCGCGGCCTATCTCACTGTTCAAGTACCTGAGATGGCACTAGTGCCATTATCAATTTTGAACACACTGTACGTAGTTGTAGAAAAAAAATAGATATTGTTATGTCATGTTCTTATCCATGTCAGTAAAATGCGATCTTCTAACCTATTAATCGGATAGAAATTATGATTTATGAGAGGTACAAAAAAAAAATTACATACTTGTCACCCGTTCGATTATCTGAGCACATCACGAAAACAAATGTGTGTGTTCTTAAAATGAGCCTCAATGATGTTGCATTAGTACCTGAGAGCATTGCCTTTTAATTAAATAAATCACTATAAGTTAGAGTGGAAGTTAATTTTCTCAGGGCCAGGCACTCACGTCAAATTATCCACGTCACTGTGCGGAACGTTTCCCAAGTGAAATTTGTTACCGTTTTTAGAAGCAACAAATCAAAACCAGACAAGACTTTTCGTAATTACGTCTGCTGTTTTTGCAAATATAACATTTAACTTGGGAATTGGTATTTCTTTAGCCACGTTTGGGAGTTTTTGTTTCCCACACTGTGGAAATCCCTCTTAATAGAAGGTCTTGACCCAAATAACAACGGACTTTCACGAAAATATAAAGGGTATCAAACGATGTTTTAAGGGGTTTTTGACGATTAGGGAACATTAAGATGTTGTAATGCTACTTTTCTCAAAATTAAGCTGTGTACATTTCTTCACATTAAAAACCGATTGATAGATAATTATGGCATACATATCTCTGTTAACATATTAAAAACTATTTAAAGAATAATTTTTATGTTACATTATAATTTCAATAATTTTTACGGGTTATTCATTTTATTTAAACTTCTCGCAACAAAATGATAACAACATGGTTTACCATCTTTCTGATATGCAATTCTGAAGAGGGGGTTTTGAGGTAAATACTATGTAGCTCGAAATAGCTATTTGTGTATTAAGAGCGCAATGTGATATATTGCCGTTCTGAGCGAGAAGTTTGACGCGCAATGCGTAGCGGAGCGCGGCTACCTCGCCAGAGCGGCAGTGTCACATTGCGCTGGAATTGCACACTTGATTTCTTTTACAACCGCTGTTTTTGTAAAAAAATGCCTGTTAAAATCTATTTGATGCAAAATAAAAATTACAAATTGCATAAGTAAATATTATTTATTTAAATTGTCGATATGTGTTAAACACACCTCAACCCCTACTTTCAAAATTGGGTCAAACATGAGGAACATCAGATGTATTATGATGGTTGTCAAGGTAATCATTTGGAAACGCAAAATTGTACTTTGCGCTCGGTTGTAGGAAAACTTCTTTACGGATTTAAACCGCTTTCTCAGACTCTTAAACGTAATTCCTTGGCCGCTGCCACTTGGTTTATAATAACATGTGCTAATTCTATGCAGAGTAGAAACGAAAGCCACCTAGAAACTAAACATGTTTATCTTAGCAAGTCTGTATGATTTATTATTTGTCGCATAGCACTAATGGTTTATTATCCTCTAAAGATATTTCGGGAAATTTTTTACACCAACCTGTCCTCCATGTTCCCAGCTGTCTAGGTTGTTTGTCAGATCATGGTCGCTGATCAGGCGAGTGGTTCCTCTTTGAATGGAATCCAGCAGCCTCAGGGTATTTTTAGGAGCAGAACCCCAAGTGTGTGAGCTATGGTCGAATTTGGAATTTATATAGCATCAAAAGCTGTTGGTGTCTATAAAAGTACTTAGTTTGGAAAAGTATATCAAACTTTTGCTAGACTACCTTAGCTATGGCCGCAACGTGACTATGCCACGGCATATTACAGTCCAAAAATGACGCCCAATAAATAAATTGGTTAACCCAAAGGATTTAAGTAAATCACGGTGATTGGGTCCTTTTACATTAACTTTTTTAAAAAAACTGCCACCTGGGATTTTTTAACATTAAATTCTACTTAGTTAATGTCCCCCCCCCCTCTCTGCGTCAATAAAAGGTAGGGAATTCTCTGCGTTGATATTTTTAACCACATTGCATTAAAGTTTTTAGGCTCGAAAGGTCACCTTTAGTTAACAAGTAATATCACTGTAAAGGAAGAGACAAAGATCAAGCTTGTACCTCAATCGGTGATGAAAGTTGTATATGGGATATAATAACTGACCGTTCTTATCGGTGATCTGACTTTTGTTTCGATTAGTGCGAGTACATGTGATTCGGCAGATTGTAAATGTTGATGGACTTCATTGATGTTCGAGTTCAGTCCTCTGATATTGCAGAAGTTAAAAAGTTGGTAATTTTGGGGTTTTTTACAACTACCGAGGTCATACCATTTTCATTCTAAGTGTTATTAGAAGCACTTACCGGGCTATCGGTAACAGTGGATGTTGATTGTTGTTGATTTGGCGCTAGAACCTGCCCCCAACCAGAGATCTGATAGGGGGGGGGGCGATTTATTGGATCATGATTGTCTCTTAAGTGAGCCTACGATTATTACTTCTTAAATTCAAAATTTTTATTGACGCTTAAAGCATTTACAATATAATACATAATCAGAATTAAAATGACTAAAAGTAGTAGCATGAGAATCACTATCAATTATAATTTAAAATTTAAAAACAAAACATATCACCAAATTACATCTTATTTTCAAAATTGCAAGACGGCGGTTTGATTAAATACAATCTGCTTAACTTTATTAGTAAATCTGGTAAGAGAGTCAGAAAAAATGTCAATATTATTATTATTCGAGAGCACATTGTTAGTCAAATTACACATTCTACTCAATGGAGAGTTGACTCGATAGTTGGTTCTATGAAAATCAATATTAAAAAGAGATTTGTTTCTTGCGTTGGTTGGATAGATATGAAGCCCAACAGTTGCCAAAAGATCTGGCGCATCTATCAGATTATTAAGAATCTTATATAGTGTTGAGATGTCAAAATATATACGCCTACTTTCTAAAGATGGTAAATTTAAAAGTTTCATAATCTCCCCATAATTTATATTCTCCAATGTCATGCCCAATTTAAAACCCATCATTCTAAGGAACTTACGTTGCACACGCTCTATTTTGTCTCTGTGTATTTTATAATGAGGCTGCCAGATACAGCTTGCATACTCTAAAATTGAACGTACAAGTGCACAGTATATTTCCTTAAAAATAAACACATTTTCAAAACCCTTCAAAGTCCGAAAAACAAACCCAAGCAATCGAATAGCTCTGTTTGTCATAACAGCAAAGTGATGTATAAAAGTGAGCTCAAAATCTAGCCATACTCCAAGATCCTTTACCAGACTTCGTCTCTTCAGCATTTCAGAATCCAAGTGATAAAATAAAAGTATTGGGCTCTTTAATTTGCTAAAGGTTATAACATTACATTTGTTTATATTAAGCGTTAGATTGTTATGTTGGCAACACAAAGAAAACCTATTAAGATCTTTCTGCAGTAGTTGACAATCCAGGGGTGACTTTATAATTTTGAAAGGCTTTAAATCGTCCGCAAATGCAAGAAACTGACAAACACGAAAAACACCTTTCAAATCATTAATAAAAACGTTAAAAAGAAATGTGGAAAGATGCCCTCTGTGGAACACCAGACGTCACATCAATTTCTGATGAAATAAAGTTTTTAATTTTTACTGCTTGTTTTCGATCTGTTAGATTGCTTTGAAACCAATTGAGAAGGTCACCAAAGATACCAATTCCTGATAGTTTTTTAACCAAGATGCCATGATCAACCCTGTCAAAAGCCTTCGAGAAATCCGTATAAATTGCATCAACCTGAAACCTATTCTCGAAGGCTTCCAACAGAGACTGCTCATATATTAAGATATTTGAAACGGTGGTTGATTTTCCTCTTACGAAACCATGTTGCTCATTTATAATGATTTTTTCCAACAGGAAGGGAAGACTCCACAGCTTAGCGAAATATTAAAAATTTAACATAAAATTTCAGATAGAACAAATTTACAATTTTGTAGTAGTATCACAGGAATGACATCAGGTCCTAATCCTAAAGTTTGTTTCAAATTACTTATTTTATTGAAAACATCAACAATATTTAATTCTAAAGATCCTAGAGAAACAGATTTATCACAAGAAAATGATTTATTACATTCAACACGTTCTGAATACACTGTGGAAAATGCTGGTTAAACAAGTCCGATATTCTCTATGGGTCAGTGCTAATTTCATCATTCAGGGACATACATTGTGGATAATCTAAGTTGTTCTTTTTTGAGTTCACATATCTCCAAAAGGATTTTTTATCATTTAGTTGATTTTCAAGGGTTTTAATGTAGTCCCTATGTGAGAAAAGGGATAAATTCCTGCACTGTTCCCTTAATTGTGAAAAGATATAATAGTCCTCTAGAGATTGTGTGTTTTTTAAGGTTTATTGAGCTTTTTTCTTTTCTATTATCAAAGATTTAAGGCAATTATTCATCCACTTCGGAAATTTTGGTGTTTTATACCGAGAGGTAGGTATAAACATTTTAATAGCATAATAAAGAACATCATAGAAACGTGAAACCACCACATCCACAATCCACATCATTACAGTCAAAAATAAGATCCCAATCGACATGTGACAAAAACAAACTAATTTCATTATAGTTAGCACATTTAAAATTATAGTACAAATAATCACATTCAATATTCTTAGGTGGAGTAATGTCTAAGTTAAAATTGCATACAAAAGCTGGATGGGGTGCATCCAACTTTAATAATGGCTTATCACAGATTGTAACACAAATATCGGTTGGACTGGAAAACAACAAGTCAAGAAAATTACCATACCTGTTAGGAATTTGTATGTTTTGAATCAAACCCAGATAGGCTACACAGTCTGAAATCACATTCGCCTCATTTGAAAGGCTTCCACAAGGTGTTCTTCCAGCTTCATTGTTGGTCCATGACATTTTGGGTAAATTAAAGTCCCCCCAAAGAAAGACATCGGTGAAGACAGTTTCATCCATCAGGTGCATAACAAAAAAACAGTAATTTTCATATACCTTACTAGATGAAATACCTGGGATATATGCATTGCCAACCAGAATTCTATTGGCCCCAATGGAAATTAAAACAAATAATTGTTCAACACTATTTATGGGAGCAGTAAGAAGTCGACAAGATAAACAATTCTTAACAGCAATGAGCACGCCACCCTGAGTTAAGTATTCACTGGTTGCCGCTGATCTATTACATCTAAATACAAAGTAACCATCAAGACCAAGCTCGCTCGTCAAAACACTACCATCAAGAAACGTTTTCGTCAACAATAAGACATCTAAGTCCTAAACCAGAACATTGCACATCAGAGCCTGCAATTTAGATTTTAATCCTCTAACATTTTGGTTGCGGACCGTGAAAATTTCCTGCAGGGCTTGTTTCAGGATTGGGTGGCCTCACTTTGCGATAACTACGAAACATAAATGGTCTGAAAATAATGTTAGTAGGCCAGAAGCTGCTATCATTTAAAATGTCATAAAAAGTTTCACAGATACCAATTTTAAAACTTTTAGAATTGGCCTTAGAGGGCAGTTCTTCTACCACCAACAGGTTGTCATTTGGAATTTTTGCCATTTCTTTGATGTGGTCAAAGATAATTTATTTTGACGATTAGCTCCGCAATCAACACGCCCCAAAAACAACAATTTTTTCCAGGCACCCCTTTGAATGCACCCCCTGAATTAGGTGCTGAGCCTCTATTAACTACCTCTGTTTGGTCTTTAGTGGTCGGACAATGACCCGCTGTTTTTTGTTGGATGTACTTTGGCAAGAATGTTTGCGCCATTGCTTGTTTTACAGCCCTATCCACTTGACTGTTAGTAATTAGTTCTTCAGGATCCTCAAAACTGCTGGAAGATTCAAGATTTCCCTGTTTTAGTTTATTTTTGTCAATGCCCGCTTTTTTAAGGTTATGTTTACTTGCGTCTTCATTTCTGCAACCCGCCAAATTGGGCAATTGTCCATTGGAATCAGTTGACTGTCGGTGTGACACCTTAGATCCTGAAGGGAACTGAGGGGTCAGAGAAGGTACTAGTGGTTTGCTTACATTGCAGGTTTCCCTCAAAATACGAATTTCCTCAAGTAGATTACGGTTTTTCGTCTCCATATCAACAATTCGGATGTTCATCAAGTCGTGATTCTCCATAATGATAAATACAAGCTTGTTCGAAATTGCATTTTCCCTTACAAGAACATCCTTGGTCACATCATCGTCCATTTTTGCCGCGCAACAGGGACACGAAATTTGGCCGATTCCGAGGGTTTTTGCGCCCCTAAGTCGGACCAAACATGCAGGGTGATATTGCCTAGGACAGGTATCACATTTCAATTCTGTTCTCACTGATCTTTTACAACTATCACACGTAATTTTTGCGTTTAAATCTCTCGCGTCTAAAACATCACTTTTATTATCCGCCATCTTGGAACACTTCTATTTCTTAATAGGTTGCTGTTCAGCGGGACATAATTTTGGGGTTGATTTCAGAAGATAGCTTCATAGTTAATTTAGACGGGGAGCAGCAGGGAAGTAGTTACTTCTAAATAATTTCTGGTCCGGTGTTCCATTTATTCATTGTAGTGGAAGGGGGCGACGAGGTGCAACAACAGGAGTGAGGCAGTCTGTATGGTTTGTTGGGATTGGAGTGGATGTATGATCGTGTAATGAGAGGATTCAAGGAAATGTCCGTCCATTTGTAATAATCGATAATGAGTTTGTCTATGTGTTTAGTGATTGGCGACATTTGTAAGTCATTGTGTAGAGTATGCACCATCGTAAAGCGTGGAGCACCCGTCATGATTCTAGGGACTTTGTTCGGAAAAGTTTGAAATTTGCGGAAAGCTGACTTATTTAAGGTGCACCAGGAGGCGACACCATAAATCAGAACTGGTCAAATAATTGTCCTGTAAAGTAATGTCTTTGTCCGTAAGTATAGTCTAGTTCTACTGTTGATGAGAGAGTAGATAGCGCTGAGTTGACCATTTGCTTTTTTTAAGCGTTGATCTGCGTTGTTGCTCCAAGCCAGCCGCTTATCAAAGCTCAGACCCAGATATTTATCTTTTTCACCCCAGCTTAGACTGGTGTTTTGTCGTTCAGTCAAATTTGCTTCCGGCTCTTGAAAAGTAAATAGCATGGGTTTTGGCATCACTAAGGCGAATTTTCTATTTATCTAACCACGCCTCGATAAGTTTTATGTGACGTCGCAGCTTAGAGACTACCAGCCTTGGCTGTTTGGCGGTAGTAGGGGGGCGAGTTTAACTCCGGAGTTCGAGTTCAGTCCTCTGATACTGCAGAAGTTAATTTGGAAGATGGTAATTTTGGGGTTTTTTACAAGTACCGGGGTCATACTATTTCCATTCTAAGTGTTATTAGAAGCACTTGCCGGGCTATCGGTAACAGTGGATGTTGATTGTTGTTGATTTGGCGCTAGAACCTGCTCCCAACCAGAGATCTGATAGGGGGGCGATTTATTGGATCATGATTGTCTCTTAAGTGAGCCTACGATTATTACTTTTATTTCTGAATAGGTTGCTGTTCAGCGGGACATAATTTGGGGGTTGATTTCAGAAGATAGTTTCATAGTTAATTTAGAGGGGGGGGGCAGCAGGGAAGTGGTTACTTCTAAATTATTTTTGGTCCGGTGTTCTATTTATTCATTGTAGTGGAAGGGGACGACGAGGTGCCACAACAGGAGTGAGCCAGTGTCTCGGCAGTCTGTATGGTTTGTTGGGATTGGACTGGATGTGTGATCGTGTAATGATAGGATTTAAGGAATTGTCCGTCCATTTGTAATAATCGATAATGAGTTTGTCTATGTGTTCAGTGATTGGCGGCATTTGTAAGTCATTGTGTAGAGTATGCATCATCGTAAAGCGTGGAGCACCCGTCATGATCCTAAGGACTTTGTTTTGAAAAGTTTGAAATCTGCGGAAAGCTGACTTATTTAAGGTGCACCAGGAGGCGACACCATAAATCAGAACTGGTCAAATAATTGTCCTGTGAAGTAATGTCTTTGTCCGTAAGTATAGGCTACTTCTACTGTTGATGGGAAAGTAGATGACGCTGAGTTGACCATTTGCTTTTTTCAAGTGTTGGTCTGCGTTGTCGGTCCAAGCCAGCCACTTATCAAAGCTCAGACCCAGATATTTAACTTTCTCACCCCAGCTTAGACTGGTATTTTTGACTTTCAGTCAAATTTGCTTCTGGCTCTTGAAAAGTAGATAGCATGGATTTTGGCATCACTAAGGCGAATTTTCCATTTTTCTAACCATGCCTCGATAAGTTTTATGTGACGTCGCAGCTTAGAGACTACCAGCCTTGGCTGTTTGGCGATTGTAGGGGGGGCGAGTTTAACTCCGGAGCATTTTGATCTTGGAGCCATTATCATAGCATTTTCTAAAAACCGGAGATCGGCATAGCGACGAAACGTTAACATAAACAGCAACTTTTTGCCATTCAATCCGTTGCGATGGTATTTCATATGGCAGGGTCGGATGACCCATCATCTGCAGAATATTAACCAGTTCGTTTATTCACCTATTATCTTATTTTTGATGCAACCAATAAAGTAGATGGCTGAGTACTATAACGCGTACTAAATAATCTCCATAAGTACTAGGAAGAACTAACAATCTTATAGGGACTTCATTCAATAAGTCATTATTTTAACTCGTTTATGTTTTGGTTAAAATTGTCTTTTATGGTTCTTTTGTCGGTACTGTAAAAATATCAATTTTTTATTTTATGAAAATCCATTTTTATTAATTAATAAAGTTAATTTGTCTGAACAGTTTCAACTTATTTTATGAATACCCTGAATGTCTCCATAAATAAATAAAGTTTTCTAGATACTAAATATAAGAAACAAAATATTATTTTATAGGGCTATATATCAAAACCAGACCAATTTTTGTTTAATTACGTTTACTAACACTTAACTTCAAGTCAAGAACTTTTATTAATGTTTATATAGCTTTGATTTAAAGTGCTAAACTTTATTTCACACAAATATTTGAATGAATAAAAATGTATTCATTTTTTATTTGGTTATTATGTTTTAAAATCATAGTAATAAAGTGGGCCTTTCATAGGTCGTCAAAAGTCTGGTCATCCAGAAATGATTAATAGTGACACAAAAATTAATATTTTCCTACCAGTGAAAGAAAAGCATCAAGGCATCTCTAGTGGAATAACAGCACAGAATAAAGTTAGAAAAATTATAATCATAGTAATATTTATATACAGGGTTCTCAAAATAAAAAAAAAATACTCATTATCATGCGGCCAAGTAGGCTTCATTTTTGATATTCAGAGTGTCAAAACTTGAATTATTTTTGTTTTTTGTTCGTTTTTCTTCCATATTTCAAATTTGGTACAGTTATATGTGCGATATAACATTATACTGTGCGATACATTTTTTGCGCTACCAACAATTTTATTCTCTCGAACTTGTTTTTGGGATAGCCTGTAGAAATACTAATATCATATTTTGACTCCCTGTTCTTTTCTCATTCTATTTATACCCTACTTTTTTTATTGAATCTGTTATCATTTTCTAGTTTTTTTAATTTAGAGACAAACAAACATATTCAAGACACGATAAAAATATTATTATTATTATATTATCATATTCACCTGTGAATAAAAATATTAACACGCGTGCCAATACTAATGTGTATTTTTTTTTATAGCAATTTTTAAAAGGACAGATTTCTCGATGTCGGATTAAAATTTTCCTAAAAATAGGAAAATACACGTCGCCTTAATTCTGAGGTTACACGACAAACTAAAAAAATTACAAGAGCTGCTTAAAATGACCTCCTTTTGTTATTATGCAGAAATCACCTCTTCGTCTCATAGACTGCTGAAATTTCTCGAATATCCCAGGAGTATTGCGAATTATTTCACATGAAGCTATAATTGTGTTCCTTAAATCTTCCTCTGTCTGGATACACCAACGATTTTAAATGTCCCCAGAAAAGATAATCTAGACAATTTAAATCGGGGGACCTACGGGCCATAGCTGAGGTTACTAACCTGAACTAACTTATCCAATATAGTAATGACTTACAAACTCCCTTACCACCAAACTGAAACTTGGCGGTGCACCATCATGCATAAATAACAATTGGATTCTTAGGTCGAGTGGTACCTTTTCTAACATCACCGGCAGTTAGTCTTCTAAAAATTGACGATAATGTTGCCCGTTTAATTTTCTTGGCAGGCAAAATGGCCCCACCAAATACTCTCCAATAATGCCAGCCCGCAGATGTGCTGTAAACTGATACAAGAATTAACTGTCAACTATCGCGTGAGGATTCTCTTCTATCCAAAAATGATTGCTATGAAAGCTTCTGATGGCACTTTTCAAAAAACTTGCTTCATCACTAAATAAAACTTTATTTCCGAACCATGGATCTTGCGCAAATATTTGAATGAACCACTAGCAAAAACTTAATCAAGGTGAAAAATCGCGCGTCAGAAGGGCTTGGACTATCTGAATATGGTAAGGATACATCAAATTATGCATCAAAATGTTCCAAGCTAGGACAGATGAAATGGTTAAAGTTGCCGCAATTTTACTGTACTTGTACATAGTTCGTTTTCTACAGTATTCAGGACTGCTTCCTCAATTTCGATAGTTTTTACCGTTTGATGTGCCCCTACCAAATGAGTGGATTTCTTTAGAGTTCCATTTTCGCATAGTCGTCTACCTGTGCAGAAGTTCGGGAATTTGGCTGCACATCGGCATATCGGCATATTCTTGGTTGGTCAACTCAACCATCATTAAATAGCTCCAACTAACTTTGGAAACATTAACTAACAAAATTATTTGACACAAAACGTCAAAAAAGTTAACAAACGGAAAATAAAATATGGGCTCTCCAAGACGACTAATTTTTTTTTTAATTTTGTTACTTGGATGATACTTGGTTTGCATCGATGGCTATTTCCATCAATACCTAGAAAACGATAACAGATACGATAAAAATGTGTGAAATTAAAAAGATAAGAAAAGAACGTAGAATTAAATTGCGTTATCAGTATTTATGCAGGGTATCCCAAAAAAAAGTTCGGGAGAGTGAAAGTGTTGGTAGCGCAAAATATGTAACACTTTGAATACCTACCGCCTCTGACAATTTAAACATTTTTTGATAGTAGAGATTCCAACAACTAATTAGTGTACCAAATTTAAAATAATTATCTAGAAAAAAATTAGAGAAAAACGAGGAGACCTTCAAAAAAATTAGAGCCTTAATACTCTGTATATCAAAAATGAAGAATTTATAAGTATTTTTTTCCTATGTTGATGAGCGCTACTACATGACATTCATAAATACCTTGTATATTAGTAGTATATGGCGCCTGGCCCATTTAATAGTAAATATGGTAAAGCTGATATGTCGTTGTTCCATTTGTGCTGACAGGAAGAATGATAAAGGTGTGTCGCTTTCCATCATATTTGACAACAGCAATTTGTAAACCCACATTAAAGTTCCTGACTTTGTGAAATTTTGTGTACTTCGATTGATAAAACTAAAAAAATCTCAATATTTAATGGAACATTTATTATCCAGGGATATTCAGGTTAGTTCGGTTACTTCAAATCAAAATCAAATCAAATCAATTTATTCATGTTAATTACAAAAATATGCTTACATTCATCAGAGTTAAGCCAAACTTTTTTATTTTAAATTTTGTTAATAATACCCTACACGTATATTTAGCCGTTTCTGAGATAAATATTATTAAAATGGATTTTTTATTAAAAAATATACATAAAAAATAAAGTCGAATAACTTTGGATCTAGTGCATTTAAGCATTTTATATATATTTTATATACATATTATATTATACTTAAAATATTGTATTTATATATGTTTGAATAAACTTTTTTATTATTTATTATTATTATTTTAAATTTTTACTTTTAGTAAAGATAATATGGTTCTTTTCATTTCATGGCAAATGTTACATATTTTTTGTACAGACTGTCTCTCAATTTAGATTTTGTTGGGATAAAGCATTAACCCACTAAAGTCAATTTTTTTATACATATATTAATAATTTACTAATAAAAGGAAATTAATTTTCTATTTAATAACTCATTACTTTAACAAAATCGATATAAACTGTCTATCAAGCCGGCTGTGTCTATAGAAATACGGTAGCATATATTGTATTTTGTAAGTTATATTGTTTTAAATATGCCAAATTAGGCTTTGACAAAATTTGTACTATGTCAGTTTTCATAATATATCTTTATGGTAATTTAAATAAATTTTTTCTACGAGTGACCGCAAAGAAGCTACTTTGCGCACACTTTTGCATACGCAAAGTAGCACTTTCCCGCACACTGTGCGGGAAATTTTTTTTCCCGCACACTTATTTTAAAGCAAAATTACCATATTATAGACGCGTTTTTTTCTTATATTTTATAATTTTTTTAGATATTTATACAAAAATATTGTAACAAGACAAAGTTGACAGGTGGTTTATGTGTTGCCTTATAAACTATACCGAAGTATTGTGCCGTGCGGCTTAAAATTTTTTTGAAATCTGCATTATTATATTTTCCTCTAATTTTGTTCAAGTTAAAAAAAATCAAGTATTTTTGTGTCAAATGCGGTTTGTTCCCTTAGCAACCAAAATACATTGTCATACAACGCTTTCATGTCAGTTTAGAGGTCTTCTTCAAAATTTTCACTAGCATTTTCACCTATTTAAAATAAAAAAAAACTGTTTTAAAAATGGATATCACTGAAGAAGAACTTCCAGAAGATGTCCTAGAAGCCGCCAACATGGCTAGTTTGCAATTGCTGCCTGCCAAATCGCGAGAAAAATACGAGAAACAGTACGAGTTGTTTTCCAAATGGTGCGAACAAAGGGGGATATAGTTGTTTTTGATGTCAATAAAAATTTAAAATTAAAAAAATATATAGTTATTTCACTCGTAGAAAAAATATTGTTCCTAACACGTGCGCAAAGTAGTTTTCCCGCACTTAAAGCTTATCCGAACTCCGCTTCGCGTCGTTCGTCTAACTGCTTTCGCGTGCGGGAAAACATAACTTTGCGCACTGAATAGGAAAACTACTATAACTAAATTGGAAAACAACTACTAGAGTGCCGATAATTAAACTTTTGATGTTTCATATGCTACGGCATTTATATATTTATCATTGAACAAATCAGCGTCTCTTATATCCAGTAACAAAATTTTAAAAATATATCTTGTATATTTCCCGAGATTTTCTAATACGCCTTTCACCGTGCGTATTTAATAATTCTTTCCTGCAATTTAAAATAATAAAGTCAAAATGAAGTTATTTATTTGCGTTTTAACGTAACACATTTTTCATATTAGTAATTTTGAATGGAAGCACCGAACACATAATACATTTAATTATAAAAACCTCTGAGAAAACGAATAAAAGGACAAAATAGTCGATATACAGAATTCGACCTTGGGGGTTATGTTGTGCCAGAATTAGATGTTGTCATTAGCTATATGAAAATTATATTAATAGGTTTAAGTTTACGAAACGGAAAATAATAATTTAAAAACACTTATAGTTATGAATTCAACGCATATTTTGAAATTTCATCAGCATGTTCTAACTTTTTTACTCTGAAGCAATGGGGAAGTAGATTAACTAATAACGTACTTATGGGATACGAGCAGAAGTCGAATTGCCCCTCCTGCTCTATCCCCGATAACAACGATAACAAATCTTGATTTAAATTTAATGTTGATAACCAGATTGCAACGCGCACTTAGTTTGTTTTTTTGTTGAATAAAAGAAAAATTGAAATTAAAAAAAAAAATTTTTCTTTTTATCTTTTAAAAAAGCTGATTCTCTTCAGCGATGCTATGGTGAGCACCGCTGAATAAGCAAAACCATAAATAACCAAAATTATTGAAGAAGATGAAAAAAAAATTAAATTAATTTAATAAAACAAATTATTTGACTAACCAAACGAAAATTATAGCAAGCAAGCAATTTGCCCTGTCCGTGCGACCTGACACCACGTAAATAAAAGGCAAGGGCGGAACTGCATAAATAGTTAAAATATTGATGTCTTTATTGTAAAATGAAAAATGTTGTTAGTAACTCAGGGCTAAACCTAGCTATTCCTGACTGGGTACTGGAAAATTCTTGATGAAAGAAAATCCCGAAGGTCTTTACTATCCAAGACTTCACATGGGATAAACGCAATGGAGAATGATAAAGAGGAGAAGACGTAGACAAGACGACGTACAAAAGACGCAGGTAGAACTTCAAACAGAGGAAAGAAGATGTTGTGAGGGAGAAGATCCTATAATATATAATAAGTAAAAGCAAAAGTGTAATCTAATGACTTTCTATTAAAATTCACCTAGTCCCTTTTCCCTTACAATAATAAACTCATAATAAATAAATTAAATTTAAATAAATATACAAAGTATAAACTAAATGAAGGGAAAAGGGAAAAGAAACAATAAAAAAAAATATGATAACTAAAAAAAGTACCTAGGGCCAGGTTAAGTTTAGAATCAAAATTTTAAGAAAAAAATCAACCAGTTAAACAAGATAAAATATTAATAAATGTGAAGTTACAAGTTAAGTAGCATTTAGGTTTCACAAGAAAAAATAATTTAGTGTTTTAGATTAAGTTAAGTTAGGTTAAGTTACAAATTAAAATTTAGAAGAATAAACCAGCTGCTTACGCATGTCAAATGCAAATTAATCAAATTATACAAATTAAGTCACCATTTAAGTTTTAAAAAGAGAATGAATTTAATGTTTGAAGCTAAATGGCAAATTAATTAATTTAATAATCAGTTACATAAGTTAAGTAAACAAATCTTAAAACAAAATAAACTTATAAAGTCAACAAGTAAGTCTATGAGTCTAAGAGTTACATCTACATTTAAAATAAACTTTATACACCAATAAGGAAAATTAAATACACTCTAGCACAAGCGATGTCAGGATATTTACCAATACAGCAAACTAAATAATAAAATCAAGACTTGGAAAAGATATTACAAAACCATGGTATGATGCTATTGATTAAAAAGAAACCATCAGATGATATTGCTATTATTTAAAGGAAATCAAAACAAATTAATAATGTCTAAGCAGCATCTGGAATTAGGAAAAATGATAAATAAAAGAATTTAGAAATGTTCATAGTTTAGAACAATCAAATAAACTCTTGGTATATTCGTGAGCTGACATCAAATCGTATCAAAATACAGGCTGCACTGGTTTTTATAAGCTGTAGTTGAAATGATTGTACAAAAAAGTAGCTTAAAATGTCTATAATCACAATTAGAACAATGTCTTATCGCTATTTAAAATAAAATAAATGATTAGCTCGATGGCACTATCTTAAACCATAGGCAGCTAGTTTTAGGATTAAGGTAAACAAGCACATTATGTATTAAATAAATAGGGAAAGGGGAAAAAAAAGTCAAAAAGTCTTTCCCCACTAATTTAATAGTGAGCTATTAAAGGCTCAATTTTAAAATTAAATTGTCTCTACATGTTTCAAAGGTAGTAACCTTCATCATCAGGAGACCAAAGTAGTGCTGCAGTTATTATTAGCAGTAGAGAGAAAACTGTTGGTGGAAAATGACGTTGATGGAGCTTTTTTTATTTAAAAATATTTTGACAACATATTAATAATTGAATGTAATCAGCATGATAAAATTGGAATTGAAAGTGGAATGTTATATTTAAATCAAAGTTTATGAAAAGACACTGTCAATCTGAGGTCGAATTTAAAAAGGAAGATATTCGTTATTTGAAAATCATACGTCAGGATATATAAAAAGGATCTTTTGGACATTCTAGATCTTGTTAGAGAAAAATTTTTGTTTGTGATTTGTTTTATGAGAAATTATAATGTTGAAATTTCATTTGTAAAATTAGTTATTGGAGACCTAAGGTCCCGTCACCTTGCGTTATGTTCGTCCCATTATGTAGGGAAAACAATAGAGTTTGATTTAAAATAAAATTATTAAAAAAAAAACAGATCTTATATTTTATATACCCTTAAAGATTAAAATAGGGAGACGAACACAGTTAAGTTTTCATTTTAACTGTGTTCGTCTCCCTATTTTAATCTTTAAGGGTATATAAAATATAAGATCTGTTTTTTTTTTAATAATTTTATTTTAAATCAAACTCTATTGTTTTCCCTACATAATGGGACGAACATAACGCAAGGTGACGGGACCTTAGGTCTCCAATAACTAATTTAACAAATGAAATTTCAACATTATAATTTCTCATAAAACAAATCACAAACAAGCATCTTTCTCTAACAAGATCTAGAATGTCCAAAAGATCCTTTTTATATATCCTGACGTATGATTTTCAAATAACGAATATCTTCCCTTTTTAAATTCGACCTCAGATTGACAGTGTCTTTTCATAAACTTTGATTAAAATATAACATTCCACTTTCAAATCCAATTTTAGCATGCTAATTACATTCAATTATTAATATCTTGTCAAAATATTTTTAAATAAAAAAAGCTCCATCAACGTCATTTTCCACCAACAGTTTTCTCTCTACTGCTAATAATAACTGCAGCACTACTTTGGTCTCCTGAAGATGAAGGTTACTACCTTTGAAGCATGTAGAGACAATTTAATTTTAAAATTGAGCCTTTAATAGCTCACTATTAAATTAGTGGAGAAAGACTTTTTGACTTTTTTTCCCCTTTCCCTATATTTCAACTCCACTTCGAGAATGGACTATTTCTTTAAATTATTAAATAAATCATAGCTGGGCAAAACTGAGATACCTCAGCTATTTTTAGGATTGAAATATGATGGACCCAATGTTAAAATGCCACCATACAGTATTGACAGGCTCAATATAAAGAAAATGCACCAAACTAATACATCAGCATAATGACCAAAGAATTAAAAGCTTAAAACTAAAAGGTAACTGTCAACACTATATGATACTAAACTAACTTAAATCTGTTCAAATAAGTTATGCAACGCAGTAGAAGAACAATAGTTATATGTTAAAGCAAATGTTATAGTAATTTAATTGATTAAAGAATTAGATGTGTCACTGGGTATTGCATCAACTGAACTGTTATGCAACACTAGACTTTAAGTCAATGTTGTTCTATATAAAACAAAGTAAATAAAGCAAAATAAATGAAGCAAGCTGGATACAAAAGTGGAACCCCTTTAATAATCAATAAAGTTAAGGAAACGCCCCTGGAGCTGTAAACCCTCTTAAGTTAATTAATTAAAAATTTCAAGATCAGGACTAATTAATTATTAATCAATTCTCTATCATACATCACATCAAATTAAAAGTAAACAGTAAACTGAAAAAATTGAAAAATCTTTATTTAAAAGTGTTTTCTTATCTCGATATTAATTTAAGACAGCAGGTTTGATAAATAGCAACGTTAAATAAATAAGATGGAGTTCAACTAACATAGGTGGCTGTTTTATAACGTAATTGAAAATTAATGAAATATAGTAAAATTTTAGCTAAGGAGGCTTTTAGGCCCTCGGCCTTAAGCTAAGCAGTACAAAAAAAACAAATTTACCTGGAAAAATCATGGTTGGTTTTGGGATTTTGCACCAATATACAGGGAATATTGAAAGATAGAAATAAATTACACTCACCTAGCAGGAGCCAGTAGGGCCTCAAAGTTTATTTGGGGGTTTAACAAAGATGTTGGGGTTTAACAAAGATGTTGGGTGCTTCTAAAGTATCTCGCCCCTTCGGTCTCAGTGACGTTTGACTGAACTAAAAATATAGCCACAACACACTTCAGAAGAAAGTTGGCGGGATAATAGGAAAAACAAGGCAGATCGATGTGCAAAAATTTACCTCCAACAGCGAGAACATACAACCTAACTCCCACCTAGGCAGTTCTTCTGTCGCCCAAAGAAAATTTTTGAAAAATACACAACGTACAGCAAAGTTAACATAGAGGCGATGGAAAATATGGTCTTTAAATCATAAATCCAGCAAAGATGATTGAGAAAATCTTAGATTTAAAGCCTGTTGCTTGTTTCGCTGCCAAAAGTCAAGTAAACTACGAAACTAAAGTCACTCGTACGAAAATGTAAAAAAAAGCCTAAATCATAGACACGCAAGGAAAAAATCATCGAATCATTGAAACATGTAAGAAATATGTCACAGAAAACTAACATGCAAAGGGAGATACTGCATAAGAAATACAGAAAAGGAAGGAGTAGACTGGTTCACATACTAGCGGTACCGTTTCCTTGATATATAGGCCATTAAAACTCTCGCAAAATAAGAAGGGCTAGCCTCTAAAGTTTTGAACTAAAATTAGCATTTAATAGCGAAAACCAGAACAAACAGACATTTTCGGGAATTTCTACGAAAACCACTGTTATATGAATCAAATAATATGGCACTTGAGACAAGAAAAATAGGCCAAGATGTAATCTCAGGTTTAGCCAAAGACGCCGAGTGTAAGGTCATTAACCTTAAGTGGAAAGCCAAGGCAACGTAGGTGATATATAATAACTAACACATCGTACTTTTTTCCAGTTCTGAAGCTAAAATTCAAATCATATATTAGATATTAGTTAATATTATATACTGACAAAATTGACTTGTCACAAGATGTTCTAGTAATCAGTATTCAACTTTGTTTTTAAACAGGAAACTAAATCATACTATAGCAAATACATTTTTTCCATATACTGATTTAGTTGTTGTTAGTGACTAGACAAATATATAGAATGCCAATCAACCTACTGTTAAGCCTAGGTAAAATCACCGTAAAGTTAATTTTGAGCAGAGTAAACGATTTTGTGTTTGCACCCAACGTTCGGCCTAACGACCACTTCGGGTTACGGCCCGAACATTGCACAGTTAGGGAGACAACGCGATTAATCGCAACCGTAGTAGACGGTTTTAACAGGACAGCACATACCACAGCCATCTTTGTTGACGTAAGCAAAGTGTTTGACACGATCTGGCATAATGGGCTATTGTTGAAATTAATAAGACTCCAAGCTCCGAACTACTTAATCAAGGATCAAGAGCTTTTTTTCTAGAGGATAGAAGTTTTGCTGTCTCATCAGAAACCGCACCTTCTTTAAATAAACGCATCAGTGCCAAAACTTAATTTAACAACAAAGTTACAAAAAAAAAGTATGTGAAAAAAGAGGTTATGATCGGTATTTTGTTAAGAATTAATGTGTTGTTAGCTGAAAGGAGGCTTGTTTTATTATTAACAGAATAGAATTCTAGAGATGTAGAGTGAGCCTCCCTCTATCTCTCTAGAATTATCTAATGGATGGCATCCAGTTAAGATGATCCTTATAAGGACAAACTGATGGCCAAATTATGAATATCCAGATTACCGTCTCATAATACTTATTTTAAATATTTCAATTACGTAACAACATAATCTAAACTCTATCTCATCTCGTTGAATACCTAAATATTCTGTTATATATTTCTCAACTGCTTCTCCTATACTAAATATATAATAGATTTTATATAAAAAAATTTTCCGACTTGTAGTGTTCGTGATTGTACCGTATACATTTTACATTTTTAAATTTTACTTTGTCAAGAATCATAATCAATATTGAAAAAGTTTTCCTCCACTTCTAATGACTAACTCAAGTCTGCGTTACTCAGTTATGTCTGTTAACCTTTAACCACACATCACTGTTCAATTCGATCTATTGTAAGTCATTTCTCAGTCTTCTTTGTAAGTGAAAACTCTAAATTTTTTTTTTATATTTATATTAGTTACTAACTCCTGAAGATGACTATTTAAACAGTCGAAACATGTAGGAATATACCTAGTGTTACCAAGTTTTATTTTGCTTAATAAAATAAAAACACATTTTGTGAAGGAAGTCTGTGTCTACTTAACTTCATCATATTAACTCACCCACGAAAAGTATGGGCTACTTCTTCAAATTTAGAAATTTATGGATTCGACCGATTTCGATACTATAAGCAAAATTTATCTGGGATACTAGAAGTAACTTCCATGATTATTAAAAGCAAACTAATAATCTTAGAGCCTCTATTTTAATTTTGTTGAAACATTTTTTTTCATCACTAAGCGAATTTCTTTTTGGTAATGACATTGCCATAATTTACAAGATTTAGAGAGAAATTAATATAAATTAACTATTTAAATTTCCAAGAAAGCTTTTCCAATAAATTACATTTTGAAAGTTGATGCTAATTAATATTTAAGTCCTGTGCGGGACAATATCAATAAGCAACCAAGAAATGTGTTTCGTAATAAAGGGGAGAAACAAGGGAAAACTGAGGAATATCTGAAACGAAAAATATAATGAATATTATGTGTATTAAAATACAAAATTGTTGTTGCAAACTTGCATTAAACTATTGTTATAATATAATTATGTTAATGATAATTGGAAACATTTTTTTAACTAATTAAAAAAAAGGTTAGGTATTCTACATATTACCATAAACTTCTGACAAAAGGAAAAAGCATCGGCGTCTGTTTTAAAGCAGAAAAATCGGTATGATACAGAAAATGAAGCCAGATGGCTTCATCTTGTGGTACTGATAAATTACACCAATTTCTAAGCATACCTACGCCCTCTGACATGGACATATAAAGCCACAAATAGCAGAGAAAAACCTGCAAAGACAGAACGTCACAATTGCAGGAGTCTTCGCTAGGCAGCGCTATGCGTTTTGTCGGTTTAGTAACCAAAAACTTAACACATTGAAAAGATCTGCTTTTTCCTTTATAAGTCCATGTCAAAGGGTGCAGGTATGCTTAGAAATTGGTGTTATTTACCAGCACTACGAGATGGAGCCATCTGGCTTCATTCTTTGTATCATACCGATTTTTCTGTTTTAAAACAAATGCCGATGCTTTTTCCTTTTGTCAGAACCCATAGCCTCACTGATGAGCTGTTATACAGCGAAACGCGTCTGAGGATGGTTCTGTCAGAAGAAAAAAGCAAACCCTTTTCAATTATTAGTAAAAAATAATTTCCATTAATTTACAAAATTTAAAATTAATGGTATTTAACATTAATTATTGAGTCTTGCACAAATATATATTGAATAAAACTTAATAGGGTCGTACTTTAAAAATGAACCTAGTTTCTGAGAAAAATTGAAAAATAGGTTAGTTTGGGTTAGAAAAATTAAAGATTAGGTTTATTTGTTGTAAGTATATGTAGTCAAATCTAGTTTGAATACAGCCTCTTCCCAAAAACATAAGCTATTGTTCGAGGACAGGTTTCTGCCTTAAAAATAAGTTTATTTTTATATCAGCAATTCCACTTCATTTCGTAGCTATATATACCTGAAAGCAAAAAAAAAACTAATTATTAATTAACGTTAAACATAAGGCGTTATTTTCGAAATTAAAGCATGACACTCTAGAAAAAGAGAGTTATACAACACGCTGAGGCATTCAAGGGACTCTATGAGAAAAATAGCATTAAGTTTATATCTCGATTTATATGGTAAAGGGAAAATTAACTATTTTAGGGGAAACCGTATAACATGGGTAAAATTAAAATTGCATTAAAAATGCCTTTCGATTAGGCATAAAAAATAATAGGGTTGCATTGAAAATTACGGACTTTTTAAGTTTTTAAAACTGTTAAAATTAGAAAGTCATTTTATAAGGCTAGGGTAAATATTTTTATTTTTTAAAGTATGTTTTTGTCGCTACTTAACAATCATATTCCATAACTCAAATTTCAGTTATTACTGTTTTCCTGTACTACCGACAGCTGCATGTTTTTTAAGTGTTACAATATACCAAATTTTTGAAAAATCATTAGTAACTCAAAAACTATTAAATTTAGGCATATGATATACATAATAAACAACATATTCTTAGAACTGATCAAGCAATCAAAAAATACCATTGGTGTGCTTCATTTTAGAAAATGTTTGATATGCCCTGGCTCTCTAGGAGACTATAATAATAAAAATTTTAAATTGTACGCCTAATGCTTTCCTATAACTCTGTTTTTGAAAAATATTAAACAGTTGAGTTGTTTAGATGTTATGGAATCCTGCGTTGAAAGTGGGCCACCCGGTATACAGGTCAAATTGCGGTCCAATTTTAGATTAACAAATATTTTTTTTTTTTATTATGTTTGCTGCCATTTTCAAAATACTGGCGCTTTTTGTAAATCTTTCAAGCTGCCCCAGACCTGGAGAATCTTGAAATCTAAAAAAGAAGTCAGGGAATTCTGATTTTACCTAAAAGTCAGAGAATTGGAAAGGAATTATCAATAAGATTTAAGTCAAAAAGAATTCTTAATGAAGTAAGTTAAGTCAGGATTTTTTTTTCTGGAAAAGTCTAGACATACATTCATTCTATAGTTTAATTTTTTCTAGCTAATTTTTTTGTGTAAAAAATCAGCGAATACGCATTTTATCCAATCTGTTATTGATATTAAAACTTTCTTCACGTGGAAATAATAAGAATCTTGTGGGATTTCAGAGAAATTCAGAATTTATTTTGAAACCACTTTAGCTACCTACTAGGTATTTATTTAGATATGCCACGAAATTCGATCGAGGTAAATGGTAATGACTTTTTTTTTCGATAAACAAGAATATCCTGAACTACCTACTTGGAAAGTTTTCAGTTATGCACGCCGCTTTCTCAAAAGGCGTAAATTATTTGCAATATTTTGCTCCTGCTGCAACGGCTTCTTGTGCACAACAGGCATCATACTTTTATTTAATATTTAAGACTAATAACTTAAAAAAATATTTAAGAAAACCTTAAAATCTAGCCACTCGATTGCCCTGCCGCTACCGGGAGATTTTGATCGAATCAACTCGATTTAACGACTTTCGTGCGCCTAATTTCTGCTGTTCTGTCAAAAAAACTGGAGTGATCAAGTTTTGTGCTCCTACTGCTGGTTAAGTCCAGATCCTTGTATTATCCTAGTCCGTCGTAGGGTGTGTCTTGTTTTCCTTTTTTTTTTGGGGGGCGTGTTGTTAGGTTAGGCTCTTAACGGTAAACATTTTAAGGAGTAAGGGTTTCTCAGAATTCTCGTGTCCGTGATTTCTGTGTTGACTTTTGGTTCTGTTACTTTGAGCAAGAAGGAAGTTATTTTTTCTTTGAGAAAAAGCGCGATAAGGTCGTATCACTTCACGTTTACAGGTAAGCTCATAGACAAGAGAGACGCGCTTGTGGTTTTGATAGATAGGCAACTTAACATACTAAATTAGTTCCCTAATAGCGTCATACGCGACTGGTTGAAGAACTAAATGTAGCAGTGGCGGGGAGTCGGCGCCACGCATGAAAATTTTATTACTGTGAATTCAAATTTTCGCAGTTATAAATCTGGCTTTCATCGACAACATTAAAATTGGAGTTCTTACTAGGTTGTTAATTCTTACAAATATTTACTTATCATCCCACCAGTCTGTTGTTCTCTTATAGTCAAACAGTGTCTGGGAAATACTTCGTTTTAGGCTTAATAAAAATAGAATCCAGAGTTGTAACAGCTTCTTCATACGTTTTACAATCAATAATAAAATCGTAGTTTGTCTGACTTTATGATAACGTTAATTAAAAGATTCAGTTTACCATCATCGTCTATGTTTTTGATAGGTGATATGAAATTGTCATACGTCACTTTCCAATGGGTCCAATGTCGAGCAGCTTTGGGAGAGTTCTGATCAGTATCAAATTTTCCGGGTCGTAGATGTTTATATATTCTAGTTAAATAAATTCGATAATGTGCTTTGTTTAATTAGAACACAGCATGACATTAAATAATAAATTTTGACAACTACAGATAACAATTTAACCAACTAGTACAACAAACAAACAGGTGTAATATATAGCACAGTCGATACCACCATTAGAATATGAATAACTTTATAAAACTAAATCCCTACAATAGCGCAATCAGCGTCTGGTTGAAAAACTCAACGAGCGGGGAACGACCTTTACCATCTTGTAGAAATAGCAATATCACAAACAAAACAAAAATGACAATATACAGGAAAATTATCACACCAGTACTAACATACGGAATACCATCATGGTGTACAGCAAACAAGACAAGACTCAAAAAACTACAAATCTTACGAAACAGGACAATTAGAATCGCACTAAACGTACAAAGACACGTACCAGTTAGAATACTACATGACGAAATGAAAATTGAAATGATTGAACAATACATAAAACAGACAATTACGAACTACCACAGACGGACAGACGTATCAACAAATAATTTAATAAATAATTCACACATAAGATCACAGCCACAGCACACATACAAAATGCCGAAAGACTATATCCCACCCTGAATGCTAAATTGTCATGAAAAATATCAAAAAATTAACATAAAAAAACTGGAAAAAAACAACGACTTTCAAGGGAAAAAATAATGAAAACAGAAAACAGCAGTGAAAAAAGAACAAACAAAAAAGTATTCGAAGAGAAAAGTCTGCAGCAAAAAGTAAAAGCCAAGAAAGGCTATCCTAAGAAGCCAACAGTACAGAAAGAGACCTTCACCGTAAAAAGTTATTCTAGCCTGGGTAAGCTTCTAATTCTTTTGTCAATACCTTGTTTATTTATTGGGGACTAAGTGGGTAATTCTTTTTTGCTATTTTTAGGGGTTTGCACCGTTGTTGTCGGTTTTTGCGGTTTTTGACTGATTTTGCTATTTGCCAAGTTTTTTTGCCTTGCAGCATTTATGTAGGTTGGGTAATAACCACATGTTAATAAAACGAGCTAAATTCCAACTAGCCTACCAGAAGTAGCCCGTGAGGATCCACATTGAACCCTGCTGAAGTAGCTGTAGCAGCAGAAGCCTTAGTGGTTAGCAGGCTCTTATAAGTTGATATTGCTATTTTGTGTTTCTATCGTTTACCACAGTTTCTTTTATGTTTAAACATTTCAATTTCTAATTGATAATTAAAAATCGATTCAAATTAACATATCCGGTACTTTAATTTCCGTATAAATTGATGTAATCCTCTAAATATCAATTTATTAGATGAGCAAACGAGAGGTCGCAATGCAAGGAATAACTTATAAGGGTATTTCGGTTAAAGTAATTCGACGGTTAATAAATTCCACAGTTGTACCTTTATAAGTGTTGCCAGCATAAATAGTGTAAAACAAAGATAAGCATATCCGAAAGTTGTTTGCATTAAGGCGGCATAGGAACTCTTATGTTTACTCTTCCGTTGCGACGCGTGTGAATTCAGATTTCTAGGTTAGATTACCGTTTTACGTTGACCTCCAGTGGTTGAGCCGTGCATAAATTTATGACTTTGGTTTACGACTATATAAATTATATTGTCAAAAGCCTGTTTGGCTTCGTTTTTTGAGTTTATTCCTATCAGCCTTTCTTGTTCTGTGTTTATAATGATGGCAAGTACTTTCGAGAGGATAAGCGGTTTCGTGCCGCTAATTTGAACACAGAAGAGGTCCGCTTGTTGTTAAGATTAGCACTAAATAAAAAGGATGTCTTGAAAAACGAGCAAATACGCGGTAAATCAATTATCTATTGAAATATCTATATTATTCCAGTAAATAAAGTGATCAATTTTGGGGCTTAAAATTATACTCTCTGTCCGGATTTATATCAGATTATTTTTTTAACCCTAATCTTTGAACCCCAAGATGAATATTGATTTGATTTATCTAAGCAATTATTTCCTGCTTTTTTAATACAAAGTGTCCATTAATGACAGGTATTCGGCTTTATTTTCTTGGTTGAGTCTCAATAGATCAATTGACGTCCAATGCCAGCCAACGACGAAGTGAAGATAGTAAGTAGTGGTAATGATCTTCGGACCACGACGTAATGCGTCTGCAATTGGAAGTTACTGTTCGCACTATGTGACACCCCAGTACATATAAAAAGTTGCCATATAGTAGGTAAAAAATATTTTTGGGAAATAAACTTGTTTTCTTAAAATTTTATTTAATAAAAATTTTTAGGATACCATATACGTACTTTTAAGAAACTCAATTAACTCTACAATTTGGTGTAGCGCATAAATTTGTTGGTTACAAATATTAGGGATAATACGGGCCTGGGGACTTATAAGTGGCGGACCTTGTATTATACCTGGGGGAGATATTCGAATTATTTTGCACGAATAACATATACCTACAAAACAGGGTACAAGAGATAAAGTGGCCTATTCGAAGTATCTCGAAAACTAAATATGCTTTTATTTTAGAAATGTCACCACTTTATTTGGTATACGCTGTTTAAAATCCAGGGTTAGCACTACTCGCATGACGCAAATGCCACTATTGTTTTATGAGTTTCACAATTAATTATTGATAGGACTTTCTAATATTATGCAATTAAACCTATTAAAATATCAGGTATAATACCACTATATTTTTACCAGATATTTTTGTATATACCTTAACTACCCGATACCAGTTGGAATTTCCCTTACTTTAGGCTCATAAGACACAAACGTTCTTTCCTGTTTTTTAATAAAACTAGACTAAAACTTACTAGATTTTATCTAAATTTTGGCTTTGTTGCATTTATCAAATTAAATCTCATTCATAGCGTCGCCAATGGTGTTGACATAGTTATTAAAAAAGCTGGAATCTAGTAATACGGTTTTCTATTACTTTGTCTAGGTTTTCATTTAGTGCTGTAAAAAGAAAAAGGGGTCTTCCGATAGATAAGTGAGCAGGGGTAAGAGAAAAGAAATCAATGAGATCGGATGATAGGGGACAACTACAAAAATTTGACATAATGCAGTAATGTGTTCCTCGAAAGTTAACTGAGCATTAAAGATGATACATTTTAAATAACGTTTGACACCGACACCTGCTTCCCATATACCGCCAAAATAAGGGGAATATGGAGGAATAAAAGACCAACTTATTTAATCAATAGAGCGTTCCGTTATTATATTATTTTTATTTGACTTTTAAAACTGCCACAGCTTCCAGGTAGCCCCTACGAATGTGGTCCCATGGCCAGATATAATTTCTGTAGGTTGACTATGCTAACGAAGCGACGTAATGGTTAAATAAACACTTCAGTCGACAGGTCTGAAATTAGGTGTCAATGAATTGTTGTAGTAGAAAAGCTAGCAAATAAACCAACCGAGCACTTTTCCATTTTGCATCCTCGCCTCTTTTTAATTAGAAACCTACGTAGTCAATTCCTGTCACGTAGAAAGGGCTGGATGGGGTAATTCGACCACGTGGAAGATTTCCGATCATTGGCTTCACGATTTCTGGATTAAATCTAAAACATCGTAAACACTTTTTTACAGTAGCTCGTGCAAGATTCCGTCTAGCTATACTTATGTTGTATTGAAGCTGGTAATAATTGTGGCTTTGCTTGTAGTAAATGAAGGTCCTTAGATTAAAAGGATAATTTGAAGAGTGATGCTTGTATTGTAAAATTATTGTAACATTTTTATATACTGGAAAATATAAGAGACAAAACTGTTTTGTTAATATACTTTTGCTTATTAGAAGGCTGGTTAATATAACCAACCTGTGCATCATTACATGAAGAAGTTGAACTTAAAGTTTTAACAATTTCATTACAAGCAAATTCAGGAAGTTCACATGAAATTTCAGAAATATTTAAATTTTAAGCACAACGCGACTTACATTGTTTATATTGCATATTACCCTATTAGTGCTTTGCTCGTTTCTTATATTATAACTGTATGGCTAGTTTGCAGGATGTAAAACTTGTTGATGTCAAAATAGTTCCAATAACTTTTTATACCGATTTCGCTTTCGAATAGAGGAATAATTGCAGCAATAAACTTATTTTTGAATTGCGATGAAGGCCCGTCACTTCAAATTTTCAATATTTTTGCCGATTCTGGGAGTCCTGTTAGCAATATGTAGGGAATACTGGTTTCATTTGCGTGTGTTAAGCTGTTAGACAAAAAAACCTTCGATTGGAATTTCTCGTTATGATAGAAGGCAGTAGTGAACAATGTTAGCTGTTTTTGATTTCAATGTGCAATTTGCACTTCGTCTTGTCCCTAGCAGACGAAATTTTCAGGAAAATCAATTTGCAGCATTCCCTCCTCATTAAACTAATCGTTTGATGTTCTCGGGCAATCGTATTTGTTGAAAGTATCCGACTGCTCGCGTTTTACGCAGCTATGACGCAAACATTGTGGTGATAACGCTGTTATGTGTAAAAGCAAGCCTTCCAGTGTACCAGATTCCTTATAATTTTCGATTCATTTTGTAGCATCACTTTTCCGCCAAACTATCCATTTCACGGGAGTATTTAGTGCCATGCCACCAATAGATTCCTTGAGTCGTTCAATCGATATTCCATCACATTTATCGCATTTAGAAAACCAGCAATCTATGTTGCACAAAAATTGCTGAACAAATATATAATCATATGTAGGCAAAGACGGAGCAAATTTATAAAGAGCGACGACAGCTTCAATGAAATGAGTATGATAAGAACACAGGCACATGTCATGGGGAAGACCCTTATTCAATTTCACGTGATGTGGTCGATGTTCTTGGAAAAAGGTGAGGCCACAAGCATCTAGCGAGAATTAAAAATAATAAATTAACGCATTGCAATAACATAAAAAAATACTCTTTAACAAAATTCGTCCTTATTTTGAATACACTTTCCTGTAATCTTTCTTTCATGATTAAAAATTGCGAAGGCTTCTTTAACTGTCAAAAGCATGTGTCTTGCTGATAGAAGTACTTTTTCTTCAGTTTCCAGATTACAGTATTTCTTCACATGTTTTATTTCCGGTGAAATTCTGGAAATGTCATCTCGTTCATAAAATTTCTCGATTTCTTCGACAAGTTCAGAGTCGCCATTATTTTTCCTCTTAACCTCAGAAAGTGATATAATATTCAAAAGTTCATTTCTGTTATCATCATTCATGCTCACAACAACCTTTGCTAAAACCCCTTTTTTACGTGTCTCACAAACAGGAAGTGCTTGCATGGTTTTCTTCATTGCTTTACCAAGTGCTTGTGTGGATTTATAAACTTTCTTTGTTTCACTGAAAGTACCTGCATTGGTATCAGTCTGTTTTTGCACCATATTGGATTTTAAATTTGCTGCACGACGTCTTTCAACAAAATTTTTCTTTTTTGTAATTGGCATTTCGTCTTCTGCCAGCTTTATCTTCTTTCGTCGCTCTTTCTGGGCAGCTGATCGTTTTTTTTTTTTAAATCATCAAATTTTCCTGTCCTATTCAATTTTTTTATGTAACTCTTGTTTTTCTGAGCCTTGCTCAGCTTTTCCTAAACATTGAAAATTTGTTTGAAGTTAGGAAATCCGTATAGTTATAATATTTTATTACCGAGGAAAAAATACTGTTACGTTACAAGTTGTTTACGGCTCAAAACACAGATAATGTAAATGCACTGATAATTTGTTATTTTTTTTTCGAGAAATAGACTAAAAATGCCCGAAAAAAATTAGGTCTTTTTATTTTGTTGACGTGATAGATTTCACGCCAAAAGAATTTTTAGGATTTTGGGCTGTTACGTTACATTGAAAAAAGCGGTTAAATTATTTTTTATCAAAAATGCTGATACCATTTTTTTCTTTCGAATAATAATTTTAGTCACTTTATATTTACCTAATTCTATCTGAGATTAGCGGATAGCACGAAAAAAATTACAATAAATGAATATAACCTACCTTTTCATTTCGTGTTGTATTTTTGTTCATTTTAATTATTCAAAAGACAACAAAGAAACAAGCGTTCATTATAGAAGCAAACAAGGGATTTCGCAGTGACATTTGTGTTGCTCGATACGACCTGTATAACCTTAAAATAATCAAGAGCCCGCGAAATTCAAAATAAAAAATATTTTTCTCTGGTTTCGTTTTTTGCGTTTTGGTTTATATAGGCGACGTCACGTCGCTGGAAGTTTAACTTTAGATATCTTGTTGCTGCTGAATTTCTTGTTCTATCCGGCTCGAAAGACCATATTCCGGCTGGTTGGTCTATGCTGGACTGTAAACTAGACTGGATCTTAAAAATATCTTTATTTTATTATATTTAAAAAACAAGTGACACTTTGACGTTATTCTTGCATTTCTGTCTTGACGCCTTTTCTTTTCCCTCAAAACATCATGTTATTGATGTTATTATGCTGGATACTTGACAAGCACAAATGGTGGCTTGAACACTACTTAAGTTTTCATATATTATAAACAATCTTAAGCATTATACTAATACGTATAACTGGCTCTCACTCTCTAGATGATCACCTCTCTGGTTGCGATCGAAAAAGGGGTTATACGGGATTGTCCACAAAAATATATTCATTGACCTTTATTTACTATGTTTTTAAAATTAACAATCTGAAAGTAAAAACAAAATAATAATATTGGTTTTTACTTTTCATAATTTATATCGTTTCATGAAAAAAATTGAATAGGTGACATGTACTCTTTAGTTCATCACACATTATCTTATGGGCCTGGGTAGTGTAACCATAAAAAGTAATAAATAAAAACAAAAAAGCTTTTGCAATGCCGATTTTATAGATGGCAGTAATGCCACACAACTTTAAGACACCTACATAAATAAACTGTTAAACGCAGAACCCTCCTCGGAATTACGCAGCTGGGTAAAAATTGCCGTTCAAATAAATTATTTCATATTTTATGTTACTGCGTTTATAAATTTTATTGGAAATCAAGTGCTACATTTGTTTCACTTGTTCAGTATAAAATTTCATTTATATTCTGTTCAACAAGTACCATAAATGCCTAAATTAGCTAGACCTCTAACAAGCCCGTAGTGCACCTGCATAATTTAAAATTTACATAATGTCTAGTCCTTTCGAAAAGCCAAGCAGCTTTCAGGTTGTCTCCCCTTAATATATTCTCTCTAAGGTCCTGTGAAACCTGAAAATGCCTGGTATTCTGTGTTATTGCAAGGCAGGATGTGATAAAATCAATTGATGACTCATCTTTTTTTGAGTACATACTATATTCTAGGTCATTTTTGGCTTCGACGCGATTAAGCGTACAGTATAAACGACAATGTGGCTTTCTGTAGTCGACTGAAAATCGATTTTATACAGGATGGCCTTTTTGTACGTGAGCGAATGAAATCTCGAATTCTAGAAAAGATAGACAACGCTTTGACTCTTAATGGTATCGCCCAAATACTACCTTTTTAACATCGGTTTGGTCGTAGCGCCTCAGTGGTTTCACACAGACGCCACCGTTGTGTTAGGGGTGTTTGCTCGTAGTGACATCTCTTGACTCTAAACTGAACTTTGCCGCGATTTCAGCGGAAACCGCCATAAATTGATGGCTTGTCCGTCTGCTCAAAAGACTGGTGAAGACAAGAAGCAGAATCCTCATTGATGGTCCCTCGCAAGATAGTCAAGGTAGACTTGTCGAGTCTTTCATCAAATTTGTGAGGGTTAGAAGCCTAGTTCGAAGAATTCGTCCATTTTTCTCAAAGAGACCTGTTATTAAATATATTTTTAAAACAAAGGACCCAAAGTCTCGGTCTCAAATAAGTAAATTTTTGTCTTTATTGTTACATGTTTCGCCTTAAACCGGCATCATCAGATCAAAAGGAGTAAAATAGTTACAAATTGCACGAAAATAACAAAAAACGAAAAGAACCTACCTTACAAACGGTCAATAAATTACATATAAAATAAACATAAAATAATATAAAAATATAAGCACATCACGGTAACATATTTAGACTAACATTAAAACAGAGGACGAAACAAGTTGGTTGCCTATTCAATCAAATTAAGAATCCAAGGCCAGATCTGCATTAAAAACGAAAACAGTAAATAAATAAAACTGTGAACAAACTAATCTCTTTTAAGGTTATTAAAAACCAATTGGGGCTCGAAATTAAAAACATCATATACGCAGGTAAGTGTACTGGGCTCTTTTTTGCCTTGGTGATTTCCATTTTTTCGAGTAAATCAAGTTTTTTACTTTTCTTACATTGATGTAACAGTGTGACGTTTTCAGGTGCAGAAAAAGTGTGTCCCGACGTTAGCAAATGGGTGGCAAAAGCTGATTTGGTCTCGGTTATGTCCGAATTTCTATATTTATTTACGAGGCTCAGATGTTCACGCACTCTGGTAGATATCCTTCTGCCCGACTGGCCGATATACACAGCGGGACAATTGTCACGACGCAACGAATACACTCCTGAATTAGACAACTGATCATTCTTATCCTTTGTTTTTACTAAGTGTTTCCTAAGTGTGTTAACGGTTTTAAAAGCTATTGATACATTTAGATTCTTAAAAAATTTTGCAAGTTGTAGAGAGATATTGCCAAAAAAAGTGATGCATCTAAATTGATTGTGTTTCGTTGTAGGTTCAGCATGAATTATATTGTAAGAAAATTTTATTTTATTTAAAAACTTGAAATAAATTTTGTTGATAGTATTTAATGGAAACCCATTATTTAAGGCCAACTGTTTGATAATATTTAGTTCGGTGTTAAAAGCAATCCTCGACAGGGGAAGTTTGAATAATCTATAAAAGAACGAATTGAAAGCAGCAAATCTATGAGAATATGGTGAGTTTGACGAATATTGAATGATATTATCTGTTGATGACGGTTTTCTAAATATTTCAAATTCTATGGAATTGTTGTTTCTCATTAATAGAAGATCGAGGAAAGGAAGTTTGCTATCCTTTTCTTTCTCCAGCGTGAAAGTAATTTTGTTATGTAATGAATTTACAAAGTTTAAAAAATCTATTAAATCAAGCTCGCTGCCACTCCAAGCAAACATCATCAACATATCTTTTATAGGCGGTTAGGAAGCGAGCAAAGCGACTCTTCATAATTTTCTCCTCCAAGTCGTTCATAAAAACTTCGCTAAGAAACGGCGAAAGGCAGGAGCCCATAGCCAGGCCTGCTTTCTGCTTGAAAAATCTTCCGTTAAACTGAAAGAAGTCCTGGCTAAGGACGGTTCTCAGAAGCAACACCAAGTCAGAGATTAAAAGACGGGGGAGACCCCCCCTCGCCAGCAAACCCTCCACTAGGTTGATACAATCAGCGGGTGGCACGCAGGGGAACAGGTTTCTCACATCCAAAGAAATCAGGATGGCATTGTGCGGAATATGAATATTCTTAAGATAGTTTGCAAAATCCACCGAATTTTTCGTCGCGTATGTGCTCTGGAACTCAGTTGCACTTCTGAGAACATCATTTAACCCAGAGGAGAGATTATAGCATGGTGAGTTAATAAACGATACCACTGGTCTAACGGGAATATCGTCTTTATGGACCTTAGGTAGACCGTACAGTAAGGGTGTTCTAGGGTTCATAGGATATAATTTTTCCTTGGAAGAATTATAATATTTCAGGGTCAACCGTGTAAGATCTAGAACACTCTTCACCTTAGTAAAAGATGAAGCTGTAGGGTCTTTGTTAATAACCTCAAATTCGTCGGTATTCAAAAAATCCATAACCTTGCTTACATAATCTAATCTCCTCATTATCACGAGGCATGACCCCTTTTCCGCTCTTGTAATAATTAGATCATTCTTTTTTATCTTCTCCTGCAACGACCTAAGGTGAAGTTTATTATAATTATATGTTTTATTTTGGGTTATACCATTATTCAAGAAGTTAATAATTTGAGCTCTTATAATATTTTTATTTGTAATATCTGTGGTTTGAATAATGTTTTCTGCCTCAATTGCTAGCGTTTCCTTTGTGTGTATATCGATGTTATGTGAGAAATTAAATTTGAGATTAGCGTTCAATAGTTTTTCCTCACCTGCGGAGAACTGTACGTCAGTTAGGTTAAGAAAACGTTTGTGAAATTCGAAATTTGATTGACCCATCCTGAAGAATTAATAGATCTTAAGAATTGACCTTGGGCAATCTTAAGATTGTATATCTTTTTATTTAATCTATGAAAGGTTTCAGATGCAAACAACTCGACTTCGTCTCTAAATTTGGAGTCCAAAAATAAAAATTCTAAAAAACAGAGAATTGCGGCTAGAGTTAAATATAAATATTTTAATTTAGAGTTTACGGTATTGAGGTTCCTGTAATGTGCTTTGATTTTTTGAAGGAAGAAATCAAAGCACATTACAGGAACCTCAATACCGTAAACTCTAAATTAAAATATTTATATTTAACTCTAGCCTCAATTCTCTGTTTTTTAGAATTTTTATTTTTGGACTCCAAATTTAGAGACGAAGTCGAGTTGTTTGCATCTGAAACCTTTCATAGATTAAATAAAAAGATATACAATCTTAAGATTGCCCAAGGTCAATTCTTAAGATCTATTAATTCTTCAGAATATGGACACAGGATGGGTCATTCAAATTTCGAATTTCACAAATGTTTTCTTAACCTAACTGACGTACAGTTCTCCACAGGTGACGAAAAACTATTGAACGCTAATCTCAAATTTAATTTCTCACATTACATCGATATACACACAAAGGAAACGCTAGCGATTGAGGCAGAAAACATTATTCAAACCACAGATATTACAAATAAAAATATTTTAAGAGCTCAAATTATTAACTTTTTGAATAATGGTATAACCCAAAATAAAACATATAATTATAATAAACTTCACCTTAGGTCGTTGCAGGAGAAGATAAAAAAGAATGATCTAATTATTACAAGAGCGGATAAGGGGTCATGCCTCGTGATAATGAGGAGATTAGATTATGTAAGCAAGGTTATGGATTTTTTGAATACCGACGAATTTGAGGTTATTAACAAAGACCCTACAGCTTCATTTTTTACTAAGGTGAAGAGTGTTCTAGATCTTACACGGTTGTCCCTGGAATATTATAATTCTTCCAAGGAAAAATTATATCCTATGAACCCTAGAACACCCTTACTGTACGGTCTACCTAAGGTCCATAAAGACGGTATTCCCGTTAGGCCAGTGGTATCGTTTATTAACTCACCATGCTATAATCTCTCCTCTTGGTTAAATGATGTTCTCAGAAGTGCAACTGAGTTCCAGAGCACATACGCGACGAAAAACTCGGTGGATTTTGCAAACTATCTTAAGAATATTCATATTCCGCACAATGCCATCCTGATTTCTTTGGATGTGAGAAACCTATTCCCAGCGTGCCACCCGCTGATTGTATCAACCTAGTGGAGGGTTTGCTGGCGAGGGGGGGTCTCTCCTGTCTTTTAATCTCTGATTTGGTGTTGCTTCTGAGAACCGTCCTTAGCCAGGACTTCTTTCAGTTTAACGGAAGATTTTTCAAGCAGAAAGCAGGCCTGGCTATGGGCTCCTGCCTTTCGCCGTTTCTTAGCGAAGTTTTTATGAACGACTTGGAGGAGAAAATTATGAAGAGTCGCTTTGCTCGCTTCCTAACCGCCCATAAAAGATATGTTGATGATGTTTGAATTATATGGAGTGGCAGCGAGCTTGATTTAATAGATTTTTTAAACTTTGTAAATTCATTACATAACAAAATTACTTTCACGCTGGAGAAAGAAAAGGATAGCAAACTTCCTTTCCTCGATCTTCTATTAATGAGAAACAACAATTCCATAGAATTTGAAATATTTAGAAAACTGTCATCAACAGATAATATCATTCAATATTCGTCAAACTCACCATATTTTCATAGATTTGCTGCTTTCAATTCGTTCTTTTATAGATTATTCAAACTTCCCCTGTCGAGGATTGCTTTTAACACCGAACTGAATATTATCAAACAGTTGGCCTTAAATAATGGGTTTCCATTAAATACTATCAACAAAATGTATTTCAAGTTTTTAAATAAAATAAAATTTTCTTACAATATAATTCATGCTGAACCTACAACGAAACACAATCAATTTAGATGCATCACTTTTTTTGGCAATATCTCTCTACAACTTGCAAAATTTTTTAAGAATCTAAATGTCTCAATAGCTTTTAAAACCGTTAACACACTTAGGAAACACTTAATAAAAACAAAGGATAAGACTGATCAGTTGTCTAATTCAGGAGTGTATTCGTTGCGTTGTGACAATTGCCCCGCTGTGTATATCGGCCAGTCGGGCAGAAGGATATCTACCAGAGTGCGTAAACATCTGAGCCTCGTAAATAAATATAGAAATTCGGACATAACCGAGATCAAATCAGATTTTGCCACCCATTTGCTAACGTCGGGACACACTTTTTCTGCGCCTGAAAACGTCACACTGTTACATCAATGTAAGAAAAGTAAAAAACTTGATTTACTCGAAAAAATGGAAATCACCAAGGCAAAAAAGAGCCCAGTACTTACCTGCGTAAATGATGTTTTTAATTTTGAGCCACAATGGGTTTTTAATAACCTTAAAAGAGATTAGTTTGTTCACAGTTTTATTTATTTACTGTTTTCGTTTTTAATGCAGATCTGGCCTTGGGTTCTTAATTTGATTGAATAGGCAACCAACTTGTTTCGTCCTCTGTTTTAATGTTAGTCTAAATATGTTACCGTGATGTGCTTATATTTTTATATTATTTTATGTTTATTTTATATGTAATTTATTGACTGTTTGTAAGGTAGGTTCTTTTCGTTTTTTTGTTATTTTCATGCAATTTGTAACTATTTTACTCCTTTAGGTCTGATGATGCCGGTTTAAGGCAAAACATGTAACAATAAAGACAAAAATTTACTTATTTGATGCCGAAACTTTGTGTCCTTTGTTTTAAAAATATATTTAGAAGCCTAGCGCATATGTTTGGTCAATACCGATAATAATTGCGATTTACAGTACAATACCGCGGGCTTTCTCTTTAGCTTGAATGAAATATTAAAAATAATTAATCTTAAATTCTCGTTCTTGGGAAGTTTACGGAGTATTTAATTCAGACTTCGGTTAACTTGATTTACTTTTTACTTTGTTGTTGTTGGGTGTAACTTTATTTTTAACATTAGTTTTAAATATTTACTCTATTTTGTGATATAATGATGAGTTGCCCCCACCCCTCAAAATAAAGAAAGGTGGATAGTTTCAAAAATATGTTTAATAATATTCCCCCATCTCCCTATTACCCCACCAATATATCATGAAAATATTTGAAACAATTTTGAAGATATCACTTTGTAACCCTAAAAAAGTCACCCTGTATAATCTTGAAGTCAGAAAAAAAGAGTAAGTTATAAATTTTTCTTAGATATACCAGGTCCTACTTATAACCCAAGTCCACAATTTCTGTCAGTGACTCATCACTACCATATAGATAGCTCCGGATGGTGCGACGTCAGGCGTCTGCATTAAAAAAATAAATTATAAAATTTCGTCGGAACGTCATATAATTTTTTGTAAATTAAATTTATTTCATTGGCCCTTAAAACCTATAAGACGACGGCCTTTTCCACTAAACCTTCCGAAAATCCATCCATAAATAATGCCTGCCTTCTGAATTTTTAATATTTAGATCTTGCCATACCTTTCCAACTGTATGCCCGTCATTGAGCCATGTTTTGTCGATGCGATACAATTTTTTCCCCTTTTGCCGAAACTCCCGTATTTGTTCCAAATATTTTAGCCGCTTTGCAATAATTTCATTTGTTTTCAATTAGTAGGCTTTTTTAATTTCATTCAATAGTCCAAAATTAATTTATTCTAAAGTTCGTTTAAACACTCTAAATTTTATTTTAGTTAAAGGTGTGTCCTTCTTAATTTCAGCCATATTTTTTTTTATTGCGGATATTTCATTTATGACAAAAATCCATGGATTTTGCGACCAATGCCGTATTTGCTTTTAAAACCCTGAACACAGTACGCCAGGAAAGTTTCGTTAAATTGCCACATATCTCTGCAGGATCTTATGTGGTTAGGTTACTTGGTTTTATATCGGCACAACACTATTTGATCGTTTGTTTCAAATGCTCGATATTTCTAAACGGTCGATTCTTATAAACTTTCTGTTTAAGATAACCCCACAGGAAAAAGTCTAGTGGTGTTATGTCAGGCGATATGTGTGGCCAGTAACATTCTCTATCACGCCCTATAACCCTGTTTTGAAATAATTGGTTTATCCGTTCTTTCACTGCGGCAGTTTGATGTATGGGTGCACCATCAAGCTGATACCATAAGTTATGTTTATTTTGTAAGGGCATGTTATCCAAAACTTTGGCAATCTCATTATCAAGAAATGTCAGGTACCTGCTTACACCAATTAGGTTTACTCTAAAGAAGTATGGTCCAATAAGCTGATCTTTCAGAATCCCATATATTGGTTTTAAAATGATACTAGTCGCGACATTTAATTGTGAAGTTGGGATTTTCTTGGGACCACCATCTGCAATTTTGTGAGCTCACTGTACTATTCGAAGAGAAAGTTGCTTTATCTGTCCATAAGATCTTGTATGGAAAAAGAATATTCTCCTCGTATTGACCCTGATACCAAAACGAAAAATCTAGACGGATATCAAAATCGCGTTCTTTTAATGTGTTCATAAACTTGGGTTTATATGGCCGAAATCGATTTTTCTGAAGAATTTTTCGAACACTTTCTCTCTTGTACCCTGTTGAATCACTTATCTTGGTTATACTAGTTTGACCGTGGTCAATAACACTTAAACAAACATCAAATTGTGCTTCTTCATCGTATTTACTTGCTGCGTGAGGTTTTTTAAAATTATTTTGAACAGATCCAGTTCCTCTAAACTTTGACATTATTCTTGGAACGGTGCTATGCTGCAAATCTCTTTCTGGATGCCTCTCATTAAAAATGTCATATACTTGCCGGCGAGGCATATTTTCTCCACAAATTAAGACAATTTCTATTTTTTCTTGAATGGACAACATTGGTGATAACAGTGAAAAATATAACTTGCGAAAATATTCCAACTTATGACATTTCTTTTATTTATTCTGCACTCTAATTCCTTTTTTTTCCATAGCCTACTTATAAAATTCGAAATTGCCTTGATATTTTATTGTGGATAACATCAAATGCGTTTAAATTGCGGACTAATCTGATATCTGCGAATTTTATTATAAGTTTTTTTAACATTGTACGTGTATTTACTATCAGAAAAAAAGGAACATCTAACGTCTATCTGTTAAAATTGTTAAATTATGATAACTTTGCACCACCCGTGTCAAATATTTTTGCCTCTAATTTTATATTTCGAGAAAAAAATGGCATTCTGGTAAAAAATAAGCATACAAACTAAATAAAATATTGAATATGGTATAAGCAAATAGTTTATTATACATTAAGTCAACTTACATTATAAAAAAAACATGATAATTTGAAAAAGTGGCAAAAAATTCAACTTTGCGCTAGACATCTTAAACTTTGTACATAGACCTAAAATTATACTAGAAACAAATTTTCTAATAACATTTTTTGAAATTCGGTTAAACAATGCCATTTCTCAGCATTTTTTGACAAAATGTCATTTTTGACAGATACCGAATGACAAATGGTGACAATTGAATAGATAATTTTTAGTCTAATTTGAAGCAAAAACGATTCCCGTTACTTAATTTGAACTAACCTCATTAAAAATAAATAGTTCCATATGGTGCGGAGTTTAATGGTGACACTGTATATTATTATTATTAAAAATAGAGCGTTTCGCTTTTCACTTCAGTGTACTTACTACATTCTAACGAAACTAAAGCTTCAAGTATGTTTTGGCGATCTTAGTTCTTCATCTACAGGGTCATTTCAAAAATCTTCGCATTTAGGCCCATCTCGTGATTCAGTTATGTATTAACTTATCAAGAAGGTAAATACTGATATTTATAGAAGTTTTACGTGGAATTCAGTGGCGTAGTCAGTTTTTCTTTCTAAAATAGTTAATTTTAAGATTTTGTTCAAAGGTATAATTTTTTAAATGGGACACGCCATGCAATAATTTGTTTATAACTTGAAAAATCGCCATTATTTACTCTATTTTTCTAATGGAATGCAAAATGTCTCCACCCAGGAAAATAACGATGTACACTGTTATCGTGGAACTAGAGGTGGAGGTATAGCAATCTATTTAAAAAGTAATATATATTTTAACATAAAAACTATTAAAATATCTGAAAATAATTAATTTATAATTATAAATTTAACAGATTTAAATTTTAATATGGGTGTCACCTATAATAAGCCACCATCATCTAACACTAAACACTTTGTAAATTATTTTAATTCAATATTGCATAAATATAAAAATTTATTTATGTTGGGGACATGAATACAAATATATTAGAAAAGAATAATACAGATATTTATTATATTAACATGCTAAATAGTAATGGTTTCAAGATATTAAATGACTCTAGTTGGTAACATAGTAATTTTAAATAAATCAAATTCAATTATTTACCATTTTATTACTAATTGTCAATTGTCTGTTGATATAAACCTTAAAGATCATATGTTATTATCGAATCATAAATAATATTTATTCTTTAAAAGAAAAGGTTATAAAACAGATACATGAAGTTAAATTTACAAATTTTACAAACACCAATAAAACACTTAACGATAGATTAAAATTATTCCATGAATCGGATATAACATTTGAATTTTTAAATAATATTTTGAAGGAAGAGATTGGTAAAAATGTAATTATAAAAAAGTATAAATACTGTTTTAATTTAAGTGAAGGTTGGTTTACAAAAGTACTTGCAGATCTTATTTCAGAACGAAATAAAATATATAAATTATTTTAAAAGTATCCACTAAATAATTGTTAAAAAAATACATTATTTAAATTAAAAACTAAAGTAAGAAATTTTATGAAATTAGACTTAAAAATGTAAACCCTGAAACAATTGAAATGTTTTAAAAGAGACGAAAAAAGTCATTAAATGAGTAAATTCAATTTGATAATAATGTGGAAAAAATATCAGATGAAGCAAAACAAGCAAATATTTTTAATGACCATTTTACTAGCATAGCTGAAAAGATAAATATGACAGCCAAATAAATAGATAAAAAAAATTATAGTAAGGCAAATAATTTAGCAAATATGTACATAAGGAAAACTAATGACAGAAGTTTTGGAAATTATAGATTCATTAAAATCAAATTCTGCATCTGGTTTATACGGTATAAAACCAAAACACTTAAAAATAATCAGGAATACCGTTAGTATTAATTTTTATAGTTTTATTGATTAATAAATACATCGAATCTGGAATATTCTCTATAGAATTAAAAATTGCTAAAATTACACAAGTATCTAAATCTGATGATAAAAGTGATTTAAATAATTACAGACCTATTTCTGTTTTACCAATATTATCAAAAATTTTTGATGAAAATTTTACATGAAAGGCTATTATGTTTTTTAAATAACATAAATTTTATTAACGATAACCAACATGGGGTTCAAAAGAAAAAAAATACGGAAATAGCAGTTATAGAATTATTAGAATTTATTTATAGCGAACTGGATAAGCAAAAAATTATTAGTAGTTTATTTTTAGATTTTCGTAAAGCGTTTGATGTAGTCAGCCATAATATTCTACTTAAAAAACTGAATAATATAGGTGTAAAACAAAATTATTTTAAATCATTTCAAAATTATTTACAACGGAGATATCAAATTACGCAAACTAACGGAATTCAAAGTAGTAAAAATTTAATTAAATATAGGGTTCCTCAAGGGTCAGTCCTAGGACCACTCCTATTTTTAATTTATATAATGACATTATTTTTTAAAATTTAGTTAGTAAAATTTTATTATATGCTGATTTATTTCTTTTTAAATGAGAATAATAATTGTTTCTATTTAAAAATAGGAAGACTGGAAAATATTAATTTACCAGATATTGAAATAAATAACTCAAAAATTAAAATAGTTAAAAATTTTAAGTATGTAGAATTAATTCTTGAGAGCGATTTAAATTCTAATAAACACATTAATAAATTATAAGTAAATTAAATAGGTTTTGTAGCATGTTTAAAAGAAGTTCCTATAATTTAGATACACATCCAAAAAAAATTACTGTATTATAGTTATATACATAGCAATTTGTTATAAAAAAAACCCTCAAATAAGTGTTATATAAAAATACAATTACGCCCTAAACAATAATTGGGTGCCAGTATTCACCTTAAAATAACCTAAAATAAACTGCGAAAAGGCAACCTATTCACCCTTACTCTGGCAACCCTACGCCCTGGAGGATGTTCTTCAGACACACCCCTTAGCTAGCCCAACTCAGGGTAGGTTCGCTATTTTGTCTCTAGATTGAGAGGTTTAGCACTCTTATATAAGTAAGTTAAAGTCAAATCCTGAAGGTGTCACCTTAGTTTTATTTTACTTAAAGCCTTTAAAGGTTCTAGTATTTGGCTTCAGAAAGAAAACAAACTAGGAAAAAAAAATACTTATGTCACCATTGGTATACACTAGCTTCTTATAAGCTCTCATTCACTTAAAAGCCAAATTTTCACAGAGGCCAATACAAATATTTATTCTTAAAGTGGTGTTAAGCCCTTGGTTACTTGGTTTTTTAAATGCAAGCTCCTCTTACTTTGGCGGATAATAGATACTTAAAGTTAACAGATAAATGAGTGAAATGAAATATTAAAGTGATAGTACTAGGTTTGACAATAAAATTTCTGAAGGTTTAAATTTATAAAGTTATCGATAAAAGAAAGCAAAAAATCAAACCCTGTTTGACAGGGTCTTGCACAAGACGGCATCTGTCAGACCTACACTGTAAAAAAGACTGTTCAGTCTGATCTGGCAGCCACATAGACCTACATCCAGGACATTGCCTCAGAAAAGGAATTTCCGCAAGGTCTGTGCAAGAACCTCTCACAACTAACTAAATTTACCATAAAATCTCTGTTAGAGTCTAATACAATATCTTACGAGTACCTGTGGTTACTCAATAAGCATGCTAGCCACTCGGCCATAGATAAGTTAAAATCTGAAAGTATTAAATTGAGAAGAAACAAATTGCGTTTAGCCAAGAAACAAAAATATTTCCTTTATAATAATAAATTGTAACTTTATTTACAACAAAAGTAGCAGTAACAGATTACCTAACGTTCTGAACTACTAGAGACTCTTGTGACGTCTTAACGCTATGTCGACATACGCTACACGTTTACATTGCACAAGCTTTGTACATAACATGGGCGCAAAACCTTATCAAAACACTGTATATCAAACAATACGCAAATGCAGAATATTAAGATTTTAAGTTGACTACTTTTTAAAGAAAATTGGACACAGGGTAATGATACTTAGCTGCAACTTTACGTGCTACCCATGGTCTCTCAAACAGCTAACGTGGATACTGCTACACAGCTAGTCTCTAAGAATTGAAATGGTACATGGCAACTGGCACGTCCCGCGTCCAGGCATTTCCAACAAAAGTAAACTAGTACTCCAGTTTGTACTCGGACTTTTAGCCCCTACAAAAAAAACCCTAAAATCGAATTTTAGATATTCAACATGAAAGAGAAATCTTTCATAACATCCAACGAGGGTAATTAGATACTAAAGTTTAAACCTACCTCAAATAACTAACGATGGTTTCAATTTACCAAATGGCGTCTATGACCGCTGTTGAAGTTCATTAAAGCATTTTAAATCGGCATTCCGCTCAAAGGAATAGGCAAACTACAAAGCCATACCCTTATTAATAACATTTGTGGATGCTTTGTCGGCACTACATTAGCCTGCACGGCCCAAAAAAACTAAACTTGGGGAGCTATTTCCACAAACGTGCTTTAACTTCCAGTGTCCATGGTCGAAAGGACTGATTCTTATTTTTATACAACGAATATAGTTACCAAAACAAAACAATGACAAAAATTAGTCAACCCTATCTACGGAAACTAACCTCTTTCAACAATACAGAAAACTAACGGCGACCGAAGTCAACCCACGCGACCAAGCAAAAATTAACCAGACGTGGTTGTGAAAATGCACAGAAACTGTCAGTCTGACACTGACCTATTATCGATTTTCTTAAAAACAGCTGATCTCCAACAGTCGAGACATTCAAAACACAAACTTTTTTTTATATTGATAACTTAAAAAGTTTATCAATTACCAATCAATTAGAACAAAGATTTGATATCAAACCTGTCTGCAAGTAGTATCAAACAAGAAACAGAAAAATCAATCCACTTGGCTATGTCTTGCAAGATACAAAACATTCCTGGAATATAAACATCAACAAAGGTTTGAAACTAAACATAATGAAAATTTTGGCTATTACAGGTAACTTAATTAGTAATTAATGTTTAAGGTGAGAGTCTATATATGTATTTTAACAATTTAAAAGCGAGAACTTAATATAGATAATCAAACTTATGAAATGCAATTTTCGAACTGTAACAAATTTAACTTATATGGGGAAAAACTAAAAAATATAATTTAGAGAAATTACAAAGATCTCAAAATAAAAATATTAAAGTATTAAATAATTATTCATATGATACAAATACTGAACTCATTTATAATATAACAAAATACTTCAATATTAACGAAATAATTTTACACCAAAAAATATATATAATATTGAAAATTGTAAACAAATTTATTTTGACAAACATCGGCTTTATTAAAACAACAGATATATACAATTATTATAATCGTTCTGAAAATATATTTTTTTTTATGATACGAGCACGACAAGGAGTAAAAGTGCTATAACTCATAATGCATTAATTAAATACGACAAAATTCCTCAAAGTTTAAAAGCAGTAAAAAATAAAGTAACATTTAACAAACATCTAGAAGCATATATATCTAAAAGAAAATAATAATAATTATAATGAATAAATATGAAAATAAACAGGGGTTATAAATATTATTATACTTTTTAAGGAATCCAAGATAAATTTTTTATATTTTCATAGGATTTGAAAAATAAATATCTTTTACCATAAATAATCATCTAGGTAAATTATAAAAAACTTATAGTTTAATGAAGTTAAGTTACACACGACTTTAGCGTTCTTACTCACCGTTTCTTTAACATCTTATTGGTCTTGGGCCTTAACTAACTATTTTAAAATTTTTAAGTGGAACCAGAATTTCCATGATAAATTGGAAGATATTTCAAAAGGAAACTGTCATATTCAAAAATCTCAACACGACCACAAATTGTTTAGAAACTGACATTTAAAATCGCATTTCTATACTTTTATTTTCCCAGGCTACTTGATTTTTAAAATATTTTTTAAAAATTAAGCAAAAATGGCTATTATACAGACCTAAATGAACTAGACGTGTAATATTTTAGTAATAGTAGTACAAAAAAATCTATATATACATCAGTTGAGAAAGCTGTTATATACCTCGCTTCACACGTCAGGATATGAAAGCGTCCTCTATATGACAGCTCACTTCTTAACCTAGGTATATTATAATGTACTATTATATTACATTATATACCTATATATATATACCTTATATTATATTATATTACATTCAGCATATATTTTGCTATCCATAAATATTATAGTTGATTATATTATATTTTGAAAAATAAGATGAAAATTCGAAATTTTTAATTATTTACTTTATTTGCAACGGTACATAAGCCATGGCTAATTTATTTATTTATTTTTTTTTTTTTATGATAAGGCACAGCACTGCAGGATAAATCCTTTATGGCGCTCTAGGAGCGGTGCGTGTGCGCAGGAAACGATTCACGTTGTTCTTGAATCTTTGGAGATTATACTCGTTGGGGAACACGATCTCAGGGAGGTCGTTCCAGAGTGATGACGTTCTCCAGATGAAAGAATTTTGAAACAGTGTCGTTCGAGGGACACTAAGCTGAACCACGTACTGGTGGGCTGCAGTGGCTCGTCGTGTATTTCTACCATGCACCGCTCTGGGTGGTATCAAGCGGGCAACCTCAGTTGAACACTTGCCATGAAAATATTTGTAAAATAGACTCAAGTCGCCAACCTGCCTTCGATGTTCAAGGCTTTCCAGATTGTTTGTCAGACTATGGTCACCGATCAAGCGAATGGCCCTTCTTTGAATGGAATCTAGCAATCTCAGGGTATGTTTAGGAGCAGAGCCCCAAATATGCGAACAGTACTCCAGTGATGGTCGAATTTGGGCTTTATAGAGCAACAAAAGTTGTTGGGGTGTATAGAGGTTCTTTGTTCGGAAAAGTATTCCAAGCTTCTGCGAGGCTGCCCTAGCAATGGCCGCAACGTGATTATGCCAAGACATATGACTATCCAAATTAACGCCCAATAAATGAATTGATGAAGCCAAAGGAATTGAGTGTCCCGCCATAACTATATCCGGTTCTTCAACATTAACTTTTTTAGAAAATACTGCCGCCTGGGTCTTTTTAGCGTTAAATTCTACTTGGTTACTGTCACCCCAAGACAGAATTTCTTCCAGGTCTTTGTTAAGATGTGATACCTCTTGCTGCCTATAGAGATGTGCATTAGCAGCCGATGTCCGAGCATCCAAAGTAAAAGATGAAACAAGTGTGCTGTCATCAGCGAAGCTATATATAGGATTTTTAGTTTTTTCCAAAAGATCGTTAATGTATAGTAAGAAAAGGGTGGGCGACAAAATAAAACCTTGAGGGACTCCGGCGTTGATGTTAAATGTGTCTGAAAGAAATCCGTCCATCGCCACTCGCAGAGAACGGTCTTTAAGAAAGCTCGACAGCCATGAACAAAATTGAACCGTCATTCCGTATGCTCTCACTTTAGTTAGGAGCCCCTCATGCCATACTCGGTCAAATTTGAAGATAATTCAAAATATTGATAATTATAATTGCTTTAAAGATCAAATAATTCAAAAACTAGGTTTAATGTCGAAATGTCTATCATTACTTAATTAACATGATTGCATTTATTAGTTTAAAGAACACTATTTCGGTATGCCCTTAGGCACTAATTTGTTTCGCCTTTCAAGTGTAGGCCCATATGGTTCCATTAAATGCATTTAGAAGAATAAAGATGTGGCATTTCATAAAACGTCCGTCATTTTGTAAATTATCTTTAAAAAGAAAAACTCATGGTTGATATATTTCTCAGTGTTTGTTTTCTTGTTTTCCTTACATTGGTTTTATGTTAGTTTTAGTAAAGTAAATAATTGCAAATGTAGAAGTTTAAGCTTGTTTTCAAGATAAATGTAAGCACTGTATATTATAGCACATCATCACACAATGACATATTATATAACATCTCAGAAACCAATTTTTGTTAGAAAAAGTTGACAACGCCACTGAACTCTAAGTTAGAAATTCAATAAATATTAGTTTTACTTTTTTGAAAAGGTAAAGCATAACGGAAATACGAAATGTGTCTAGAAAACAAAGATTTTCAAAATTATCATGGAAATTAAACCTGACAAATTTGACACCAAAACCTTAAAATTTATCAGTACAATTGTATTTCAGCGCACAGTCCGAAGATATATTCATATAACCAGGTAGTCCGCCCCGCGTGACTCGCTACGCACGATTATTTTCAAGATATACGAGAAATAAATCCCAAAGCCTACCATCCTCCCGCATCCCGCGCCAAGTAAACTCATTCGTCTTCGTGCGTTTGCTACGTACGGTTGCTTCGCGTCCCGACAGGTGTTTACGATACCGATATTTTAAGTGGATTTTTTAGTGTACAATAATTATGGGGAAACATTCCCGAAAAAGAAAGCGTTCTCGGTCTCGGGAATGTAGTGTTTCTTCTAGAGAACTACTTAGAAGGCTCCGAAACCTCGAAAAGAAGTTAGATCACTCTCCGCCCCATACTAAACGCCGTAGCCTTTCTCCTTCTAATTTTGTCTGTAATGATAGCCGACGTCTGCACGGCTCGGTATCATGTCCTACTTTTGACAGCAGGTCAGACTATACGCCTTCTCTCTCAGCTCGAGGAGATCGAAGCCCACAGCGGAAATCGAGAAAGGTAAGCAGTCATGAACGTAGTTGCTCTCGACCTTCATCGCCCTCGCGGCGAAATTTAACATCGGAGTTAAAGGCTCGACGGCGTGGCTCTCCGACTGCTGCTTTATCGCTTGTTGGTCGCCGTGAGCTGTATGACACGGAATCAACTTATGGTCGGAATACCTTTAGCCGGTCTCTGTACGAGCCGGTTTTGGGCGAGTCGGCTAGTTATATAGGCGATACTAGCCATCAACTAACGGATCCTAAGAAAAATGCCACGGAAACTTTACCAGAAGGTTATGCAAAAATTTTAGGATCTAATCCTTCTGTAAAACCAGATAATTCTTACGAGCTCCATCCGGCTCTTGTTGCGCGGTGGGACCATCTGTTAATTCATGGTTTATCTTCCTCGGAAACGGATAATCTTCTATCTACGTATGAGAGCCCAAAAAAATATAAATCTTTTGGCTCCGAAGATTAACCCTGAGTTGAATTACTCACTCTCTAGCCCAAACCAAAAGAGAGATGCTAATCATGGAACTTATCAAAATCATTTGGGTAGTAGTCTTGCTTCCTTGGGTAAGGCTATGCATATTATTTTAAGTAAGGAGGGGGCCTGGATAAAGAGGATAAAGAATTAATTTTTTCTTATCTTAACGATTCCAGTCGCATAATTGTCAATCTCTTTAATAAAATTTCCGGTGTAAGGAAGCAATTTATATACCCATTATTGGATTCTAAATTTAAGGAGATAGGTGAAAAATCAGCTTCTCGTGAGTTCCTCTTTGGTCCGAATTTAGCCGATAAAATTAAAGAGCTCCGATCGTTAGAATCGACAGGCAAAGGACTAAAAGCTACTTATACCGCTCAAGTCAGGCCCTCTACTTCAAAACCACAAGGTTTCAAGACCCACAATAGCAATAAGGCAGGTCAGGGCTTAAAACATACTTTTAAGCAGCCGCAGAATTTAAACAGGCAACGCCCCCCTCGTTATGTAAAAGAGCAGAGGAAAGTAAAGTATTACAAGGGGCGCAGGAGAGAATTCTACAACAAACAGAAGAGACTTTAGGTTTTTTGGAAGAGACTCGAGAGGTAAGTAACAACCCAACTATAGCAGGGAGATTAAATATGTTTTATCTTGACTGGTGCAAATTGACCTCAAATCCTATTATTTTACAATGGATTATTGGTTATAAAGTCCCACTCAATAGAGCTCCTGTTCAAGTATGCGCTCCAATTTTACCAAGACAATCCCCAAAAGAGGTGAATGATCCAAAGGCTGCCATAAATGACCTTTTGTGCCTGGGAGCTGTAAAGCACTGTAAGCCAGTTAAAAATCAATTTGTTTCTAGGTATTTTCTCGCAGAAAAACCTAATGGCAAGAAACGGTTTATATTAAACTTAAAGCATTTCAACAAGTTTGTCAACGCTCCGCATTTTAAGCTTGAGGACTTAAGAACGGTGTCAAGGTTACTCTTAGAAGGTTATTTTATGGCGTCTATTGATTTGAAGGATGCCTATTTTCTGGTTAATGTCCATAAATCTCACAGAAAATATTTAAGGTTTTCTTTTTGCAATCAGCTATTCGAGTTCACTTGTTTGCCCTTTGGGTTATCTTCAGCGCCGTATACATTTAATAAATTAATGAAACCTATCATAACATATCTTAGAGCTCTTAATATTTTGTGTGTCAATTACTTGGACGATTTCCTTATTATGGGCAAATCATATGAGGAATGTTCAAAAAATGTTTCTAAGTGTGTATCTCTTCTTGAATCACTCGGTCTAGTAATTAATTATGAAAAAAGTGCTATTTCCCCTGACACTAATTGTAAATTCTTAGGCTTTATCTTTAATAGCCTTAAAATGTCTATTTCCCTAACTGAGGAAAAAAGAATAAAAATAAAAAAGTGGACAGATCATTTTTTAAAAAATAAAACTAACACCATACAAAAATTTGCTCAGTTCATTGGACTATTAGTATCAGCCTGTCCAGCTACAAAATATGGGTGGCACTATACGAAATCTCTTGAGAGAGAAAAATATTTTGCTCTCCTTAAACATAAAGGTAGCTATCATAATAAATTTGTTTTATCACATAATGTAACGGCTGACTTACTTTGGTGGTCTACACATATTTTAACCTGTCACAACAATTTAAAAAAAGATGTATTCGAATTAGAGATTTTTACCGATGCCTCCACCACAGGATGGGGTGTTTGGTCGAAATCGAAAGGGGGAACCCATGGCTGGTGGTCGGATTCGGAAAAGTTGCACCATATTAATGTATTGGAACTTAAAGCAATTTTTTATGGGCTTTTAAAATTTGCCTCCGAGTTACAAAATTGCAATATTCTCATTCGATCTGATAATACTACCGCTGTAGCATATGTAAATAGAATGGGCAGTGTAAAATATATGCAGTTAAACAACTTGGCAAGGAATATATGGCAATGGGCTGAGAAGCGAAATAACTGGATTGTTGCTGTTCATATTAAATCAGAGGACAATTTTAGGGCGGATAAGGAATCGAGACGCCTCCCCACAGAAACTGAGTGGTCTTTGGCAGATTATGCTTTTTCTCGCATCATACTAAATTTCGGAATACCAGAGGTTGACTTGTTTGCCTCTTCACATAATTTTAAATGTTCTAAATTTGTGTCCTGGAGGGGCGATAAGGGTTCTGTGGCAACAGATGCTTTTATAATACCTTGGAATAACATTTTTTTTTATGCGTTTCCGCCATTTGCGTTAGTTCTTAGAACCTTACAAAAAATTATTTCTGATAAGGCGGAAGGCATCATGGTTGTTCCTAATTGGCCGTCACAGTCATGGTTCTCCTTGTTCATGCAGCTATCAAGTAACAATCTGGTAATTTTTGAACCTAACAAAGATCTATTATTCTCTTCTTTCAGAAAAATCCATCCCCTTGCCTCAAACCTTTCCCTGGTGGCAGCGAAGTTGTCAGGGAGGCATTTCGCTTGAAGGGATTACCGGAGTGTGCTTTAGAAACAACTCTACAGTCGCTGTCGCCCTCAACGTTAAAACAATACAGCACATGTTTCAAACAGTGGTGGGGATTTTGTGCTAAAAATAATATAAGTCCGTACACAGACAATGTATGCTATATCGTATCCTTTCTTCAAGAACTCTTATCTACTAAATTATATACATATAGCTCTTTAAATTCGCACAGATCAGCATTATCCTTAATATGTAAGGGGGATATAGGAAGCGACTTTCGAGTCAAAAGATTTTTAAAGGGTGTATCAAGAATCGCACCATCTAAGCCTAGATACGATTTTGCTTGGGACCCTCAGCCGGTACTTGAAAAGTTACAAAGTATGGACACAAATTCTCTTAAATATCTTTCTTTTAAACTACTTATGTTACTAGGGCTAATCACTGGTCACCGAATTCAAACCTTATTGCATATTAGGCTAAAAAATATCACTGAATCTTCATCAGGGTATCAAATCTTTATTTCTGATAGAATCAAAACCAGTCGTGTTGGAACAACAAATCCATGCTTACAAATTCCCAAATTTACAGATAATCCGGGACTTTGCGTAGCTTCTACTTTAAATAATTACTTGGAAGTAACTAAAACATTAAGGGGAAAAGAAGACCAGTTATTTATTATATTCAGAAAGCCTTACACGGCTGCTTCCAAACAAACTCTAAGTAGATGGGTAAAAGATGCCTTCAAAATTACAGGAGTAGACCCTGGTCATTTTAAACCCCATTCTATACGTGCCGCTTCTACCTCCCTTGCATATAGACAAGGTTTATCAACAGATATAATTTTACGAACTGCAGGTTGGTCCAAAAATTCAGGCACATTTAGTAAATTTTATAATAGACCAATATATACAGGTCAGGAGTATGCAAATACAATAATCCAAGCTGTAGACAGAGCTAGCTGTTAGCAGTAGTAGAAGTATAAGTGTTATAATTAAGCATTAGCAATGTCCTGTTTAAAATGTTAGTTACACATTTTTATATATCTTAATATAGGTTTTAAGAGAACGTTTTTTCTTATCTTTATATGTTAATACCTATAGGTAGAATCTTGAACACTAGCGTTCGTTGTGTTTAAATATCCTATAAGTTGAAGTTTGAATACTTACTAGCGTTGTTGGGTTTAGAGCTGAATGAGCAAAAATCGTTTTTTCCATGTTAAGTGAGCTGAGTACGATGCTTAATAAAAAGGTTTATGACAACTTAGGAAGTTTTTTTTTTTTTTTTTTTTTTTTTTTTGTTTTTAATCATCACCACAAGGAAAGTCTAGAACTTAGCACATAGTTCAACAATTGCATCTATTTATTCTTTAAACAACTACCTGGTTATATGAATATATCTTCGGACTGTGCGCTGAAATACAATTATTCGATCAAACGAACTTACCTGTGAAGTTCGATCGTAATTGTATGAAGCGCACAGTCCGAAGATATATTAACCCACCCATCCCAGGAGCTTTTCAAACGGCCTTTGTCGTTCGTATACAAATGGTGGAAAACCTCTAAGGACCCTGCGAGCAATTGTTTCAGCAGTCTTTAAACGAAATGAGTTTACTTGGCGCGGGATGCGGGAGGATGGTAGGCTTTGGGATTTATTTCTCGTATATCTTGAAAATAATCGTGCGTAGCGAGTCACGCGGGGCGGACTACCTGGTTATATGAATATATCTTCGGACTGTGCGCTTCATACAATTACGATCGAACTTCACAGGTAAGTTCGTTTGATCGAATAATTATTATTAATAAAAACCGAAACTCTTCAATAATAACTCCAGTTTCCCCTAATAGTGTCAAAAATGGGACACCCTCTACAGACCCTTACTGTGTTGTCTTTATTTTGATAGTGAATTAGTAAAACATTTTTTTAATACTAATTTTATTTTTTAAGAAAGTAATCGCGTACGTACTGTAAATGCGTAACAGTCAAAAAGCAAGTAAAATCTAAAGGACACGTGTTTTATCACGACATAAACCAAAATTCTAACAATTTGTTCACTTGGTTTTCTATTGATTTATCCGTCACGAAATCCGTGCAGCTTCTAAAATTTAAGATTACAAGAGGTGACAGCGGGTGCAGCCGCAAAACATGCAACAAGGAAAACTAATAAAAATTGTTATCCCAAAAGTTCTGGTAAAACAAAAAGTTTGTGTTGTTGTATTTTTTAGAGAATAAAGTAGATTTTCTATAAATTAGTTTTTCTGCTGTCGTTAAAAAGCAGATTTTCCACACCAACTTTTGTTTATGAAACAATTTAGATTGGACCTTATGAGAACATTAATTTTAATTGGTTTTAATATTTTTTTGTTCTGTTATTTTTTTCTATAAATGTATCTTAATAAAACAATTTCTTTTATTTTTTATAATAACATTTTAGATAAAATATTATGGTTACATTTTTGCGTACCTTTGGATTAATTTAAAACCATTTATTATGGGATTAAGATAATGACATATTTAATTAAAAATTTTAATAAAACAAATAAAAGATAAATTTAGTCACTTTAAAAAGCGTTAAAAAAAATTGAACTAACACTTATTTAAATCAGCTGAAAATATAGAGACGACACGAACATCCTGAAAAAGAAATAAAAAAAAATTAATAATATGGGTATGTAGAGGGTGTTTGTTTATATCTGCTAAATGGATATCTCGGTTAATATTGGTCGTACCAAAATTTTTTAATTTTCAAATTTTAATTAGCTATTTTCAAGTATTTCTTATGGACAGTCAGAACTCGGTATCAGAAAAAACAAGAAAGCATGACAAACACCCTGAATTTTATATTTTTAATTGAGAGAACTCGTTCTCCTGATTTTATATATAATATATAGATTATTATGGATACCTTTGTTAATATTCGAATTTTCGGGGCACCACCTCATAGTATTTTAGCCGTTGGATATTACCTCAATTTGAAAATTAAGTTGTTGTACTGTACCTGGTAGATTCTTTTTTATAAATATTAATATTTTGTTGTTGTTACTACAGGTAGTTTCTATTTCATTCACCAAACTGGTCTTTCTGTTCTATGCTAATTAGGGCGACCCTAATTTAGGACCGACTCGGGGTGTGTAGGTCTGAAATCCAGAATTTTTAAAAATATTATTGCTTAACTTACCTCAAATTTACAATGCAATCTTTAAGTTGTCCACCCTGCTTAATGGATCCTGTCATTACAAATTTACATTTTAGTGCTCTCTCCCATTAAGAAACAAAGTATAAATGCAAATTTTAATATGTGTATTGAGAGGAACAGAACTATTCCTTGGCCCCCCAACAGCCCAGATTTAACCCCATTGGACGCCTGTTTATGGGGATGTTCACAATGAAACGTTTATATCGGCCGAACCCAAACTATAGAAGAAATTCAACTCAAAATAGAGGAAGAAATTAATAATCTCAGCAACCAACTAGAAATATTAAGCCGAACTCTAGAAAATTGAAAGAAAATATAGAGATCGTGTGTAGTCATAATAAAATAGGAATAATTAAACTAAACTAAATGTCTTTGTTTTATCATCCATGGTTACTTTGAAAAAAACAAATCAGCATTGTCGTATAGCCTTCTACAGCTGCCATAGATTTGAATGAAAAAATCTATTTATTTCAAAAAGCAATACTAATAATAATAAACGGCATATTTTTCGAATTTAGGAGAACGACCTCCAGTGATTAAAAAAATTAAATACAGGGTCTTTCATTTAAATTTTTCAGTTCTTTATGTTTTTTGTTTTTATCTGATAACGGATTCTGAATGTCCATAAAAAATACTTCAAATTTACTAATAAAAACTTTTTGTGAATCCAATATTAACCAAGATATTGATTGAGTAAAATATGCACAATCTCCCTGTACAGGGTCTCTCCTCATAATTTGTCACCTCTTTCCTAAAATTTTTAATTAGTTAACCAGAAAAACAAAAGACCATCGCAAAATTTTAAAAAATGATAATTTATGCATTTTTGTAAATGAAACACTCTATATTTTCAGATCTTTAAAATCAGCTTAATTTACACATTCCAAAAATATTTAATACGCCTATGTTCGGACCAGCTGTTTTCGAGTTATATCACTCTAAATAATTGCGTCTAGTTAGCCGTGCTTGGTGATTCAAAACAAAAATGGGACGTTTTCGGCAACTTCGGACAAATGTTTATATAAACTTTTTCTCTTAGAATATCATACACCTCCTTAAGTTAAGTACCGTGCTTCTGAATTACCCTGTATGTCTTAATAATTGCATATTCAACCAAAATAACCAACACAAAGTTCCGGTCTCAAATAATTTAATGTTTAAAAAATAATCGGTATATTATATTATGTATATTATATACAATGACGATAAAGCAAAGATAGACCACGCATCTCATTCATTTACGTACTTTTGCGCCGAGCCTACAACTCACTGTTTATAAGAGGACGATAGCATGGGCAGGCTACCACGAGGTTCAATTAGCAGTGGCGTATCACTTTCAAAGCATTTTAAATGTTGTTTTAAAATTATCCATAGTATCATTTCAATAATTATTATATAAAAACAAATAACCATGATACAGGCCAAATGGTTTTTTTAAAAACTGGCAAGAGCATTGCTGTATTTAGGATTAAAATAAAAAGTGATATTTTGATAGACTGTGTCGACATACGAATGGATTCGTGCCTTCCAAAAATTATAAAAATATGAGAAACAAAGTGTCTCAGGTTAACATTAAACATAAGAACATATAAATAATAAAAATATTGTAGAATTACAATTTAATCAAATGAGTACGTCGGAATTTGCTTTGTTACCTAAGTGTTAAATAATACTTTACCTGGGGCAATTGGCGTATAACTCGTAGGCTGAAAATATATTGTTTCTAGCAATAATATGAAGAATCGTATGAGGTATAAACGTGAACTGGTAGAAACTAGGATTTTCCTCTAACATTGAATGTAAAATTTTCAAACTTTTGAATGAACCCCGCAGCCTTTGTTTTTTGGCAAAAGCTAAAGATATGGTATTTCTAGCAATAGTTTAAAGCACCGTATAAAGTATAAACCTGAACTGGTGGAAGCTACTATCTTTTTGTATCTTTCAATCTAAAAATTCTGAATGAACCCTGTAGCCTCTGCTTTTTGGCTAATCCTATACATATATTACACTCACTTATATTAGAAAACATCTAACAAAGTTTAAACAATTATTGTTTTTCAGTTTTATTAATACGATCAAAATAAGCAAAAGGCGATACGGTCAAAATTTGCGGAATCGTCCGCTGGCCGCTAGTTTTAGGTTGGTATTTTTTTCTAACATCATCATTGGAAACCTTAAATATAATAATAATTAAAATCTATTTTATTGATTGAACATTTTCCTGTAACAATATATAAATACTGAACAATTTGTACATTATGTAATATTTATTTTAAAATAATTCTAGGTAAATAACTTATAATAAAAGGACACTTATTTCATGCCCAGGGGACAGGGGTATCTAAGGAGATGCCAGCGGCTCTTTTATACCATGAAAATAACTAAGATTTTATAACAAGTACCTAACAAATTAACATTCTTCATTCATGTATTTTTAATTAATTATTCTACGATTTTTGCCAATCTAACCTATTTAAAACAGTAGTGACTTTGTTGTTCAAAGCGCAATATTTATAATAGCCCTGTTAAAATTAAACTAATATGCTGTTTAATATCGGCATTAAAAAAATACCTTCATGAACCGCTACTGTTGGTCGAATTATCAATGAAAGCTTTATGTCTAAATTCTTACTTGTTAAAAGAAAATCCAGGCACTGAATCGGTTATTTCGCAAACCTGACACTGTCTCACCATATTGTAATAGTATGATAATCTCACAAAACTATAAATCACAAAAATCTCACCACTAAATTATTTTATAAAGCCGAAAATGCTTTATAATTATTATAATGGCAAAATTGTGACATTTCATTGCTTGCTACCGCTAGGAGGTAGACGTTGCCACATTTTGCGGACTCTACACCAGTGTCGAATAGTCCGAATTATGTAGCCACAAATACAAAATAGTTACAAATTTAGTCAATTTAAACTGATATAAAACCCAAAACGGGTAAGTTTTGGATTCTTCGGCAACATTGTATAAATATTTCCACCGTGGAACTCGCGAGGAACCTGGCGGACTTTTGCATTTGACGTCTTGTCTGCTTGTTATGATAGAAGAGCGTGCGGCGTCTATCCTTGCTTTATCGTCATTGATTATATATAACCAACACTAAGTCTGCTTTTGCGAACCATCTACTTGAATCAAAATACCAGTTCTCGCCATCTGAAAATGTTAATGTTTTGCTTGAATGTTACAAGAGTAAAAAACTAGATCTATTAGAAAAACTAGAAATAACGAAAGCTAAAAAGAGCCACGTGCTTACCTGCGTTAATGAGGTCTTTAATTTCCAGCCTTATTTTATTTTTAACAACTTAAATTACTAACAGCTGACTGCTAGTAACCAACATTTAACCTTATAAATTTTCTCCGCTATTTTTATCGATTGACAACATTGACGTCTTTGATGCTGGTACTTTGGTACGCTCGTACTTTGTGTTAATGGCTGTTATATTTTGGGCTGAGTTTATTCTCTAGATGACTGCATCTCCCCCGCTCACTATGCCTAGTACTTATTTAACGGACCTTACACTTTTAGTTTGTTGTTGTACCCATTTGTTTATATACAATTTTTTGTTTAAGTTCTGACTGTTATGTAATGACGTGATTGTAACGTTTATCATTTCTTTATATTTTAACATTTCTATTCTTTTTTAATTGTTTTTTGGTGTATCAGGTAGGTTTACTAGTGAGATTCGCTCACTTATATGCGTGATAATTGACATCTTTTTAGGTCTGATGATGCCTTAAAGGCGAAACATGTTACCGATTATTTTTTTAAATATTAAACTATTTGAAACCGGGACTTTGTGTTCGTTGAATATTATATTTAAGTCTCTTAGAGAAATATGGACACGTTTTTTGATTTAATAATTGCAGATTTTGCATAAAATTTGCTAGAAGGTTTTTTTCTAGGACGCGAACTCCAAATCGAATAACAATTTTCGTGCATATTGCAGAGAATGCCATCAACAGCCCTTCGCATTCTAAAGCTTTATGAGTTTTTTGTGCATCGGTGTATTAAATTTCTAATAATAAATTTTAATTCCTAGTCATTTTCTGTTCAAAAAAGTCATACCTGTGAGGTTTCCCTTCTAGCAACTGTTTCTGAGATAATTAAATTTAAATGTTTTATTGCGTACTGAAACTCATCTAGGCTTAGGACTTGTCCAAGGAACTTGAAGTGTGCTTAAAGGCCCACCGGCAAACAACAATTAACATGTAAGTAGCAACGCGTTATGATAGATATTTAAAAAAGAACTTGAAACCTATATTAATTGTTCAAGAAAACTTTACGTAAGTGTCAAAATGACATCCGGTTTCATGTACACAGAGATTAATTTAACGGAGAAAGTTCAACTGCACCCTTTTTATCATCTCTGCATCTCTCAACCGTAAAATGTTTACTGAATATTGTATTAATCCCACAATAATTATTATTCGTCAATGTTTACTATCCTAGAGTATAACATTTATGTTTAGGAGTTCTCCATAAAAAATATTCAAATAATATTAAATTCGGTGAGCGTGGCGGTCAATTTGCAGGATCGTAATTTCCTCTACCGATCCGTCGATTTCAAAAATTCTTATTTAAATGATTTCTAATAGTTAAAGTGATGTGTTGAGGTACTTCACCGCTCATAAACCATATTCTTTGTCAAGTAGCCAGTCTTTCAATAAATTTCGCAAATTCACTCGGAGGTGTTCCATGTAATTTAGTCTATTTAAACGAGGTGGTAAGATATCATGAGCAATAGTAAATCTACCACATTATTTCTGTCCGTATCTTCATTAACGAACACGACTTTTATTGCATGCGAGTTTTCACCAACATAAACATATTCGTTCAGTGAATTTGCTATACGCTTTCTTGTAAAACTACACTCACCACTAAATAATTCTCTTTAATATAATTTCCTTCCGTTCATTAATGAATCGATAGAAGCTAAGTCTGAATCAGAGGTCGAGAGGTAAAGCCTCTATCTTTAGAAACTAACCCATTCTAAAATTTCTGCTTCAACCTTAGGTATCCGAATCGTACGATCCAGCCCATAATGAACAGTTGCAGCTGCAAGACCACAGATTTCTCGATGACATCTTTTAATATCAGTAAATGCTTTGTGATTTGGTATGCGTATTTTTAGAAATATTTCTGTGTATGTTCTCACCAAGTCCCCACCATTTCCTCGACCGTAACTGTAAAGTAATAACTAAAAATCTTTAAAAAATCCTTTACTTGTCAGATGGAGTAGATAAATATAACATACTAATTAGGAAAATAATTCCTAGCCATCTGATTTAAAACCTTATACTATAAGGCCGTATTTGGCTAACACAGTTAGCGCTACAATACTAAATTGATTGCTTAAAACTACCAAGAGCGCTAACTGTGTTAGCCAAATACGGCCTTATAGTATAAGGTTTTAAATCAGATGGCTAGGAATTATTTTCCTAATTAGTATGTTATATTTATCTACTCCATCTGACAAGTAAAGGATTTTTTAAAGATTTTTAGTTTTTAATGTACCTAATGGTATAGTCCTCTCTTCTGATTGCTTAAAACTTCTAAGAGATGGCGCCACTTATCGTTCACTGCCTGAGCAGGACGATAAAACTGGTTATAAAGACTTGAGGCCTTTCTGTTGTTAGGTATGTCTGCGCTTACCCTATGCTGACGAGAACCAATAAGTTCGAAACCGGTCCATAGGTAGCAGCATCCTACCAACAGAAAGGTCTTCCTTTCTTGGTAGTTTTAAGCAATCAATTTAGTATTGTAGCGCTAACTGTGTTAGCCAAATACGGCCTTATAGTATAAGGTTTTAAATCAGATGGCTAGGAATTATTTTCCTAATTAGTATGTTATATGTAAAGTAATACCATGCCCGGCCATTTCCGCGTTAGCTTTAGCGAAAGTTTAAAAGTTGATGTTATATTATATAAAAAAGGTTCGTCAAATTAAAACACTTGAGAAGATTATTTTTTAATACTTTGCTATTTAAATCTTTAATATTTTTGTCCCATTGGCCATTAAACACGGTCCAAATTTCTTGGACCAGTCCTGAGCCTGGATAAAGTGTGAAGGAAGGTAACGACGAGTTCCCATATACATTATAACCTTTAAATTGAACTATCTCGGAAACGGTTGCTCGGAGAAAAACCAAGCAGCTATACCTTTTTTAGATAAAATATGGTTTAGAATAATAATTTATCACTAGAAATTTAATATACTGAGACACAAAAAAGTTGTGAAGCATTAGACTTATGCCATTATAACGTTTATCAGATCGGGACTTCACATCCCAAAAAACCCTTGCCACTAAACTTCGTGTAAATCCTGCAATTATTAATTATTTGGGCTTTTGATAAGTTGGACTAGATCGTGATATTTAAGCCTTAGGAATGGGTGCGAGCATTTTGTACACACCTTTAAGAGACACCCTGCATAATTCCTTTTTTTTTTTGGTCACCTAGTAGGTGTACTGTACAATATTTTTATACTGTGCCTTTTGGTCAACCCTACAACTTTTGTATATAAGTTTCTTTGTATCATATATAATTTGGGTGCTATAGAAGAAGGACACATTATTGACACACTCAGTATAATTACTTATGCATACAAGAATGAATGGCTTTATTCAACAATACATTAAAAGTTAAAATAACACCATTAGTAATATTCTTAGATATTTAAATTTGTCAATCCGGAGAGTAAAATTTGTGCAAAGCCCCTTTATTTATACCCTCTGGCAAAAATAATTATTATTCGAAAGCTTTTTGTCTTTACATTTGACATTTGCATATTCAAACATACTGCAAAAGGAAATTTTGTGATTTTCGAGTTCGACTTACTTTCTAAATAAATAATTTCAAATTATAAATATTTAAATAGTGGCCTTAAGGCGAAATTCGGCCAAGGTGCGCTATTGTATTGATTATGACTTAATATAAGTAGATGCTTAAACTTGAACAGATTTTGTTTTTTAATATTTTACCCATTTTTATGAAAATGGTTTAATGCACTACGTTTTCTTTTTAACATCGGAAGTTGTGACCTCTTCTACCGTATTAATACAACTAAAACTTTAAACCGATAAACTTGAGGATTCTTGAATTAAGTTAGCTTATTGACTACGATCACTTTTTAATCAAAAAATGTATTTCATTAAAGATTGAAACATTCTAAATAAGCTATTGTTTTTTATACAGGGTGTTTCAAAAGTATGGTATGCAACTTAAGGGGGAGATTCCTTCTATTATTCTAAGAGAAAGAGTTTATATGAATATGTGTCCGGAGTTAAACCGTTTTTGATATACAGGGTGTGAAAGTTTTTTTAAAAAAATAGTTTCGTTTTAATTTCGTTAAATATCTTTTTCCCGATTTTATTGAAATTTGGTGCCGTTATTCATAATGATAAGAGGCTTAATTAGCCCTAACTAGATTACATTTTTTAAGTCCAGTGGCATCCCGGGGAGCACCTTAACGAATATTATTGACAAAAAAATGCCACGGACTTTTCTAATTTTAGTATTTTTTTTCGGATTTACCAACTAATAATACAACTTTTTTGTTACTTGAATTGTTCTCATATCTTGCTTCGTTTTCGAGAGAAAAAATAAAAACCACTTATTGCATTTACAAATAAAATACCTGTATTTCAAGGTTAATTAAAATATGAGGTGAACGTAACTTTTTATATCTAATTTACCTGTTTTGTCAATAACCAGTCAAAAATGAATTATTTTACTAACGCTTGAATTTTGGCCTAGCAAATGGAAATGCTGAAGAAGGTTGGCGAATTTATCAGGAACTTTATCCAAACAGAGCATTGCCATGTGCCAAAACATTTAGACAGCCCCATGCAAGACTAAGTGTGACTGGGAGTGTTAAACGTAATACCGAATTTTCTGGCAGACCTGGAACAGTAACCACGCCTAAGTTAGAAGATGCTTTACTTCGAGAGATATATCTTTCAACTAGTGACAGGAAGGTAGCAGTGCAACTTCAAATAAGCGCATCAACTGTTTGGAGGGTTTTGCATCTTTATCAACTATATCCATACCATATTCAATGGGTGCAAGCTCTATTTCCCTGTGATTTTCAGCCAAGGCTTGCTTTAGTAGGAGGATACAGTAGCACATAACAAACATTTTGCACTTAACATTTTATATACTGATGAGGCCTCTTTTTCAAGAGAAGCCATTATGAATTTTAATAACGAACATTTTTGGGCCGACGATAATTCTCATAAAATTGGAGATAGTCGTCTTATTAGACCATACTTTTTACCACCTCGATTGAATGGAAACTCCTTGAACTTAAACTTGAACTTTACGTTCTGTTAAAAGACGTATCTCTACTCGACAACACTTTTCCTTATTACTGGATTGGACGCGCAGGTCCCCAAGGTTGACCAGCTTGCAGTCCCGGCTTAAATCCTCTAGACTATTATTTATAGTGTCACCTAAAGTCTCTTCTATACAAGATGCCTGTACTAGAATAAATAGACTTAAGAATTCGAATTATTGACAGTTGCATTGCGATGCGAAATAATGCAGGCATTTTGGAACGTGTAAGAGAATCAATAGTGAGACGATTGCAATCATGCGTTTTGCCAGAAAGTGGCCATTTTCAACATTTGCTTTGACTAATTGTTGCATTTTTTTTTGTATCTTTTTTTAAACATAATTTTATTTTTAATTTAAATGTTTTAATTAACGTTCAAATACAGAGGTATGTTTTTGTACATTCGATAAAGTTCTTTCTATTTTGTCTCTCGAAAGCAAAGCAAGATACGAAAACAATTCAAAGAACAAAAAAGTTGTATCATTAGTTAGTAAATCCGGAAAAAAATATATATCGAAATTAGAAAAAAGTTAGTGGCTTACATATTTTTTCCAATAATATTTTTTGTTTAAATGCTCCCCGAGACGCCACTGGACTTAATAAATTTAATCTGTTTAGGTCTAATTAAGCCCTTTATCATTCTGAATAACGGTATTATATTTCAATAAAGTCGAAATAAAGATATTTAAAAAAGTTATAAAAAAACAATTTTCTTTTAAAAACCTTAACACCCTGTATATCAAAAACGGGGCAACTTCGGACACATGTTCATATGAACTCTTTCTCTTAGAATATCATAAGGAATCGCCCCCTTAAGTAACGTACTGTACTTCTGAAACACCCTGTGTAGTTAACTACACAGTATGCTATGATCAATTTGGGGGCATTAATACCCCCAAATTGATCGACATGTATTAAACCTTTAAACCAAGTGGAAACATTTTTATGAATTTTTTAATATCTTTTTTCATTTCTAAAAAATCGTGCAAGTATTAATGATTGTTGTCAAGCTTATAGTAAGTGATAATATATAGTCAACATAGCCAATGTTCTTCTTTGTTTCAGGTAAGCAATACATCATTAGCATCATCATCATAATTCTGGAAAAAGTGAAAAAAGCGGGAGATAGAAAATGGTAAATATATTCAGCTAATATTTTTTTTAAGCATTTACATATATTTACGGAAATGAAACTGGCTAATTATAAACAACTTTAGAACTTTCTTCGTAAAGTCGTACAGTGGTAGGCATTTTTGATCTAACCATTTTTATTTCTTCAAAAAAGTTGGACTTTAGCTTTTTTGGAAAGTACCAAAATTTAATTACTTTTTCATTTGTAAATAAAAAGATAAATATAATCAGGGAGACTTTAAACGAGCACTGTATGATAGATCGTTGAATCTTTATTAATAAAAAGCAGTTTTGATTTTTGCGACTTTGAACATTTGCTTTCTATCAGAGTTTCTAATAAAATTACAACTGTCAAATCGCCGAACAGTCATTTTTTACAATTAATTCCTTACCTAGTGGAATAATAGTATGTCTTGCTTGATTTTAAAAATTGGAAGGTAAGATGCAAACAATTATTATTTAACTCTAAAAATAATTTTTTTCGTATTTTTGATATAGCTGTCATTTTTAAGTAGAACATAATATCTGACGCATTAGTGTTGTCCCCATACATTAATTTCTTGTAGAATATCCGCTTTAAAATGTTCGCACTTGCAGAATTTATAAGTACTACACGCGTTGGTAAAAGACTAAATTATTGTCATACCTTGTTAAGCAATAAAAAAATTACAAGTCTTTATCGCTTTGAGTACGCACAGTGTCCGAACAACGCAAAATTCCCCATAAGAACTCGTATTAAATGTGCATAACAATAGGGCACCAACCTGCCATTAAGAACGTTGAAGTCGGCTAGCTTGCTCGCCCTAGTTACCTGTTCAGCGCCTTCCTTCAGTATTAAATAACTTTCCTTTAGGTTTTTAAAACTTTTAGATCCATCCGAGTGACAATTTGAAACAGATACCAGGATTCACCAGGAGGTATTCAATAGGAAGAACAACTTGTGCCATGCAGAATTCCACCGCCAATGACAGAAGAGGAAGGATATGAATTTTTCAAAGCGTAATGAAAATAATTATCTTCTTTTTAATAACCCTTTTATACTAACTGAGATCAAATGGCCAGCATCTATAATAATTATCTATTTTAATAATTATTATCAAAAATAGTCGTAAGGTGTCTTATGGTCTCCAAGTGAATATCTATTTACCTAAGAAAGTATCAGCCTGGTTCGGTGGTAGTATTCTTACTTCCCTTTAGACAGACAATCGGTTAAAGCCCCGGCTGGACTAGCAGAGCTTTTCAGTTTACGTGACAGGTAACCACACTATGTCGTGTTGTGCACGCAAATCATACCTGCTAATTCTAGACGGCAATCCATACAGTAGCGGACGGACCTACGTGACGACGTGACTGATTTACATTAGTCACTGGACGGTGAAGTACATGAACCAAATGAAGAAAGATTGGTGGTGTGAATGTTAGAATTCGGACACGCCTGATATTGAGATGGATTGTGGTAAAATCCTGAGCCGAAGAATTGACGATGGTGTCTAATACTGTGTCTAGGTTCTTTAAAAGCTAAGGGTTGTTAATACTCGCCTACTTGCCTGACTTCAAGCCTCCTTCCTAGTAGTAGTTATCTACTAGCTAGCAAGTGGTAAAAGTAATATTTTTCCGCAAGTCTTAGGTACAATGTTTGTTCCACGAGCGCGAGGAAAGTTGCGATATAGAGTATTGATGTATTTTTCCCACGTCAATGTTCAGAAAAGTTTCAGACCTACTGTTAGTGTTGAAAAAACTTTTAGCATGAGAGGACTGACTGAGTGCCTATTAAGTGAGGGCAATGCATATAGTTTACCAAATCTTGTTTGACTTTATGAACATTAATTATAAAACCTTTTAGTTGAAGCTATATCAAAGATATAAGGAAATAACGCCGCAGGAAGGATAATTGTAAATAAATCTTTACTTATTTAAATTTAACTTACTTAGAGCTAGGCCTGCAAAGAAGGATGGTTAGGTAGGCTAGGTAAGTTTATATATTTTTATAGCTTAGTAAAGTGGGCCTGATGAAGGCAACTTTTATAAGACACCATGGTATGGCACCTTCAATTTACGACGTCTAGAGACGTTCTACAATTTGCACCCGTTCCAAAGCCGGCAAAATATTATATGATCTATTGAGAACAATAATTTACTTCTGTTTTCTTATTTTCGGATAATGGGGTTGACTAATCACGTGCCTTTATGAACCATTAAGATCTTGCGCGGTCTTATATTAAGTTCATAAGGCGATTATTCGGTTCTTCTCAGAAATACAAAATATTATGGATGGCATCCATAAAATCACCAACACTCTAACTTTCTCGTAAACTACCGACGATGCACTAAGAATAAAATAAGAAAGGAAAACAGGATGCGAAACCTCTGATATGCCCAGCCCCTTGTTTCGAAGCGTGGCATCAATACTATGACATTATAATAATTTGCAATAAAATATTTTGTTTAATTTGGAAGAAATTAATTTCTTTAATTATTCTTATCAGGAAACCTCCTTACGATAAAACTCACTTCCCTGTCTTTTTTAATAAAATTTACTTTTTCATAAAATATGTAGTTAGTAAGAAAAATTGGTTAAAAGCCATTAGAAAAATGTGTACCGTCTATTTTACTGTTGTGGAAAGGATTGGAGGGCACAACGTAAAATTCTTTCCCAAAATCGGGGACTTGCAGGTGGAATTCGCGGCCGCGCTCATACTTTGGCGGGCGTATAAAAAAAATTGTCGAGAGGGGGTTTAATGTCGATTCAAACACCTTAGCACCTCCCAGTCGCTGTCTATCAATACTGAATGGGAAATGTCTAGTCATCCGTTAAGGATCATCGATCCCCAGCCTGGATTGGTTTTCAGTAGCCAGCCTAGTAGCCTGGAGTAAAGAACAGAAAAAGAAGAGGTACAGACTAAGTCTAAACTCAGAGGTCAGGGGTGGCCAATACACTGCAAAGAGCCTATCAAAGAGGCTAGATAAAGCCGCATGTATGCCATCAAGGCCGTCGGTGCAACATGCTAAACGATTGTAAAGAAGAACATGGACATGCATGTATAATATAAGATGCAAAGAAAGCATCAAGCCCTTTTGCCGGCAGACCACCTCAGACAACTTGCGTACTGCCACTGGTTTGTTAATAATTTAATGAATGGTCTGCTAATAATTTAATGAAAGGCGACCTGGTAAACATATACATTTATTCTGACACAGTAAACGCATAGAGGTACAGGGTAGGTTTGAGTAAATTTGTTTAACAACAACACGGTAATGAACTTCAGCATTACTATTTTTAACAGATGCAACAGCACGTACTATACATTATATCTTTTCTTTGCCAGCTTTCTGATGACCGGTTGATAGGCTAACATGCATACAAGTTGAGTTTCCTCCTAAATTATCTTGTTTGACGAATATGGACTTTTTTCTGTTTCCTTACTTGAGTAGAATTTTCGGAACTTTTGTTCATAATTTACAAGGAGTAGAATGAAAGATTGTTGAAGATTATGCAAATATAATGCTAGAAGTGCTGCGAAATGCTTTTGAGAGCATGTCGAATGCATTGAACAAGGCGGGGGACATTTCCAAGAGTTACTTAAATTTTCCTTTTTGTTGTTAATTAGAACCAAGTTAAAAACGTTGTTAGTCTGTGATGATATCCAACCTAACTTAAATTTACAGGTATTTCAAAAGGACGATAGAAGCTAATAGCATTTTCAGTTTACTGCTCTGGGGTAATCTGAAATCGCCCTCAAAAAGATCTGCATGTTCAGTTATAAAAATTTACAGCCCCGGCTTGAGGTTTTACGTTCAATTTACAAATTTGTTGCTCTGAAATCTTTTAGATAGTGCTCTCAGTTAATCTCAAAAAATTGACATAGCAGCGACATAGCGCCTGCGCAATGAAGACCTGGGAATAATGCATGTTTAATTTAAGCTTGCTGTAAAAGCGATCAGTGCTCGAAATAGGAGAAAAGACGATATACTATGGATTTACGACGTCACATCTTTATTTGGAGAAATCGCGGAACAGATAAACTGAAAACGTTATAAGACAGCTGTATTACATTTCATGACCAACTTTGGCCAAGATCGTTTCGATATCTCGGTATAATTTATCATTACACTTCCTGTTTTTGTTTTTTATATATAATAATAAGTTGAATTACAATACCTAGAGTCAAACCAATTATCAAAATGTAAAAATTAATAAATTATTACTTAGAATATCACTATAACAATATAAACAGAATTGTGGGCAATCATCAGCCAATTTTGAAGTTATGTATGTTAGCTGAAAGCCGAGCATAAAATTTTATCTTGGTATTGGCTAATAAAATTGTGTGCTAGGAGAATATGTTAGAAGGCAAAAGACGTCTATTAATCAAATGACTGCTTACTTAAACACAATGTGGCATTTCGTTAGACATACTTCTTACACTTAGTTGCCGACTTATAAATGTGATTTTAAAGAAAGATTTGTGTTTGAGAAAACGTTTGTCATTTGATTTCATTCAAAAGGACATAAAGCAAACGTATTAGCCCCAAAATAGGATTAGGTTTGAAAGTCCGAAACATTTGCTGGAGGTGATTATTGAACAAAAATGAGGTTGCTTATTATCGAGCTGGAATAATGGCTTTCGGCTTGGAAGATTCGCCTGAATCCTGCCAAGACGAACGTAATCTTTTTTTCAAAAAGCACTATGCGCCGGCCTGAGACAAGGATTTGAGTTAATGGAGTTCAAGTGAACTGGTGCCAGGAGGTGAAATACCTGGAACTTATATTTGACCGAAGGCTTAACTGGAGGCTCAATTCAACTAATAGAAATGTCGCCACGTGTAACATCTCGCATATGTATTATACATTATGTGTTAAAAACACTGTAAGGTCCCTTTCCTTTTTGTCAGACTCTATAGCCTTGCCGATGAGCCGTAATACGGCGAAACGCGTCCAAGGATTGGGTCTGACGGAAAGAAAAGGGACAAACATCTTTCTTTAATATCACGTTTTCGGTTCACAGAAACCGACGATTGGCTTTCAGCGCCACCTGACATTAGATACCTGCTTTGCGGGATCCATTCCAGCGTTTGGTCTTCTCTAAGACTTCGCTGGTGTGGTTGGGTAGATAGCTCGATTGCTACGAGATGTCGCCACGTGTAACATCTCGCATATGTATTCAACTAATAGAGTAAAGCTTGCATTGCGTCAATTAGGCTCTATCTATCCCCTGCTTCACAGGCCGATTGGACTTTCAAATAGGACTAAGGTAATTCTCTGCAAGGTATTGGTCAGGCCGGTTCTCACTTATGGTGCACCTTCGTGGTGCAACATAAGCAGAACGGGTAATTCAAAACAGTGTGTTAAAAGCTATCGCGGACGTACCTAGATATACATCCAACAGAGTACTTTAACGTGACTTTCAAATGCAGACCATAAACGAGTTTTTCTTGAAAATTATTAAAGAGTATTACCGACGCACAGACGTATCGACAAACCCACTAATCACAGACTCACATACGAGATCTAGACAAGACACGACATATAAACTACCAAAAGACTGGCTCCCTGTTGGTCCCAATCCAAATTCATAGTAGAGAGACACTATACGAAATATAACAGAAAAAGTCGCCAAAACTTTGCAGACACAACCTTTTAAGAGAAAACCTTTTAGGAGAAAACGCACGAACCAAAATTATTTAAGGCAAGAGCCGATATCAAAATTTCTATAAACGACAATACTTAAACAGTACACAATGAATAACAGATGTCAAAGGATAAAATCCTGACGTAAAAATACATTTAAGAACCCGAGTAGGTTGCTTATAAAATATTGTAAAAGGAAATCAACGATGTATCAGAAACTTCCATTTCCAAACAACATATTTTGTTATTGGCCAGGAAGATAGCTTCAATAAACTTGAAGTGAAGAAAGAACTGAATACAAGTTTTAAAAAATTTTTCGTGTAATTCTGCAAATTGTAACAAAAATATGTATAAATCAAAAATAAAATGATTTTTTAAAATATCTTCTATTTACTTATTTCCCTAGTTAAGTTGTTACCTCCTTGAGTATGTCATATACAGGGTATTTATTAAACATACGGCAAAAATTGCAGGCGTTACTCCCTGGACTATTCTAAGAACGTTTTGTTCTTTGATGATTTTTGAAAAGTCGCTTTGTTTCGAAAATACAGCGTACAAAATATTTTCGACAAAACCAATTTTGATTTTTATTGATATCAGTAATTAATTAAAGTATGGCGTACCAAGTATAAAAATGCCTTGTAATCTTTTGAACATGAATTTCATTTGAATGTGTCTCGTAATTGATAATTTTGTATGTGTCGAATTTGTTGAGACTGATTGACGTTTTGTTGTTTGACGTGGATTTTCTGTCTTTTGTTTGTGAATTCCTCTAATATGCAATGCTATATCGCTATACGAACGCCGAGATAACTGACATGCATTTCATTTACGGACTTGCATTCATTACAAGCTAGGCGGTTGTACATTGAATGATTTTCTGACCGTAATGTTCCTGATAGAAAAACCTTCCAACGTGTTCTGCAAAGTCTTCATGAAACAGGCACATTGAAACGAAGTGGGGGACTAGGAAAGCCACTAACAGTAAAAATGGTAGAAGTGGGAGAGAATGTGCTGGATATGATAGAGGAAGATCCAGGTACTTCTAATCGAAAAATTGCAAATACTTTGAATGTAAGTAATGGGACTGTTTGGAAAATCCTTAGTAACTATTTCTTGTATCCATACCATATAAAACGCGTTGCGGCACTTCTTACTGCTGAGTTTCCTCGACGGATTGCATTCTGTGAAGGGCTTATGCACACATTGGTTCAAATCCCTCAACTACTGACCCTGATACTTTTTACCGATGAATCGAAATTCTCAAGAAATGCAATAAGTAATTTTAACAACAATCATAATATGTGGGTTAAGCAAAATCCGTATGAAGTATTTGAATATCGTTTTCAACGCTTGAGTTGGAATTGTGGATAACTGGCTAATTAGACAGGTATTTCTACCAGGAGGGCTTACCGGCGAGATGTATCGCAACTTTTTTGAACAAACGCTACCTCAGATTCTAGAGGATGTACCATTGGCAACCAAAAATGCAAGTTGGTTTATGCACGACGGTGGACCAGTGCATTTTAGTGTGGTTGCTCGTGAGTTTTTAGCAGAGATCGCTGGATTGGTCGAGATGGATATCACTTATGGCCTGCTCGATCCCCGGACTTAAACCTTCTCGATTATTTGCTATGAGGCCATCTGAAGTTATTAGTTTATACTAGTCCAATGGAGGATGTGGTGTCTTTTAAGGAGTTCGATAGTCAATGATGAGAAGCTAGAGGTAGTAATTTTTAGCGGTTTTTGTAGATTCAGAAACTTAATATATAATTTAAAGAAATAGTCCATTCTCGAAGTGGACTTGAAATATTAACTCATTTTAACTGTGTTCGTCTCCCTGTTTAGTCTTTGAGGGTATATAAAATATAAGATCTGTGTGTTTCTTACTAATTTTAAATTTTAAATCTAATTCCATTATTTTCCCTACATAATGGGACGAACTTAACGCAAGTTGACGTGACCTTAGGTCTCCAGTAAATACATTTTACAGATTAAATTTCAATATTATAATTTCTCATAAACACTAACAAATTTTTTCTCTTCTCTTCCACAAAATAAAAATTTTTTATAACATGACCTAGAATGTCCAAAAGATTCTTTTTATATATCCCAACTTATGACTTTCAAATAAATAAATATATAAATAAATATATAATTTATTAACAAAATTTATTTACAAAATAAAAAGTACATATACATACATTGCTGTAAAGAAAAAAATGCAAATTGTAAATAAATTATGTCAGCACTATATAAAGCACATAAAAGGCTTGTTAGTGTTTCATAACGTCTTACAACGTACGTTAGGTGGTATTAGAAAAAAAAAACTAGTAATAACAATAATAAAAGTAACATGAAGTTCCCATATGAAAATATATATATCTCCTTACCAACGATTAAAGGATTAGACTAGCATAATATGGTATTAATTATACCTGAATAAATTCATATAAACATAATAACATACCTAGTCTAATAAATATAATTAAAAAAAAAAAAAAAACGATAAATCCGCTTAGTTGTTTTAAGGCTTGTGACAAAATGCAGAGAAATCGAAAGGAAAAAAATAACATATATCAGTGAAACGAATCAATAATTCAATTATATAATAATATTATACCTTTAAAAATTAGATTTAATATCGATAATTATTAAATAACTAAGTAGCCAGGATAAGAGGTACCAGGTTTTAAGGTATGCATTGTTAGGTAGTTTATTCGATATAGTACAAATTTTTTAAATCTATTAGACCATGAATTTCAATTCTCAATTTAGACTTTATCCAATTTTTTAGTCTAGTTTTAAAAAGGGTATACGAGTTAATATTTTTAAATTCAGCTGGAATTGTATTATATAATTTTGGCCCCAGAAACAAGTAACTTCGTTGCGATATAGTTTTTACCATTTTTGGGATTCTAGATGAATTATTTTTATTTCGCGTTCCGTAAGTGTGTGTAATACTTACCAATTCCTGCTTGTTCTGATGTTGCCAGAGTAATAATGATCTACAGAATATTTGGCGAGGGTCAAACATTTCCGACTCCGAGTAAAGCTTATCAGTTGGGTAAGTATATTCTTTACCATATATGATTTTTAAAATCCACTTATGAATCCTTTCAAGAGGTAACATATAGTTATTTGTTATGCCGCCCCATGCGATTACGCCATAACTAAGATGTGGTTCGACCAGACCATAATACAAAATTTTCAATTGAGGGATGTCTAGAATTTTTTTCAAATATTTAAATTTTGATAGTAATGATCTCATTTTTTGTATAACTTTTGCGGTATGAACATCCCATTTGAGATGTGAATCAATATGAATTCCTAATTATTTAATGCTATTCTGATTATTAATACTCATAGGTTCACAACCGCGTTGTTAAATTATTTGAAGGACATTATAATCAGGTAAATTGGAAACTAGTGAGGTGAATGGAACATAGCAAGTCTTCGAGATGTTTACAGTTAGTCGTTTGGACCTAAGATAGTGTATAATCTTACTAATTTCTCTTTCTGCTTTAACTTTTAATGTTTCCCAAGTTTCATCCTTAAAAAAGATCGCGGTGTCATCCGCAAAACTTACTACGTCTCCACTCGTTTCAAGTGCAAAAATATCGTTTAAGTATAAATTAAACAAAATTGGTCCCAAGACCGTACCTTGTGGCACCCCATATTCAACTAACCTCTCAGAACTAAGACTTTTACTTATTTGCACCCTCTGCATTCTATCTGATAGGTAGCTTTTAATTAATTTATACGGTACACCTCGGAAACCAATATATTCCAAGACGTTTTAAAGCTGCGAATGTTCAACTGTATCAAATGCCTTTGCAAGATCGACAAAAACCGCCAGTGACGGGGCTCGTTGGTCCAGTGAATTGTAAATATTTTTTATGAAATAGGCAATAGCGTCTTGTGTCGACCGTCCCTGCATAAATCCAAACTGTCTGTTTGGCAAAATATTATATTTATTTAAACAACTAGTAATTCTATCTTTCAATATTTTCTCATAAACTTTGGCAAAATTGGAGATAAGGGAAATCGGCCTATAATTATTTAAGTATGTTTTATCCCCTGACTTAAATACCGGTTTAATTACTGATACTTTGAATGCTGAGGGGCAGGTACCAGTTTCAAGACTTTTATTAATTAGATATTTTAGAGGTGCAACGAGGTAATCAGCATTACTTTTGATAAAATTAGAAGTAATTTTATCATGTCCAGGCGCCTTAAAAGGTTTCAATTGTTTAATTTTTTGTAATATTCGGTTTTATTGGTAGGAGTTAATATGATAGTGTTCGGTATCCGTTTAATATTAACCTGATTTAGATAGTTACATGAATCAATTTTATTAGCTAAATTTTTCCCAACATTTGTAAAAAAATCAACAAACTGATCAGCAATTTGCTGTTCCTCCTTTAATAATACACCATTCTGAGTTCTGACTTCAAAAACGTCTTGTCTTTTATGTTTAGAATTGATTTCATTAATGCAAGACCAAATTTGTTTAGAGTTATTCTTACTTTTGTTTATGTAATTCTGATAATATAGTTTTTTGGTGTTCCGAATTATGATGTTAAGTTTATTACGAATTTTTTTAAATTTTTCACGGTTTTCATTTGTCGAATTTAATTTCAGAGCTCTATACAATTTGTTTTTAGTATTTATTGATTTAATTATGCCTGGAGTTATCCATGATTGTTTCATATTTGCCGTGCAATTTATTTCCACTGTTCTAGAATTTTGTTTAATTATATTTTTAAGTGTATTAACAAATATATCAGTAGCTACTTCAACGTCCGTATTTGCATAAACTTCATTCCAGTTTTCTTTTTGTAGTTGTATCGTTAAGGAATCTTGATAAATGTATATTTTAGTTTGTTTTACTTTACTTGGTTTTTTTGACTTCTGAAAGATTATTTGTAAAATTAGAGAATAGTGATCGGTTAGATCTGTATCAAGGACTATGGGAATAAGTTTGGTATCATCAATATTGGTCTTAATATAAATATGATCAATGCATGTATTAGAGCAGCCTTGAATTCGCGTAGGTATGTTTATAGCGGACAAGAAACCTTCTTCGTATAAGACATTTTGATAATATTCAGAATCATCATCCTGTTTTAAAATGTTAATATTTAGGTCACCCAAAAATATATGCATGTCAGAATTTTTTATACATGATTTTAGATATTCAGCTAACGCTTCAATGAAATCATTTGGACATGTTGATGGGGTCTGTATATTCCTGTTAATAGAGTAATTTTATTGTTAAATTGTTGTAGCTATCTTTTTGTGGAAAATAAGATTTTCCTCAAAAAGTGCTCAAGTGCAAACGGCAGCTCTACGTCGGTTTAGCAGATGGTCGCAGGCAAGGGATGCTTATCCTTTTAAGGGCGCCACTCAGTTTCAATTAGATTTCATGATCTTAGAGCTTCGGAACTGAGAAGTAAAGCTCTGATTTATAAGTTAAAAGTACTAAAAAAAAAATAGAATAAAATACTGAGGTAAGCTTCAATCAATTTAATAAACAAGGTATAACCTGGTATAGTTACCACTAACCAAATATAGTTTAAAGCACCAAATTTTTGGTTTGTACTGTGTACTGGAAATGGTACTTAAAGTAAAATTTGAGTTGGAAGTATTACAATGATAAAATTATGTTGAGAATGCTCGGATTCTGGTAATATTCTGAAAATAATCATTTAATGCATTAAAGCTTAAAAATTTCGATGTACCGTAATATATACATAAACCTTGTCTTTGGCCAAAGATTCACCCCTCTGCTATGTACACTTATATATATAGAAAATTGCATATAGGTTACCCGTGCCGAATATGGAAAATGTAAAACTGTAAAATTACTCAGAATACTTGCTTACAAAGAAAAGTAAAGAGAAAGATTTATACTTGAATTATTAACTGTTACGCAACTTGAATTTCTAAATGTTATTGTTTAAAATTATGCAATAAGGAGAATTAATAAAAAAGAACAAACTGGCCTTAGATCCATGGTTAAACCGGAACATCCAGTGGAATTCACAGGACTCTTGGTGGTACTGACGTAGCCCCAAACTGCTGAATCTAGGTGGTAGGTAGAGTCACTGGATCCTCGGACCGTCACCCATTTCTCTTAGGAACAGTTGGACGGCGTGGCCCAAGAAAATCGCAGAAAACGACACGGTCTTCCCGGTATGGAAGAATGTATGAACTTAGGTATAAAATCAAGGGTTAAGCCCCATGGCCACTCCCTGTAAATAACAATTAAATAACCAAAACGTTCTGAAAACCCAAAAAGACAATTTCTTTTGCTTACCTCTAATTTGAGGGAATTCACCAACCAACGAATTTACACATTTTGGGACTTATCCCCTAGATAATAAAACAGGAGGTACTAGAAAGGCACTCGGAATACTTAAAAAATTACATTCTGTAGTACTGTAGAAAATTTGGGGTACTTAGAATAGCACCGGAATGACAAGGAATTCAGGCCGCTGAATGCGACCTCTCAACTCCACTTCTCACGGTCAAGAGTTATCAAAAAAAGCCTAGCTAATTCGCTACCGCCTGGCAACATGGTACTCATCATCCCATCTATACCTTCGTAGTACGAGGTGGCTAGAGAAGCAAAGTACTTCAAAAATAGACAAATTAATAAAATTAATGGCGTTAGAATTTAAAACGCCACATTGCCTCTCTTCAAAAAAAAAAATTATAGGCTACGACGTAGGCTTAATTTTTCTGAACCAAGACTATCCATCTCATCGCTATAACCATTAAACCTATAAAGTAGGCATATAAAGATAGTGTTGTCAAAATTTCAGTCGTGATAACTATCGCGTATCAGTCGTCCCCAAGGGAGGTCACTATTGGTAGGTCACAAATTGGGTAAGGTCACTAAATCGGTAGGTCCACTCAAATCTGACAACTGATGGATGGTAGAAATTAATTTACAAGAAAGAGGTATTTGGAAAGAGATAATCCTACAAGTTTAAAACTATATACATCTAATTATATACAACCAATAAGACTGTGGAGACATTTACTTATTGTTTTACAATTATTATCAGTTATGAGAAGCCAAATAATTCCATTTAAAAATACGTAACTATCTAGTTTCAAGCCTTCTCACGGTAACCAAACCAAACTACTTTACTAGAATAGCGAAAAGTAGGACTGATAATTGAAAAATAAAGACAAGGTATAAGGTAAGGTTCATTAGATCTGAAGTTGCGGCAAGGCCCTCGTGCATCAGTCTAACTGACCCAAACTTGACGTTGTATCACCTAAGGAACAGTGAGATAAATGAAGATCCTCTTGGCAAAGCGTTGCCTTAGATACATGTCTATGAGAGAAGTTAAGACAAGTATATCTAGCTAAAGGTATTTAACAAAAAGGTAAATAGGATAATTTGCCCCTAAGTAAGGTAGGCAATCTATAGTTAAGGTAGTTAAATATAATATAAGGTAAGGTAAGTAGATCAAAGGTAAAATAAGTAATTGAGAGGTAAGGTAAATAAGTATGACAAGGTAGGTCCTTTATCACACAAAATACTACTCGAGTATTTAGTAGGTAGGTAGGTATTTTAAGATCGGTCCTCCTCGTCTGAATCAGCGGAAGATCCCCGATAAGGTAACAAGTCCTTAACATGCCATTTGCCTGCCTTAGAACCATCGAGATTCTTTAATTCATAGACTAATGCCGACAACTTTTTGGAGACAATCGACAAGATGTGTTTAGGACTGAGTTTCGCACAGAATTTGTCCGCAGCATTCGACAACACTTTGTTCGGACGCCAAACTTTTTCATTCACAGTAAAACTTACATCCCGTTTCCGGAGATTATAGGATTTGGAATTCCTCTCATACGCAGAATGCAATTTTTGACGTATTTCTACAAACAATTTTTGAAACTCAACTAAACTTTCGGCGTAGGTATTCCTATCACCAGGTAAAATTTCAGACGATTGATCTTCAGGGGGGTTATTATAATAATCACCAGATAAAGGGATATGTCGCCCAAACATTAAATAAGAAGGGGGGAAACCAGTAACTTCGTGAACCGCTGTATTAATAGCTTGTCTAATTTCCGCAATATGTAGATCCCAATCGTCATGATTTTCAATATAGCACCGGATTGCAGTAGTGACCGTTTTATTGTTTCTCTCTACAAAGTTACATTGTGGTGAGTAAAAAGGAGTGAACCACTGTTTGACCTGATATCTATCACAAAGTTTTTTAAGGTTATGACCAGAAAAATTTGGTTCATTATCGCAGATAAGAATTTGAGGAACTCCAAATAGGAGAAAAATCTGGTTTTCCAGAAGATCTACGATAAGATTAGACCTAGAGTCTTTAAGAGGAAAAACAAAGGTATATTTCGAAAACCAGTCAGCGGCAACTAACAACCATTTATTGCCTCTTTTCGAGCGCGGGAAAGGACCAACAAAATCCAAAGAAATAATCTGACCAGGTAATTTAACTATTTTTTCTCTTCCCATAGTACCAATCTTAGGCAGGTTTGAATGCTTCTGTGCTCCGCACATCAAACATTTACGGATAAACTTCAAGATGTCTGTTCTCATCTGTGGCCAATAATACATTTCTTGTACTCGGAACAAAGTTTTACGAAAACCAAAATGTCCACTGGTAGGAAGATTATGACTATCTTCAATGACTTTAGCCCGTTGAGATTTGGGAACCAGGAGTTTCCACTCATGCTTATTAAAAGCATAGGAGGTACGGCAAGGAATAAATTTTTGTACAGAGTCGCCTGCAATACGCCACTGAGGATACTTTTCAGGACTTTTACGAATGTTATCGCGAAGAGAGATGTACCAATGATCAAGATTAACCAAATCAATGGATAGGGAAGATACTTGTGTAGGTAATGTCTTAGAGGTAGATGGACCATCCAAGCCATCTTGAAGAGAATAAGGTATGCGACTTAATGCATCTGGAACTATATGCATAGAACCTTTCCTATGTTGTAAATCAAAGGTGTGCTGCCGTAATCTGAGCAGCCAACGACTTAGTTTACCAGAAGGAGTTTTCAGATTATTAAGCCAGAGCAAACTAAAGTGATCGGTAATTACGGTAAAAGGCGTACCTTCCACCCAAGGTCTAAATTTGTCAATGCAGAATATAACTGCCAAACATTCCCGTTCGGTTACCGAATAATTTCTTTCTGCTCTAGACAGAGAGCGGCTTGCATAAGCTATGACTTTTTCTTCTCCGTCTATAAACTGTGTTAGCATACCACCGATACCAGCGTCGGAAGCGTCTGATTGAACATAAAATTTTTGAGTAAAATCTGGTTGGGCCAATATAGGGGCACTTACCAATTTTTGTTTAATAGATACAAACGCGGCTTCGGCCTCGTCGTTCCAAATAATAACTTCTTTTTTCTTTTTGCCTTTTAGAAGAGCATTTAAAGGGCTTACAAGTGAAGAGAAATCCTTAATAAATCTGCGGTACCATGAACACATTCCTATAAAACGTTTTACTTCTGTTGAAGTACGAGGGCGAGGATAATTTAACATACAATCGACCTTGCAAGGGTCAGTAGCTAAGGAATTATTTCCGACAATGAAACCTAAATATTTTAAGGTGGTTTTAAAAAATTGACATTTTTCAAGGTTAACAGTAAGGCCTGCTTCCTTTAGTAAATTTTTTGCAGTAGCAAGTAAATTGACATGGTGTTCCCAAGTAGGAGAACAAAGTAAGATGTCATCTAGATAAGAAAATATGTACGGCTCAAATTTAGCGCCAAAAATTGAATCGACCAAACGCTGCTGCGTCTGCGCAGAATTACACAAACCAAAAGGAACCACTGTAAACTGAAAATGTCCTCGACCAATTATAGAGAAAGCTGTTTTTTCCTTCGAGGCGTCATCCAAAGGAATTTGCCAAAATGCTTTGCGCAAGTCGATGGACGATATAAATTTAGCATTACGCAAGTTATTCAAAATACGATCCACGTGAGGTAAAGGGAAACTATCATGCTTAGTTAAACTATTCAAAAAACGTCCATCAAAACAAAATCTATACTCACCGTTAGATTTTTTTACCAATAATGTGGGAGAGCACCAAGGACTTTTAGATTCTTCTACGACACCTAACTCAATCATTGAGTCAAACTCTTTGTTTAAAATTTCTTGCATATATGGAGAAGATAAATAAGGTTTCTTTTTAAAGGGTGGGTTATCACCAGTGTCTATAGTGAGCTTAATTTTTGTTGTTCTTCCCAGCTTGTCTTTACTATCAATTTCCTTAAAGGAATCTAAAATTTTTTGAGCTTCTACTTTTTGAATAGATGATAAATCATCTAAAGTGTAAAGTTTAGGAATATGAAATTTTTTATTTAACTCTGGAGTAGTAGTACTAATTTTAGTTTCAGAATTATGAATGAACCAGCTATTATTTTTAAAGTCCATTACTAACTTAAACTGCTTTGCAAAATCAATACCAAAAATAAACGAATGTGTGACGGAAGGAACAATTAAAACTTTAATAATTTGACAACAGTCGTCAATAAAAATAGGTAAATCGGCAATGCCAACTACTTTCTGCTGAGTACCGTCTGCAGTACAAACATTACTACTTTTAACCGAATGAATTTTTATTTTTAATTTCTTTAAAATTTTTATTCCGTTTGATCCAACAATAGAAGAGTTAGCTCCAGAGTCTAATAAAACTGTGATGGTTTGGTCATACAGACGAACCGAGATATATGGTCTGTTGTCATTAACTTTTTCAGTAAACAGAGGTAAAATTTCATTATTCAAGATCGGTGATTTGTAAAAATTAGAAATATAAATAAGCCATTTATTCCACTCTTCGTTATTAAAATAAGGGTGCGTGGTTTGTTTTTCATCAGGGTACGGACCACGGGCAGTGCCTGACGATTCTTTTAGTTTTTTGAACAATTTTTACAAGAATTTATTTTAACATTTTGTTCACCACAGCGGTAACAAAAAATGTTTCTTTTTTCTTTACAGGAATTATAAGTATGATTAGGTAAACAACAATTGAAGCAAATTATCTTACTCTTAGGTACTGTTTGAAAATCTTTGTTGACTGAATCAACCACAGAATTTTCAATACTTTCAGACTTCTTCAAAGTCTTGTCATTATTGGAAGTATCTCGAAAATAATTATTTTTACGATTTTTATTGAAATCCCGAGTGTCACGCGGTCGTGAACCACTCGGTTGATCACGATCAGATAAATAAAATAATTGAGGTAATTTTTTAGAAGTAGCCCTAGAAGCTTCCTCCAATCTTTTGCACAAAATAGATAACTCATTGACAGTGTCAATGGAATGTAAGGCAAGTTGAGATATATATTCCGGAAATAAATTTTTACGAATATACTTAACCTTAGTTATCTCCGCAGGAGGCGTAGATAAACGACAAAATAAATTTTCTAAATAAGCGATAAAGATAGTTACTGATTCATTTCTTTTCTGCTTTCTCTGTCTAATCTGCTCCCAGACATCATCATCTGCACAAGGAGGTAAAAAATCTTTTTTTAAACGAAAAACTAGTGAAGACCAATCGCTAACAACTGATTTAATGCTACGATACCAAATAAACGCATCGCCGACAAACAATTCAACAGCAGAATTAAATAATTCACTTCTGAAATATCACGGGCCTGAGCAAAATCGGAAACTCTTTCCAAAAAATAAAAAACACTTTTTGCGTCACCATTAAATTTAATTCCCCACAAAGATATTGGCTGTTTATTTGCTGTACACGTAATCACAGGATTAACGTTAACTATTGGCGGAGAATTTTGGTTAAGATTAATTAAATTTGAATTTGCAGCAGATGTTTCTTCCGAAACTTTGTCATCTAAATCCGATCCCAATTTAAGACAAGTTGCAAACGATTCATTTCTAAATTTAATGACGTCATCACTTGCATCCTCGGGAATAATTATTCTTTTAGTACGGCCGCCTAAATGAGCTAGTCGCGATTTTACGCGAAGGTAAGTACTATCAGAAGAATTTCCTTCAAACTCAGAAATAATATTTTCTATAGAGGCAATACTTCGATTTATTTCAACTTGTTGGAGTCCAAAATCTGGCAAATACGATTCCATACAAATTTGACTCCCAGGTGTACTAATTTCTTTTTTTAAAAGTCTAGATAAAATTTTCCTTTTCTCGGCTACACTACGATCTGTGTAAACAGCCCTAATATTTAATTCATAAACGAGTTCATAATCCAATAAATGATTGATTTGAAACCTATCAAAAACCGCCATCTTTTTTTTTTTATTATTATTTTTCTTATGAAGAAAATTAAAAAGTTTTGCAAAAATTTATAATTAAATAATTAAGTCCTTATAAAACCTTTCTTAAAAATTGATTAATATTATTCGGACACCCGGTACAATATTCTTAAAAAATATCCTCTATGCAAGGTATAAGATAATACAGACGGTATGAACCCAAAAATGGCTTAGGTAAAATAATGTTAAGTTAACCAACAAAAAAATTAATTTGCTTAGCATTGCATTAATAGTATTCGAAAATGTGTCTCGTAAATCATAAAATATTTCTTCTATAAAGGTATATTTAAACTCGTTTTGATATCGCACTAAACATCGAAATCTTAACAATAGCCTTTTTTTTTGGTAAAGGTATGCAGTAAAAAAAATGGTCTACGCGAGCCGAGGATTGATTTAGGCGTCGCGACGCGCTGACCAGGTATTTAATTGAATTTATGACAGTAGGTAGGCAAAAATGGTGAGTGACTGTTTTTTCTTTTGAAACTTATCTCAGTACATACAAAGAAAAGTAAAAGCATAAGCAATCCTGCCCCACGCCAATGGGCGCTATTTTTTGTAGCTATCTTTTTGTGGAAAATAAGATTTTCCTCAAAAAGTGCTCAAGTGCAAACGGCAGCTCTACGTCGGTTTAGCAGATGGTCGCAGGCAAGGGATGCTTATCCTTTTAAGGGCGCCACTCAGTTTCAATTAGATTTCATGATCTTAGAGCTTCGGAACTGAGAAGTAAAGCTCTGATTTATAAGTTAAAAGTACTCAAAAAAAAATAGAATAAAATACTGAGGTAAGCTTCAATCAATTTAATAAACAAGGTATAACCTGGTATAGTTACCACTAACCAAATATAGTTTAAAGCACCAAATTTTTGGTTTGTACTGTGTACTGGAAATGGTACTTAAAGTAAAATTTGAGTTGGAAGTATTACAATGATAAAATTATGTTGAGAATGCTCGGATTCTGGTAATATTCTGAAAATAATCATTTAATGCATTAAAGCTTAAAAATTTCGATGTACCGTAATATATACATAAACCTTGTCTTTGGCCGAAGATTCACCCCTCTGCTATGTACACTTATATATATAGAAAATTGCATATAGGTTACCCGTGCCGAATATGGAAAATGTAAAACTGTAAAATTACTCAGAATACTTGCTTACAAAGAAAAGTAAAGAGAAAGATTTATACTTGAATAATTAACTGTTACGCAACTTGAATTTCTAAATGTTATTGTTTAAAATTATGCAATAAGGAGAATTAATAAAAAAGAACAAACTGGCCTTAGATCCATGGTTAAACCGGAACATCCAGTGGAATTCACAGGACTCTTGGTGGTACTGACGTAGCCCCAAACTGCTGAATCTAGGTGGTAGGTAGAGTCACTGGATCCTCGGACCGTCACCCATTTCTCTTAGGAACAGTTGGACGGCGTGGCCCAAGAAAATCGCAGAAAACGACACGGTCTTCCCGGTATGGAAGAATGTATGAACTTAGGTATAAAATCAAGGGTTAAGCCCCATGGCCACTCCCTGTAAATAACAATTAAATAACCAAAACGTTCTGAAAACCCAAAAAGACAATTTCTTTTGCTTACCTCTAATTTGAGGGAATTCACCAACCAACGAATTTACACATTTTGGGACTTATCCCCTAGATAATAAAACAGGAGGTACTAGAAAGGCACTCGGAATACTTAAAAAATTACATTCTGTAGTACTGTAGAAAATTTGGGGTACTTAGAATAGCACCGGAATGACAAGGAATTCAGGCCGCTGAATGCGACCTCTCAACTCCACTTCTCACGGTCAAGAGTTATCAAAAAAAGCCTAGCTAATTCGCTACCGCCTGGCAACATGGTACTCATCATCCCATCTATACCTTCGTAGTACGAGGTGGCTAGAGAAGCAAAGTACTTCAAAAATAGACAAATTAATAAAATTAATGGCGTTAGAATTTAAAACGCCACATTGTATACTTACCTGTAATGCCTTAAATTGCCTTTGTGTTTTAATTTCCCAAGAGTAAATTAGTGTATTTTTAATGTAAAAAACAAATCCGTCATTATGGTTAATATTACCCATGTTATATATTAAATCGTATCCCTTAACTTGGCAAATATCAGTATCATTGATTTTCCAAGTCTCTGATAATGCTATTATATCGAAATCTATCTTTAAGTATTCTAGAAAGACATTAAGTTCATCATAGTTTTTATTCAAACTTCTAATATTGTAATGAAATATTTTTAAATCAGTGATATTTTCCATATTTAGCAATCCTTCAATCTGTTGTTTATCATGTGCCAATAATGTGTCAATTTTTGTCACCTGGAAATCTCTTATATAACTATCCATCTTTAGAAATACCTGTTTACCTTATAACTCTTCTCCTGTGCCTATCGAAAAATAATAATAAATACCTGTATAAAAAAAAAACATATACCTATACCCATATAATAATAATCAATAATATTTATATATTTATCTATCCAATAATAAGTAACGGATCAATATTCTTTAAGAATACACGTTCATTGTATCAGCCATATATTGAATATAATAAAGATAAGAGTAGTAGATAATATAAAATATAAAAAAAATAAAAAAATAACAATGGTAATTTACATGCCCATAAAAGTCATTCAGTAGTAGTTTTATAATAATGAGCATTTAAGAGTTAAGATGTAAATTTTTCTTTTTTGTTCTCTTAGATTTTCTTTTACCACCAGAGGGCGGTGTTATAAGTTTTCACTTCTTATCGTCCCCTTCACTATTTTTATTCTTGTCTTGCACATTATGCAGCTTATCCATCATTGCAGGTCCATTATCATCTGCATTTTCCTCAGTGTCATTTTCTTCGCTGTCCTCAGAAGTCTCTGTTACAGTATAATTAGTTTCACCTTCCTCTTCTAGTTCTTTTGCAGAATAGAGTACATTGTCTATTTCGATCTTCTGCCCCTTAATTCGAGCTTGTTTATTCGCATCCCTAGCCACTTTTAGATGTTTTCGAAGTATTTTTTGGTTTTGCCGGTCTTCTTGGCACAGATCATGAGATATAGAGATTCCCGTGCCTTTAAGAGCCTTTAATTTTTCCGGATCCTTAAAAGGTTCTTGTTTAGTGAAATATGAAATAAATTCCAGTAGTACCGGTGAATTAGAACTTTTACCAAGTGGATAGACATTATTTATGTCAGTTTTTGATATGTTTACACTACTTAAAACTTCATTTAGTTTATTTTGCAATAGGATTGGGGTCCCATCTATTTTTAGACCAAAAATAATAACATTATTCTTTCGTTGCTTTCGTTCCAAGTTTATGCATCTTTCACTATTCTTAGCTATCTTCCCATTCAGCTCATTAATTGTTTTATTAATTCCCGTAGTTATTTCTACAGTTTGTTTTTGCAGAAGTAATTCTAGGGTTTGTATGGTAACTTGTTCGCCCATTAGCGTAAAGAAAGCGCTAGATTCGGTATGCAGTCTCACACTCCAGTCAAATGATGGAAGGCTACTAATGATTTATTCAGTTTGACTAATGTCCAAAATTATCGTGCGCGTAGTTTCAGAGTTTGTTTTCTACGTCACAGTCAGGCATGCGCTACATTTTTAACCATATTTGATCGTAAATTTACCAAATAAACAATAATTTCATATTGATATTTAGCACTGTTGTGGAATTACTTTAGGTTTTTTGCATAAGTGAGTCAAATGGTAATTACTTACATAAAAATCGCGTTCATTCGTGAGGTTTAAACCACTATTTCTCACTAAAAACTGAGAACGATAACACACATGACATTCAACACAACAATGTCACCGGTATCTGAATGAAATGACGAACATCTTCCCTTTTAAGTCCGACCACAAATTGACAAAGTCTTCACATAAATTTTGAATTAAATATAATATTTCATTTACAACTACATATTATTTTCTTTGTATGGGGTTGATCCCGTAAATAAATAAATAAATAAATAAATAAATAAATAAATAAATTTAAGTATGCTGATTGCATTTACATTCAATTTTTAATATCTTGTCAAAAATTTTTTTTAAAAAAGCTCCATCAGCGTCACTTTCCACCAACAGTTTTCTCTCTACTGCTAATACTAACTGCAGCATTGTTTTTGTCTCCCAAAGATGAAGGATACTACCTTCGAAACATGTAGAGACGCTTTATTTTTAAAATTGAGCCTTTGATCGCACACTATTAAATCAGTGGAGAAAGACTTTTTGACTTTCTTTCCCCCTTCCCCTTAATATATAATGTTTGGTAATAAAATGTTGATATTTTCGAACAATTTTCTCGCCCTGTATCTTCAAAACATAGCGGTTTTTCAAAAATCATTAAAGGACAAAACATTTTTAGAATAGTCCAGGGAATAACCCCTTTAATTTTTGCCGTTTGTTTAATAAACGCCCTGTATACAGAGGTTTTTCATACATTTTGGAGTACCCCTAGAGCCTCCATTTTATAAGGTAGAAAGAACTTTATATAACGAAAGTTAAATTATTTTTAGTGACCTATCAAAACTTAACATCGGATAAAACAAATGAATGAACATGGGGTTTTAAATAGAACACGCTGTATATCAGTAAGCCTTTTGTAGCGCTTAAAATTATGTTTTCAACAATATATTATGTTGAGTATAATGGCTTCAGTTATTTTCGTAATATTAAATTTAAAATAATTTTTATTGAAATATATCGTTGTAACCATTAAACATTAAAAAATAACAAAATATTCTTTACCATTTTAAAGAGATACTTGCATCCGGAATGCTACTAATTCACAAGAAACGTATATTTTCTTTACTTTGTTACCTTCACGGCTACTGCTTTATATTTCAAACAAACATGATTTTTTTAAATTAAATATTTTAACAACGACGGAAGCGATTATGATTAGTTAGTTATAAATTACTCGTATTTTGTATTTGTATATTGGGGGAAAAATAATGCTGCGACTTAAAATATCTATTGTGCTCCTTCTGCTCTGCTAAGTCCTTGTGAGAATCTTAGCGGGTATAGTCACATTGTTCCTACGAAGTTTAGGATTTCGTTCGGTTTCAGATTAGGTAACTCCTTCTCTTCTATTTGGTATGGATCCAGGTGTCGTGCCCTTCCATTCTGAGAGAATGTGTATTGAGTATTTAACCTCTTTTTTATAGAACCTGTATTCTTCTTCATTTACTAGTCCGGGTTTCTCCATGTGTCTCTTCAGCCGGCAGAACCCTGCGAAACTTCCCGTCAGTACACGGGAATTTGTTTTTGATTAGGTTGATACAGTCATTATATCTGTTCTGGTTATAGATTCGCAGAAGTATTTCTGAGTGTCTCATGTCCTATTGTCCATTTCAATAATTATATTTTTTGTAACCTACTTCTCTTTTTCATTCTGGCAGGATTGTGCTGGTGCTAAATCCGCATAAGGGTTCTTGTTCCAGAAATGGTCTTTTACCCTCCCCACTTCGACGTATCTCAGAACCCATTGGAGGCTAACTGTACTAACTTACTTACATCATTCAGTTTCTCCACATATCAACCCAAATTACTTTTGGGTTGAGTACGCATGCGCTGAGCGCTTTGATGGCTACTTGGTTGTCAGACATGATGATAATCTCTTTTCTGTGGTAATTTTAATCAATCTTGAATTGAGCACATCTCCCTATACCAAAACATTCTGCTTAGAATATGATTAAGGATTTACCAAGGCTTTCATAGAATTAAGTTTTAGGTCCATATACCCCGATTCCATTATTTTCAGATGTTCTTGAGCTGTCTGTATACTATTTAATGGTATTTCTGTTGAACCAAGAGATGATATCCCTGTCTCACTAATCTCTATGACCTAACTTCGTGGTAAATTCTTTCACAAAGTTATACTTTTATGCTGTCTCCTCATTGCGCATATCCCAAGTCGGATCAATTTCGAGAAGAAGGGCATTCTCTTATCGTGCAGACGGAGATGGTGTCTTGCCCAACTCTTGTCACCGCTGTTCTGTTTTTTTCAAGTCCCTAAAATATAGGTTATAGTGATGCTGACAAATATTTTATTAGAGACTTGTGTCGCTATTCCTCTCTCATTTTCCTTATTGACTGTTTTTAAATTTGAAAATAAAATTTGTGGTTATTCAGAATAAAATCAAATGCTCTCTTACCGATTTATAAAGGGTAAAAGTTTAGAATGCAGTGGATAGAAAATAATTTGATATTAGTTAAATTTTATTAGACACCATAAATCATTTAGTTATTAAATTGTTTCAATTAAAAGTTAATTTTATTTTAAGATAATAGTTATGTGTTTAAACGCAATACGGCTTTAATTTTAAAATTATTTATTATAAACATTTAGTCGTTATGATGGCCTAAATTCACATAGGAGACCCACTCAACTTTAACTTAACCTAATTCAACCTACCTGAAAAAAAAAATACCATTGCGTGGTCATAATAAAATTGTCGGACTCTTTTCAACTGTATTTCATTTATAAGAAACTAATTCATGAAATAAGACTGTCGGGGAAACGATCATCCAAATGCATTAAAAATAATATAATTAAATGCAACAAATGTTTTTTGAATCAATACTACTTTTAAATATCTGATTTCAATATTATTTCAGTAAAGGAGCAAAATGTATCAATGTTTGCGGAACGAATAGTGTTATCGCCGGGATAAACCTAAAGCTTGCAAATATCATCTTTTAAAATACATATAATATTTCCTAAATAATAAGCGACTAGTCGACCGTTATTCCAGGAAAAAGCAATGTTCTACATTTAGATGTTAATAGTATATTTTTTAGAATCTTGTACATCGCACCGCTCCTAGAGCGCCATAAAGGATTTATCCTGTAGTGCTGTGCCTTATCATAAAAAAAAAAAAATCCGAAAACCCTTTGACGGTGTTTTGGCGCTCAAGACAGGTGACACAGCGTGGTACATTTCTTGATTACCGTCCAATTGGTTAAAAGAAAACATAGCGGCTGTGTAGCCTATCAGAATGCATTGTTAGTTAATCGTCATGACAACAGGGGCGTAACCTTGCTGTCAGATAATATAGTTTTCCATTTTGTATACAAGTACACTTTTGGCTTCGATAAAGCTAAGTTGTATATCAACAGACTCACGTGGTTTCTTTCCGTCGGGTTGAAACAAATAACATTGCCTAAAAAAGGCACCCAACAAATGTACTAAACAAATGTAGTGACTAGTTATGTGATTGTAAAATCAGAAGTGAATATTTATGTTATAGTATGTTATTGTATAATCATGTGCTAAAGAAGTTTTATGTGATTTGGAGAAATAAACGCCAAATTACCACAGTGAAAAGCTTGTTTAGTTCCTTTACTTAGTAAATAAAAGAATCAGTGAAATTAACCTACAATCGAGGAACATAAAAGCGTCATGAACTGTTGACGCAAGTTAAATAACAACATTTGGCTTGCTTAACAAAGACCATTATTTTATTTTTGTATATTTCAATAGAGCCTATACAGTATTATAATAATTATTGAAACTTTGTTCTGGATGTACCGGGTTTCCAAAATTTTTTCCTCTTTTTTATTGACCTTAAGATAGTGTCTCCTACCATAGTAGAGGTGTTCTCGTTAAAGTATGCGTTTCTGCTAAAGCATGACTTGAATTATGTCCCCGGTTTAATAGAGAGACGTACACATTTTTCAACAAACGTTTAGCATCTAACGATAAATAAATACTTCTACGTAACCTTTACACTACCTGAAGCACCTGTACCACTAATAACATTTTGCTATGGACGCCACATTTTAGAATAATGGAACTCAAACAACTCGACCAACTAAGATACAGTGAGAACGTAAAGGTTGGATCAAATTCATTTAAAATGCATGTGTTTTTTTTTCGAAAAAACGCTCGGAACCGTTAATTTTTTATTTTTGTTGGGTATTTTCAAAGCTTATTTCATGTTTACAGGTTGTCGCAAAAAGAAGTTATGACGATTTAATATATTTTTTTAAATGAATACCCCATTTTATAATTTTTTTTTTGGATTTTACATAAAATTCTATTTCATGAAATATGTCATATACTTAAATTCAGCCGTTTGCGAGAAAACTGCGTTTTAACTGAAAACAACGACACATTATTTATTAGCGAAAAGAAAAGAAAATTCAAAATGAACTGAAAGTCACCTTATCAAATATTGGAAATGACCTCGAACAACACTCTGGCAGTACCCCAGACGATCTTCAAATTCTTGCAGGACGTTATTAATGACGTAAGGTTCTATCAATTTTATTTCGCCTCTAATTATGTTCTTTAAATATTCAATATTGTTTGGTCGGTTAACATATACCTCAGATTTAAGATAACCACACAAACAGAAATCTAAAGGGGTTAAATCTGGAGATCTTGCCGGCCATTCAATTGGACCTCGTCGGCCAATCCATCGTTCGGAAAAAACTGTGTTAAGGTCCTCACACATACGGCGCGTGTAATGGCCCGGAGCTCCTTCTTGCTGATACCACAAAAAATTGTTCGGTGCATAATGTGGCAAGGCACGGTACTAGATCATTTTATAAAAATTCTAAATATGTTTCACCTATGAAATTTCCGTGAATGGAAAAGGGTCCCAAACATCTATTTTAAACAATGCCGGCCCAAACATTAACTTTTTGAGGATATTGGCTGTGACATTCCATAAACCAGCGTGAATTTTCTGTAGCCCAATACCGACAGTTTTGTTTGTTCACATTTCCATTGAAACAAAACGTTGTCTTATCAAAAAATACAATTTACAGGCTTTCGAAAACTTTGAATGATTATTGCACACACCTATTATTCAATATTACTACTCACCTTATAGTCTTCTTGAACCGACAACAACATATTTAATTGGGTATCCTCTAATACCGCAGGTTGACCTTTCACTTAATTGTCTCTTCCGTGACATAAATTTCTATATTTCTTTTCTATTTTACTGAGAGTAGATCGAGATATCGGTTCTCTGCGAGAATACTTGTTATTAAAAAGCTCGTAAACTTCCATTAATTTGTGTGCGCATTCTATCTCCATAACCAATTGTTATTAATATTTTTATTCACTCTCTTTCACTTAAGCGTACCATTTTTTAAAATTATAAGATTATTAAAATAACTTTTGCCAGACACTTTGACTTGAGGCAAAACTACTCAAATCAGGAGACAACCGTCATTGTCAGTGTGATAACCTAACAACCAAAGGCTTTGTTTACAAATTAATCATGTATTAAAATCCGAATATCGATTTTCTCGCAAACGGCTGAATTCAAGTATATCAGATATTTCATAAAATACGTTTAGATTTTTATGCAGAATTAAAAAAAAATATTATGAAAGCATCCATTTAAAAAAATAAAGTAAATCGTCGAACTTGTTTCTGGGACAACTTGTATACATGAAATAAGCTTAAAAAAATGCACAATAAAAATAAAAAATTGACGGTTCGAGCGATTAAAAAAAAAACAAGATTTTTAAATGAATTTGTTCAAACCTTTAAGTTCTCACTGTATATCTATTTAGTTACCGAAATGTATTAAGAATTATTATTCGGGTAAAGCCTGTCCAGAGATATAAGAAAGTTAGACTTTGCCTTTGAATGGGATTGTACAAGGGTGGCCATAAATAAACAATGAATGAATGAATAAATGCAGGTAAAATATGGTCCGTACTTAAAAATGTCTTAAAATAAACTGCAAATCCGGAAGACGTAATTTCATTATTAAAGTAATAGTTTGGTGATTTCAAACCGATTTTTACCTGATTTAAAATGAGAGGGTTAATCCCATAAAACAAATCATGTTCTAAAGACTGTATACATAGCCACTCTAGTTAGTTTTCTTAGTAATTATTCTTACTTCGTGTGTAATACAGCGTTTGTTTAATAGTGTGTGAGTCATAGAAAATATGTGCGAGCCCAATATATCTCAGGAGATAACCCCGTCGAAAAGCAGAAAACACTTTTCTGTGGAAACTAAGGCGGTTATAAACAATGTATATTCAACTCTCATTGAACGTGCGGTCAGCAAGCAAGCAGCGTTAGAAGAAACTGCCACATTAACAAAAATTCCAACATCAACTGTATGGAAAATTGCGAATAATCCCATTTTAGCGAGGAAAAAAAGAACCGATACTGGCATTTTCTCGAAGGTAGAGATAATAATATAATATATAATACGGTGTAAAATTTACAAGTTATACGAAGAACAAAGCCTGCCTACATTAGGTAATTTAATTAAGAGACTTGAAAAAGATAAAACCGGCGTTAAATGTGGCAGAACAACGTTATGGAAGTGTATCCAAAACATGGGTGTTAGATTTAAAAAAATTAACAAAAGGCACGTTTTAATGGAATCCAGTAGAATTCGGGAATGGCGATCCAAATATCTACAAAAAATTAGGATTTACAGAGATCAGCAAAGGTCGATTATTTACTTGGATGAAACCTGGTTCGACACATATGATACCCCGGAAAAAGGTTGGGTTGACTCAAGCGGCAAGTGTAAAACAAGCGCGCCATCAAATAGAGCTAAACTAATTACGATCTTGCATGCTGGATCTAATGACGGATGGATTCCAAATGAACTTTCTCTGTCTGCAAAAACATTAAAGATTCTTCTCTGGATTAGGTACCATGAGGACACCACTGCTGATTTATTTGAAGATTGGTTTAAAAGTAAGCTAATTTTAAATATACCTCTGAATAGCGTAATTGTAATAAACAATGCAAGCTACCATAATAGGCAGTTGACCAAGACTCCCTCCTCAAATGACACAAATGCAACAATCCAAAACTACATGTATAATGATGGCATTTATTTTCAGGAAGATTACACCAAAAGGCAATTAATTGAGGTTTTACAAAGTTTACAACTACAAAAGGGATGCTTCTGTGATATTTATGCCAAAAATCTAGGGCATACAGTTTTAAGGCTTCCACCATACCATTGCATATTTAATCCCATCGAACATGTTTGGCACCAACTGAAGTCTGCCATTCTTTGTAACAATATTTGCCCTGCTATTAACTCCAGTGTACTTGAGCTTATAGAAACTAAAGTTTTTAACATATCTTCACAAAGCTGGGCAAATTCTGTTACACATGTTGAAAAGTGGAAAAATCCTATATCCGTATAAACAATATAGCACAAATAATAATTAGAACAGATGATGATGGCGATGGTGATATTTATATATTAAGTGAATAATTATTATAAGTACCGAATAATTTGTATATTTTTGTAATCATAAATATAATTTTTAATAATAAAATAACTTGTAATCTCACATTTAAATTTAAATAAATTATTATTTAATATCTTACTTATTTTCATTACAAACCATGATTAAATTCTAAGCAAAATACGAACCTGTTCGGCTATATTTCAATTTTACGGCTGGCCCAGGTCTTTCCTAATTGGGATCAGTTAGTCACTTTCTTATATCGCTGAACAGACTTTACCTGCTGCCCTCGATCTAATATTAGGGTACTTATCTAACTAAATACCATTACTAAGAAATGAAATTATTTCTTAATTTACTGCTACATACTCTACCTTCTTAATAAAAAACTATATAATTTGGAAATGAAACGTAAATATATAACTGACTTGCCGATTCTGATCCAACCCTGTCTGATACTCTAATAAATTTACCATATTTAACAATAGCGGCCGCCTGTCCTCGATTACCGGAGTCATTAAGGCAATAGTAGAATTTTGGATATACTATACCTTAGATACTTTATTTATATTGACGTACGAATATCAATACAACCATCTTATTTGGTTGAAGATTACACCCAACCAATTTATTATTTCTAAGATATTAGAAAATGTGACTTTTAATCACTGGAATAATTTTACTTGCTTTTGATAAAGAATTAATCGTTTTTTAAATCATACCGTACTGTTATATTTACAAGTAAATGTCTAAAAAAAGGTGAGGTATTTCTTATAAATATTTTATATAAAAGCCAGTGTGGATAGGAAGTCCTTTAGAATGTCTAAAACTACGGTGGCATATTCTACACGTATTTTGTCAATAAATTTTCCAAGCCAGTGGCAATACAGCGCTTGTTGGAAAGTTATATCCGATATATTATGACATATTGCATTAGTTCGCTGCGGTCATTTTCTAATATGTCGGAAACTCTATCTGAACGAAGCCAGTTATTAAATTATTTGTAATTGGATATAGTTACTTATGGCTGTGCATTTAATTACCTTTCCGAATAGCCTTTATATGAAATGTGTAATAATTTCAATAGCCCGTAGCACTTCTATCTGCAAGAACTTTAACGGAGCAATTAATCTCGCAGCAGTGCATTGTTTAATAATACGTTAATATCCTGAGATGGAAATTAACTACATGATACTCTGGATTAGACGGCTAATATTTTGGCAAAATACAAATAAATTTAGGGAAATGAAATGCTAAAAGAAAATATATTATATAGAAGGTTTGGGGTGCCTAACGATATTAGTGGTTTGTACGGGTATTAGAGGTATAATAATATACAAACTAAGATTTTTTAATTTAAATAGTAAGATAATACTACTTGGCAAGTGGTAATCATAATACGACATATAAATATGTATACATGTGAGAACTTTGTTCTCAAGCCACTTGCTGAGACCTTATACAATAAGGATTAACCAAATTATGCTAAAACAGCTATTCCCTGGGCTACATGCCCCAATGAGCGCTGAATTAAATAGCACAATTTGGCGTATTTATACACTGTTAGTACTAAAATACAGACTCAGATTGCAGAAACTACCGGGAAAGAAAATAATGAATCTTTATTTCCAATGATAGGTTGCTACGCTGCTGCTACCTGTAGACCGGTTTCGAACTCTTTGGTTCTCGTCAGTACAGGGCCAGCATGACAAGCGAGCACACCTACCATTGGAAAATCGAAACACCCTATAGCCACAATATTGTTCTGCCTAGGCAGTACAATACAGGTGGCGCCATCCTCCAGCAGTTTCTAGCAATCTGATGTGAAAGATACCGTTTGGTACTATAACACAATAAATAGTAAGAGAATACTACTTGGCAAGTGGTAATCATAATATGACATATAAATATGTATACATGTGAGAACTTTGTTCTCAAGCCACTTGCTGAGACCTTATACAATAAGGATTAACCAAATTATGCTAAAACAGCTATTCTCTGGGCTACATGCCCCAACGAGCGCTGAATTAAATAGCACAATTTGGCGTATTTTGACTAACACTGTTAGTACTAAAATACAGACTTAGATTGCAGAAACTACCGGGAAAGAAAAGAATGAATCTTTATTTCCAATGATAGGTTGCTACGCTGCTGCTACCTGTAGACCGGTTTCGGACTCTTTGGTTCTCGTCAGTACAGGGCAAGCATGACAAGCGAGCACACCTACCATTGGAAAATTGAAACACCCTATAGCCACAATATTGTTCTGCCTAGGCAGTACAACTGCTGGAGGATGGCGCCACCTGTATTGTACTGCCTAGGCAGAACAATATTGTGGCTATAGGGCGTTTCAATTTTCCAATGGTGGGTGTGCTCGCTTGTCATGCTTGCCCTGTACTGACGAGAACCAAAGAGTTCGAAACCAGTCTACAGGTAGCAGCAGCGTAGCAACCTATCATTGGAAATAAATATTCATTCTTTTCTTTCCCGGTAGTTTCTGCAATCTGAGTCTGTATTTTAGTACTAACAGTGTTAGTCAAAATACGCCAAATTGTGCTATTTAATTCAGCGCTCGTTGGGGCATGTAGCCCAGAGAATAGCTGTTTTAGCATAATTTGGTTAATCCTTATTGTATAAGGTCTCAGCAAGTGGCTTGAGAACAAAGTTCTCACATGTATACATATTTATATGTCATATTATTTTTTAATTTCTCGGTACATATTATAAATAATTTATTGACTTAAATTTAAACATTGAGTTAGATATTTATCTTTTACTCCTCTTCTTTATCGAACTTCTGTTCAGAACAACTTCTTGGATGGGTTTAGGTGCTGACAATTTCATTGTTTTTGCTGCTTTGTTGATTGTATGCTAATATGGTAATGCTTTTCTTATTTTCCTAATGATATTTTTGTAATTTTCTAGTGCAGTTTGTTTTTCTTAAGGTTGGAGCCAGTCGCGTGGAAGTCTATATGTAGCTTGGTGTGGTGCGTAAGAGTGTTTGACTGAGTAATAAGTACATTGTTTGAAACGTCCGTCCGTGCGTAATATTTTGTAATTATTTTGTCAAGAAATTCGTTCAATGTCTCCATGTGCATGTCATTGTGTAGTACTCTTGTAGGTGTATGTCTAGGTGCATTTGTAATGATTCGTAGTATTTTGTTTTAAAAGATTTGAAGTTTTTTGTACTTTGTTTTATTTATGGTACACCATGTTGGTATACCATAAGTCAGTACTGGCCATAATAATACTTTGTAAATATTCGTCTTTGTCCTATTGTCTAACGCACTTTGGCGGTTAATAAGTGGGCAAAGCGCGCAAAGTTGTCTTTGTGCGCACGCCAAAATAGAGCACTCCGTCTAGGGGAACTTAATCGGAATAAAGCGGGATTATTAGAACTCCTTTTATTCGAGTTTTTCTCAAGACTATTACGAGTATTTTAGAGTTAGATCAGGGACGGTGGTTCTTGGTTATAAGCTTGCTTTAAATCTCAAATTGCAACATGTTATTATGTTTCTTATAATCATGTATAAACTCTTTAATTTATTATAGAAAAAAACTGCCTCAAAATAAACAATAGAAGAACATACAACATAACGTATCTAGGTTTACAAGGAATTGAATTAGAAAAAGTCAACGAGATCTGCTACTTAGGAAGCAATATAAAAACCAACGCAATGTAAATAACTCGACAGCATAAAAAAAAATTGTGAAACTACTGACGAATTCCCAGGACAAATATTGTTCACCGATAAGGCAAATTTTTCTAGAGATGCCATAATAAATTTTCACAACAATCATGTATGGGGGATGACAGCCCACATGCAATTTTAAAAGGCCGTCATCAAGACCAGTTTTTACCTAACGTATGGGTCGAAATTGTTGGAGACCATTCATAATCGATTGTTACTGAAGAAGTTTATCGTCGTTTTCTTTAAGATGAAGTATCCATACGTTTGGAAGACATTCCATCGCCATTGAGGTTGCAAATATATTTCATGCATGATGGTACTCCACCTCATTTCAGTTTAGTTACTCGTGAATATTTGAACACAGTGTATCTAAATCGTTGGATAGGTCGAGGAGTGTTCCTCCTTGGCCCGTTAAGTTTCCAGACTTAAATTCATTGAATTATTTCCTTTGGGGTCAATTCAAAAAATTAGTGTATGTTACCCCAATAGAAATTGTGGAGGAATTAAGGAATCGCATTATCGCATCCTGTGAAAGAACTAGATGCACACACGGAATATTTGAACGCGTTCGCCAATCACTGATTTAGTATTATAGATACCTATACAACAGTTGGGGGCGCATATTTTCAACAACTGTTGTAACTAAAGTAAATTATTTTTCAATAGGATTGTCGATATTTTCTCTTGTGTAATTATTAATGGTAATGAGTAAAACAGGTAGTATTATTTAGTTACTGACTGCTTCACAGTATTATTGTTAGTATTTTCTTTTTATGGAATTAATAATACTGATAAATTTAAAAATAAAAATAATTCTGTTTTCGCTGCCTGCTTTCTTCAGAAATACGCACCGACAATGTCATTATCCTTTTCTCGTGAACGGTAGCTCGCAGCCACTTCTACCAAGTATGCCTTACTTATGTAAAAATGATAGAGATATCTATTTTTTTACTTTAAAATGTAATACAAGCCTGTATAAGAAAGTACTGACTCCTCAAAGGAATAAAAAGGCATGTAGATAGCGCCCTCTACAAGTAGAAGCCCTACTAACATCAAATTCAAATTTCGCATTTCCAGAAACCTCCACATATCAATTTCGGTTAAAATTTCTACATTATTTCAAAAATTCTTTCGAAAAACAGAAATAAAAATAAGACTTTAACACCCTGTATCTCCGAAACAAAACATTTCCGGACGTATGATTATAGGAACTATTTTCATATCTTTAGCCAAAGAAACTCATCCTGAATTTTTTCGTGTTATTAATGGAACACCCTAGGCAGCTAATAACTAATACCACCAAATGATTTTCTACGTAATTATGTAACTGATGATGCAAAGAGTTATGAATAGCCATTAATAAAATTTTAACAATAACAAACAAAATTTATGACTGTTTGGGACAGGTAAAAAGTTCAATACAGACAAGTAAATTCGTGTACTCACCGTTAGTAAACAGTTAAATAAACAATCAGCTTTTAATCACTACTAAATATTAAACTGCCATTATTAAACACTTTACTACTCTTTCATAAATAGTTTACCATCTTTTTTTAAAACCTTTTGCTAACTATTATTTAAAAGTTAATTACATATCATTAAACAGTTTACTTGTCAGTATTGCAGTATATTTAATACTTACATGACTGCGAGGTACGACAATTTAATTTTCTTGATTTGCAATTCAGGAAAATTGTTTTGTCGTGCCTCGAAGGCATGGAAGTGATAAATAAACCATTATATTGACTAGACAACTGCTTATTTGGCAATTTACAAAATTAAACCACCAAAGAAATAAACAATAACAAATATCGACTACTGCCAAATTGACCTTTTTAAGGTGAGCTTTCAGGTGCTCTAGTGGTTCATCTAGCTCAATGACGTCCTGCAATACAATATTCTTTGTAGTAAAATTTGTCACTTGATTCGTAGGTACTTTTCTGTTAATAATCTGTTAAAAGATTATTTATTAAAATTAAAAGAAAATATATTATTTAGAATTATTACTAAAGGTGGTAAAATATTAAATTTGCAGTACGTAGGACCCAAAAACCCATATATCAATATTTGCTAAAGTATCTAAACATCTACTAATTACGCACAATAAATTCTGTTAATAATACTTGAACATTCTTCATAAGTCTAAGGGATATTTTATATACTATGCTCTTTTAGAAAAATATCGGTGGCATTCATTAAATTTTTCATACTAAATTATAGTCTTTATTTCTTTTATATAGTTCAGTTAAATAGATCAAAATATTATGAAACAGTATATTATTTGACGAGCATGTAAGCTCAAAAAATGCTATAGATACTTTTTCAGCGACCACATTTTTAAGTATTTAAAAGACCCAATTTACTGTCACAACGATAGCTTGACTTATACTTTTATTACTTTTTCTTGACAATTTACTTAATACTGACCCAGACGTAGCTGAATTGCTTTTAAACTAATAAAAATCAGTATTCAATGTTATAATTGGTTGTAAACCATTAGAGTGTAAACTCAAAACTCAACGGCCATAACTTACGCTGTGGATTGTGGATAACATAACTTATTTAAAACTAAAATTGTATAATATGCCCGATAATATATTATTCATTGGTTGTTTATACATAATATGTAAGTAATATGATTCGATTTAAATTTTATGAATAAAATGATTTCTTAAATTACGGACTAGGTGATCCATCGTAAAAATTCGGCACCCAAATCCTTTTAAACGGTATTTATGGTAGCCTCATGATTGTTTAGAATACGTACAAACCTATACTTTTAAACCATAGGCCATAAGAGCCATTAACTTTAGTTTTCTAATCAGTTCAAAATGGCAACATAAAATAAACGGGACATATTATAAGTCCAAAAAAGTATAGGTATAATGTACTTACTAATGAATTTTTCAATTGATGCGGAAAATCCCCATTCATTTAGAGTTTTAATGAAATGTAGTCTGATGACATAATTACTTATTTTCACTGGTCTCACCAACGTTGTTTTAAAAAAAATTACGCCCTGGAGGATGAACTTCAGACAACAGTCCCTAAAATTTACCTATGTTGTGCTGCCTGAAAACTCACCCTTTAGCTAGCTCAACTCAGGGTAGGTTCGCCATTTTGTTTCTAGGTTGAGAGGTTTAGCACCCTAATATAAGTAAGTTAAAGTCAACTCCTGAAGGCGCCACCTTAGTTTCATTTTAGTTAAAAGCCTTTAAATGTTTTAGTGTTTGGCCTTAGAAAAAAATAAACCAGGAAAAAAAACACTTATAATCGGTACACATTAGCTTTTTATAAGCTCTCATTCATTCAAGTCCCTCAGAGTCACTCTATTTGAAATAAAAGCCAAATTTTCGCAGAGGCCAATACAGATATTTATTCTTAAAGTCGTGTTAAGCCCTTGGCTACTTGGATTTATAAATGCAAGCTCCTCTTACTTTGGTGGACAATAGTTACTTAAAGTTAAAAGATTATTAAATGAAATATAATAAAAAAATGGTAGTATTAAGTTTGACATGAAAGTTCTGAAGGTTTAAGTTACAAAGTTATCATTAAAAGAATAAGTAAAAGTCAAACCCTGTTTGACAGGGTCTTGCTCATGACGGCAACTATCAGACCTACACTGTAAAAAAAGACTGTTTAGTCTGATCTGGCAGCCACATAGACCTACATCCAGGACATTGCCCCAGACTTGGAATGTCCGCAAGGTCTGTGCAAGAACCTCTCACAACTAACTAAATTAACCATAAAATCTCTGTTAAGAGTATAATACAATATCTTACGTGTACCTGTGGTTACTCAATAAGTATTCTAGCTACTCGGGCGTTGATAAGTTAGCTGAAGCTGCATAAAAGAAAAGAAGAAGAATTTATTTTTCCTTCCTTCGTTTTGGTTGTTTATGTTAAAGTTGTTGTTAAACTTACTCATATGTACCTTTTATTTAAAGTATTTGAACGGAATAGTTCAATAAACTGCTGCTTTGGTAAGAAAAAAGTATCGTTGTTATTTCTAAGCTCTTGTCATCGGCGCTCCAAATTCAAAAAATGTCTCCTTTCTTTATCTACTACCAACCAACCTAATTACAGGAAGCATGCCTAATTATTGCAATAAATTAATAATTAATTTTAGACTGAAATCAACAGAAACGATAAACCGATGTCATTTGTTGTACTAAAATCTTAGGTTAAGTGTAAATAATAACGAATACTAATAAATACGAAGTTGGATCGTATATACTCGATAAATCGTGATATAAAATCACTTTTGTTAAATCGCATGGCATATACGATACGAATCGTGAAACAGAATCTCGTCCCCGATAAACTTGCAATCGCAAAGACGTCAAATATTAGCTGTGATATTCTTTGTACGAGTTATATTTTGTAAAGAAATTTTGTAGTCAAAGTTTTAAACCAACCCTTATATTCATGTAACCCCTATTGTCACTGCTATGTGTCTATATTCTATTCTACGAGATATTGGAACATTTTAAAAATACTATTACCGCAGAGGGTGAAAGGTTTTCCATGTATAAGTTAAGAAATGTTCGAGACCAATTTTATTATCATCTAGGGTAATGTCTAGCAGCAATGGGGGTTCTTTGAATATTTCATTAAATTATTAAGTCGTTATGTTTAATTTAATTATTTTTTATTATGGACTTTAAGGTACTTACTTACACCGTGTAACTGTATTTTTTGTTGACTGATAATAATTTATTGATTTATCTCCCTTTATTTTTACTGCTTGTATCTCAGGCAGTTGTATTAAAGATTCTAACCAATTTTACCACAAAAATTATTCTAATGCTATGTTATTAACTTCCTTCGTGTCAGTTATTGACATTTACTGGTGCTTTGATTATAATGCAACCCTATTCGCCAATTTCAGATTTATACATTTTTGTAACTAGCGCTTATTACTAAATAAATAACGCCAAAATGTCGCAAGTTAGTTTTTTTTATGAAAACGTGTTTTCTATAACTTAATACGTTCATTAGGGCGAGTGAAATTTGTACAGAAAACAGGCTTGAAAGAAAAAAATATTTGCTGATTTGAAAGCACGAGCGGTATTTAGAAAGAATACTTCTCCAATGAAAATTCTTATGTTGCTATTGACTTTGACGCTTATAATTTTGACAATGAATGATTCGTTGATTCGTATCCTTTGGTGTTGTCATAATGATATTTACTGTTAATGTGGGTTGTCATGACAACAGAAAAAATTTCCAGTAGAAATATAGGTAACTAGTGCATAAAAAATATTTTCGGAAACCTTTGAGAATTTCGTCTGAAACCAATTTTTTAACAAAAGCATGAGTGCATAACACCTAAAAAATCCCAAACCAGCAGGGTGACAGATTTTTCCTTTGGTGCTATGCACAAATGTCTTTGTTCAAAAAAATTGACGGAATAATAAATTTTTCTAAAATTTTCATCAGGAAAATTTTGATAGGTGATACGTTTTTATTGTTTCAAACCCGTCAATGCCAAAAAAATGACAATTCTGGAAATTTCCTGAGGATATTTCCAAAATTTTTCACTTATTATTTTCGAAAATTTTCGGGTAAAATTTTCGGGTGTAATACCACGAGTGCTTTCAAATTACCGATAATTTTTTACGAATGCGTGTTTTCTTTAATTTCACGAGTCCGAAGGACGAGTGAAATTTGTAAAGAAAACACGTATAAGTGAAAAATTATCTGGTTAGTTTTAAAGCACGCATGGTATTTAAAGGAATATTTCACGAATCCAAAACATTCATTTTGTCAACTTTGAAATAATAAATAGAAATTTGTCAACAAAGTGACACTGACAAGTGGTATTTTCGTTTTGGTGTTTTTGATTTCGATTTCGTATATCCGCTGTAAGTTTTCGAAAATACTACTGTCCTTATGGGAATTTTATACGTGAGTGGAATATTCCGTTAAATTTGTACAAGGGAAATTTCCACTGCAATTTTTCAAATTCTCACTTATTAATTCAGTACCTGTTATATGGTTACACAATGTATGAGTGAAAAATATTCCCTTTGATTAGATAAAAATAGATTATCGGTCTAAAATAAAGAAGTGAGTCAATATTTGACCACCTTAAAATTGGCATGGGATTCCCTATGTTGCATGGATCGATGCACTACCCTAAATACAGTCAGCAAAATTATTCAAATATACATATCAATATATTCTATATCCCAGATATGTAGGATTTGTGTAGGTATAGTTGATAAATGGAAACATATTTCATATGCAGGTTGACGATGAAAAATGAAATATTATAGCAATTGCATCCTACTTGTCAGTTAGTATATTAGAGTGAAAATATATCTAGAAATTCTTGAATATCAAAATCCTGCTAACAGCATTGATTTTTTGTATAGTTTTAGCAGAAACCTTCATACACAGACTAAGATTAAGATATCAGTACTTTAAAGAGGGAGTGTCTTTAAAGATTTATGCAATAACAAATATGTCAACTAGAACAGGCAACAATCTAGCCAAGAGTGACATTAAAAATTGTTTGCTTTTAGCAAAAAGATATAACTAATAAAATAAAATTAAAAGTTAAAACAACTGTGAGCCTTTTCATTTCGCCCCAAATCTTTCATTATAAACTCGGTTCCTTTTTATATGCATAATATAAGAGACAAGACTATAAGCATTTAGACAAATTTTATTGCTTTTCTAGTTTCAAATAAAGCGCTGGTAGAATTTTATAAAGGAACACGTAAAAGCAAATATGATATACATTCTGACAGAAAAAATTGTATCAACTTTCTTATTCTTTTGTAAAATAAACTTACCTTGCTGCAGGAAAATAAAGCGTAACAACAGCTTTGATTGAATAGGAAGAAAGTGACGCAATCAAAGAACTAACTTGAAAATTATTATTGGTTTTATGCAAAAAAAAAATAGAACCCAACAAATCAGCTGCTCTTTTCAGAAGCTAAATCAGAAAGTAATTGGAGGTCAAAGCGTCGTAACTGATAAAGAAGTAAAAATAGGATAACATTTTTTTATTTTTTTTTTGGTTTTTAATGACACTAGGAGTATGCTATTTAATAGTATACAACAAAACCACAAATTGTTTATGTAAAAACATTACTATATAGCGAAACTAACATTATTCCGTATGTTTATAATAACTAAGATCCAGGGCGACAAAGCATAAAGCCGCATTTCAATTTGTTTAAATAACTTATTTGGGCAGATCACAGGTTTTCTCTATGAATTTAGTATTTTTGGCGATTTTACTGACGGAAATTTAAGTTTCTAAGAATATTGATGAAGACTGTAGAGGGCAATGTCTACGACCCTCTTCTTACTTTTACTTGGACTTAAATACAAATATCTCAAAAACGGTTACTCAGAGCGACATCTACAACTCACCTTTTTTACCTAACAAATGCAAGGAAATATTGCTTTTATTGTAAATAAGTACACAAAGGCGCTAAAAAGTTGCAACGTTTTAAACAATAACAAAGGGTTACAAACTATATGAGAATGTTGAAGAAATTTTAATATATGCCTTAGAAGTCTTCTGAATATTAAATGTCTTAGAAGTCTTCTGAATATTAAATTTTGTCAGAAAAATATCTTTAAGTAGAGGACAGGGTATACTATACAGTTGTTGGCACCCTTAAGGAAGAAGGGCCATTTAACTGAATATTTTAGAAAAACTTGTCAAGTTAATAAGTAAGTACAAGTCGATATCGTTTAGAATATTTATATAAACTGCTGGCCAGATGGGGCCTACGGCTTTCAAGAGGTTCCTTCACATACTTCTACAAGAGTTTATGTTGATCATATGATCTAAATAAAATATGAACTGTTCAATACAGGGTGTTTATTAAAAACCCATTACAATTTTGCAAAATTTCATTGCTTCCGAAAACTTGAAAATATGTTTTTAGGTAATGGTTCACCACACACAAATGGACACATGGCAAGAAACTATATCAAACTTTTCATACCCAGAATTGGTTTATCAGTTAAGCCTTTTGACTTCTACGACATCTGCAGTGCAGATGCAATATGGAGGGTGTGCAGAAACCTACCGTAAATTCATTAATATCGCGGTCGGATTATCTTATATACAGGGTGACTCACGGTCGATGATAGGTTAGACGTTTACGGAAAACGGGACATACAAAATTCCTGAAAATTCGGCAACTTGGGTAATTGGCCTTGCTCTATCGATCTAAAATATTTTCAGCAAAGCAGCGTTGCCGCTTATACAAAAAGGTAGCAACATATTTGATATTTTAAATGGAACACCCTGTATATAATTGTATTTTCCGTTTCATAATTGATTTCTAAATATTTTTTTATAATACGTTCCTACACCTACCTTTAGCGGTTTTCGAGAAATTAATTAATTTCCATATTTTTTGTTCAAAACATAGCTCTAATTAAATGTTTATCACTGCGGTATTTGGATTCATAGACAGGTCAAATTTTGGATGTAGTTTACCTTCTCCTGTGTATCAGTTATGCATAAAGAAATTTGTTCTGTGTTATACAGGGTCGTTCAAAATTCGTAATTTTACCGCTTGATACAAAAATGGTGAAAAGTGTATTTTGTCAAATAGAACACCCTGTATATTATTGAATATCCTGCAAGAAAATTAATGTCCCTTCCAAATGATATATCATGTTCCTATGTACCTAAATAGTTAAGATGTCGAAATAAAAGCAAGTTTTTGTAAAAATCGGATTATTTTGGCATATTTGTCTTAGATAGCCATGAAATCCCAAGATGGGACATATCTTTAAAAAATTTGACAGTTAGTGCATCAATAATAAAAGATTTGCTAGTTTTTAACTTTCAGTAAAGAAAGCGACCTAAAAAGAATTAAAATGGAGGGAAATAACTATTCAAATGAAATTTTGATGAAATTGTGTATTCTTCATGAACAATGTAACCAAATTATAGCAAGAACATGCAAGAACAGTTAAATTTTCATAAAGATATGTTTCATTTTGGGATTTCATGGCTATCTAAGACAAATATGCCCAAATTATCCGATTTTTACAAAAACTTGCTTTTATTTCGACATCTTAACTATTTAGGTATAGGAACATGATATATCATTTGGAAGGGACATTCATTTTCTTGCAGGATATTTAATAATATACAGGGTGTTCTATTTGAAAAAATGCACTTTTCACCATTTTTGCATCAAGCGGTAAAATGACTAATTTTAAACGACCCTGTATAAAACAGAACAAATTTCCTTAAGCATAACTAATAAACAGGACAAGGTAAACTACATCCAAAATTTCACCTGTCTACGAATCCAAATACCGCAGTAATAAACATTTAATTAGAGCTATGTTTTGAACAAAAAATATGGAAATTAATTAATTTCTCGAAAACCGCTAAAGATAGGTATAAGAACGTATTATACAAAAATAATTAGAAGTCAATAATGAAGCGGAAAATGTAATTATATACAGGGTGTTCCATTTAAAATATCAAATATGTTGCTACCTTTTTGTATAAGCGGCAACGCTGCGTTGTTGAAAATATTTTAGATCAATAGAGCAAAGCCAATTATCCAAGCTACCGAATTTTCAGGAATTTTCTATGTCCCGTTTTCCGTAAACGTCTAACCTACCATCGACCGTGAGACACCCTGTAGAGGTATATTATCTTAAAAAAGGTGCTACATAAAAACGAATTTTGAGCTCGATTTTAAAACAAGGGACATTTCTGTTGAAATGTTTTTAATCGTTTATACTCTAATGCTATGATTATTTAAAATATAGGTTTGTCAAAAATATAGAATTATGGGATAAATTAGGAATAAATCCAGGAATAAATGTAGAATTCAATTTACATGTAAATATGCTTTGTATCAGCAAATTTGCTTAAAGAGTAAGGTGCTTCTCAAAAATTTTTAAGACAACCATTGTGGGCTAGTAGAGAGCCTGAAATTTCTACTTTTTGATTGATTTTTGTGATATGCTTTTTTAACCACATCCTTAAAACAACCAAATGAAGCAATGAAGCACTCTCTATAAAGTTGCCACAACGTATGTCTCAAAAAATGACTATTGTTTAACCAAAATTACCATTATAAATTTTCCATACATTAATTTATTTTCTATTTGTTTTGAAATGTAGCCCAGAATTTGTGGAATTCATATTCGTTTTTATGTAGCAGCGGATTTAATATATCACGCCATATAAGATGATACAATCGCGATATTAATCTATTCTCGGTTATTATTTGTCCACTTCGTATATTGTATCTACACTGCAGGTATCTCAGAAGTTAAACAGGGATCAGATAAACTAATTTTGAGTATTGAAAGTTTTATACAGCTTCTTGTCCAGATAGTACAGGGCAAAATGAAAAAAAGTGCTCTTTTTTAAAACGAATATTTTATGCAACAAGAGCATAAAGTAGTATTTTTTGTCACGATTGAGCAGTTTGAGCGCATGAGCCGAAGGCGAATGTCGCAACCCATAGGAGTGACAAAAAGACGCTTAATGCACGATTCATTCTTCCACTCTTACCTAATGTGATGTGAACAGTTATGGGACTCTTTTTTACTCTGATCTACTCTTTTTAAAATGTTAAAAAAATATGGGCTTTATTCATTTATAATGGTGAAAAAAGGTCGAGTTTTTATAGCGAGCGTAGAAAATGTGTTTTCAGAGATATGACATGTGTATCAGAGATAGGACAAAAACTCTCCAATTGGATTTTGCAATTTGTCTAGTGATCATTTGTGTGTGTTGAATTAATCCCTAAAAAACTGTTCTCAAGTTTTCTTAAGTAATAAAATTTCGCAAAAAAAGTAATGGGTTTAATTAACCGGCCACGAAGCTCGACCCTAGGACTATGGCGATGATCAAATCTTAAGTCTAAGGTATATGTTAACCGACCAAACAATATTGAAGATTCAAAGAACATAATAGGAAGTGAAATAAGATTGATAGAGCCTTACGTCGTTAATATCGTTCTGCGAGAATTTGAAGATTATCTCGGGTACTGCCAGACTATTGGTGGAGGTCATTTCCAACATTTGATAAAGTGACTTTTTTCGCTAATAAGTAATGTGTTGTTGTTTAAGGATACAACGCCGTTTTCTCGCAAACGGCTGAATTTAAGTATATGACAATATAACGAAATATGTTTAGAATATTATGCAGAATCCAAGTAAATATTATAAAATAGGGGTATCTATTAAAAAAATAAACCAAACCGTCGTAACTTGTTTTCGGGACAACCTGTATACATGCAATAAGCTTCAAAAAATGCAAAACAAAAATAAAAAATTGACGTGTCCGAGCGTTTTTTCGAAAAAAATGGATGGAATGAATTTTCAATGAATTTGTTCCAACCTTTACGTTCTCACTGTATAGTTCTCTACGTAAACACTTACATTGGGTTACAAAGGCACTTATTAATATTTGTATGCATTGACTCATTTTCTAAAATTTAAATAAATTTAATATTTTTTAAATCATTGATTTGAATTAAAGTTAATTAATACAAAAATCTAATTTAAACAACAATCCAATTAGGGCGCTCAGCCTCACTGACTACAAATATTATTAATTTTGTTTGGATTTCACGTATTTTGTATACCTATTTTTAATTGATATGAGTTTTCAAAGTAAAAATAAATATTTTCGTAATACTATTTATTTTATATTGTTTAAAATTTTTATTATTTATGAACGACATTTATGACGCGTATATTTACTTTTTGTATTGTTCTAAACAATTTTTTTATATATGCAATAAAATATTTTTGGAGTTGACGTATCTACTGGAAGATACCTAACACTATTATCTTCATCAATTGTTTACCTGACTTTAACGTGGATACGCCTTCTTCAAAATACAGTGGCGTATATAAGCACTGTTTAAAAGCCCAACAAGATGAGACAACACAGCCACACAGCACAAGAAGCCATAACCATAACCATAAACAAAAATTGAAGAATTTATGTGACGGTAGGTAATGAATTTACTAAAAAAGTTACTAGGTTTGCATAAAGAATTGCATAGAAATAGCGCTGGTTCCAATTCTTTTTCTTACATGAGAATTTTGCCTAACCTTTAGTCGTGCCTGCGCTTTATGCCATTAGGTCCTGCATTTCACTTGCATAATGTAGTGCCAGCTTTATAGAATTAATTACACTTGATAAATCATCTACTTTATCTCTAACACGTTGTTTCAACGACACTGATAGTTTTTCTTAGGGTACGGGATACAGTTGTTGTTCATTTTAAAGCGTTACTAAGTACTTATTACCCTACGTGAAATAAAAATAATTGAGAAGAAACAGTGCAACTTTTTATTTTATAGGGTACACGGAGTACACCCTTATAGTAAAAACTAAAAATAAAATAATAAACTGGATTAAAGTCTTAAGAAAGAAATTAAAAAATCAATTTTAAGAAATATAATAGTCATAGGATACACGCATCCCAACTAGCAAACCAATGCCATAAATAAACCAGTAAACAAGAAAGAACATCCATTTAGATGAAAAATGTACTTTTATGCACTTTGGGGAATAAGAGTACGACTTTAATCCCTGATAACAGAGATTAAAGTGGTACTTTTAATCCCTAGGGATTAAAATAATTTTTATGTCCTACTCGAATATTATTGTTTCATAATTCCACAGTTACCAGACACTTTAAATGGTATATAATACATTAAGAGAAATAAATAGGAAAAATCAAAGTAACAACTTTTTATTAACGAAAAAACTGATTCATAACAGCAATTTTAACATACCAATTCTTGAAAATATCCGAGTAGCACCGTCTCGTTGATAATTTTTACATCATTATTTTTCATCCAATCTCCAAACCTTTGATATTCCTTATCATACGCGTCTTTAGACTTCTTTGGGACAAGATTATCCAAAGCTTTGGCAGCATTCACAGCAATTCTATCCGAAATCAACGGAAAATCCACTATTTTATATGAATTTCAGTTTTGACTTTGACACAGCACAACAATGAACACTTATTACCTTTCTTTATTTAGCAACTCTATAGGTAAAAAACCTTTCGTGATTTTGAATTCTCTTTTAATTTAACTTGGAATTATCTAAACTAGGACATAAAATATTGTATGTACCATGGGCATAACTTGATGTCTATACACTCGGGCAACAAAAAGATTGTTGCCCTCGGAGGCACAAACATCTTCATAATGCCCTTAATACATAAATAACTCTTTAATCCCTTAGGCACGCGACGTGAAAATTGCCATACGAAGCAGAGCTTATTTCGTAACTTGTTGTATAAATAGCTATTATAATATTCTCTCATCATTGTTCAAGACTACCCCTGGCCTGTTCAAACCCACCCCTGGTATGGAGCACATTTGTACTATTACAAGGTTTTTTGTGTTAGTTTATATTTTTGTTATATTTCAACACGGCACCTCTTTACTTTTATTGGTATTTCCTTAACTGAGGCACTTAAGAATAATGTCGATTAAATCCTTACTTGACAAAACTTTTCAATAAAAAAATGTTTCTCTAAAAACCGTTTAAATTTACCCCCTCCTCCCCTACCTCGAGAACCCCGCCTCCAGTTTTATACAGCTCTTGTTTGAACTTAGCCGCCTTTTTTCTCGAGTTCTTCTTTAATGTCTCGTATATCCCTCGTAAAGTTATAACGGTACGAGGTAAGCCATCATTTTCTCCATTAAACTCGCGACAAAATTTGGTCAGATATAATTACTGTCCCTAATGTTAAATATATGTGTTATTCGTTTTTATTTTGATCACGTGTGCTATCTGTTTATTGTAGCAGCCTAGAGAAAATAATAAAGAAAGTTATTCTTATTCTAACGTTATTCTTTTCGACTGCCGAAAACGTCGTCAAGAACCGTTGTCTCCATGTTGAAAACAAAATTGTATGTAGATCCTCAATTCTGAGTTCCACTAACCTCACAAATTTAATATAAAAACTATTTGAGAAATATGACGCTAAAAATCAAAAGTAAGTTTAATATTGCCCACAAAGTCAATAGTGGCAATTTTAAAATTGCTAGGATAGTTATTGTTTTTTTAATGATAGTAAAAAAAAAGCATTGCAGATCATATTAGGATCAAGTTAACATAAGACAGAACACAATTGACTACAACATATTATTGTGCAATTTTTCAACCGTAATATTTATAACTTTATTTACTGTAAGGAATTTTACTAAATCCTTTGTTTTAGCAGTGACAAAAATAATTTATTAAGCTTATTTAACTTGTTTTATAAATTACCTACGGCTTTTAATAAATTTGAAAAGTTTACAAAAAGCGATAATTTAAAACAAAAAGTTTACCTCATTTTAAGCAGCGTTTTAGTTTTAACAGATTGCCGCAAAATAATTTAGATAATGAAAATTTGCAGCCGAGCTCTTGTCCCTTATTGTTTTCATAAATTAACAGTAGCTATTATTTAATAGTTATTTATGATATGAGTGTTAAAAATACTTTTAACCCAAATATCATACGGTATTTTTTCTATGAACGGCAATAAAAAGCAATACCACAATTACAAATTAAATTTTTAAAATGTTTAATAAATTGGAAGCAGATAGTTTAAAATAGCATCGTATATAAAAATAAAATAGTTGCCATTTGTCAATAAAACCTAACAACCATTGTTGGCATAGTATGTCTTTTGACGTTTACTTTCAAAATTTTACATTTCTCTTTTAACAGTAGTGACTTAAATTAATATTTTTAAGGCTACTGGGTGGGAGTGTTACAAATAGAAAAATATATTTTAAAATTTAATATCTAAAGTATTTATTATTATGCTAAATATTTGTATTATACAGAACGCTTGTTAAGTGTTGACGTAATATACGGTTATAATGAGGTAGAGTACCATCAGGTATGTACCACATTTGCATTCTTCTATCAAGAGGCACGTCCAATAAATTATTCGACTTTTGCTGCAAAAATTGTAAATATATCTCACCATTTAGTCTTTTTTTCAAAACAAATGGACCTATAACGATATTTCCGATAATGCCAACCCAAACATTTACCATAAACTTTTGTTAGTGATTGTTGTGAATTACGGCGTGCGGATTTTCAAGCAAAAAATGTAAATTGTGTGAGTTTATTATGCCGCCATCTCTTGTAAAACTGGCTTCATCCTTTCTAAGGAATTAAATGGTAAACAAAAATGTGCTTAAATGTAAATAGGTAAACAGTAAATGCGCAAAAAAGGATACTCTCTGAACAAGAGGGCTTTGGAATTTCACTTGTCCGGTAGAAAAAACTGCTTATCAGCCCTGTGATCAAACACACAATTTAACTTTTAATTAAAAAGCCTACTTGTTAATTTTTCACTGTCGTTAAAAACAGCTAATTTTGAAGTTGGCGTCTAGAGTTAACTTGTGTGTTTGATCATAGGGCTGATTATCAGTTTGTTTTTGGCTTCTGTCAAATTTATTCTGAGAATTAAATTTTGCTATACAGCTCATTGTATTTAATAATCTACGGATTAAAATGACGCATACTTTTTAAAAAAGGTTGAAGTTATTTCACTTTCCTTTAGAAATAACGATTGTGCTCGAGCTGCTGCGCTGTCGTAATTAATGTCGGTAACTAGTGGCAAAATTTCATGAAATAGGGTCAGGGTTAAAAAAAAAAGAAATGTTGAAAATACTGTAAGAAATTTAGGTGTAAAAGTGGCAGTTTCGGATTATAATGCAATCGAGGCCACACGAGGGCAGTGTTAGAAATATCGGGTGTATTGCGTAAAACCATTCGGCGAATTTTTAAAAAGTATAACTGCCATCCCTACTAAACCAAGCTGGTTCATGTACTTAATAATGACGATTATTTACCTCATCCATTATAAAAGCGGGTTGATTTTCACCTGATTATTCAGCGATAATCTCCCGCTCTCCGGTGAAAATCACCCTTGTCAAAAGTGAAAATCTCACCCGTCAGAAATCGTTAGTTTTTTATTTGGTAAATAATCTTCAAAATACATTTCGGGATTGGGAAATAATCAGAAAATCATTCTCAGATTTTTTGCAATTAGGAAATCGCTCTCGGGCAAGCCCTCGAGCGATTTCCACGGCAAAAAATCTTCGGAATGATTTTCGATAATTTCCCTATCCCTTAATATATTACTACAGATAACGATCGCCTTTGGCAATTTTGCAAGTTAATAAGTGAAAGAATCATTCGCGATTTACAACTTATTTCTAACATTTCTTTTTCCGATGCATGCTGTTTCTTTATAGTATTGTCAATCGACAAAATTGTAAGTATTGGTCGGATCCCAACCTTAGAATCTTTAGAGGAATAAAATTTTTGGGTAACGTATTTGCTAGCTGAAAATTTAAATGGTGAAATGTACCTAAACTTGTTGGACACCACTATTTACCCTGCTTTAAGAAATGTCATTGAAGAAGATGACCGTTATCGACCAGCAAATCAATTTTTTTAGTAAGATGGTGTGTTCAAGCGTATTTTCTTTTTTTCATTTACAAGTCAATAAAATTGGGTGCAAAGTTTTCGATACGCTGCCCTGCATATTGTATTTTTCCATATGAATCAATGAAGTGTTGCCAGCTATACGGTTATCGGTTGATCTAAAAAACATCTTTAAATTAAGAGATTTACAAATTAAGAGATTTAAAGATATTTTTATTGCAAATATCTAACTATTGTTGCCCAGATAATTCCACCCAATGATAGAAATACACGACGAATCAGTGCCTCCCACCCGTACGTGGTTTAGCATAGTATTCCTCGAACAAAATTGTTCAACAAATTGTTCATCTGGACACCGTCATTACTCTGGTCACCTTTTTGTGATGTGATGTTTTTAGGGAATTTATTCTCGAATAATTCAAAACCAATGCTAGTCGTTTCATTCGTATTTGTATCAAAGGACTTTTCCAGACAGACATTAATTTGGTTATTATCATCGTCGAGCACTAACCTGAACTAACCTTAACGGCTTCTTTAGTTACAGAAGATTAAATATTATTAGCATTTCTTTGTGGACGCTAGTCCATATTAAAACATTATGGCAACTACCATTTACTTCAATATACCCTTTTATTTTCCACAAATTTATTTTATGGCAGCTTAACTCGACCGATAGTATCTTTATTTCGATTTGCTTAAGCGGAACGTGTTTAAACAGCACGATGCCCTTAACATTTGCATGACCTACGATAATAAAATATAAAACTGTGAAAATATGGCAAGCTAATGACCCATGTATAAATATACTTTGGAGTAAGCACGATATTTTTAAGAGGTATGGTTTATGTACGTTTATACAGGGTGTTTATAAAATATACGGCAAAAATTGAAGGGGTTAAAACCATATCGCGTACTATACTGGGCTTACCAAGTATAAATTTTAAAAAAAATCTTTTAAGCAAATCAGTTTAAATGCGAATTTCATTTGAATACGTCTCGTAATTGATCATTTTCTATGAGTCGAATTTTTTTGTCTCTAATAGTTAAACTTTTGTTAGTGGATCGCTATAAAAACGCCGAGATGACTGATATGCATTCAATTTAGGCATTAGCTGATAGCTGATGTTTCGATGTACAAGCTAGGCGGTTGTACATTGAACGATTTTCTGGCTATAATGTTCCTGATAGAAAACCTTTCAAAGTATTCATCATCGTCTTTATGAAAGAGGTTCATTAAAACTTTAAGGCCAACAACATACAACGCGTTTAGGCACTTCTTTCTGATATTCCTCCACGGATTGCATTCTGTCAATGGCTTTGCATTCATTGGTTAAAACTCCCCAACTACCGATGCTGATTCTTTTCACCGATGAATCGAATTTGTCAAGAAATGCAATTTTACTTCAAAGTTTTACAACAACCATGTGTGGACTGAAGAAAATTCGCATGGGGTACTCCTTAAAAACCAACTTTACAAGACAGAGACAACTTTTCATAAAGAAGCTATCTACCACGCATGCTATAGATACCCTGTGCCAATATGTTCTGAGGGGGTTCGAAGGGGCAAAGTATGTAGAAGCAACATATTACGATTTATCAATAGCTTTTAATTGCATTTCTCACTCTGTCCTTCTTAAGAAGCTTAGGTTTTATGGCTTGGACGAGGGGACGAGGGTAGTATTGCCCTGATGCGGAGTTACCCTTCGTATCAAAAGCAGGTGACGTCCTTCAATCGCGCCGAGTCAGTACAACAAAACCTAAGGCACGGGGTGCCCCAGGGCCCATGCTGGGGCCCATGCTGTTCCTTGTGTCTTCGTGTATATCAATGACTTGCCAGCGGCGCTGACTACGGACAGGTTGATTCTATTCGCGGACGACACGGCAGCGACTGACGTAAATCGTAACTCTCTGAGCGATTGGTTCACAGCAAACCGAATCAGCCTAAATGCTGATAAGACCGAAGCCATGGTGGTTGGTCTTAGACCCCATGATATAGAGAACCCTGCTGCAGTGAAATTCGACGGTCGGTGTGAAGCAGCTTCGAGAGTGGTGGATTCCGGTGTGTGTCTGATGACTTTCCATGCTCTTGTGCACTCCCTTTGTTGCTATGCTTTGCTGACGTGGGGTCAATCTCCCCATATGGGCAGATTGTTAGCGCTTTAGCGCAGAGTAGTGAGAATTCTTGCTGGGCTCGATTACCGTGTTGATGTCAGAGACGCGTACGGAGATCTAAAGATACTAACAATTTCCTCCCGTTATATCTATGAGTGTTTATTGCACGCTAGAAGCTCGGGAAACTACCAGTCAGTTGGTGACGGCCATGATTACAACACACGTGGTATAGAAAATCTACATATTAATTTTATGCGATTAAGAAAATCGTGGAATGCGACTCTGCACTACGCTCCCACTTTTCTTAATAAGCTTTCCATTTCTGTCAGATATCTAGAGATGAACACTTTTAAATCCGTCGTAAAAAAATACCTAGTATTTCACCTTTTTACTCTGTTCAGGGATTTTTGACCATACCTTTGATGTTCCCTTACCTTGACTACTTACTCCAATGTTTACTTTGTTTTAAACTGTTCTACTGTAATGTGTCATTTGTGTGATTTTAATAATTAATCTTAGCCCGACTTCATCAACTATGTCTGTAAAGTGTTTTTCTACTTTAGTTGTCAATTTTGTTAGTTTATAGCAAAACTGCCTTGTGTATGCGGTTAAACTTCACCTGACGTATGTAAAATTTTTTAAAGAACTGTAACATGAATAAAGGAATTTGAATTTGAAATTTGAAGATCGTTTTCAACATCAGTTCCCGTTGAACATTTGGGTTAGAATGGTGGGTAACTGGCTAATTGGACCGGTATTTGTACCAGGAAGAGTTACCGCCGAGGTTAATCGCAACTTTTTGGAATGATCTAGGGACAAAATATAACCCCTTTAATGTTTGTCGTATTGTAAATATTAGCGTCCTAACTTAGAATTTTAGCACAATATTAGTGTGCTAAGGACAAAAGGAAGCAATTCCTATTACTTCAAAGTGCTGACGTTTCGACCTATATTGGATTTTTCTTAAGGCTATTTAAAGTAAACCAGAAATTTGTGTTAAAAGTGATTTGAAAAATTACATTTCCTCCATAATATCCAGACAGGGGCACACATCCCTATTTTATTAAATAAAATATGCGTTGACATACAGCACATAGCTTAGCAGTTTCAAAGTAATAAGAATTATTTCATTTCGTCATTAACCCTCCAGCACTGTGCTAAAATGCTTACCGTGTATTTAATAAACACCCTGTATAGACTATAATTTCGTATGCATATAGACAAATTACTGTAAAGAGTGGGTGTACCACTTCAGTTCGCACAATCTAGTTGAACAGGATTGCTATTTGTTTTATTATGATCAACCACACTGCACAAAACGAGCAGTGCGCGTGCGAAGGAAGCAATGATTAACCTTACATTTTTTGGATATAATGTTCGTTATGGAACACGGCCTCGGCAAGGTCAATCCAAGAAGATAACGTTTTCCAGATGAGGAAATTGAGAGAACAATGCAGTTCGATGAACATTAAGCTGATCAGAGTATGACTGGGCGGCAGTGTTTTGTCTTTTATTTCTACCATGTAATTAACATTATTATCTCGTACGTTTATTTTTAAAGGCTTACACACACCGACGCGGCCACGGCCACGGTGGCGGTGGCGGCCGCGGTGGCGATCATATTAGCGGTCGGGCGTATTCACACCAAAGCGGTGAGTGGAGCTGTAAGGTAGTTGCCATTTACAGATTTTATGTATATGAAAATATATTTTTAAACGTCCAGGTTTCATTTCTATTTCTATAATTTGTTATTATGATAGACGATGTTGAAGAGGAGACTTTGTTACTATTAGCTCTTTGTCCCACACTTTGTTTTTAGCCCTTATATTTTTATAATTTGGATGGGATATAATTTAACATTCCCTATAAATAATTTTATTATATTATTTGCCATTACTACTGTCACTTATTGCAGTCAAAGTTGACACGTTGTATTTGACCGTCACCGCATATCAGAACGCTGCTCTAGGCCGCTTGATCTAGACCTGCTCGCGCTGGTATGATTTTATTCATTTATTTCTGTGTGTTTAGATTGGCCGCCACCGCGGCCTCCACCGCTACCGTGGCCGTGGCCGCGTCGGTGTGTGGAAGCCTTAAATGTTTAACAAATAGGCCCTTGACATCTTCTGACATTAAAAAAAAAATTTGATTAACAAACTACTTGTCTTATAGTTTTAAACATCATTATGGCCATTAACTTGTTTGGCGAAAGGTAGGAAAAATATTTGAAAGTTGGAATATCTTTTCAAATATCCCATTTTCGGGGAATGATCTGTAAAGTTTTGAGTAAAAATCTGATTTAAGGCACGCACAAAGTAAGGTTTATATAAGATCTGCGAACGTAAGATTGTAGGTGGGTAACTCAAGCAAATAATATCAGTTGAACCTATCTCATGAAAATTTTTGTAAGCGGCGCTTAAACGACCACCAACCGATGTTCTAAGCTTTAAAGTTGTTTGTCAATTGGTGATCGCCCATCAAGCAAATGGCCCTTCTTGCTAATAGTGCTATTATTCCCGAGCAGTGACTTTAAACTTTTATTTGGTCTCCTAAAAGCTGTTAAGAAAGTTATAATGGTAACTTCTTAAAATAGATAATATGACTCTAACGCCTTAATAATAAGATTACTACTAAACTTCTCAACAACAACAGGAGAACCGGCAAGAAATTACAAAATTTGCTAAATTTATATTTTGCAAAACAGTCTGTATAAAATTAAAAGATTTGTTGAGTACCCTGCTCTGCTGGTAGGGCTAGGAATTGTCAGGGTGAGGGTTGTTTAGCAGAAATCTTTATGAAGAAAATAAACGCAATTGGCAGGAAACTGACAGATGCTCTATACTCAATAATCTCCACCTTTGTAAAATTCCCTGAAAACAACCAATCCGTCCCAATAGCCATTCTGGTACAGTATATTCTTTCTGTATCTTCCGTAGATCACGAAAAGGTTACAAGAGATACGAACTCAAGATTGGGATCAAATCTATCGGCACCTTATTCTGGGCATGCCAAGGTATATCGAGGTAGATATTTGAGCTCCGGTGAGAAATACTCGCTATTGATGTTTATAGTATGTAATATTTTAAGCTACAAAGTCTTGATATGCCTGCTTAGGTATAAGAGGGGCAATGAAATCCTCTTCACCTAGTAATAGTGGGTATAGAACTGGGAGTCCATCGCTATTAAATAATATTGAGACCATTTGAGGTAAGCATTCAGAATCAAAGAACCATAATTTCTGTCTGGAGTTCTTGTGCGGTTCACCAATGGATTTAAGACTAAAGAAGGTACATACATGGGCTAAGACATAGGAAATACGGGTATTTTCCTTTGGGTAAAGCCTGAGCCCAAACATATGCTATTCTACAATGTGCACGATAAAACAGTAGAAGATCCTATAAAAGTACACAAATTTATATGCAGTATGCTTGGACAGTCAGGCGGCTCCTAACGCCTATAAGCTAGAAGATCATATTAAAGCCGGTCTGAGAATACCCAAATGAATAAAATAGGATTAGCTCCACCATCTGTTGAGCCAGCTTTAGGAGTAGCCTAGTATTAAATACAGCTGTAAACCGATGGACTAAGAATGAACATATAGTCTACTAGAACAGCAAACAGGGACTCAATCACAGCAAGAATACAGAAAGCATTGATCCGATCTAGAGTCAATTGTTTAACCCTGTTAAGTCATGTCACCTAAATAAAATAAAGATATACAATGGAGTAGCTGGAGGTTCTTCGGCAAGGATAAGGAAACTGTCAATCATATAATATGTTTATGTTAATCCTTGGGTAGCAGAAGGCACCTCATATTTGGGAAAAAAAAAACTAGAACTGCATAAAATAACCACCTAATCTGCAGTAGACTAGCTATAAATTAGAACATGAAGCTAACATAACCGAGTGGATACAATAAAACGAAGGTTTTGCATAATGTGGCCTCATTACTCTGGATAAGGATGGTCCTAAGAAGAAAAAAAATATACTGGAAGAACACAAGAAGTACTTATTCGTACTCGGGTTGGATTTAACAGCTATTAATTTTATTAGTATTCACTAAATATTGTTTTATTCTTTACCTTGTGACGACTATTACTATATTCCTCTAAAAAGTAGAAATATTGCAAAATAACGCTTTCTTTAAAAAAAAACATAACTCTTGAACCATTAGATGAATAAAAACTTAAATGAGCTTCCAAAATCACTCCAAAGAAGCAAAGAAAAAACATCTTACCATATTTTTATTTTCCCGTGTGTTTAAATGTCTTCCTAGAACCTTTTTGATTAAATGGAAGAAATTAATTAAAACTAATAATTGTGTTTATCAACAAATTAAAAAAATATTTTAATTTGGATTACGGACAAAAACTTTAGATCTTTATTAAAATTTATGTCATTTTAATTTTCATATTTTCATGTTTCATTTATGTTTCTTCCTCATTTGAGGCATGTTCTGTTCTGCATACCCTTGTGGCCTAATATAATAAGATTTTACTTCTATAAGCATAAACCTAATATTACTTTAAAAGCAAACTTCATTACTTTATTGTAACATGCTTAAACCAGTGTTCCTTAAAAGCAAATAAATAATAAAAAAGATAGTTCTACTAAAACGTTCTAAATAAACCTAATAAATGTCCAGTTTCCAAATATCACACAAACATATTTCTAAAAGCCAATGGACGTTATTAATAAGAATATTCTGCAAATCATGACCTATCAAAACCCTTTTGTTTCCACACAAATAAATCAGCAAGAAATATAAACGCGGAAGGCACAAAGTTAAAATTATTTCTTTTGACCGTGACCCTGTAATTAATATAAACACACTTTGGGTAAGGGTTCAAATATTACTGAGAATATACCCGCTTTATATCCACATAGACCATATTATTCACCAAAATCTCCGGGATATAGCAATATGAATTATATGATTAGGCTACAATACCGCAGAAGGGGATTAACGGAAATATGATTCATTTATTAGCATGGCTATCACCATTATGATACGCAGCAAGAAAATTTTCTGCGAGCTGCAAAATTAGACTTATAAAATACTTCTTAATAAATAGTAAGGGAATACTACTTGGCAAGTGGTAATCATAATATGACGTATAAATATGTATACATGTGAGAACTTTGTTCTCCAGCCACTTGCTGAGACCTTATACAATAAATCCTTATTGTATAAGGTCTCAGCAAGTGGCTAGAGAACAAGGTTCTTACATGTATACATATTTATATGTCATATTAAATACTTCTTATTTAGAGTCATTGTTTGCTTATTTATAAACTTGGTAAAATAATCTAACGTTTGTTAGTATCACAAGTTTTACGTAAGTAGCATAAAACGAATATTACAGGCTCGAATTACTTTCAAAGTTTTCCTAGTTTAACCTGATAATTGACGAATAGCCGAGGCGTATTTCACCAGTTAAACTGAAGACTGAAGTTAGCAGTAACCTATAAAACTAGTCTAAATTGAATCAGCACTTCTTCGAAAAAGCCACACATTTTCACGATAGCGCCATATCTGCACAGAGCGGTATTTTATACAATTGGCTGACTGTAAAGATATATTATACTTCAATCTCAAAATAATTGGCAAAACTGTTTTTATCACCATGTGAGAAAATTATAAATATAATATAGCTTAATTTCCGATTACTGCGGCTAGAATGCCTTGAAAAATAACAATCCCGCAACTTTTTTTCAAACTGATTAATAGAATAAATAATAATAATTATAATTAATAATATTAATAGGAATAATAAAAATAAAGGATGTAATAGTTTTATTACCAAATGTTATAAAACAGGTTCGTAAAAAAAACAGATCAGACTATCACAATTTAAAAATTACACCATTACAGTTTAAGACCTACATATACAATACAATTAAATAATAAAACTTCTACGCAATGCTCTATTTTTAATTAAAGTAGTCCACAATTTGGGAGAGATCATAGGGTTCCATTTTTCATATTAGTTTAAAAATTTCATTGCGCTCTGATGTTATAGCTTTTTAGCATATCATTAAATATTTTGATACCCATAATATTATGTTGATCATCCTGCAATATACTGCGTTCAAAAATTAATTTATTTCTTATTAATAAAAATGAAAATATTTTGGGTATTCAAACTGATCTATTAGATCAACCCTTATCGTTATCTACCTATATCCATCACCACGAGTGAATTGCATTTCGCGATCCGATTTCAAAAACATATAGTTGTTGATATTTATTTTCAGCCGTTCGGAAAATATGGGAATTCCCAAATTGCCTCCATCGATTTTGTCTTTTAAGCTGAGAAACTCAATTTTTTTTTATGGAAACATAATTTCCCGTGACTGAGCTTTTTACGATATAATACGACAGATGTCAAAATGTGACAGATACGATGCCATTTTGAATTTTTTAAAATGGCAAGCCTCATCAACATCCACACGAATAAATTGTATTTCGCGATTCGATTTCAAGAATTATAGTTGTTGATAATTATTTTCAACCGTTCCGAAAATATGGGGATTGCTAAATTGCCTTCATCGATTTTGTCTTTTGAGTGTCTCGCCCCTTTAATAAATATACATTTTTTGTTAAAACTCCCAATATTTTCACCGTAGCATAATTTCCCGTGACCAAACTATTTTCGCTATAATTAAATACGACAGATGTTAAAATGTGACAGATACAACGCAATTTTGTTGTTTTTGTTGTTTGTTTTTAAATGTGAACCCTCCCCATAACCACAATTTTTGAATTTCCCGATCTGATTTCAAAAACATATAGTTTCTGATATTTATTTTCAACCGCTCCGGATATCCGGGATTCAAGCATAAGGAGTATTCAAAATCCGTATTAATGAACATTGTGAAGGTGAGTTACAAACATAATTTTATCCCACATACAAATACAAAATTCTAACATTTTTGTAACAGAGGCAATAAATTAGGTCTACTTGAAATATTAGAAATAGATAATACTCTCAAAACTCCAAATATAAATTGTGTTAACGACCAAATCTTGCAAGGCAGCACCAATTTCGCCAATGTCTTGAATCTGGGATAATCCTAATTCTGCCTTCCTTCTAACAAAACCTACCTCTTCCTATCTCTACTTAATATTTCTAGCTCACCTAAGGAGTTTCCATTGTATCCAATCACGTTTTGAAATTTAAAAAACATTTTCATTATTTTTCAATAATTTTTCAAATATTCTTAAATTTTAGATTTTCATACATTTATTGTGCCATCTAGTGTCAGTGACGTGACCCAAGCGTATAGCTTTAGTGCAGAATCTTATCTCCCTCCGATAGACATTTATAACCCCTTTTAACAAAACCATGTGATTTGATTATATACAATCGCTCTAATTGTTCGAATCTTTAGCTAATTGCATTCGAAGATATGAACCTAAATTTTCATGCAAGTTTTTTAGCGCACCTAGCCTTTCGTGGTGATAGGCTGTTAAGTTTAACCGTTGAATACCTAACGTTTTACATGATTCCTTAAAAGTTTCTGCCAAAAATTCTGCTCCTTTATCGGTAAGTACCTCACTGGGAATACCATAGTGTAAAACAAAGTAGTCTACAAACGACTTTGCAACTATCTTGGCTTCTTTATTCGGTAAGGGATAACCTTCTACGAGTTTTTGTAAGATCGCCTTGCAATGTCAAGATATATTAATTATTTTGTACAGGGTTATCCAACCAAGACTGGACAAGGCGATTTTTTGACTTTTCCTGTACTTTTATAAAAAAACTGAAATAGCCATCTTAAGTTATTTTCTCCCGCGAATTCGAATATCTTCAGCAAAAAACAATTGAACATCAAACAAAAGTACTAGGGGTCACTTTGATATTTTTTTTAAATGCCGTATTTTTAATGAGCTTATCCGATTTCTCATATAAATTTTGATCTAAAATGTTGGATTTTTAATTCAAAAACGCCTTTTTTCTTCAGTTTTAAATTCGGAAAATGTTCGTCTACCGTAAGATTTTTTTTTTTTTTTTTTTTTACATTTTAGATCAAAATTTATATGAGAAATCGGATAAGCTCATTAAAAATACGGCATCCCATTTAAAAAAATATCAAAGTGACCCCTAGTACTTTTGTTTGATGTTCAATTGTTTTTTGCTGAAGATATTCGAATTCGCGGGAGAAAATGACTTAAGATGGCTATTTCAGTTTTTTTATAAAAGTACAGGAAAAGTCAAAAAATCGCCTTGTCTAGTCTTGGTTGGATAACCCTGTACATGTATAAGAAGAGGACCTACTTAATCTAAAGAAATTTTTTGAAAAGCTGAGATTGCTGTAGTTGTTATTTGGATCGGTTGTTTTTTAATTTTTGAATATTTATAGTGTTGACAATCGTCACATCTTTTAAAAAAGTCTGTGACATCTCGTTTCTGGCCGGATCAAAACTAATGTTTTTTAGTGTTATAATACATTCGATGTATACCTGCATGTCTGCCGGTCGGTAAACTATGAGGCTTGTTTAAAACTAATTGTCTTAATTCCTTATTTTCTATACGTTGAGCATCTCTAACTACATTTAATCTTAATGATAATTGTGGTATTTGGTTTTTGTGATTGCCTAATTCATTTCAAAATTCAGTACTCTTTGCATTTTTTAAAACATATACTTCCGGAATATAATTCTTTGCGCAGAATTTTTCCAGATGCCTCAACGATGTACCTAAGTCATACGCTAATCGATTATTTGACTTTGATTAACTGACAAATTTTTCCGAATATTACCTAAGTAATTATCTTCGATTTGTTTTAATTCTGTCTTCAATATTGGTCCTATTTCTACTGTGTCGGATGGGCACTTTAGCAGTTCTACAATAACAGGGTGATCAATCATGTCGTCTGTAGCAGTACTTGAGTTATTTGTCTTAAGATCTATTTTATTTTTAGTTTAAGCGCGCGTTATAACATTCAGTTCTGTCATTTATATTTGCATTTATTTCCTACAAGTCGTTTGAGTCTAAAATTATTCGTGATAATGCAACTGCAGTTACGTTATCCGTATATTTTACATAATGTATTGAAAAATCATATTCTTCTAATATTAAACGAAATTTGGTAAGTCGACTTGAAGGGTTAACCATATTAAATAAATATACTAAAGATCTATGATTTATTAAAAAAAAAAATTTCTACGTTCTACCATAAAGAAACTGCTGTTTATTATTTTTTTGTCATTTGTAATTCTATCAATAATTTGTTTATTCTAGTTTGAGCTCTACGTTGATCTTGTGGTTCTTTACGCACTCTATCATGAAATTTTACTATAATATCGTACAATTCTACCAAACTTTTCATTAGTACTTATTTCTACATTACTACTCCACACGATCATTATTATGAAAAATCAAATCAATCACAACATGCGACTATTACTTAAAATACATTACTTATGTTCACAGAGCTGTGCAGTTCAGTGTTAATGGGTTGCGGGGGCTGCTGGACTGAGGGACTCCCTATAACGGTATATGTGGGGCTGCGCAATTTAGTGTCTATGGTTTGCGGGCTGTTGGACTGCGGGACTGCCTGTCACGCCATGACCTGCTTTCGTACTGGCTTTGTCGTCGCTTCTGGTGGAGGTCTGTTGTCCGCTTGGTTGGTCTTCGTTATGGTCAGCATGGAGATGCTTACTTCGTACACTACCACACATCACTGACAACTTTTACTTCATGTAATCCTCAAAACCACAAACCAGGGTAACGTTTTAGGCTACGACTGGCAAGATCGCCATGTGGTGTTTTGTTGATTCTCAATAGAAAGGCAACTTCCTTGTATGAAATCAGTCTTCTATATTCTCGCTCATTAATCATCTTAAGTATTTGTATAAACCAAATTGTATACAATCATCACATATAGCATTACCATTATAGTTTACATAATAACCTAGTTGATATAATAATAATTTAAAATAAATATAACAATAATATAATTAGTTCCTTCGTTCCGCGTTAACTTAACTTATACCTCCTTTTCGCCTTGGCATAACAATTAGTGTAATACACTACACAAAGGCTACTCACTACTCATCCATTACACTACAACTGATGGGTGAAACTTAATATTGAGTTCCCCTAATTGCTCTATTTGATTTCAGTAATTGTTTTGGATTTTAGGATAAATATCTAGTTATATGTCATTAATGTCATACATTTCTTTAAATTAACTTCACTTCGATAATCACGTTGTAGTAGTTAACACGGTTGTGGTTAGCCCATGTTATATTTAAATTTCCCTTTTATAGCCATCTACCTTTCTTCAAAAATTTTCTAAAAACGAAAAAGTTTTGCCTATATTTAAAAGTATGGGGCATAGCCCAATGTCTACATGTTAGTTGATATTCAACTTTCATTAATTCTTTTCTTATTTAAAATTTTAACAATCTGAGAAACATTTTAAAACATTTGTTTTTCCTCCAATAAAGTTTCTCAAATAATCCTACTTCATCCATAATGTTTCTTTATTAAATAAAATTTCACTAATATTTAGATTTTCATACAATTAATATGTTAACATACTTAATATGACTAGTTATCACACTACGACTTATATTTTATATTCCTCATCTTTGTTAAGTTGTACTCATTATACAGGGTGACGCGGATCTAAATGAACATACTTCAACACAAGACAAAGAATACCTTGGGTGTTCTTAATCACCCATCTTTGATAGTTCAATTGTCGATAGTTAATAAGATACAGGGTCTTTTATGAACTTCAGCAATTTTTTGTTCTTGTCATATTTTTTAATGCACTCCGTATAAAATTTTCATATTGGGTCAACATCTGTAACCTATCTGTCGCTTAAAATTGCAGTATCAGAAAATTTTAAATTCCAGGCCCGTATTAGAAAAAGTTGACATTTTCAATTTTTACATTTTTAACACCCTGTAGATCAATTTTTTCAAAATATTATTTTTTTATTGGAAAGAGCATAAAGAATTGACCCTAACGGCATAATTTTCAAAGTTCCCGCACCCATCACTTGATTAGAATAAATGGTTGTTTTGTAAAAAATTTCAAAATGGTGCATATTTGGAAATTAGAAATTAAGAAAATAACAATAAAAAAGCAAAAACTGCTTCCGAAGTAAAAAAATAAATGTACTAAACGTTTAATAGTTTTAACGAGACTAAATTTTAGGGAACAACACAACAACAAATAACAAAGTAATAATAATAATAACAAAACTTCAAGATAATGATTGCTTTTTAGACATCGACAAAAAATCGTAAATTACAGTCAGAAACTTCAAACTTTGTAAAGTAGGCTTTGCCTCATTTAAAAACAAACCTAAGACTATCGAGTTACTGTTCCATAGCAACAATTCAAGTCACTATCAGATATGTGACAGTTGTCTGACCTTTGTTAGTATTCGGTTAACAATTATTGCAATTTTCTGTTGAAGATGCCTTACCAATTTTCAAATGCCGAATATGCCGACATTATTTTTGTATACGGTTTTTGTAACGGTAATGGAAGAGCTGCTGTTCGGGAATATCGTAGGCGATTTCCGGGTAGAAGATGTCCGTATCACAAAACATTTGCAAATGTATTTTTATTTGCTGGAGAACATGGACATTTTCCCACCGAAAATAATATTGATCAACCAATACGACATCCAGTTCAGGAGGAAAAAGATATCTTAAATCTTGTTGAAGATAATCCCAAAACATCCACTCGAAAAATTGCGACACGTCTAGGAATCCCGCAAAAAAGAGTTAATGTAACACTGCAAAAGGAAGGCTTGCATCCGTTTCATGTTCAAGAAGTTCAAAGATTGGAACCTGGCGATTATGCAAACCGGTTACTCTTTTGCCAGTGGCTCAGTAGACACCAAAGGAGTCTTTATCGAATCCTCTGGACCGATGAAGCACAATTTACCAGAGATGGTGTAAATAATTCAAGGAATTCCCATGTATGGTCGTTAGAAAATCCACATGCCATCAGACAATCGCATTCGCAGCACAAATTTTCCATAAACGTTTGGGCAGGTATAATAAATAATAAATTAATTGGGCCGCACTTTTTTGCTGAAAGATTAGATGGAAATCAATATTTAAATTTTTTACAAAACATTTTGCCAGGACTTATGCAGAATGAAAATGCTAACGTGAGAGGGCTCTTTTTTCAACATGATGGGGCCCCACCACATTTTGCAAGGGTTGTATCTGAATTTTTAAATATTACGTTTCCTAACAGATGGATAGGCCGTGGAGGGCCCCATTTATGGCCAGCCAGGTCGCCGGACTTTAATCCTTTGGATTTTTTTTTCTGGGGGAATATGAAAAATTTGGTTTATTCAGAAGAAATCAACACGCGGGAGCAGCTTTTGCAACGAATTATTAATGCTTTTCAGGAAATAAAAAATAACCCAGACGCAATTAGAAAAGCAGTGTCAAATTTAAACATCAGAAGACGAAGATGTGAACAAGCCAATGGAGGGCATTTTGAACAGCTTCTTAAATAACAGTGTTCTGCTAAAGTGCTCTTAAAATTAATTCTTGCTAAAACTTTTTCTATGTATTAGATTTTAAGCAGTCGATTTTAACTTGCAGTTTTGTTATTATTATTATTACTTTGTTATTTGTTGTTGTGTTGTTCCCTAAAATTTAGTCTCGTTAAAACTATTAAACGTTTAGTACATTTATTTTTTTTCTTCGGAAGCAGTTTTTGCTTTTTTATTGTTATTTTCTTAATTTCTAATTTCCAAATATGCATCATTTTGAAATTTTTTACAAAACAACCATTTATTCTAATCAAGTGATGGGTGCGGGAACTTTGAAAATTATGCCGTTAGGGTCAATTCTTTATGCTCTTTCCAATAAAAAAATAATATTTTGAAAAAATTGATCTACAGGGTGTTAAAAATGTAAAAATTGAAAATGTCAACTTTTTTTAATACGGGCCTGGAATTTAAAATTTTCTGATACTGCAATTTTAAGCGACAGATAGGTTACAGATGTTGACCCAATATGAAAATTTTATACGGAGTGCATTAAAAAATATGACAAGAACAAAAAATTGCTGAAGTTTATAAAAGACCCTGTATCTTATTAACTATCGACAATTGAACTATCAAAGATGGGTGATTAAGAACCCCCAAGGTATTCTTTGTCTTGTGTTGAAGTATGTTCATTTAGATCCGCGTCACCCTGTATTTGAGATAAGCATACGTAAAAATTTTCACTCAACTCGATGTTAGCTAAGTCACACTTTAATTCTACTGATCGTTTTTTCACATTATGCTGTCCTTTCTAGGAGGATTGAGGATGAACGTCGAGACGTTTGAAACATGTAGTGAACTATATATTTTACATTTATTAAATTGCGTAGGAAGACTGGATTGTCTCATTTATATTACTTTGACTCCACTAAAAGTGTCAACTATGTCTTCAATTTTATGCTTCAGGTTAAGACAATGGTTCCTCTCTTTTCTTTTTAACATGAGCTTTCTAGCTCGCATCAAGGGTGATACTCAAATACTTAACTGTATAAGAACATAGACTCTGATTGTTATTAATTACTGTGAACTGGCTAACAATTACTTTTATTTTTAAATTTGATATAAACATATAATATCTCCTTCAGTTTGATTCTATATTTTTCTATACGATTATGTACTAAACTAATACACCATCTTTGCAGTGTCTTAATTATCATTACTAAGCGAAGTTAACAGTAACATAATTTGCAGAAATTGATTCATATTGTTAAGTTAACTATAAATAAGCTATCCGAAAAATTATTTGTGTTCAAATTTGTCCAATATTTTGGGTTCTTCGTATTCCACACATGAATATTTTTAATTAAATACGACTCTATTATGTAAAAAAATTGATTAATCATTCATATTTTATCTAAGAAACTTCTCTTAGTCAAACAAATAAGATTAAATTAATGGGTTGGTTTCAGACAACTGCAAAGCCGACGGAACTAAGCCCACAAGTTCCTAGCGGATTTAAATCATTCTAACATTATCGTTAAGTTTATCTAAGTGAATTTCTAGAATCGGAATTTAAAATATTAATGTGTAAAAGTTGCTTAAGTTGCATTGTAAATAAACATTTAATATTTAAGCAAGTTGTGATATTACTTAACCCAGATATTACTGAAACTATTTTTTTCTTTAAAGTCGCAATCTATTAAATAAAACTAATAAATTATAGTATAAAAAAACGAGTTTTAGGCTAAATTTTATTATTTTTCTATTTATTACCGAAAAAAATGGTGTCCTTTTAAAAGGACGGTAGTAATCTAGGGATCATAAATACTGCAAACTAAAAAACCTTCTAAGCTAACGTATTTAAAAAAACTTATTGTGTGTGATAACTTTTAAAACAGTACTTGGGATGTAATGGAACCTCACATTTCTCGCATCGGAATTGAACCTTTTTGTGGCAAAAACCGCATCTTGCCTGTAATTCCTGATATATCACTAGATGGTTTAATCCATCATATCTTGAATGAATGTTTGCTATTGAGTTTCGTTTTGATGGTCCTCGCCTTTGATTGCTTTGGTTTGATTCAAAAAGATTTGTAGCAACTGCTCGTCTAAAATGTACTCGGTTCATTTTGCCTAATTCTAGTCTATGAATCTGCCATGCATTTTGCACTGACATATCCAAACAATGGGCAAATAATGGGAAGTACCATTTTTTCCCCTGATTGAAACACGGTACAAGCTAATGTTTTGATCACTGGGATCAACACCGCCCATGTATGTGTTGTAACTCTTGATGACTTTTGGCTGATCAATATTTACGTGTCTCTTTTCTTTTTGGCTGAAACGTTTAACTTGTGACACTGGTAACACCGTTGTATAATTCGATACAACAGTTACAACGCTGTTATCATTCCAACGACATACTACAATACCAGTATCTTGATCTAATTTATACTCATATATTCCCCTAATTGTCTTCTTCATTGCCGCAACGGATGTGAAAGGATAGTTCAATAAACGGTTGTCTCTTATTGTTCCTGTTCCGAAAAGATGACGCTTTTTGAGTTCATTTACTAAATGAAGGGATGTAAAGAAGTTATCAAAGTACAGATGAAAACCCCTGCCTGGCCATTGATTTTGAAGGACATCTGCGTAACTTAGTATCACCGAGGATCCAAGACCTAGTTCCTTGTATTTATTTGGTAGTGTATTACTTGCTCCTTGGTAAGGGGAAAACCATACAATATACCCTAATCTTAGAGTCCCAACCCAAAATTTGTATCCCCATCTGATAGGCTTTCCCCTAAAGAATTGTTTACATGGGTGCCTACCGTAGTACGGTATCATCGCCTCATCAATGCTATGATTTTCTTCGATATTAGCAAAATCAATAAATTTCGTATTTAGGAGAGAAAACAATGGCCTCAATTTGGCATATTTATCTTTCTCCTCTAAACTAGTATTGTCACAAACGTGTAATACTTTCATTATGTATGAGAAGCGATCCCTTGATGTAGCAACGACTATTATCTTATTCTGGGTATCATTTCGATTTTCCCAATACATATATCTATATGGATGAACTACGTAACCACTTACTAAAAGTACCCCCAAAAAACACTTAATTTCTTTGGTTGTTATATCAGCGGGCAAATTTTTATAAGCTGCGTAAATATTTGAATAAGTTACTATCAAATTAATTACTTCTTCATCAAAGAAATATTCAAATAACTGAAGAGGTGTACTCATATTGAATGGACCATTTTGTTCTCTCCACTCCGAGATTTCAGGTTCCAGATCACTTTGTATCCAAGAGCAAGACTTTAATTTTTTTGGTATATGCAGTAGCTGCGCCAAAGGGACGTTGTCTTCTTCATCACTAGTATCATCTTGAAATTGGTGAATAATTTCCGCCTCAGTTCTCAGATGGCTACCAGGTAAATTATTAAGGGAAACAAAATCCTCCTCTCCAGAATCGTCGTCAGTCACATCTTCATTGGCATTTTCCGGGGGCAGTAGGACAATACCAATGGGTGGGTTCGGTATATCATCGATGTTCTCAATTTCTTCTAAAACTTTATGTAGTTTTAATGGGCGCCTGAAAAAATAAATAATATTAGCAAGTATACTCAAATTACTACCGTCCTTTTAAAAGGACGGTAATATTTGGCGACCCCCCGTAGCAAAACCAAAACATTTCGGCAACTTCACGCATAAAAGTATATATTATACACCTGAATACGACCCAGAAACTTTATTTTTATAAAGATAATATAATAAACTTGAACTTTGTACCTACCTCCAATTATACATTGAGCTGATAAAAAAAAAACAATATACAAAACACTAAATTCTCCTAAAACTGGCACTAACTCACAGGAGCACGTGCTAACTTTTACTTTGGTACAATATTCTGAAAGTAAAACAAGTGGCGCTATCTATTGTATAAATCCACAGCTACCAATCTAGCGCGAAATTTGAACGTGCCTTATAAAAGGACGGTAGTAAAGACTGGGTTAAGAGGATTTACTGAGCTTTATTTTGCCTTTTTATAATTCCTACTTTATAATTTCTGTCTTTTCTTAAACCATCTTTTAGTTTGCAATAAGATTGTAAACAACATGAAAATAGTATGTACTATAACAAGTATGGAATGGATAAATCTCGCACGAGCGAGAAGTTTGTAGGCAGAGCCGTAGGCGAGGTCTACGGTTTCGCGAGGAAGGAAATGCCATTCCATACGAGTTATACACTATACTTTCTCTAACACTGTTGGCCGCTGCCTTTATTTGCTTTGGTCAAACATAAATTGTTTACTGTATTTCCATAGGTTGGGTGGTTCAAAATATGTCTCTTGAAATAAAAGGCTTTTTTTCACACAAAATATATTTATTTACTTCTATTATATCGGTTACTCACCGTCACATTTGGTCTGCGTGGCAGCAAATACGGTTTTACTGTTACATCTTAGTATGGTAACTACTTACTTCATTAAAACAGCTACACATTCTACACCACTAATAACAAACATAAATATCGTGATACAATACTACATTCCTAAACCTTCGAGAATTTATCGCATAAATTCCACGAATTTCCGACTCCTTTTTACAAAAGCTTAACTGGACTCGAGTCGGGATATAATAATCACAATATTATATCTTCGGGATGACTCCACGAATTTACCGACCTATTTCATGGCTTTGATGCCGTGAAAAATCAACGAACTGCGCGTAAAAGCCGCGAGTGAGACCGTATGCTTCTCATGAAGGCTGGTACGCATCTGAATTGTCAAAATATATTGAATTGTATTTGTCATATTATTATATCATCCCTCTTTCTCATACACACAGTAGCATCCTGCTATGCTGTTTCAATTACCACGTTAGTATATCTAGTTGTCTAACACTAAACCCTTCTTTTGCCACGTACGCCCCAACACTACGTTTTGGTGGGCGGCCGCTCGTTTGTTGATATCCGTAAGATGCTATCTTCCGCGAAGCTCGATGCCATCTTGGTTTTTCGCTTTTTTGCTTGCTTTATTTCGGCGAATATTCTAGGAAATTATTCTTGGCGATTGGAGCTACGTTGTAGAATTTAACTGAAGTTAACTGACTTTTGTTTTTGATTGTTTCCATATGATATTGTATTTTCGATGAACCGAAGATAAATTAAAAGATTGTAGACGGCGACGTTGCCGTACATTCTTTACTTTGAATTGATACTTGCTTTTTTTGTTATTAAATTATGCAACTAGATAACTGAACCTTTCCCCAACAAACAGTATTGGAGAAAAAATAATTTATTATGTTATAAAATCAAAATTTTGTAATAAAACTAACCTACCTTGAATAATCAAGCGCTGTCAAAATCTAATTTATAACCTGACAGCGTAAAATAAGTAATCCAAGGCTATCATGATCTTCAAAATAATTTGGTTTCTCCATGCAATTTAGATGACCGAATTGAAAATCTAGCTGGCTTTGACTAGATGATGCACAATGATTCCATTCTGTACTAGTGTGTTAGAATGAAGCCATTCTTTAACACTTTTTCAGTTAAGAATATGTTCTTTCCAAATTAGTGTTAGAAAAAAACTCTTATAACATTTAATCTTATTGCCAAAATATACCATAGTTTATTTTGACGATACATTTTCGCTTCGTTGTGAGTGGCTATAATTAAAAAATTAAGATAAAAGACTGACGTGAGCACAAGTTTTTTTTTTTACTTTGCAGAACTATCGGTTGTGAATAAAAATGGAAATATATATGTCGAATAACTTTTTTTTGTCTATATAATTTATTTGAAACTTATCGTGCTTAATAATTTATCTTCATCTTCAATATAAATTAATATAGAAGACAACAGTCCTCCCTGGAACAACGTTCCTGCGGTCGTGTCTCCCAAGATAACACGCACCGGTCCCAAACTACCAAAAAGGATTTTTCCTTAAGCGATGGGCTTGCCCATCTAAAAAAGAGGCGGTGAATGGGAAAGCTTTTAGCCATTATGTTAGTAGTTTCCTAGTGCATTTAGAGCGGTTCTGATTTTCTGGGTTTTGCGGATAATTTGAAAAAACAAAAAAAATATTTTTGTAATCTTTTGACATCTTCAAACACCCTTTTGTTGTTACTTTTACTTCACAATCATTAGCAAATCATTCTCTACTATTAGGCATAAGCCTTTGCGTAACCTTTTCCACAGGTGTCGGTCTTAAGCTGCTTGCGTACAGTTTGTACGGGTACGTTTCAGATCATCTGATTATCTCACTTGAGGGCACTTACCACTTCTTAATGCATCCTATCAATTCCGTGATATGGTCCACCTATCATCGGTCATTCTAGCAACATGTCCCTCCCATTTTATTTTCAATGCAGTTGTTCTTTCTGTGGGATCTTCCAGTCTAGTCCTTCTGCGGATTTCAATGTTTGGTATCCTCTTTCTGAAAGACAATCCTAACATTTATTGCTTCATCGCATAATCGGCCATTCTAATTTTTTTCACAGTCACTGTAAGGGTTTCAGCTCCATATGTTAGAACAGGCATGACACATTGGTTAAAACCTTTTTTGTCAGATAGTTTGGGATAGTTGATCTAGAGACGCTTCGAAAATTCCCGACGGCCGCCCATCTTAGTCCTATTATACGAGAGAGTGCACAGGTTTGATTATCCCTACCAATACGAATCTCCTGTCATTATGCAATTATTTCGTTCATTTTATGTTATTTTTCAGTATTCTTATACTATTATCTAATACAATCCTATGTTTTTTGGAAGGTGTTCATCCTTTTGACTGTGTTTTAGTAATTATCTTCTGTCTTATCCTTCTAATGTTTAGTTTTATTTCTGCTCGTATTGTAGGTAGAATAATATTTCTTTAGTTTACGATGGAACAGTAATAGCGCTATGAGTTGGTCGCCAGAGCCTTATCAGTTTTGTCTAGAAGGGGATGCCGGATGCTACTACGTAAGCATCATAGGTACAGGCAAGGGTGATAATATGGACATACTTTTTCCCCTTTTTATGCCGTCGCCCCTTACACCTCTTTTGACGTCATTCACTATTAATTAGTCAGATTTTAGCTATAACTAACCTGAAACAGTATTAATTTTTAGGGAGGCAACCATGCTTTTTCGATGGTACGATCCCCTCTTAAATTTCTTTTTTCAATGATTTATGACTCGTCAACAAAATTTTAGGTTATCTGTTTAAAAATTATTTTTTCGCAAAATGTGAAATTTGACAATGTAACACTAATAATTCAAAATAAAAATTTATAAATTTTAAATACAAGGGAATCGAGTCTCCCGCCATGATTATATCCGGTTTTTCAACATTTACTTTTTTAGAAAGAACTTCTGCCTGGGTTTTCTTTAGAGTTAAATTCTAATAGGTTACGGTCACCCAAAAAAAGAATTTCTTCCAGGTCTTTGTTAAGATGTGAGACCTCTTGCTACCGATAGAGATGCGTATTGGCAGTCAATGTTCAAGCATCCAAAGTAAAAGATTTAACAAGTGTGCTGTCGTCAGCGAAGCTATATATAGGATTTATAGTTTTTTCCAAAAGATCATTAATGTATAGTAAACAGAGGGTGGGCGACAATATAGAATCTTGAGGGACTCCGGCATGGATGTTTAATTAATGTACTTGAAAGAAATCCGTCCATCGCCACTTGCAGAGAACGGTCTTTAAGCAAACTTGAGAGCCATGAACAAAATTGAACCGACATTTCGTATGCTCTTACTTTATTTAGGAGCCCCACCTGTATTACTCGGTCAAAGGCCTTGAAAATGTCCAATTTGAATTTTGATGTAATTCGTCACTTGACGTTTGTTAATATTTTTTTTTAATGTTAATAAGTTAACTATTAATTAAATAATAATAATCGAAAATAAGGACAATAATTATTAGATTATCAATTCACAATTGACTTAACCACGGTTCCCCAGTTATAGTTTTTTATAGGGTTTTGGAGCAGGGTCGTAGTTCTTATAGAAAATATAATTTAATCCCAGAATTTTAATCTAGGCGCCAACCAGTCTTAGTAACTGAGTGAAAATGAAGAATAAATACAGCTAACAAGGCTGAATGAAGTTAGAATTTTAATAATAAGCAGATTGATTATCAAAAGGAAGTTAATCTTACTCTTAAAAATATCCCTGACATCTGAAAAGACAAAAAAATAAGATTTCAGAATAACTCTTTTAAAAAACAATTCCTTTATTAATACTTTTAGGGTTAAGAAGCTTTACAATAAATTTTAAGAATATAATAAATAAAGACACACTAAGTCTCGGTCTCAGTCAAATTATAATTTTAGTTAGGTGGTGGTGGTTACATGTTTCGCCCAAACAATGGGCATCATCAGACCTAAAAGCAGAGTCGTACGAAAACATCTAATCTACACATATAAAGTTTAAAAGCCCAACCTACCTTAGGAATAATAACTTAAAAACCAATGGAAACACAATCACAAATGACACATAACAGATTAAAAACTTTTAAAAAACGTTACTGGACCATTACAAAATGTAAAACGATACGAAAAAATAAATAAACAATCTAAAAAATTAATCACAAATGATTAGATTGGCTTCCAACGTCCTCAAGGGTTTTAATGGCTGCTATAGTAGTTGAGCGGTCTTTTTCAATTAGCGTAAAACTAATGTAGCGTAAAACTGTAAAACTTCTTATAAAACTTTACTAGAAAAACACAAGAACTTAATAACTATACTTACATTATCACCGCAGTTAACATGGCTTCTCTCTTATACCACACTCCCGTCACCCCGATTTCCGAACTTTTTTTTTATCATTCTCGCACTAGTGTATCTAGATTGATTTTTCTGCCGTCGATTTGTCTACTAATCAAGTCAGCAGTTTTTTTTTTTCCTTTCGGAAAACTTCGATCTAAGCAAGTCAATAACCTCCATGCCTGCTGACTTGATAAATTGTTATAATGTTTATTTATTAAACAATTTGACACTTATTACGGCAAATAATCATCCATAGTTTCAATTTTCAAGTTTGTTAAGTCTGGTTCTGTAAACGTAAATATGCATTATTTTGCTTGCAGTTGTGAGTACAAGTAATAATTTATTTTACTCCTAGAGAAGACACCATCTGGCTGTCGAAACGTTGGCAAATACAAAAATTCTTGTTTAATTTTTCATGCTGTGTTGACTAAACTGAACTAACCTGATCACTCTATTGATTGCTAACAGAAATAAACAAACAGATGAGGGATCCATCCATTATCCAAATAAGACTGTGCACCAATATAAATTTTATACATAACAATCTCTGCATAATAATAAAAACTCCACCTAGGTTATTTGTCGCCTGATTTGGACTTAAGTCCCTTCCATAATTCAAAAAACCATACTTTACAGCTCTTTATTGTACTTTTTCAATTTGTTCAGTGAAGCCAGCTCGCCACGGATGCCAGACACTAAAACAATATTACATTAGCGGTCTCACCAAGGTCAAGTTTGCCTATATTGTGCAGTCTTTAAATATTTCTTCTTACAGAATTTAAATTTGATACGCATGTGTGACTTTTTTATTTATATATGTGATAACTCCTACGTAAGTTAGACGACATATAAAAATCCAATAATTTAACAACTTCTAAGGGTTTCGAAACCTTACTATTGATATTGTGATGAACAAATGTTTTTTCTTCACACCAAATGTAATAAGTTTACTTTTATCTACATTTTTATCTTCTTACGAACAACCACGAAGTCCGCTTGCAACGTTATTCAACCTTCCCAACTAAAAGCTGTTCTATAAACCACACAGTCATCAGCAAACAAGCCAACCTTAGATGTAACTTCATCTGACAGTTTCTTGCATAAACATTAGTATTTTGAATGAACATGTCCATTGTGTTTATAAATTTTTCAGTTAAAATAAGAAAGGTGCTTTAATAGGTATCTATGCGAATATTTAGTTCCATGCCCTTAGATAATAAGTATAACTATAAAAGTTCTACAAACCACGTAATTGCTACCATTTTCTGAATGGGAAGAAAAACTATTCAACAAATTGATTTTATTATTTTCGGTTCTGTGAACAATAAATTAAGGCATTCTTCAATTATAGAAAAAAGAAATCATTATAACCAGAAAGCATGCAAATCACAGATTATAAACTAGAATGTCTTAATGTAACACACGTTAGAAACATTTTTCTTATCCAAGATTTCTATTAAAATAAGTAAATTTCCTTCTGTTTGAACAATGGGCAATAAATATTCCCAAGGAAAAGGAAACATTGTACAAATTTAAGCACATTAAATGAAAGGATTTTTTTGTTTAAATTAGAAGGAATCAATCTTTAATTTGATTAAGTATAAAATTTTAAAAGATACTTAAATGTATGTGGAAGTAAGAATTTACTTTATAATGTAATTATATTGACATTTCAGTTTTAAGTTGGATTTTTTTATTTCTTTATATTTTTTTTTATCTTTCTATTACAAGCTTTATTACAAAAATTAGTAGTGATATTATTAATATTGTAAGTTTAAAATTATTTAAAGTTTGATCTCCTCTCCTTCATTTCGCCTTTATTTACTTTGATGCAATAACATCACACCTTCTACATGTTCTATTTAGTATACAATAACTCCTTATAGCAATATGGCAAACCACAAATAAACTGCCTGAAAAAAGAATTACACTGAACTCACTAAAAGAAAACCTACATAAAAAAGAATATCTTGAAAATCAATTTTAGAAGTATGTATATTATAAAATGTATTGTATGTTTGCTTTGAAATTCTTATTTTTTAAAATAAACAGAAATTAATGATTGCTTCATATTTTTTATTTTATTTTTATAAAATTCAGATTTACATTTTTATAGCAATTGAGAAATATTTGTCAAAATTGTTAACATTATTAAAAAAGTTTTCTCAAAATTTTCGACACTGGAGCAAGTTCAGGTTCCTCTTCCTCTATCCTAGAGTTGGAAGTAGCTTCACCCGTTTCTTGGATCCCGTCAATACACTCGATGACAGTCAATTCTGAACTTTCTGTTGGCAAATCGTTATCAATTGAGGCAAATTGTTTCAAGTTCACAAATATGTCCTCAATGTTAGAGAACAGTTGTGCGAGCGGAATATTATCTTCTTCGAAGTCGTCAATATTCTCTGTATTACATATTAATCCGGCTTTCATAAAGCATTTTCTTATTGTCACTGGGGACAAACTGCGGCAGGGCACCGAAACCCATGTTAAGTCGTTGGCTATGGAATTCTTGAAGAGGACAACCACTATCTATATATGTTAAAATCCTCTTAATGAGGTAGGTTTTTTAGAATATTTTAAAATTCTAAATAATGCCTTTAAAAAGGTTGGCAATGTGCGGTAGTATTTGGTGGAAGAAAAATTAGTTTAACATTATCCAGTGTAATTTTGGGATGAGACGTTGCATTATCCAGAAACAATACCACTCTTCTGTTCATTTTTCATACTATTTGAACTTTGACAAAAGGTAAATATTAATGCAAATCATTTGCACGGGCTCCAGCCTTGATTTAAACAATACGTACGTTATTCATTGACGCCACTGTCTGAAATAATGAATTGCGAACGGGTTATGGCTTAATAATTGTGCACGCAAGAACAAGACTACCGTTAACTATACCTAAAATCCAAAAATGCTGTCAGTGACTTATTAAATACCAATCACCAAATCCAGAAAGGCACAGGATAAGAATATTGTACAAGTAAATGTTTTTTTTATCCATATCAGGTACCTTGCCGCTTTATAAAGGCGAGCTTAAGAGGCGGCGTTGTTATACAAGCCGCAATGAGTAGATCAACGTTTCTCAACCTGCGGGGTGCGCCCATGCTGCGTGCTAAAACTAAATGGCGTGAGCATGGCAAAATGGTAATAGTAAACGAAATGCAGTGCAGAAAACTCATCTAGCCCCGTCCAAAATTGAAACAGTGGTTTATTACTAAAATATCTTTTGATTTCACCACTTACCGTGAAGTCAATAAAGATTTTTCCTTTGGCAGTCGAGAGACCTTTGGAAGTATTTTGAAATGGGTCCCTAACCCACTTGTAACTTGCTATCAAGATAAAGTCAGTAAGAAAATAATTTTTAAAATTGTTTGATAGCATGGTTAAATGATTTTCAATGGTTACAAAAACAACTTTAACATGTTGTTTTTTAGCCCTGTCAGATATAAAACATTCGTCCATAATTGCAAAGATTTGTAGGTTTTTTGGTATACATTTATGCTCCAAAATTACAGTTTTCTAAAACGTATTAACTTTATTCTGCCCTGCTAAGCAAAACCCCCGTAAATTGATTTTTTGTCGAAAATGAGTTATAATCACTTTCATATAGGTGGCATTAAAATGTATCCATCTACTAAGCAAAAATCCCGTAAAATAGGTTTATATATGAGTATTTTGCATATGTCTATACCCCGTATTTATTAATATCACCAGTAATACTAAGCAAAAATATGATAGAATGCTGATACTAAGCTAAAACACCGCAAAACAAACAAATCAGTCAAAATTTGCGGTGTTTTTGCTTAGCTTGTCTTAAATACGGTGTTCTTCTTAAGTTTGGCAGCGCTGCTCTATTACGCGCGGTAAACGGTAATTTTTCGTTTAGTGTAATTTCACCACTAACTTGGTGGTTGTTAAACAGTTGTAGAGTGAGTTTTAATTAGTTTCTGGACAAAATTTTTACTTTTAGTCAGTAAGGTGTACCTTATAGTTATTCAAGAGAGTGGGTAAGGTTCTATTTCTATTCTAAGAAGTCTAATATCGAGAATTCACAATTCCTTCTACCTATAACCTATGTAGAAATATCACAATCGGAATTCATGCGCGCATAAATTTGGATAGATTTGGTTACTTACTTCAATATTTTATTACAGAGCGTGGCATTATATTTTTGAATTAGGGCTCAGTAAACAGAAATGTATTCCCAATTTTTCTTCGTTAATATACCTAATGTTAAAAAATGCTTAAACAGTGCGTTTTTCTTTAAGGCGGGACATAAGGTTTTGCATGGTAAATCTTAAAGCCATGTTAGCCTATGTTTCTACTAAGAACTTTAGGTTGAAATTTTACACAAATGTTTTAAAATTAAAATTTACCCAGGTATTTTTGAAAGGTATGTGACATTGTTATATTATATTATATTATGTCATAAAAATACTAACAGCGGTATCATAATATTCAACTTTACCTAAGGTCCCTAGTTGATTACATAAATTACAAGGGGGTTCAAAAGTGTAAATTTTACAAAATTAAAAGGTCTTTTTTGGGTATTTCCTAGAATTTTTTTACGCATATTGTAGGAGAAACTTATTTTTCTCATCTCAAGTGTTGTCTATTCTCAAGTTTTAGTTTTTAGTACCACTTGTCTAATACAAATAATGTGTCTTACATAGGGTTTAAAATTTATCAAATCCTATGTCCCGTGTTGAAAAAAACGCACTGCATATTAAAATCGCAGAGAATTACTTAATCTAGGGCGATCTGAATATCTGAAAAGTGGACCATGTGGTGTGCCTGTAGAACGACGTAATAATATTTTAGAAAAACTTGGTGGACTTTTACCGCAAAATCGACAACAGTTTTGGAAAGACTTGTCAGTTGTTACTGAGTGACCTAGACCTGACCGGTTTAATTTTAGTTTCTATTTTTTTTTGTTTTAAATAATAATTTTAAATGTTTTTTGAAATCTCATCTGAAAAAAAAAGTTTTTTTGAATTTTAATAAAGACCTGTTCAATACTTCTTGTAAATGTTTTCCTTTTAACTTCAAATTACCTATAGTATTTTTGTACAGATGTTTATTATCAAACTAAGTGAAAACACGGTAAAAGGCCTTACTGTGATTTTGCTTAGCAAACCTATGATATATAAATTTTTGGTAGTAGACATAAACACAATTCTACTATTTCTAACTAGATAAAATTGAAATATTCCAACAACAATTAGTTCAGTAGAAATATATAAAAGAAACTCGAATTTGACAAACAAATAAATTAAAAATGCCTATTAGAATTGGTCGGTAATAGACTTTATAGTAAACGTCATTTATCTCCTTTTGGTGGTTTATCCTCTTGCGGGGGTTTTGCTTAGTAGGGCAGTATTACTTATATCCAACATATGTGTGTTTGCTCCTTGGAGGTGAAGATTCAAGGTATTTAAATTCTCGAAGATGTCAACTTAATTTCATCACAAATAAATCATCTCGAAACTTCTCGGCTTACGGTCGCTTTTCCTCTTATAGAAAAATGGAAATTTCATCTCTTAATTCATAAACACATTGCAGAAATGTCCTACATGATAACCAACTTGCCTCGCACTAAAATAGTAACGCTGAATGTACTGCACCCATGTCTTTACAAAGTGCAGAAAAGATCCTTGATTTTAGGAGCTTCGTTTTTATATAAACTACTACGATTACCACCGTCGTTAGGACAATATTCAGACCAGGACTCACTTATTTATACGCCAGAGCTTCTCTCTGAATCATGCAATGTGTCCAGGACACTGTAGAGATATTTGTTTCACAAGTGCTTGTATACTTTGGAACCTTCCAGACATTGTACGAGCACCATCGGTGCATATTCTGACGCAATTTTTCCACTCTGTTTGCCTCGTTTAAAAAATCCTTTAAGATAGCAAATAATGCAAGTGCTGTTCCTTTGAGTTCTATTTGTTTGCAGAATAGTAATTTATTGCAGTTTCTTTTCTTCCTGTACTTCTCTTTTGTGACCTGATGGGGCCGCGTTTATCCTCGCGCAGAAGTCCGTATATTGTTGACTGTTCAACTCCAGTCACATAAGAACACATTTCAACTATTTTTGCAACTCCGAATGTTGAATGTTGGTGGCGATGAGCGTCGAACACATTGAGAATAATAATTTTTTCATTTTTAGAAAACGCAGTTTCACTAATCCGTTTCTCAGCTACAAATTCAGAAACACTAGCCATTTTTAAGAACAAAGTTTCCAACAACTTCCGGAAAGTAACTAGATATTTCAAATTTTTGAAGCAGTGAGGCACAGATAGGTAAACTACCTGTGCCTCTACCTACCCGATCTCGGGACCCCTGACAATAAACATAATTAAATATAAATAATTGGACTACACCTCTCATTAAGCAACATACTATATATACAAGTATTTTGGCGAAAATTATTGGTTATTGTATAGTCTTCTACATTACCACCCTGTATTTAGGCATAATATTATAGTGTCAACCGAAATAAGAAACACAGCCTATACTCGTAAATAATAAAATAGCTATTTATGAAGCAAGTTGCACAATTAACGTGTTTTTTTTTGCACTGGATGTGAAGTTTGAACCACGAGTGCATTGAGTGGTCCAACACATTGTGTGCAAAAACGAAGCTATTTTGCATTGTGTTTCATACACGATTTTTTGTAATTCAATCATCATAATAAAAATAGAATTATAGTTCGGTCTGATTTAGCTTAAAATCATAGAAAAGGTATTTGCTCTTTCTTTTAGATTAAATGGCAATAATCCGGTCCGAGCATTGCCGGATAATTCACCTCACTTTTATTGAACCAATCAAAACGCTCATTTTCATAGCAACCACCTTGGTAACGGTCGTCTTACCCGATAAGACTACCGCTAGCTCGAAAAGACGCTTTCGAAAAGACGCTTGTAGCTTTTTTACTTAAATAAAAAATTAGTAACACCTCTAACTTGTATATTTACCTTTATCAGACGGCCTTCATTTTTATGTTCAGTAAATAATCCAATAAAATACACCTCTAGAGGCGGTTTCTTATCTTCATACCTTCGTTTTTCACTCAAAACTCGATTTTCCAAGAAAATTTTTACTCAATGTAATTTTTACTTATAATCAAAGATAAGGCCCTCGAGCTGAAGCTCTCGGGATCATATCAGATTATAAGTAAAAATTACATTTCGTAAAAATTTGTCAGAAAATCGATTTCTTGTTAAAAACATCGGTATTACCGATAAGACGCCTCCTCTATCGGTATATTACTGTTGAAAATTTTTATTGCCAATGTCAATGTCAACTATTTTAACACTAGTGATAAAATGAACCATATTTGACAATAAGAATCAATGTCAAAATAATGATGTTCGTAACTCAATTACAAAAAAATATGTATTTGATGAAATACTGAGAATTGCGGATTGGGTTAGTTTTTTAAGTGTTATAAGAGGATATCTCGAAAACCGTTTAATATGTTTTCATGAAACTTTGGTGCGCTGAAATAGGAAGATAAGAGAATTTTATCATACTTTTAGAATTTACGTCCCTTTCTATTTTCAGGTGTTAGGTTACTAATCTGAACTAACCTAAAAATGAAATTTAATATGAAATTATATACTATTTTTAAAATCACAATTTATGAAGAAAATGTGTTATGAGTGATTTTCCCCTCTGGTTGCTGTAAAATATTGACCGTTTAATTTCTTCATATATTTATCATGTTTCATGCTTCTTGTTCGAAAAAATGTCCGACTTAATATTCTAAACATTTTACCACCTTTTTGCTCTTTGTTTATATCAATTTCGTACTCGCAGCAACATTTGATGTGTTACTAATAAGCAGGTAAAGCGTGTTCGGTCTTTCATATATCATCTAGAGTTGCAGGTACAGTCACCTTCAATTTGCCCGTTATTAAACCCACTTAAAAACAAGTCAACGGGTAAAATCCGGTGTCCGAGAAGGCTAGGTTATCGGACTTGCTCGACGAACCCACTTGTTTTGAAATATTTAATTCAAATAATTACGGACCTGTATTGCATTATGGCGTGGAGCTGAATTCGGTGGAAACCACATGTCAGGATTTATATTTTTATTTAATAATTGGGGCGAATGGTAAAATCTGTGCACATTTCTCCGTTTAAATGGCTTTCAAATAATTGCCGAACAATATATGCATCACCTATCCCCGAATATACCGGCCGGCCATGAATTTGACGCAAAGTACCTGTCGGCCTACATAACCACCCTTAAACTGGTCGCTGACGAAGGGATTACCTGAATTGCTTTTTTATTGCCGCGCTTAATAATTCAATGAGTTCAATTTAGGCACTAATTTGGGCCTAGGCAATGTTGCATTTGCAAATATTTTAATTTTCTCAGTACAAGAAATCTAAGTTAGTTGTTAAGCCTCACTCGCTTAAGTAATTTGCAATTATGGAATATTCTAAAGTTATCAGCGAACGTAGAAAGGTAGTGTAGAGTCTGCCAAATTTACTAAAGACAAACTGCTAAAATGCGGTTAAATTTATTGGAGATGTGCCATACGTCTCTGTAAAGCTAAGGTTTTTACTATTAGTGTAGAAGACTTAATTTCATATTGTGATTTGCAACATAATCACCCCAACGACATTAAGAAACTAAATCGTCAAGTAATAAGCAACAGTGTAAAAAGAAAGGCGACAGGAACTAAGCGACAGGCTTTCTAAAATAATCCATTCGGTGTTAAAAATCCACAGCCAGCAAATATGTACGGTATGTGCTCGTGATATGTGTTACATTCGAAACAATTTGTACAACAATAGGCGAAAACATCAACCACCACTATCAAAAAGTGCCAAAGACGTTGTAGATATCTTGATGTAAGTAACTGTTTAAACAGTTAGGGAAGAGTGTTTTCTATGTATTACTATTAAACTGCAAAGCATTTCTACAATAATTGTCCTCAATTAACATTTTTCAAAAAAAAACACTAAATTCCTCTTGCATTTTGTTTGCTTCCTGATAAGCGGCAAACAACTTATGAAAGTGCGTTTCGGTTATTGAAAAATAAGTGTGAGAGCGACGGTTTTTTTTTTAACCCAAAAAACGTTGTGGCAGATTTTGAAAAACAATCCATAATGCGGTGCAGACAGTATGGAAGAAAGCGAGATAGGTAGGTGGCTGAAACATTGGTTTGCCTTATTTTAGCCCCGCCGATGTCGGAGATTGTATCGTATTTGATATCGCCGAAATTCAGCCTGTAGACGCGAGATTATCGAAATATGCAGATTATCTTGTAGATAATTATATTGGCAATGATGCCACTTTTCCACCGGAATTATGAGCAGAGTCCAGCGACAGCATTGAAAAAATCACAAATGTGTGCGAATCGTTCCACTCTCGATTCAATTCTAAGTTCTACTCCAGCCACCCTAACATATTTTTGTTTATGGATGTTTTGAAACAATTTCAAACAGGGACATAATATATGAAACTTCAAAGTTTAATGGAGTGAGGATTTAAGATCCTGCAGTACGTAAGCGTACAGAACTATTGCGCACCAATATAAACCCTTACAATTTAGGAGAAATCTCTAGATTACATTTTGTGAAATGTGTTGCTCATATTATGTACTCTAAGTTCAATAAATAATTTGATTAGTAATTGCAGTACCGTGTATATATTTTTAAGATATTAGTAGTATAGTAATATATACTGTTATTCACGCGGATGATGTTTATCACATGAGCCGTAGGTGAGTCTCATAAATCATCCAAGTGAAAACAGCCATTATATGCGAGTAGGATACTATACTTTGTCCAGGACTACCAAATAATTTTAGCTACAATTAAGTACCACATATCTTTATTTTTAAATAACTAACATTGAATTAATACCATTGAAACAATATATTGAACTTCTCACTAACTAGCAAGAAAAATTATTTGTTAACATTAGTAATAATATGAAATAGAACAATGCAGTCTTTCTCCACAGTTTAATTGTTAACATAAAAGTTATTAGGTTCCCGACATGTTTCGAGCACGTAAGTACTCATCTTCAGGGGATACCAACATCGAGTTTAACATCGAAATAATAAGTTGTCTCAAATAAATGAGTACACCAGAAAGGCTGGAGACTTGGTGCATTAAACGGTTAAATAAATGGAATGAGAAGTAAAGTTAAGATTGAGTTTTGTAATTTAGATAAGTGTAACCTATTTAAGTATGATAATAGAAGATTATGACAACAGAAGGTAATTAAAGGAAAGTTTGTTTAAAAATTAAGAATCATGAGCTCGAATGGTTAAGTTTAGATGAGTAACACATATGTTAAGTTAAATAAAGAAAGAATGTGAACTCTGGAGGAGAAAAGTTTTCTTTTAATTTTTCAAATCATAGGTTTTATTTAATAAAAATTTTTTATAAGAATTTTGTATAAACTAATGAAAGGTTTTTAAAAATAATAGGGGTTTGTCTTAATTTTAGCTAATATGATAATACGGGGCTTTGCCCCATATTTTAGAAGAATAATAAAAAATTATAATTTTATTTTATGTTGAATAAATTATCATTCCCACGTTTGCGGAAGTACCGCGGTTGGGTTCGCACAAAGGTTGTATGGAATCTTCTTTTTAAACTTTAAAAATTTTTTATATTTTTAAATAAAACCTTTCTAAACTTAACAACTAATTTATTCAACATAAAATAAAATGATAATTTTTTATCATTCTTCTAAAATATGGGGCAAAGCCCCGTATTATCATATTAGCTAAAATTAAGACAAACCCCTCCTATTTTTAAAAACCTTTCATTAGTTTATACAAAATTCTTATACAAATTTTTTATTAAATAAAACCTATGATTTGAAAAATTAAAAGAAAACTTCTCTCCTCCAGAGTTCACATTCTTTCTTTATTTAACTTAACATATGTGTTACTCATCTAAACTTAACCATACGAGCTCATGATTCTTAATTTTTTTTAAACAACCTTTCCTTTAATTACCTTCAGATGTCATAATCTTCTATTATCATACTTAAATATGTTACACTTATCTAAATTACAAAACTCAATCTTAACTTTACTTCTCATTCCATTTATTTTACCATTTAATGCACCAAGTCTCCAGCCTTTCTGTTGTATTCATTTATTTGAGACAACTTATTATTTCGATGTTAAAGTCGATGTTGGTATACCCTGAAGATGAGTACTTAAGTGCTCGAAACATGTCGGGAACCTAATAACTTTTATGTTAACAATTAAACTGTGGAGAAAGACTGCATTGTTTTATTTCATATTACATTGACTCCACTAAAAGTATGGACTATTTTTTTAACATTAATAATAATGTTTGTATTTACACAGTGTGTTAAGTTAAACGTCGGAATCGCACTTAAGTCTACATTGATATTTTGGAAGAACTAACCTTTTGACGTTTCAAATTAAAATTAAAAACCGAAGCGCAATTGTCAAAATAAAAACAAGGTACCATGGTGTTGCCCTAGCAACAAGCGCTGCAACTTGACGTTCATGGCATGCTCTGTTTTTTATTCTACGTACAAAATCCTATTGAAATCATATTGTGATTTCATTATACACCGTGTATAATGAATATTGTACACTGGTGTGTATGGGATATTATTATTATTAAGAAAACACATGTATAATGATCATGTTATATACCTACTAGTCGTGGACAAAATACTTTATTAGCAATTAATAGTTATTTATGCAACTAGTGCAAAAAGTAGCTGTTTATTGCACAAAGGCATACATTTATTCACCGAGACGTAGTTGAGGTGAATAAGTGTACCGTGTGCAATAAACAGCCTTTTTGCACATGTTGCATACAATATTTTTTCTATGATCGAACCTATTTTATATAAATAAAATTAAAATAATCTTCCCTTAATGACCTAATTCTCCATGTATAATTAATAATTTAAGCAACCTTTGGCTTCAAATTTTATTCAATTGTTTTTTCGCGAGATACGTCCTGTCGCCCGTCATTTTGTTTATATGGTTTAGCAAAGTATTTCAAATGTTTTTGATTAAACGGTCTTTTGTTACAGTCTTCGTTTGTTGTTGGATATTATGTTGCTAAATGTCTCTTAAAATTTTTCTTTTAGTAAATGTATAATAAATAAGCAATAAATAAGGGTAAAAGTTTTGAGGAACTTATTCTAATTGACTGAGGAATAGGCAACCAACGGCCCCAACGCCAAGTTAAGTAGGCTGTGGTTAAGTGTCGTTTCGGTGGGTTGTGGTGAATATAGGCAACCAAGAAAACACTTTATTTTACGCGTGCAATAATGTATTTTTATTGCACGCGTGCAATAAAAGCTAACTTTTGCCATAAGACGGTGACTACAAAAGTTGTCCCTTTTTGCATGATCGTAGAAAAAATACTTTTTTGCTTTGGGTCATCGGCAAGTTTATGCTTAGGATTAGCAGCGTCGAGTTTATGGCAACTCTAACAGGTATACGTAGTCATATAAGGATTAACTAAAATTTTAGCGTCCAATTTATACACGCCCAATTATACCACATCAGACACAGGCCTTGATTTAACAATGATATTGATTTGGCAAGGGATTTTCGGACACCCAGTATTGGGAGTAGTGCATATTGTGACTATTTGCATTTAATAAACCGACCAAACAAAAAAATATTTAAAAGGGATAACTTGTTAGTGGTTTAGAGTATCTATATTTTAGTATATTCTCAAATATTTATAGTTATGGTGATGGTTTTAGTTTTGACATAATCTTATCTCTTACTTCTCGAAGTTTCGTAAGACTTTCTGCAATAATTACTTTAGAGCCATGCACAATTTTACATTTTAAATAGGTACAGCTTTAAATGTCTGGATAAATAATAATGTAAGAATATTAGGTCAATCGACCGTCCTAGATACTTGACAGGTTCTCGACTGTGGGTCAACTTTTTTCCATAATTACTGTTGTCTAAAAAATCTGATATGATAACAGCAATGTAATATTTATGCTAACAAATACATTTTGCTTCTCCCGACAATTTAACCTGAACTAATATTTAGATAAAATATGTCTTATATCTACGGCGTGCTGATTAATTAGAAAATTCGGAAGATAGGTTTGATGTTGCTTGAGATAAGCTGCTACAAAATCAACGTTAAACATACAATTTAGCAAGTTTTCCGGAGGAATAGGGTCTTGCTTTTAAGAATAATTGGTTCATATCTAACTTTGCCCATACCTTTACCGTCTCAGATATAATTGCTGACAAAAGATGTGTTTGAATTAAATTTTATTGTTTATTTGTCATAAATGTCAAATGACATAATTGAATAATTGTCAAATAATATTTCCGAAAATTTAAATAATTTGTTATAAATACATACAAAAATTATACTCGGGCATTAATAGTATGTTCGTCTTCGATAGCACCCTAATTACAATGGAAGTAGTACATAAAAAGTACATAAAAGTACTATGGTTTTTCCCAGGCGATAACACAAAAATAGTTTGTAGCAGTATACTGAGTGGCCCAAAATTTATTTTTATATTAAGTTATTGAATGCACCGAGGACCCTATCAATTTTGAACCAAATCTGAGATAAAATAGAAAATACAAATTTTTACCTCTACCATCGCTATAATGTAATATTATATGTAGGCGGGTCAGTACTGGAAAATTGTAAACTATTTTTGTAATTGAGAATATCTCTATTCAACTTAATTATGTAGGTTTAGGGTCAGATCTAGGGATGCGCAAAATTTTTAACACATCGATGTTGACATCAAATGATACATCGAATACAGAAAATCAATGTTGTAAAAAAACGGACAGAAAATATTAATATTTATAAACATCGATGTCTTTATAAATATCGATAAATATGTTTAAAATAAATTATACATTTTAATATAATAAATGCAAATAAATTTATATTAAATAAAAATAAACCATTAAAAACAAAAGTAACCGAAAAACAAAATAAGAAATTGTCAAATATGCGAAGAAAACCTGTAGTCTACTTAAATCCATAAAATCGCAATAAACCATGGGCGTTTTACTTACCAAAAAAATACCTGTGAAGTATATAAAACCAAAATGCTAAAAAAAACGTGAAACTATATAAAAACTGGATTTAAAATATTGGTACCAAATTTCAATAAAATCGGGAAAAGGATATTTAAAAGAATGATAAAAACGATTTTTTTTAAACTTTACCACTCTATATATTATGTAAATCAAAAACGGAGCAGGTCCGGATACATGTTCAAATAAACTTAGAATATCATATGGAATCACTCCCTTAAGTTACGTACCGTATTTCTGAAACACTCTGTATCGCTGATGGAACGTAAAATTATTTTCTAGAAAATTTAGCCGATCAAACCATATTATTTTAACAAAAAATAAACATCTCTAATTATTATTTTTAAAATGTAAAACTAAGCTTTGTAGGTTAGTTTTTAGTTAGTTAGAATTTTTCGCCGTTGGCCTCGGAAGTTCTCGGAAGATATTATTATAAGGTCTTTGCACTTTGCTTTACACTGATACCACGTGCCGCACTTGTGCCAATTGTAGTAAGTCTTTTAAGCTGGAAAGTTACAATAAGTGAAAAGTCAAATAATACATAGCTATTTGATATTAGTAAACAATAAATTTGGACAACTAGATTAAAATTTCTTTGTAATATTTAATTTACTAATTTGGTAATTGTGGATAGGTCATTTTATTTGTAATACTTCTTGAAATAAAATGCCAAGTTTTTATTGAAAAAAACATCGGAAAGAACATCGCAAAAAATATCGATGTTAACGAATAATATCGAATAAAAAACATCGATATGAACATCGAAAGTCGAAACACAAAAATCGATGTTTTCGAATCTTCGATACATCGTGCGCATCCCTAGTCAGAATTGATGACATTAATATTATGCAGTGTGGAATATGTGGCCGTGTCGCTACCTGTAGTCGCGTCCTCTATATTAACACGAATGAGCTTATCCAACAGTTTTGAGGTGCCCACAAATAACAATTAGACGAACTAAGAATTATCATTTAAGCTTAATACCACAGTTATTTTTAAGCAAAACATCAAGTTAAGCGATGGTATTTACGAGTAAAAGTATGATTTTTTTCCAAGATGTGCTTCCAAGTTGGTAGTTGGGGTCCACGGTATATTCTGAAACATTTTAGTTAATCATATTTTTTGATATTCTGTTAAGTTGGCCGTAGTTCGATACCAGCTTCAACTTCTTTTTTTTACTACGTCAAAAAATATTTTTTGATTGAGGCAGTATTTCCTATATACTTAATGCAATACAAAAACCGTTGTACGTCATAGCCTTTAAGTGACGTTAGATATCGACAGTGTTGCCAGCTTGTAACCAAAATATCCGAGTGAGGGAATTACAGTTTTTTTTTTCATTAAAACAATATAAAAGTTCAAAAATTTCCCATAGTTTATATATTTGTTTACTGCATAATACTTTTTACCATCAACTTTAGTAGATCCAAATTTTTATCTTGCCAAGATCGACCATTGGCACCATTCTGAAAAATCCATGTTTCATCCAAGAAAAGGAATTAGTACAAGAATGCTTCTTTTTCTTTAATATATCCTTTCAAAAATACTACTCGTTTGAAGGCTACATGGGAAAGTTCCATAAGCCCTCGCGTCGGTTCATCCTTTTCCATCCGAAGCATATTTCCTTTAAAAGGCTTCTTAAAGAGTTAAGACAATCATCAAACAGTTGTCTGTCTTTTAATTTCATACTTAAAGTTGTCAAAGTTACATGATGTTCTAAAAAAAGTTACAGCTTATGCATGACCAATATTAAATTTAATATTAGTTTTTGAATAATACAACTTACTTGTTTCATACATTCCATAAATAGTGTCACGGATAGAACTTATATCCAATCTCGACACATTTACAACTTTTTTTAAATAAGAACGTTTTCTTTTAGGTGACTCCAATAATTTATTTTGCTTAACTGTTGTTGAAACTGTGCTTACAGTGGAGATATTCAAATTTAGGGGAGCTGCTACACGCTAAAAATTAGTAAATTGGAACTAAAATATGTAGACCTTAACTCATTCTTTAAATTTACTTCTCTAACTGCTGTCAAGGGTAACAATGGGTCATTGTTGTTAAGTTCTTCCTGAAAATAGCTTATTAGAGAGGCTATAAGTTCTTTGCACCGGCTATTTAAATGCTTTGGCATTTTTCGCAAATAGTAAACAACGTACTCGACAGAGATATGTATGTGTACTTTTGTTGTTCTTAAAGGAACAGTTTTTTAATGCTATTTATGAAAATATCGGGAGTTTTTGTTAAAAAAATAGACGCGAAGCCACACGAAATCACAAAATAATTGAGGCTAGTTTTGCATAAACGTCAAACAAAGCCAACGAACGAGCTGGCGCCACCGCACCGTTTACAGTTGTGTTGTCAACTATCGGCCAATAAAATTCAAATTATATTAATTTTTACAAGCTTAAATAAACAAAATATTTGCTATAAGCGGGATCGTATCAAAGAAGAATACTTTAAGTTTGTGGTAAATTTAATATCGCATAAAGTTTTAATACTTTTTGACCAAATTTAATTTCCTCGTGTTTTCTTAAGGACTGACAATTATTAGCTGATTGATGACGTACAACGGTTTAAAATCTGATTGAACTATATGTATATGTATTTATACAAATAAGTAGAATATTTTGGGGTTTCAATCAATTGTGACGCTGCCAAGTTTTAAATTTCATTTGATATTTTAGGAATTTTAAGCCGCTTATCTATGCGTTTAAGTTAGGTATACCAAATGGACTCCTTAAGCTTAAGCTATACACAGGGTGATTCACGACGAGCATGCATTCAAACGTTTGGTAATTTTAAAACATTGTAGATTTATGTAAATGAAACAATGCAGTCTTCCTTCACAGTTTAATTTTAAAGTAAATTTTAAGTTCCCAACATGTTTCGAATGCTTAAGCATTCATCATCAGGGGATACTAACATCCAGTTTAAAAGCGATGTATGTTGTCTCAAACTAATGAGTACAACTTATAATGTGTAGACTTGGTATGAACTAGCTAGTTGTGTTGAAAGTAATGTAAAAATAATTTTTTTTTTAACACAACTAGCTAGTTCATACCAAGTCTTCAACTTTCACATTATAAGTTATACTCATTAGTTTGAGACAACATACATCGCTTTTAAACTGTATGTTAGTATCCCTGATGATGAATGCTTAAGCATTCGAAACATGTTGGGAACTTAAAATTTACTTTAAAATTAAACTGTGGAGGAAGACTGCATTGTTTCATTTACATTACATTGACTCCACTGTAAGTATGGACTACTTTTTCAATTGTAGATTTAGTACTGTTGATATGCTCTACTTAACTAACCTATTGGAATGTTTCTGTCACTTCTGATCACATCAGAATTACCTGTCAACATTGGGTCAACATTGGTTATTTTACTACAATACGGTATTTTATAATATTTTTGGAGTCCTTATTAATTAGTAAATTAACAAAGAAAGTTTTTAATGTTGCATTTTTCACAATGAACCTTGAATTGTGACCACCCTGCAAATTTTATGACGACAAACTAAAAGAATTTCTGATCCGTATGCAAGATATAAAACGAAAAGATATTGTTTGATCACAATGTATTTGCCAAATACTTCCAGGAACTGCAGATATCTCAAAAACTAGTTGACTTGGGCAGAAGCCTTGTTTTTTTTTTAATTTACTCTCTATTGAGAAATCAAAAATGGAATAAAAAATAAACCATTGTGTATATTTTATAAAAAAAACTAAACTTGGCTACTTCCGGAATAACCGTAAGTGACAGAAACATGTCGATATTTTAATTAGAGCTTTCCTTCCTGGCTAGAATAAGTGTTCGAGAAATGATTTAGTCAATTTCTAAAACAAAAATAGAGGAACAAGATTATTTACCAAAGCTGGCCAGTTGGTTTAAACCAGTGCCAAAAAACTCAGATACACACACACTCACACACACACACATACTTGTTCTCATATTTAAAGTGGCATCTAGGCTATAACCCCAATTGTGGTCACATGCGAATATCGGCAACACCCGGTCTGCAAAAAAAATTGGCAACACTGTGCACTGACGTGCATTACGATACACTCCATTTTAGCCAAGATAGGAACCATTAATTATCCTAAATAGTGGCATCGATGCCACAAGAAATCGGAAGTGTATAGGTGATGTTACAATAAATACAACGAGTGTGTGTGTATGCGTTGCTACAGCAAATACGCTGCATGACGATGTGTATACCAAATACCTATACTTTTATTTATTGCTTAAAAACTTCGAGCTCTATAGCATTTTCCAAATAAATAATTTTTGAGAATAGAGTCTTTTTGGTTTTTTCCCTTTTAAATCCATTTTGAAATTTATGCAATTTTGGCCATTGTATGAATAGTCAACCGCTATATTTAGATTCCCTTTCTCAAATTTTATATTTTTAATTTAACTGATTTTTATAAGTTTCCCGTTATTACATTTGAATTTACTCGCTTTTAGTACATCATCAGCTATCTTTTTTCATTCTAAGAAGTCGCTAAAGTCCATTTTTATTGTTTCAAATGGTTTCGGTATGGTGCGAGAGTTCGCTATCAATGTACACCATTCTGATAGAGCCCATACTATCCGTTTCTTGATAAACCGCTCTATTGTTGCGTGAACGGAGTCGACAGGCATATAAGTATGACCTGGTAGTAAGTATCGCACACTGATTGACGTTAAATGAACCAAGTCCTTAAGAAGTCGAGATCATTACCAACATAGCTTTGTTTTTATTCTGACCATAACAACTATCACAATTTAGTGATAGGTGTTTGACGGTTTGTCGTCCATCAATTTCTTGCAAATATTTGTACATTATGGTGCATATTTCGTTACTGCCACGTCCTCCGTCACATTCTCCCCATAAATAACAAAAGCCATTTTGAGTTCCACTTTCGTAAACAGTAAGGTTGTAATAAGCATACTTCCTGGCATAACACAAGAGCAAATTGTCCCCATGGGGTGTGTTTAACACCTTCTGCAGGTCGAAACTGGCACATAAAAATACTGAATCTAAAACAGCTTTCTTCTGATCACCTAGAAATAAATCCTTACAAATATTTTTGCTTTCCAGATGTTTTTCATATAATTGCTTTGTTTCTACTGTTTCCTCAAAGTCTTTGTCCTTTCTCACTTCACAAACTTTGCACTTATCTTTCTTCGGCAAGTCAAATTCGATACTAAATTCCGTCTTAAAAATCTTCCGGAAAACTTGTAGGGAAACGATATTGTTTTTAGTTGTTATGCCATTTTCTAAATGATTTTTCTTAAAATGTCCGTATAAGGATGATAAGTTGCGAAATTCTGTAGGTAAGTATTTTCTCGATGTTTTATTCCTGCAATAATGAGTTGGGACTGCGGGGAGTGTTATACCCCGCAGCTTGATGGTAAAACAGGCAATGAAAGGGAGCGGTTTGCAAGCGTGGTATACGGTAAAGTAGTTTGAGGCCTACGGAGGCGCGGTGCTTAAGGTTATTCCGGTTCCTTAGTGATAAGAAAAACTCTACAAAGGGGTGTTCAAAAATATTCTATTTCCAATCTAAGTTAAACGCAATTATGGTAACAGCAAATCACAATGTTAAATATGGCAGATTTCAGCAATTATTCACTGACAAAATACATTTAGTAAATATGGTTCAATACGAAATATGCATAAAATAAATGGGTTAATTCAACTTTTACTTACAACAGTAAATCACAATTATGTAACCTAGCATTTCTCTCTCACACTCGATGGTTCTAGGTTTATTCGCTCTGTACAGCTCGGTTATTAACCCACACCTGAACGTTTGGGCTGAAATATAGGTCGTTGACTCTCTACTTTCACGTAAGGAATCCCTTTTTCTGAGAATTGGCCAGAGATTTAGAAAAGTTTCGCTTGCGAATATTTTAAGTCTATTTTTCACTGTAAAGTTTGTAGGTTTATGAGAAAAGCTTCACTGTAAATATTAATCTCGAACTGAGTAGGTTTTTGGTAATTAAACTGATTTTTAAAATACTGTAATTCTAATTTTAATTTATTTGGTTAAACCTGGGTCTTAAAAGAATATTTATAATGGTTCTCTCAGAGACTTGGTTACTAAACTTTTGCGAGAAGCGGTGTATGTTTTGACTAATTTTTGACTTAGGTCGCGGCACTATACTTGGATATACGTTAATGAAAGTGTCTCTTACTTTTTAATACTTTGACTGTACTGGATGGCGTAGATAGGTTTTCTTTGTTTTTAATTATTTTGTATGGAACTGAACTACACTGTACTGAACTTTTTACTTTGAACTGCACTGACTTCTTCTGGACTGTTGTGAACTGTAGTAAACTGACTGAACTGTTGGGAACTTTTGTGAGCTCTGGGGAACTGACTTTTTCTAGGCGAGTTAGCGTTTTTATAGCCTCTCTAAATTTGCGTAGGTGCAAAATGGGAATCTTGACCATCCCATCCGAGTAAGTAAGGGAAATTTTTAAGTCAAACTCCGCCTTCAAGAGGTGGATTGAAAAGTCCCTTCTACTTGACTTAGGTGGTATGCGGTCATCAGTTACGAATTCTTTTCTAAGAATTTAATGTGAAATGTAATAAAATTTTATGTAAAACGATTAATTTTTATGACCGTCTTCCGTTTTAAGCTTCTATTTCGGAGTTGAGTAACCTTGGTTCGAGATGATCTCATTTTTTGTGGGAAGGCATTAGAATACTTGAAATTTTTGGTGGTTTGATGTATCCAATGAGAATATAATATATTTTGAAATAGTAGGACGCTGGGCTGTCTTTAGCTGTTAGAAATATTTTGTGGGCGTGGAGAGATATGCGCACTGATATGGTAATTGTCATTTTTTCTGGACGCTTGTGGCAGGCGAATAAAGTGATGCTAATAATCTTTTGAAAAGATGAAATTGTATTAATTTACTTTGATAATATAGATTCTTTTTCATTGATTTAGGTATCTTATGTGAAACATTTTTATTTAGAAATACACCAGGACTTCGCAGCCCGTCACAGGAGCATTGTGATAAAATCTAGAACATTCTGCTTCTGCTCGTTCCCAGTCTTGTTATGGGGGACATGCCTACCTCTCTGATCTCTTTTGGAACATACGCCTGACATAGAATTTTTTTTCGTATATCTCAAATTCTCAAAGTCGTTTGTGATATATCCAAAGTTTTCAATAAGAATTGTTGGCATACGTCGTGTTCCACATCATTCCACCTAATGATATATTTGAAGGAAGATTGTCTTCTGCTTTGTTCAGCCTCTTGTTTTCGACGTTTTATTTCAACATCTTTTGCGCACGAAAGCAGCCAGTCTCGTTGCCTTTGCGGGTTTCCTAAGCCCCAATAAAAATCGAAAACATGTTCCCTTACTGTCTCTGGAAATTTGAAAATACACTGGTTTGGGCAATTATTACTACAAGGATTTTCCCCAACAGACTTATTGGCACCGAACTTGTTATAACTTTTTCTTATAGCCTTTTTGCATGTTTTTTCTGTTTTCTTAAACTATTTTTTCCCATTGTGTCTTCTTCCGCGTCAGTCGAGCTGCTGTAGTCACTATTAGCGATATTTTCTTCAAAGGAATATTCTGAAGAGTGACGACGTAAACGTTTAACTGTAATACAGGTACGAGTATTTTGATCATCCTCGCTACTGGAATAGTCATAATCAACGAGTTTCACAAAGGGCCGTGTTGAATCTACCGGGTTGTTTTGGTAAAGGTCAGTATTAACTGAAGAACTTGGCACATAAAACTCTGAGATTATTTCTGTTCCATCGGCAATGATATTATTCACAAAGGGCCGTGTTAAAACTACTGGGTTGTTTGCGTGAAGGTCAGTATGAATTGAAGAACTTGGCACATAAAACTCTGAGAACATTTCTGTTCCATCGGCAATGATATTATTCACAAAGGGCCGTGTTGAAACTACTGGGTTGTTTTGGTAAAAGTCAGTATGAATTGAAGAACTTGCCACATTAAACTCTGAGAATATTTCTGTTCCATCGGCCATGATATTATTCACAAAGGGCCATGTTGTGTTGAAACTACTAGGTTGTTTTGGTGAAGGTCAATATGACTTGAAGAACTGGGCACATTAAACTCTGAGATTATTTCTGTTCCATCGGCAATGATATTATTCACAAAGGGCCGTGTTGAAACTACTGGGTTGTTTTGGTGAAGGTCAATATGAATTGAAGAACTGGGCACATTAAACTCGGAGACTATTTCTGTTCCACCGGCAGTGATATTATGATAATATAATATAGGTTCAACTAGACTAATTACAACCGTATCTGAAGATTGTAAATAATCATTTAAGTTCGAAATTTGACAGACTTCTGAGGAAATACTGATGCTAGTGCATGTACTTGAGTCTATAATGGCGTTTAGGGCTTCCTGTGATACCAGTTCAGAGTACTCGCTACCATTAACAGCTAATGGGTGACTCAAATTTTTGTGGAGACCCAGAAAAAGTTAATGCTAAACGCGGTACGGCATTGGGTTCATCTGTTCCTTGAGAACATAGAGCTAATGCCACTAGACGTTTTGATCTAGTAGTCATGGTGATAATCTAAAATAAAAATATCATGTTGTCTTTCCAATAGAAACAAAAGTGTTTTCGGTTAGAGTCCTCCGTATGAATGGTTAGGACTGGAGGTTTTTTAATCCTCATAATACATTAATGTAAGAAATGCGAAAAAAATACTTAATACAATAGTGGTTCAGACGTGAACTGTACCTACATTTTAAAAATATTTTTGATTATAAGGTGTTCTTATAGTTTGCCCTGTACCGCATCTAACTTTCTCATTTTAAATTGAGCACTCTATATCATTGCATTTTTTAATTACTCGTCAGATTCTAGACTAATTTCATGTATACAGGACATGACACATTAAACCACTTTAGAATCTTACTAGGAATTAAAAATGCAATGATATACAGAGTGTTATATTTAAAATAATCAAGTTGAATACAGTACGTGGTAAACCATCAACCCCGTATATTCGAAACATTTTAAAATTCACAGTTGTGCAAGTTTGGACAACTTTTCTATTAAACAGTTTTTCGTATTTCTTTCGGTATTGGGTTTATTAAAAAATACACTAGCGTGAGGCACCCTGTAGATTAAAAATGTGTCAACATACTGTAACCCACCCTGTACATAATAAATTGTAGTAAAATAGTAACAAAAGAGCAAACCAAAAACAGTTCTCAAATATTCGGTTGGACACAAGACGGTCGCGCCAGTTGTGTTCTTTACTGCCATCAAGGTCAAACCTTATTGTTGATGTTTACAGCTAAAACTTTTTCTTACATCAAATAGAATCCAATGCTAGGCCAACCCTCACCGTAAAGGGTACAACTGTCTTGACCGTCTAATAAGTTGTTTAGTTTAGCACAATCGTTATCACATGAATAAAATCAGTATCTACTTAGAACTCCATAAAACTAATTGAAAACTTCGTTGTGCTAAGATGATTTTGAATTAGAACTACCTAGTTTAACACAATTTTTTTACGAATCTCAACGGAAACAACCAAAAACCGTTATTAATTACAGAAAGAAAATAATTGTGGTACTTACGTTCTAACTCCGCAGCGATACACAATGAACTAAAAGGTCATAACGCACTTCGCTGCGTCGTAAGTCGCATTTTTTGTACCACGTAACTTGCACCTTACGATGTTTTGGAGATCATGCGATGTTTTCGCAAATACAAATGAGATTTGTTTACATTTTTGTGTGACTTACGTTACACTTAATTCGGCTATTTCTCTAAAGACTATGCTTCTCTACCTTACGATAATTTGCTGGAAGGTGTCTGACGGTTTGGTAGTTACGATAGTTCAATAATCCCTTTTTCCTAAATTTGTCACTTACGATGTTATGGCAAAAAGGTATCGATATAGAAACTCATACTAAAGTTTATCCAGTCAAAGCGTGTAAAAAATTACCTAGTAAGAATTAGTGCCTTGAAAATCGCGCCTGCGGCGCATGTTGTTGTAGTATGGTTGAAGATTATTTAAAAAAAAAAGATGTAAAAAACTTTTAATACGGGGTAGTTTTCATCCTTTTGCATTACCTGCTGCAACATAGAAAAAAAAATTACATTTGGCCTTGAACGAAAATTCGTAAACTTGCCCCATATACGAATATAACCCCTTCCAATGTTAAAATGTTTTAAAATCGTACATTTTACAAATTTTTTTGAAACTAATATTTCCCTAAATTTTACTTTAAAGTGTTTGACTGAATATTGAGATAACTTATACGAAGGCGGGAAATAGGTATATCCAAATTTAAATTCAAACTACCATACGTCGGTATATTCCATATTTTGTTGTCGTATCCGAGTGTATGGTGCCACAAGTAGAACGGGCGACATAGTGCAGGTCTATTCACACACAAGATGCCACAGTAAATGTAAAACAAACACACCATCGCCATCACACACACACACACACCCATACTTGTTCTCATATTTAAAGTGGCATCTAGGCTATAACCCCAATTGTGGTCACATGCGAATATCGGCAACACCCGGTCTGCAAAAAAAATTGGCAACACTGTGCACCGACGTGCATTACGATACACTCCATTTTAGCCAAGATAGGAACCATTAATTATCCTAAATAGTGGCATCGATGCCACAAGAAATCGGAAGTGTATAGGTGATGTTACAATAAATACAACGAGTGTGTGTGTATGCGTTGCTACAGCAAATACGCTGCATGACGATGTGTATACCAAATACCTATACTTTTATTTATTGCTTAAAAACTTCGAGCTCTATAGCATTTTCCAAATAAATAATTTTTGAGAATAGAGTCTTTTTGGTTTTTTCCCTTTTAAATCCATTTTGAAATTTATGCAATTTTGGCCATTGTATGAATAGTCAACCGCTATATTTAGATTCCCTTTCTCAAATTTTATATTTTTAATTTAACTGATTTTTATAAGTTTCCCGTTATTACATTTGAATTTACTCGCTTTTAGTACATCATCAGCTATCTTTTTTCATTCTAAGAACTCGCTAAAGTCCATTTTTATTGTTTCAAATGGTTTCGGTATGGTGCGAGAGTTCGCTATCAATGTACACCATTCTGATAGAGCCCATACTATCCGTTTCTTGATAAACCGCTCTATTGTTGCGTGAACGGAGTCGACAGGCATATAAGTATGACCTGGTAGTAAGTATCGCACACTGATTGACGTTAAATGGACCAAGTCCTTAAGAATTCGAGATCATTACCAACATTGCTTTGTTTTTATTCTGACCATAACAACTATCACAATTTATTTATTTATTTATTTATTTATTTATTTCAATACACTGTTTTACAGTTTCCCAGTTACAAAACAGGTACAAAACAATTTAATATTATAAACTTAATAACTAATGTATTTAACCTAAATTCTTACATTACACAATATACATGTCAATAAAGTTAATAATAGGTAACATAGAAATAACAATCAACAAAAAAAGAAAAAGAAAAATGGCGGCAGAAGACCTACACAGGGTGGCTGTAAAAATGATTCTTGATCGTGGCCGGGCTGCAGTTGAAAATATCATACGTTGTGATGTTTTCATTGTACAAGCTACAGATTCTATTGAGAGGCGCATATTTAAATACATTTGTACGAAAGTTAGGTAGGTAAAATGTATCAGCATACCGCGAGTTCAGGGATGGAATTCTAAAGTTTAGTCTGTGTAGTAGCTCTTCACAGATTAGTCGATTATTAATTAACTTATATAAAAACAACTGGCCGAAACATCTGCGCCTGTCAGACAGGTTGACGAGCAAAAACCTCTGCAACAGTTGATCGTGTGGAAAGCCCCTAAAGGGGTAGACCCCATCCGATCTGAACCACAAAGCCTTCGCGAATCGTCTCTGAACGGATTCAATATTATCTATATGTGCTTTATAATAGGGAGACCAAACCACCGATGCGTATTCCAATTTAGATACAACAAAAGAGAAAAATAAAGTTTTTAACGGAACATCACTCTGAAACTCCCTTGTGGCCCTCAAGACAAAACCAAGTAATTTATACGAGGCAGACACAGTGTCTTCGATATGAGGAACAAAGGACAGTCCCTTATCAAAAGTTACTCCTAGATCTTTGAACACCTCAGGTCGTTGCAGATTGACGCCATTTATGTTATAGTTGAAATGAATGATCGTGTTTTTATTAGTGTAGGTCATAATATTACATTTCGAAACGTTTAAGTTCAATCTATTCTTTACACACCAATCATTCAAAATATCCAAGTTATGTTGCAGATCCAAGCAATCACCATCACTAGAAATTGTTGAAAATAATTTTAGGTCATCAGCATAGAGCAAACAGCGGACTGAGAGATCATCAACAATATCATTAATAAACAGCGTAAACAGCAACGGACCAAGGATGGAACCCTGGGGAACTCCAGATGTGGCAAAATACTCCGTCGATCTGACCCCGCCATAAGCCACGAACTGACTCCTATTCTTTAAATAGGAATCGAAGAATAACATCAACTGATCGGAGAATCCGAAGTACCTCAATTTCTGCAGTAAAATGGCGTGGTCAAGCCGATCAAAGGCTTTGGAGAAGTCCGTATAAATCACGTCTGTCTGCTTACGCCGATCAATACCTTCAGTCAAACATTGGGTAATGCACACTAGGTTTGTAATGGTTGAACGACCCTTAACAAATCCATGTTGCTCCGGAATAATAACGTTCTTAACCCTAGAGAAAATGATATTATGTAATAAAATTTCAAAAACCTTGGAGAAGTTACAAATTATTGATATCGGTCTATAATTAGATATATCCAATCTGTCACCCTTCTTAAAAACAGGGCACACCTTAGAAGATTTCCAAATATTTGGCATCATGCCGACGTCGAGACATTTATTAAACAATACGGACAGAGGATGGGCAAAGACACCAGCACAGTCTCTGACAATAAACGCTGGAATGCTGTCTGGTCCTGTAGTTAATTTAGGTTTAATCTGCTTAATTGCATTAAAGACATCCTCCCTACTGAAACTGGCAATATTTATATTCAAACTTGACAACTGATCAGAGTTTGCGGTTGAATTAGACGCTGTTAGATAAGAACCGCTAAAAAAATCGGCAAAAGCGTTGACAATATCATCAGCACTGGAAAAAGTAGTGTCATCAAGATGCATATTGCGAGCAATAGAATTTGATCCTCTTTTAGAGCTTATAAAAGACCAAAATTTATTAGGGTCGACATTAACACAGCTTTCGATCTGCCGCATGTAATGCCTAAGACAGTTATCAATTTCAGCCTTTACTTCGCGCCTTAATGCAGAAAAGTTGTCATAATCAGATCTGTTTCCAGTACGCTTATATTTCCGCCAATGTATGGCTTTAAGTCGAATATTACACTTGATGTTAGCAGTGAACCAAGGCGGGTAACTGCGACGATTGGATAATCCAAACCTCGGCACACAAGCATCAAAAACAGTGTAGATCTTATCATAAAGCATTCTGCAACATTCCTCCAAGTTGTCCGACAGGTCAAGAAACGTCCAATCTAAGTTAAGAAACATATTATACATAGAGGTAAAGTCAGCCTTTCTGAAATTATATTGCCCTGTTCGTCGGTTAGGGATATGACGATTTAGGTTAATACTATTATTGTATGAAAATGAAACAGATAACGCGGGATGGTATTCATCAACTCGGGTTAGGAGCACTTCTGAGTTACTGACATCGCAATGCCGGTTAAAAATTATGAGATCCAGCAGTCTGTTATCAGTGTTAATGATTGAGTTATGCTGGTGCAATCCTGTTATATTTAAAAAATTAAGTAGGGCAGTTACATAATTGTCTGGCCTCCCATCTCTTAAAAAAAAGTCCGCATAATTGGGTATATTGAAATCACCTAGAATGAGCACATCAGATCTATTTAGGAATTCTAAGGATGACAGATGCTCTAGAAACGTTTGATATTCCTCGACGCTTAACCGCGGAGGTATGTAAAATAGCAGAATATAAAGCGTGCTCCTCTCAGACGACAACTTAACAGCAACGGCATCAATAAGTCTAGAAATATTCGCACTGGCCAATCCCAGATACTTCTATATCGTTCACCGCAGAATCAAGCCAAGTTTCAGTCAAAGCGACAATATCGTATTCAAAATGAGTTAATGAATTATAAATATCAGTAGTGCAATTTTTAATGCTACGAGTATTCTGATAGTACAGTAATATGCTACTATCGCTCAACCGGTCATCGGATTGAAGTGATTGAACAGACGCCAGGGACGCCACGGAGGATCGGGCCAGCGATTTCTGTGATTGTTACCGATCGGCCAGGACGTCCGACCGAAGCCGATCACAAGCTTGTTTATAGGCAGTACACTTATTCACATCCCAAGCGGCATGTATCGCATCAATCGCTCCGTTAAGTTTTGCGTTAAGCTTCACGCAATTCGAACATTTCAGCGAACTGGACTTGCAGTCTTGAACTTTATGATTTCCACCACAACGGGGACACGTGACAGAATTTTTGCAATTGTTTGAAGAGTGATGAAACTCATTACAATCGTAGCACCGAGAAACATCAATAGCATTAAATACTTTGCAACAATCAAACTCAACAAAAATATTACCAAAAGCCAAGGCACTCTCAAAGGTAAATAACAAAAGCCATTTTGAGTTCCACTTTCGTAAACAGTAAGGTTGTAATAAGCATACTTCCTGGCATAATACAAGAGCAAATTGTCTCCATGGGGTGTGTTTAACACCTTCTGCAGGTCGAAACTGGCACATAAAAATTCTGAATGTAAAACAGCTTTCTTCTGATCACCTACAAATAAATCCTTACAAATATTTTTGCTTTCCAGATGTTTTTCATATAATTGCTTTGTTTCTACTGTTTCCTCAAAGTCTTTGTCCTTTCTCACTTCACAAACTTTGCACTTATCTTTCTTTCTTCGGCAAGTCAAATTCGATATTAAATTCCGTCTTAAAAATCTTCCGGAAAACTTGTAGGGAAACGATATTGTTTTTAGTTGTTATGCCATTTTCTAACTGATTTTTCTTAAAATGTCCGTATAAGGATGATAAGTTGCGAAATTCTGTGGGTAAGTATTTTCTCGATGTTTTATTCCTGCAATAATGAGATGGGACTGCGAGGAGTGTTATACCCCGCAGCTTGATGGTAAAACAGGCAATGAAAGGGAGCGGTTTGCAAGCGTGGTATACGGTAAAGTAGTTTGAGGCCTACGGAGGCGCGGTGCTTAAGGTTATTCCGGTTCCTGAGTGATAAGAAAAACTCTACAAAGGGGTGTTCAAAAATATTCTATTTCCAATCTAAGTTAAACGCAATTATGGTAACAGCAAATCACAATGTTAAATATGGCAGATTTCAGCAATTATTCAGTGACAAAAGACATTTAGTAAATATGGTTCAATACGAAATATGCATAAAATAAATGGGTTAATTCAACTTTTACTTACAACAGTAAATCACAATTATGTAACCTAGCATTTCTCTCTCACACTCGTTGGTTCTAGGTTTATTCGCTCTGTACAGCTCGGTTATTAACCCACACCTGAACGTTTGGGCTGAAATATAGGTCGTTGACTCTACTTTCACGTAAGGAATCCCTTTTTCTGAGAATTGGCCTGAGATTTAGAAAAGTTTCGCTTGCGAATATTTTAAGTCTATTTTTCACTGTAAAGTTTGTAGGTTTATGAGAAAAGCTTCACTGTAAATATTAATCTCGAACTGAGTAGATTTTTGGTAATTAAACTGATTTTTAAAATACTGTAATTCTAATTTTAATTTATTTGGTTAAACCGGGGTCTTAAAAGAATATTTATAATGGTTCTCTCAGAGACTTGGTTACTAAACTTTTGCGAGAAGCGGTGTATGTTTTGACTAATTTTTGACTTAGGTCGCGGCACTATACTTGGATATACGTTAATGAAAGTGTCTCTTACTTTTTAATACTTTGACTGTACTGGATGGCGTAGATAGGTTTTCTTTGTTTTCAATTATTTTGTATGGAACTGAACTGCACTGTACTAAACTTTTTACTTTGAACTGCACTGACTTCTTCTGGACTGTTGTGAACTGTAGTAAACTGACTGTACTGTTGGGAACTTTTGTGAGCTCTGGGGAACTGACTTTTTCTAGGCGAGTTAGCGTTTTTATAGCCTCTCTAAATTTGCGTAGGTGCAAAATGGGAATCTTGACCATCCCATCCCAGTAAGTAAGGGAAATTTTTAAGTCAAACTCCGCCTTCAAGAGGTGGATTGAAAAGTCCCTTCTACTTGACTTAGGTGGTATGCGGTCATCAGTTACGAATTCTTTTCTAAGAATTTAATGTGAAATGTAATAAAATTTTATGTAAAACGATTAATTTTTATGACCGTCTTCCGTTTTAAGCTTCTATTTCGGAGTTGAGTAACCTTGGTTCGAGATGATCTCATTTTTTGTGGGAAGGCATTAGAATACTTGAAATTTTTGGTGGTTTGATGTATCTAATGAGAATATAATATATTTTGCAATAGTAGGACGCTGGGCTGTCTTTAGCTGTTAGAAAAATTTTTTGGGCGTGGAGAGATATGCGCACTGATATGGTAATTGTCATTTTTTCTGGACGCTTGTGGCAGGCGAATAAAGTGATGCTAATAACCTTTTGAAAAATGAAATTGTATTAATTTACTTTGATAATATGGATTCTTTTTCATTGATTTAGGTATCTTACGTGAAACATTTTTATTTAGAAATACACCAGGACTTCGCAGTCCGTCACAGGAGCATCGTGATAAAATCTAGAACATTCTGCTTCTGCTCGTTCCCAGTCTTGTTATGGGGGACATTTTTACCTCTCTGATCATCTCTTTTGGAACATACGCCTGACATAGAATTTTTTTTCGTAAATCTCAAAGTCATTTGTGATATATCCAAAGTTTTCAATAAGAATTGTTGGCATACGTCGTGTTCCACATCATTCCACCTAATGATATATTTGAAGGAAGATTGTCTTCTGCTTTGTTCAGCCTCTTGTTTTCGACGTTTTATTTCAACATCTTTTGCGCACGAAAGCAGCCAGTCTCGTTGCCTTTGCGGGTTTCCTAAGCCCCAATAAAAATCGAAAACATGTTCCCTTACTGTCTCTGGAAATTTGAAAATACACTGGTTTGGGCAATTATTACTACAATGATTTTCCCCAACATACTTATTGGCACCGAACTTGTTATAACTTATTCTTTGAGCCTTTTTGCATGTTTTTTTCTGTTTTCTTAAACTATTTTTCCCATTGTGTCTTCTTCCGCGTCAGTCGAGCTGCTGTAGTCACTACTACCACGTGACTTGCACCTTACGTTGTTTTGGAGATCATGCGATGTTTTCGCAAATACAAATGAGATTTGTTTACATTTTTGTGTGACTTACGTTACACTTAATTCGGCTTTTTCTCTAAAGACTATGCTTCTCTACCTTACGATAATTTGCTGGAAGGTGTCTGACGGTTTGGTAGTTACGATAGTTCAAATAATCCCTTTTTCCTAAATTTGTCACTTACGATGTTATGGCAAAAAGGTGTCGATATAGAAACTCATACTAAAGTTTATCCAGTCAAAGCGTGTAAAAAATTACCTAGTAAGAATTAGTGCCTTGAAAATCTCGCCTGCGGCGCATGTAAAAATATGTAAAAATCTTTTAATACGGGCTAGTTTTCATCCTTTTGCATTACCTGCTGAAACATAGAAAAAAAATTACATTTGGCCTTGAACGAAAATTCGTAAACTTGCCTCATATACGAATATAACCCCTTCCAATGTTAAAATGTTTTAAAATCGTACATTTTACAAATTTTTTTGAAACTAATATTTCCCTAAATTTTACTTTAAAGTGTTTGACTGAATATTGAGATAACTTATACGAAGGCGGGAAATAGGTATATCCAAATTTAAATTCAAACTACCGTACGTCGGTATATTTTATATTTTGTTCTCGTATCCGAGTGTATGGTGCCACAAGTAGAGCGGGCGACATAGTGCAGGCCTATTCACACACAAGATGCCACAGTAAATGTAAAATAAACACTTTCCTAACATGGCATGTCGTCAAAAGATGTCGGTGTAAGATACCAAAAGAACACACAAGATTATTAATTATGAACTATGCAGGAAAAACGGCAAACGAGTCACTTATATGTGTTTAGAATGTGAGAAACGTTCGTTAGTAATTTTAAGGTTTTCTTCTGATACTACAAATTTTAATCAAAAAATCTTTAGGCTATTCTTCTTAAAAAGTGCAGCTTTACACTAAAAACAGCGCTAACAGTGGTCGCCGCATGGCATTGCAAATCGTACATTTTTACAAATTTTTTGAAACTAATATTTATAAATTTTACCTTAAAGTGTTTGACCAAATATTGAGATAACTTACATGAAGGCGGGAAATAGGTATATCCAAATTTAAATTCCAAGTACCGTACGTTAGTATAATCTATGTTTTGTTGTCGTATCCGAATGTATAGTGCCACAAGTAGAGCGGGCGACATAGTGCAGGCCTATTCACACACAACATTATTTCAATTATTCAACTCTTATTTGCGCGCTATATCGAGTAAATACATGGTTGAAGTGTGTATTGTAGAGGGCCCCACCGTATAGCGGTTACTACAATTTAGGTTAAAGTAAGATGTGAATTAGCATCAACAGTGGCATATCATACACAATTGGCGGGAAACGTTATAGAATTACCAGCGCTAATTGGTCAGTACCGAATGTTGAGATAGGTTACATGAAGACGGGAAATATATCCAAATTTAAATTCAAACTACCATACGTCGGTATATTCCATATTTTGTTGTCGTATCCGAGTGTATGGTGCCACAAGTAGAACGGGCGACATAGTACAGGTCTATTCACACACAAGATGCCACAATAAATGTAAAACAAACACACACACACACACACACACCATTATTTACCTTACCTTACTGCACTACAATACTAATTCGGCATATTTTAAGGGGCGATCAAAGCGAGCAATAAAACACTAACCTTTCAACTATATAAAATATATTGATAAAAATAAAGGCAGAATTATATTATTAACTAATCAGTATGAAGTCCAAATTAACGTACTTCAAAATGATTAAACCAAATGAACTGTCTAATAAATTGCTCAATGAGCATAAAAGGCGTAACGGAAAATAGCGTATTTATGATCAGCGATAGACATTCAAGTTAGTGTTCGATAAAGCAGAGGTATACTCTTTATAACGAAACGACCTACAAACCGAACACAATTCATAATTGCAACTATTTTACATAGTAAAAATAATAGAGATGTTCGTGCAAATTAAACAATATTTTACTATTATTTTAATGTTACTAATATATTTTCAATAAGTTAGGACGACATAACTTGTATTAAGAGTTCCGTCATATTTTTAGCTTTCCTGGAATACTTTGGGTTCAAATCTTTGATCAAGTGCACACCATTTCAAATGCATCTCTGCCAGAAGTTCTTGCGCTTAGCGAACTGGGAAACCTAAATGGCCATCAAATTTGTGTAGTAGTACTTGGAGAACTGCGAATTTAGTAAAAGGCCATCAACTTTAGGGCTAAATACTAACAATTCTCCCATAAGGCATACCATATAGTGAGTCTTCTTAAATGGGAGCCCGCCAAAATATGTTAGAGACTAGTATATCCACCGCAAGCACTGATGTCGACCCACCTGTGGCATGACGAGACCAGTAAAAATGTCTACTTTATTTTTCCTTCTCGTGATTTTTCATTTTCTTAATTCGTATCTCATTTCACAGTGCTTACAAGCTTACATCCTTTATGTCTGCAAGCAAATGTTGTGTACCCGGATGAACTAATTGTTGAAGTATAAAAATAATCGTTTTCTAAATCAGTGGCAAAAATGTATCGTCAACAGGAGACTAATATAAATATAAAAATCCTCACTAGCATGAAATCCTTCATCTCCTTTACAAACAATGGCGTGCAAATCCCATCGCTAAAAATTATACCTTTGTGAACGCTCAAAACCAGTGCAAGCAAACAATAAACGAAGGCAAGGAAACATGCAACCAGAGGATAAAAAAAATTTTGGTTTGAAGCTAAGTTCGTCAGTCAGAACTCAACCAAGTCAACCATTCTACTTCTAAGACGCTCTGATGGTACTATTGCGATCAATGCCCAAAAAACTCTTAATTTCCAAGAAAAAGCTTCACCAGATCTTTCTGCGGTAGAATCGATAATGTCCGTGAAGGTTCTCCGGCAGCTCCCTGTTAAATAAATCTTGAAAGATCTTGACACTAAAAGAAGCTTCTGACAAAATCGCAGCCATCGTGATTAAGACATGCGGCGATAAATTGGCACCGGCTTTTGGTAGGCTTTCTAACCTATCCTACAAAGAGGAATATTTCTTTCTTGCTGGAATGCAGCGAGATTCCAGAACATACCCAAACAAGACAAGAAGATATTACGAAATAACCGTCACATTGCTATCGGTTATAATAAACATAATGGAGAAGTCTATGAATTAAAAATGATTAAAGTACGTGGTAAGTTCAATATTTTCAGTGATCGCCAGTATGGATTTCGTAAGTCTAGATTAACAGATGTTACCCATGTGGTTACCTGAAAGAGCGCAATAGAATATCATGGGGAGTCCTGGGCGGCAGCCTTTTCTAGAAAAGTTAATATTAAAAAATCAGATATAATCATGGCTAGACGTCCGATTCCCTTGTCTTCATCACTTTATTTATTAGGCGTCAATTTAGGTAGTCATTTGCCTTACAGAAGCTTGGGCTACCTTCCTGTAAAGTATAAAATCGACCATCGCTGGAATGGTTCCCACACGCTTGGCTCTGCTTCCAAATATACTCTGAGACGGCTGGATTACATTGAAAAGAAAGCCATCTCCTTAATCGGCAGCCATCTGACCAATAACCTTATAAGTCTAGAGCTTCGAAGGCGGGTTGGTGAATTGAGCCTCTATTACCAATATTTTCATGGCAAGTGTTAAACTGAGGTTGTTGTTGCTTGATATCACCCAGAGTAGTGCACGGCAGTGCCCCGTCAAATTACCTTGGCAAAGATAACTCGACGTACCATGGTGCGAACGGTAGCTCTTAATGACGGAAGCCCAAAGTTGTACACTTTCTTTGAAATGTAAAACGCTACCTGTTTTAACTGAGCAAACCTAAATGCAAAGCATTTGAAAACAGGAAAATTGCTTGCTTCTAAAGACGGTAATAGTTCCTCTTGCAGTCTACCGAGTAATTCAAGGCACGTAGATGTAAAATACAAATATCCGCCTGGCTGTCGGAAATAGAGGACGTTGGGATAATATTGCTTAATGAGGCACCAGGACCAGCCCCAACCTCGAGATCCGAGCAGGGGACGGGTTTATCTTCGGAACATTTTGATTTGGGAACCATCATTATAGCATTTTCTACATTTCCACCCTGGAAACCTATTTAACCTATATAGGAAAAATACTGTAATAATAAAACTTTAAATGTTGACGTATTGGTGTTTTGTATATTTGCTGTAAAAAATACCTCACTTCTTAGAATCTTTCTCTCTGAATCCACATATTTACCTGATTCCGACATAGACAATATGTACCTTTTGGTTAAATTGTTCCTCGAACAAAATTTTTGATTTACAACCATGCATGTAATAATGACATTTCACCTATCATTGAAAGGTGGAAAGTTGACGTTTTTTTTTTTAATTTTACTTTCCACCCGGGTGGAATGTAAAATTATTATTTTTTTGTAAGTTTATTAAAAATCTCAAAATAATATACGGACACACCAACATAGACACTGTAATACGCTCACAACCATTACAGAAATTCAACGGCAATACATGTTTATTTTTTAAATGAATTATAATGACATTTATAAAAAACAAAAAATTAATATTGTTTATGTTTTACTTATTTAAATAAATTATTATATTGGTATTATTATAGGCAGCTACTGATATGCTAAAACCTTGCTGCACTTCTTTTTTTAAAAGATCTAATTTATGATTATTTGAAGTTAAGTTAAGTAGTGTAAGTAAAATTTTAACTTAACTTTGAAATCAATTTTGCCGTATTAGCTTAAGTAGCGATAGAAGTATCTATGTATTTTTTCGATATTTTGCGAAATTTTTGACCCTACATATATTGTCAAAAAATATTATAATGTTTAGTGATAGGGAAACTATATTTAAAGAATTATATTTGCTATCTTGATGTGTATTATTATTTTACCACCTGCGTTTATTTGAAATCCTAATGTCAGTCTAATTTTAAAATGAAAAATTCAAAATGACATCTTGCTTTTAATAATAATTTTGATAACTTTAATTCAAAATAATAAGAAGTGGATGAAGCGGTTGTAAATAAAATTGTAGGCAAACCTCGGTGTAAAGTTTCATTACCGTCTCGAAATTTATTTAACCTCGCCGCTTTGCGCCTCGGTTAATTACTGACTCTCTTGACAGTAATGAAACACCTTCCACCTCGGTACGTAATACACTATTCCTTTTCAGTATCAAATTGTTCAAATAACTTTCTGGCTTAGCGATATTTTAGCTAAACTTTTCTCATATCATAACCATTAAAAGATATGTCGATGACATATTCGCAATATTTAATGGTTTTTAGAATGCCCTTAGGAAAACTCTTATTCTAAATAATTTCCACCTCCTTCCATCTCTGGCCTATTTTACAAAATTCTTGTATCAATTTTCTTTTAAATAATAAAAATAATTACAAATACCATTTCACAATAAGGATGTACCAACCAGTGACAGTGTTTCGATTTTCCCTCTTTATTTATTGGCTTAGTGCAATGGCCTTCAAACTTGGAATCACTCGATTTTTACTTATACTTATTAATTTGAGGTAACTTTAAGAATGGTTTTTGTCTAACTTGATTTTGGTTAATTCACACTTATCTTTATTTACTTATGACTGGTAGGTTACTATATTAATATATTCGCTTCCAGTACTCCCAATGATAATGGTCGTTTTTGATTAAACATCTCCTTTAATATAAGTTAACCTTGCGGAAGAAGACTTTGTTGTTTTTTAATTCATGTATAACGTATGGGTAGGTACCTAATATACATATTAATAAATAAAGGCTCTTCTAGATGCATTATATGCCCAAAATGAAGCATATAAGATTTCTTTGCAAAAATAATCAAATTTTGAAAATTTCGACTCAGGTGAATTCTTGAAAGCATTTGGGCGCAACTCAAGAAAAAAATTCAACTACGGCGGGCCGCCTAGCGGCGCTTCTTTCAATAATATATCAACCCACGGGTCTGATTTTAGTTATAAACGCTGAAATCCAAGTGCGGTATTCCAAATTTTGTATCTTATTTTTTCCTACACATTGTATTCCCTTTGATGCTTCTTATTAATATTAACCAATCAATATCAGGTCCAATCAATTAATATCCGGGTAGGAATCGTTGGCAATTTTTTGATTGGACCATTCGTATTGCCAGAACGCTTGATAGGAAAACTTTATTTGAAGTTCCTCCAGAACACCTTTTAGGATTTGATAAAACACTTACCACTTGAAACCCGCCGAAACATGTACTTCGATAGGGCACCATCTTATTTCAGCGTTGGTGTGCGGGAGCACCTGAATAACGTCTATCCAAACTTCTTATTAGTTGCTGCTAATATCTTTGACAAATTATGTCTCCAATAAGCACTTTTCAAAATGATCGACCCAATATTTAATTACATATTAACTGTAGCTACCTTGTACTCTTTTTTTGGAGCATTTAAGGATTTAGGAGTCTAATCCTTTCAAGTACTTAGTTTTTGCTCCTCATTGACTTGGTTAAGGGTTTTATTTACATTGACTACACCAAAAACCAAAAAAATTGATTTTCATTTATGACAGGAACACTTACTTATTTTTATGCACAAACTCAAAACTTCAATATACCCCACTTTCTTTTCTCTTTGGTTTTTGTATGAACTCGATTTTTTTTTTTTTTGATATTATGCTATTTGTAAATTGGAGATTAATGACAGACTAAAAAATCCTTACGTCATAATTGTCACCATTGTCACCATAATTGTTACCGTAACTTCCACTTTTTTTTCGGAATTTGCCATTGCCACCTCATTTCTTTCGTTGGCCTCATCATTATCTCCACTTTCTTCCGACGGATTTTTTGCTTCAATGTCACCTAAAAATCCACTATATGTAAAGGAAATATTTTAAGGTATTTCCTGTAATATAAACATGTCTCAAAATGTTGTTAACATTTTTGTATTATGTTATTTATTTATTATTAATATGATTTTCTGACAGGTCGCGAGATATCACCGATATCAAAAGGATTGAGCTCCGTGGGGGCCCTTTCGGTGTTATTGGACCCGTGAGGTTCTTCTCTGGCTACCCATATCCTTCTTGACTGTTCGGCTTGTTGCGAGTAGCACTGCTTTCTCAAATCCTTGTAGAGATCTTGAGGTACGTCTAGTATTCTAAGGTTTTCCAGAAGCTTGTTTGGGATTATTCCTGTTGTTGAAACAATATTTCAATTTTGATGCTATTCATATTCCACTGTCTTCTTATTTGCTTCTGCAGGTCCCGATACTTCGCTATTTTCTCAGCATGCTTCAGTAGAAGGTTGTTGTTATATGGTATAGCTAAGTCGTTTTTCTGGCCCTCTTGTCTACCATAGCAAGTTTCGGTGTATTATAGGTCACCCTCTGATCAGTAAAAATAGTCCGATCCCAGTATATCTTGTAGTGGTTGTTTTCTAAGATCGTCTGTAGTGTATATCTATAATATGGGATCTTCTCGTTTTGGACAAGCTGTAGCGTCACCGCTAACTTCTGGTGTAGAATCTTGGCCACTGCCTCATGCCTCTCTTTGTATTCTGTTGCAGAAAACATCTGGAATCCCCCCGTGATGTGTTGGATTGAGTCGTCTCCAATTATGTGTTTCAGGTAGTTTCTGGTTGGTATGACCTGATCTTGGATTGCCATTCTTGGGTTATGTTTGAGTGTTTTGGTAAGTTGAGTTCCGATTTTGCGTTGTAGCCCTTTGATGTTAGTCAAGCTCCAATCTACAATGCCGAATGACTAGGACAAAACTGAGCAGGCGTAGATGCTGATTGCTTTGAACAAGTTTTTGCTGTTCAGTTTCGTTCTAAGGATCTTTTTTGTTCTCTTAAAAAACTCTACTAATACGTTGAACCTGCCTCATCTCCAAGTATTTGCAGTTCTTGCCTTCACCTATTGCCTGAATCTCCTGGCCATCTCGCATAACCAACGGGTTTTGCTATATTCTTCCCTTTATCATAAATTCCGATATTACTGAAGAATTCCTTCACTATTTTAAGCATCTGATCCTGTTGGTTTTTGGCAGCGGCCAATTAGTTTAAGATCATCCATATGTAGCAGATGGTTAACTCTACTTGCTACTTGGTTGCCTTTTTTGATAGTAAGCCCATATCTTGTGGAGTTTAGTCGGTTGAACAGAGGGTCCTTAGTTAGACAGAACCATAGAGGACTCATGGAATCACCCTGGAATATTCCTTGTTTTATTGTAACCGTATCGGTGGACACATTGTTGGTCCCTTCATTAGGATGGATCTTGGTCTTTCACATCCCCATTGCGTGCTGTATAAACTTTATCAAGTAAGGATCGATTTTGTAGACCTTTAATATGCAAAGGACACATTTGCGCGGTACGGAGTCAAACGCCTTCTTGTAATCTATAGAAGCAGTATATAGGTTTCTTTGCTTTGAACAAGCTTGATTGCTGATGGCTGAATCATTCATTAATTGTTCCTTGCATCCCATGGCTCCATTGGTGCACACTTTTTGATGTGGGGCTATAATGTTGTATCTTTCACAGTGGGAAGAAATTCTCTTGGTAATACAGGATGTTATTAGCTTGTGGAGAGGCAATTGATTGGTGGATATTTTAATGCTTCGTGTGTATTATTGCGTTCTTTTAACAGAAGGTACGTTGTTCCTTAAGTGAGAAGTGGTGGCAGCTCTCGGGGGTCTTTCAGAGCTTCATTAATTAATGCAGCCAGTTTTCCATGCGCGCATCAGAATTTCTTAATCTAGTAATTATGTGCTCCATCCATCCAGTTATGTAACGTGGTAGCAGATATATCTACCTCTGTGAATGGTTCGTGTTGCATTTCGTTCTTGTTCTGCGCGATTACATTTTCTTCACGAATCCAACTAGCGTTAAGGTTGTAGTTTGTAGATCTGGCTCGCTGATCCCTCCAGAATTGGTCTATTGCTTCCTTGGTTGGATACGTGCTTTCCTCCTCTTTTTCTCCACCATTTAGTGCCCTGTAGAAAACTATTTCCGATTTTTTGAATAGAGCGTTGTCTTGTATCATCGCATTACTGGCTTAGTATCGTCTCAAGCGGCCTGCGCATACGGACAGTTTTTGTTTTAATGTATCAAGGGTTTGTTGTGGGGAGATATTTTCTGCATCTTGTCTTCAGTAGATCTTGTTCTGAGTCATTATATCTTCTACAGCTCGTAGTACTCTTTCTGATCTAACTCCATTTGGGTAAGCTTAAAGTTGTCCAATACTCCTTCTGAGTACTTCTATTTTCTTATGGATTCTTTGCTGCCATGCGGGAATTCGGGATTCGGCTCTTGCCTGGTGGTAATTTTGCTTTATTTTTTCTACACTTGATTTGGCTACTGCTAATACTGCACAACATAATAATATTATCGTGCGTATTGCTTCCAATAATGTTGCTCTTGCAACATACTCTGGTAGGATTCTGTTATTTATTACCTCTAGTGTGACTGTCAGTTTTTTCGCGGAGTTTAGCTTGGGTAGTGGTGGTCTACACAGTGGATTTGTGTCTTCGTGTTTTATTTCAGCTCCTCTCATTTCCATAGCTAGTTTTTCGACGAGCTGATCTGGTGGGTTTTCGATTAGCTGCTCTTCTTGCTGATCCCACTATGCAGGTTATAATTCAGCTTTTTCATTTTCTTGGTCTTCGGGTTGTGGCGCTTCTGTTGTATTTCTTGCATTTTCTATGCCAATTTCTTTCCTGTTCTTGGATTTCTCGTTCAATATCTGTTTTAATTGTATTTAATCTGGTCTCTGGAATGAGTGTTTCTGAGTATTACTCTGTACTGATCTGCTACTCTTTGCTCTGACACTTGGAGTTGTGGGTATGTATTGCAGAAACCGCCGTGCAGTGTTTGACGGTGTCTGGTCGTATCTTCTCCTAGTTGAGTCACCCTGTAAAAAATACATATTATACTTTCATTTATGGCTGTTGCCTATTTCATGCGCTGTCTAGGGCATCCCGCTTGGGTGAGCACTGGCTATAAATATTGCGCAGCTCCTTCGGCGGTCGGAGTACTGTTTCTTGTTTGACTCCTTGGCGTTGCTTCTTCCTTTTCTCCCTCCTGTTGGGATGTAGCTGAGTGCATGGCGAGAGCCTGCCTCCTCAACACCCTACCACCGGCGCACGGCAGTCCGCATGCTGTTATGTCCAGCGCCGGTTCCAGATATGCCCTGGCGATTCCCAGGCGGCGACTTTTTCCGAGGCGTTTACCACTTCTCGTTTCCATTTTCATGGGGTTTTATTATTATTATTATTATTATTATTTTTATTGCTACATAAATATAAATATTTACTTCTTGATTCCGTATTATAACTGCGGCAGTTAGTAGTTAATTTACTTATTTATAATTTCAGCAATGACTTGGTAACCATTTTCAAATCGAAAATGTTTAAGGTAAGCGCTAGAAATAATAACGTGATTCATTAAAATTCTTAAGAACCATTCATTATAAAGTTGAAATTCTTAGTGGTATATTAGCTACAACTACGTTGAGACCAACGTAGTTATTTTAAATAATTTTAGCTTTTTCCTTATGTTTACTGAAACTGCCCTATTTTAAATTTAATGGCTGTTCTCTGATAAAACTTAAATAAAGGGCTATTATTTTCTAACAAAGCCTTTTATTACAAACTTTTAAATTCCACAAAGATAAACAATGGCGTCAGCGTTCTTAAACTTTGAACAAAGGAGTGAAAAAGGTATTTTTTTATCAATATGCAAAGAGCATTCATTTATGTTATTAAAGTTAACATAGCCCACATTTTTAATGACAGACCTGAGTATATGAGTTTTATTTGGGTAGAAACGGGACATTATTGTTTCTATTTTTTCAGAGCAAATCATGTTTTCGAAAAGCGTAGTATATACAGTACGTAGTCAACTTTCTTTTATTTGATATGGTGGGGCTGAGCGCACTTTTCTGAATAAAGAGAGATACTAGTGAATTTTTTTGTATTAAGTGTATATTCTTCTTATATTTTGAAGAACGCTTGCGGCCTTAGACCTTCATCCGTGCGTCCTAAAAGCAAGGAAACACACAATTTTTAGAGGAGTCTAATTGAGAATTTTTCTTTGATCACAATTGTATTATTAATATTATCTTTTTTGTGCACCTAATAAAGATAGAAAAAGTATAATTTTCTTTTAAAGCGTGAATACACTGAGCCACAAAAATTTTGCGTCCTTCTGAACACAAGCAAGAAGTAGCAGACAGCGTCTTCTATAATCTAATTTTTTTTTAATTTAATTTTATAACGTTAAAAACGTTTTTTTTTCATGCTTATTTGAAATAATCGGAAAATCGAAAAGCAACTTAATGCTTTGACACTCTGTATCTTGGTTTTTGTGAAGGTTTGTTTTAATTAATGCCATCATTTTTTACATAAGAGATCTGTGGTTTAATGAATTAGCGGACACCCTATATAAAACTATTTTCGTTAAAATTTTAATGTTATAATTAATATAAAAAAATTGGGTTTAATTAGATTTCTTATTGGCAAACTTGTCCTCCCAGAAAACGTGTTTTGGTCCATTCTAAATGAAATTGGGTATCGGCGTCGCGCAGTCTGGGAGTTGAACGGAGGGCGCGCAATCTCACCGAACAAGTCGTGAACTTCCAAACTCCGCTGAAAATGATAGCGCGTATAGTTGCCGGTGCGTTGTTCGCGAGCGCTTCTTGTAAACTACAACATATCATCGTCGCTCGTTTAGCGATAATATTGCGGGAACTTTTCAGACGTTTATTGCTTCACCTGTTACGCACTTGTGTTAACTTCTTTGAACTAAATGTGCCAATTGTTTTTATCTTGTTATGTTATAAGGTAAAATTTGCAACTAAAATTTATTAAAGAATATGTATATTGTATTGAAAAGCAATTAGCGTATGGAGAATTTGATTTAATATTAATTAGGAAGAAAAAGGGCTGAGATAATCGATTTAATATAATGCAAGAAATGTATAAAAAAAATTCAGATTTTAAAATATATCTACCTATACAAAGCATTATTTGCCGAATTAATGTATAGTTTTGATGTGAGTGAAACACATTAAATATTACCCTTCTTTATTAGTACATTACTAATGAACTACAAGTAGTAAATTAAATTAAATTAAATTTAAAATTTATTAAATTGAATTAAAAATAAACTATACAAGGAAGAAGTCAAGTCATAAAGGTTGAATTCATGGCAAGGTCGATCTCCTATCTTTTAATTTACATGTCATTAGCATAAAAATTTACAACTTCTTAAAGAACCTTCCAAAACACTTTAAAAATACATTATTTTTAAATATTAATAAATACCTACGAAACAAAAAAACATAAGGTGTGTGGCATTAACTACACCAACTTAATGGTACTTAAATCGGATATTCATAATCTTGAGCTAATCATAATTCAGTGTAAGCTGATATAATTAATAATTGATGTTTTTTTCACAATATATTTCTGTATGATTCACAATTTCTCTTACGAATACCTACTTGATGATGAAGAATTTTAGACTTTCCTTGACTTTACTTGTTTAAGTATACAATGTTTCGATTAGGACTTAACGCTAAACCTCCTTAACACAATTTCTAAGTGGTAATTACTGTAAAAAAGTCAGAGAAAATATAATTTTTATACAGTGACCTCGCAAAGATTGGAATAAATTCGTTCGTTTTTTTTTCAAAACAACGCTTGGATCCATTAATCATACATTCACATCTTTAAATGCGCTTTTTTAAAATTAATTTTTATTTATACATTAAAACTGTCCTATTGAGGCCCAAATTATCAATGCCCCTGTTAACTCTAACAATGAGATAGCTACTAAGGATACTACTATTGGAACAACTGTGTCATTGATGTTATGTTGCTGCTATCGCTAACAGAACATTGATCACTTGATAGTTTAGATATTAATTTATTATTTAAAATTAAATTAATTACATTTTCTTTAAAAAAAAATATTTTTTTCAGAAACAACTTTAGATCTAAGACGATACATGAAATACTATTAAAATTTTACGTAGAATCCGAAATAAAAAAAAAATAAAAAAATTGACAAATTCATTTAAAAAATTGAAGTGTCATATGAAATATTTGTTTCGTGTCATCCTGTACAAATAAATTTAAAAATGCTTATCTAAAAAGAAACCTACGGACCCGACAGTTTTAAATTAAAAAACTAGAATTTTGATTTCAAAATAATTTGTATTTAGGTCAATTTTCGATTATAAAAAACGTGTTTAGTTAGTAATTTTTTAAATAATAAATAAGAGTTAGATGAAACACACGAAGTTCTCCACTGTTTAATTATTTTCATAGATCTTGACGTGTTTCGAGAATATAATATCTCATCAGCCTTGACTAACCATATCAAGATAGTGATATTGCTTAAAAAACTACCAAAATTTCATGGAACAGAAAAGTTTTTTTAATTTCTTATCCTTTGTAGGTTACATTACAAGTTAAGAATATTTTTCTCTTTATATAAAAATTAGAGCAATTAAAATAACATATTATGTCTTTCTATAATAAAAAAAAACTTTACTACTTCATAGACACCATATGTAATATTTGACCTTAGACTTTTATTATGGTAAACACATTTTTTCGACAAGCAGAATTTTTAAATAAGGAATAAACTTTTGTCATAAACCAATAATATAGATTGCTTCCCTCTTGTCAATCCCATGTGTAGATACAATGTAGGTATATCCTTACTTTCCATTTCAGAACTTCTGCCTACATTTCACCCTCGACGCTTTTTCATGGTCTGGTTACAAAGGTTTAAAAAATAATATACATGGTGGCGCATCGAAAACGAGACAGAGACATTTACTGGCAGCTCAGTTCTTTTTTGGAAAAACGCTCAGACTCGTCGATTTTGTTTTCGAAGGGGACACAAAATTGGAAAAAAATCGCGTTAACACATGCAGCCCCCTAGGCGGGGGTGGCACCACCCCTAAAACCTTAAATGGAAATGGGGGTCGAGTGATTCCGTATTTTAAAGGTCTTTCAGTTCCCTTTATAACGATGTAATATTCATGTACTTCAGTTCAGTAGTTTTGGAGATTTATTGATTTAAAGCTTAAACTAGAATTTAATAGGTACATCAGATTAGTTTGTACTACTTTCCGAAGAAATTTGAGTAAAAGCATTTACTCAATAAGTAAATGCTTTTCTTCACTACGCCCATGGTTTGTTTATCATTTTGGTGTTAAAAATAGCGATTGGAGCGTCTTTTGTGGCAAAAAAAGTTGTTTTTTGAAGAAAGATAAGAAGGGAATGGCTCGTACTTATTTTAAATAGGAATTTAGTACATAGTTTGCGATCGATTCGACCAAACTTTGTTGATAAAATAACATTTAACGCTTTATACATAAATTAACCATAGTATATTCCACGGCAGAAAGGGTTGAAATTATCGAAATATTTTTCGGAAACAATCAGTGCGCTAATAGAACAGCACAAATATTTAATGAGCGACATGAGAACACTAACGTGCATCGAAAATATGTTCTAGGACTTTTAGCTAAATTTTGGGAAATTGGATCAGTCGCCAATAAAAAACGCAACATCGAAAATCCCATAGGGAACGAAGCAATGGAAGTGGGGGTTTTAGGACAACTTTATGTAGATCCTAAGTTTAGTACCCGCAAATTGGATACTGTGTGTGGTGTTAGTCGACGTAGTATCCAACGAATTCTAAAGGCCCATAGTTTTCATCCGTATAAAATTCACCTTGTACAAGAACTTAATGAAGACGATTTTGATCGGCGATTACAATTTTGTGAAGATATGAGTGAACGAATTATAAACGACGAACATTTTCTATTCAACACTTGCTTTTCCCACGAATGTTTCTTTTTCTTAAATGGCTTAGTAAATCGTCATAACTGCCGATATTGGTCCGATTCTAATCCCAGAATTTATCGTGAGGTACACACACAGCAGCCACAAAAATTAAATGTTTGGGCTGGTATTTTTGGCGATCATTTAGTTGGTCCTTTTTTCTTACCTGGAAATTTGGCCGGTGAAATGTATTTGGAATTACTGCAAGACGCCATGGATCCTGCATTAACAGCCATAATTGAAATTCAGAATGATCGGCGGTACATTGCGAATAGGTTGATGTTCCAACAGGATGGTGCCCCACCACATTACGCATTACTCGTTCGACAATATTTAGATCAGACGTTTCCAGGTCGATGGATTGGTAAAAGAGGTGCTTTTGAATGACCCCCAAGATCGCCATATTTATCACCTTTAGATTTCTTTCTGTGGGGTCACTTAAAAAGCAAAATCTATGCTACTCAGCCAACATCGTTAGAAGATTTGCGACGAAGAATAGTGAATAAGTGCCTTCAAATTACTCCTCAATTATTGCAAAATGTGCGGCGACGTTTTGAGCAAAATCTTTATAACTGCATGGAGAGTCATGGTGGTCATTTCTAACATTTAGTTGGCTGACGGGTGAGTTCATTTTTCATTTTTATACTACTTTGCTGCCAAATGTATTGATCTCCACTAGTAATGATGTATTACAGTTTTATTTAAGCTTTAAATCAATAAATCTCCAAAACTACTGAACTGAAGTACATGAATTTTACATCATTATAAAGGGAATTGTAGGACCTTTAAAATAAGGTATCACTCGACCCCCCTTTCTATTTAGGATTTTAGGAGTGGTGCCACCCCCGCCCTGGGGGCTGCACATGTTAACGTGATTTCTTGCCAATTTTGTGTCCCCTCGAAAACAAAATCGACGGGTCTGAGCGTTTTTCCAAAAAAGAACTGAGCTGCCAGTAAATGACTCTGTTTCGTTTTCGATGCGTCACCCTGTATATATACTTCTTTTTGAATGTTAACTTTAAGAGCACAAAGATTTATGAGCTAAACTACTATTTAAGAAAAATAAATTTGTATTTCCCTTTGGGGTAAACGTAATTAAGCCATACTAATATAATATTATACATAAATGTTTACTGAAGAAACCTGAAACATCTAATCAGAAATTAAAAACTCGGTCATTTAAAATTTTATTATGTAAAACCTAGGCCATACAATCCAATACAATGATCTTGGTGATGTTTGTTTTACAATTTTATTAATAAGCGTGACCTATAATTTTTTTTTACCTCATAATGGATAATTTTAAATAATAAAACATTAGGCAATACCAATTAGGTAAGTACAGAATATATAAAATATAATGAAAACCATGTTTACAAAATGTATTTTAACTTTTATTAACCTTATCAAGTTCAGTTTACAAAAAGCTATATTTGATTTTAAGTGCCATATCCATCTAATTTTTTTAACTATATTTTGTTAGTGGGAAATCGATTTAAAAAAATAACGAAGCAATTCGTCCTTAAAATATACCAGGTTTATTGGCGGTAATTTCGACTTAATATAATAATTTTCTAGTAAATATCTTTTTACGTTCTAATATACTTTCCACTAGTATACCACCGTTAAATCCAAAATATCTCATTAAAGGTCGAAATAGACTTTTTTTTTAAGACAACAAAATTTACTCACACATTATCGCTGCATAAAAATCAGCTAACGGGCGTTAAAAAAAAATAAACAAACCCTTTGAAATTGCAAATGATTAGATAAGGTCGATATAACTAATCAATGGCCTATTCATAAAAAAACATAGACATATTTTTAAACTTAAAATTTTACGTTGACATCCAACCTATTAGAATAAGTTCTATACCACCGTGCTGCCATAGTAGGCCATAATTTCGACCTCACTAGCTTAGCGTCAAAAATATTTAATATTTTATTACCTAAAAGCATTTTAATTGGATGTAAGTAATATCATTTACAAAAATCACAAATTAGAAGAATAATATTTACATAAATTTATTGTAGATTAATTGTATTTTTCTTTCAAGAAGGTAAATTAATCCAAATGGGACTTACATTATAAAGCAGCAGATGAGCTTGCTTAATGAATACGATGGAATGTTTTAAATGAATTAAAATTTATATATACCTCGCCTACGAATTTAGCCATACTGTACAGCTACTATTAATTGGAACCTAATATTGGAAGCGCAGCATTAAAAGCCAATTCGGTATACGGACCGAGTACCAACAATTAGAAATCTAAAGGTTAGTTGCTTTCCTTCGCCGCATTCATCCCCAGACGCGTTTCGCTGTATAACAGCTTGTCAGTCGAGCTATAGAATCCGACAAAGGAAAGCAACTATACTTGACCCTGAAAGATGGATAAGTAATGGCAGATGTAGCCTTTAAGCGACATCTAGTGGCAATCAAATGCATCACCTGGCCCGTCTAACAAGAATCAGTCAGAAACGGAGAAGCAAACTCCTGCAAAACCCGGCAGAAGTCGCCGCCAGGAGCGCAGCATTAAAAGCCAATTCGGTATACCGACCGAGTGCCAACAATTAGAAATCTAAAGGTTTGTGCTTTCCTTCGCCGGGTTCATCCCCAGACGCGTTTTGCTGTATAACAGCTTGTCAGTCGAGCTATAGAATTCCATGCTACTTTGTCGCTTTTTGTCCAGAGGTGTCCGAATAATCGCGTTTCAAAGTTGCAGAAACAATTAAGCTTGCCTACATTGAGATTTTGATTTTCAGGTTAGTGTTTACACACAAATTATTGCATTGGGTCTCCTTGTAGTACAAATGATTAAAAGGCACCGTTAAAATCGTTGAATAACAGGAAGAAAATCTAGTTTAAACAATTTATTTCTTATTTATTGATTATTTTACTTCGACAAAAATAACTTTTTATTGCGGAAGAGAAATTGCTACAATAAAACCATGGGATCTACTTACGCACTATCTTATAAGTAGTTTAAATTGTTGTCCATTTTCCATAATAAAGTCTGTTTTCGAACTCCTCCCTAACAGTTCGGAAAACTTCACCGGGAATTGACCTGCATTCTGCTGCAATTCGCCTTTTAAGATCATCAATATCAGCAGGTTGTGTTTTATAAACAATGGATTTAAGATGTCCCCAAAGAAAGAAATCTAAGGGTGTTAAATCCGGTGATCTTGGAGGCCATTCAATTGGTCCCCTTCTGCCAATCCATCTATCCGGAAATCTCTCGTTTAACCACTGTCGGACCGGAAGAAAATAATGAGGTGGAGCACCGTCCTGCTGGAATGTTATCAAATCCTCCTGTAAAACTGAATTACCCTCTGCATCAATTTGAGTTTCTAGCTCATGGGTTATAAGAGGATCAATATTCTCTTCAAGCATATTAAGGTACAGATCACCTGTCAAGTTTCCTTCTTGGGTATATTGTGTATGCCCTCCTCGAAAAATATGCGGGTTTTCGTCACTCCAATATCGACAATTTGGTTGTTAACATTTCCATTTAGAAAAAATGAACATTCATCGGTGAAATAGATATTCGGCAGAATATTAGGTATGGCGTTGACTTGACGACTCATGAATTCAAAAAACTCTATTCTTCTATCAAAATCATCGTCATAGAGTTCTTGAAGTATCTGCATTTTGTATGGATTGAGTTATGCATTTTCAGTGCTTTCTTACACTCTCGTGTGATATTCGTGTCTGTTCTGCTACTGTCCGCAAGGAGCTAGTGGGCTCTGCAGCAAATAATCCCAAAACCTCTGTTTGAGCTCCTTCATTCATCACTCGTAGGTTATTTATTTTTCTATTACTCACCGAACCAGTTTCGGAGAACATTGCCACCAAATCCAGCACATATCTTTGACTTACTTCACGATTTCGATTTCTTACATTGAAAACCAATGCCGTCCTTCGTGCGCACTTTCCAACCTGTCCATAAATGAAAATAATTTCAGTTCTTTCTTGAAGAGAATAAACCATTCTCACACTTTATGCGCTTAATAAAAGTTATCACTGAACAGCCCAACAAGCAAAAGCGAATTAACAATAATATTCCTGTTTTGGCCACATCTTTTAAATTTGCTGACCATGTTATTTTTTTGTTAAAAAACAACGTATTTTTAGAATTTGTTGATAGAATAGCAAGGCTTTTTGTGGAACTTCAGTGATAAGTCATCGAATGAACGCAAATTAACTAGGTACTCGTAATACCATCGAAATTTTATTAGATTACTTTTTGAGTAAATTTTTCGAGGTTACTTTGCCAATCCCCAAATAAAGTTTGAAACGGTGTCACCCATGGGCGTAGCGAATGGAAGGCAGGGGAGGGCCATGTCCCCCCCTGGAAGTTGCCACTTATTGGAATTTGATAAAAAAAAACGTTAATGTTTATGATGTTTTGTGTTTATTAGTATATAGCCCCCCTAGAAAAGTGTCTGGCTACGCCCATGGTGCCACCTAATCTTCTAATCATTTGTACTACAAGGAGATCCAATGCAGTAATTTTTGTGTAAACACTAACCTGAAAACCAAAATCTCAATGCAGGCCAGTTTAATTGTTTCTGCAACTTTGAAACGCGATTATTCAGAAACCTCTGGACAAAAAGCAAAAAAAAAGTAGGATACCACTGAAAAGAGAATTGAACGCTCTTTAAAACGGTGTACCACTTGACCCCCATTCCTATTTAAGATTCTAGGGGTGACATCTACCCCTCCTAGGGGGTTGAAACGAGAAGGTTAAAACTATTCATTTAAAGTGTCCCCCTTACAAATAAAATTGACGTGTCTTTCTGATTTTTCATATTTTTAACTGCAAGAAAGATATTAAGGGTGGGAAGTTTTCAAATTGACACCCATAATGAGTATTATATTATTTTCCGTCAGATAGTTGGTTCAACATAATAACTATGAGGTGTTAGATTGCGAAGTTGTGAAAAATTTTATTTAGTATTATTTTAGACAGGTGTTCGCCCTGGCCTCACATAGACACTGTGGCACCCACAGTATAAGATTGGTTTGTTTTATTTCTGCTGGACCAATTAAACACAAGTTATTTCGCTATGTCTTTTTATTCATCATACATCAACATCACAACTCCAAGTACTGCACCGAGATACCGTTAGGATTTCATTGGTTTTTACCGTAGAGCTATTTTCACAGAAATCAGAAACAGAGTTAACAACCATGTAAAATGTAGAAATTTATTTTAAAAACTTACTGCTTCATGTTTTCAACACTCTGCTACGCTACCTTGTCACATTACACTACACTTTTTTCAGGCTGGACTTCTATTTACACACTAGAACACTCCCGACAGTCTCGTACCAGTTCAGGACCACTAACACACCGTTTTTAGTCTGGAAACAGTTTGTTACACTAACCTGGACAGTCTAGGGAACGCACAGAAGCCCTAAAATACTTCTAGAGAAAGTTCAGGAACACTGGAACACCACAGACATATTGCATAAACACTTCAGGAACAGCGCGTCATTGCACTGAATTTTAACTGTTATAATAAAAAATTGATCAAATATTTCTCAATGGTTCTCGACAAGGAAGCCAAATTTAATGTCAAAAAATATATAGGTTCACAAACTTGACAGATACGACGCCATTTTGAATTTTTTTTAAATGGCAACCCTCATAAATAACCACACGACTGAATTGTATTTCACGATCCGATTTTAAAAACTTATAGCTGTTGATATTTATTTTCATCCGTTTCGGAAATACGGGGGTTCCTAAATTGCCTTCATCGATTTTGTCTTTTAATTGTCTCGCCCCTTTAATAAATAGACGTTTTAAGCCGAAAACCCCAATTTGATTCAGAGTAATATAATTTCCCGTTACCAAGCTATTCACGCTATAATCAAATACGACAAAAAATGTCAAAGTTCTACGGCACCATTTTAAATTTGTTTAAGTTACAACCCTCATCAATAACCAGACGAGTGAATTGCATCTCGCAATCTTATTTCAAAAATATATACTTGTTGATATTTATTTTTAGCCATTTCGGAAATACTTGGGTTCCTAAATTGCCTTCATCGATATTGTCTTTAAAGTGTCTGACCCCCTTAATAAATAGACCTTTTAAGCTGAAAACCCCAATTTTTGTTACAGTTACATAATGTCCCGCGACAATAGTTATTTATGTATCTAGGGAATTATAATGGTCTTAATAACCGAGGGCAAAGTTTACGTCCCGAGGGCCTTTGCCCGAGGTAATTGAGACCCTTATAATTCCAGTGATACATAGATAATTTTATTTCTGACCGATTTTAGTAACATTTTGTTCATTTTTAAAGTGGAATAAATGTTTCAATAGATGACAATCAAATTGACATTAGATGTCAATCGTTTGATTTTATGTCAAATTTTTCTTAATATCCCAAGGGAGTTATGACCCTTATAATTCCCGCGTAACTAAGACGTTATAAGCTAATAATATACCGGTCAGAAATAAAGCTATTTATGTTATAATCAAATACGACAAATGTCAAAAAGTGACAGCTATTTGCGAAACGGCTGAAAATAAATATCAATAACTATATGTTTCTGAAATCGGATCGCGAAATACATTTCACTCGTCTAGTTATTAATATTATAATAGAGTTGCCATTTAAAAAAATTTAAAATGGCGTCGTAGCTGTCACTTTTTAACATAATATGTCGTATTTGATTATAGCGTAAGTAGCTTGGTCATGGGAAATTATGTTACAGTGAAAAGAATTTGTGTTTTCAGCTTTAAAGGGGTGCACTTAAAAGACAAAATCGATGAAGGCAATTTAGGAACTCCCGTATTTCCGAAACGGCTGAAAATAAATATCAACAAATATATGTTTTTGAAATCGGATCGCGAAATGCAATTCACTTGTGTGGGTTGCCATTTAAAAAGTTCAAAATGACCTCGTATCTGTCAAATTTGTTAACCTATACATTTTTTGACATTAAATTTGACTTTTTGTCGAAAATCAATGAGAAATATGTCATTTGTTTTTTATTATAGTCCGCTGGAAAACCGTCATTTGGGTGAGACACTTAAAAGAATGTCCCTGTACATTAGAATATGACAGTAAAACTTTAAAATGTATTTAGAAATCCGCGATCATATGATTTATGGTTACAGTAGAATTTTAAATTGAATCTAGAAATCTGGCTCGAAGGACTATATGTTTTAGACAGGGGTTCGCCTTGACCTCACATATACACTGTATCACCCACAGCATAAAGTTGGTACATTTTATTTTTTCTAGATCAAATATACACAACTTATTTGGCTATGTCTTTTTATTCTTTCCCTTTTGACCACCCTTACAATACTACAATATTTACATTGTTTAACACGAATACATTAATATAACATCCTTAGCACTGCACCGAGATACAGTTAGGATTTCATTAGTTTTTACCGTAGAGAATAAATCAGTACTTAACTACGAAATTTACGATACTTTTACTGTACGTTTAAATAAATAGTAACCTGTGTTACTGGGCGCGCTTCCCCAAAATAGCAATTACTTTAACATTAGAAAACCACTTTGCTTGGCATACATGTCAGATCAAAACACGTACTATTATATTTTCAGCCACGTGAAGTATCTGCTTACTTTGAAGTCTAACAGGACACTGATTTATTTGTCCCTACTGCGCTTTGGTCCGAGAAGAACAACCAACGAGAAGCGACCGTTGAAGCATTAAAGTGATATTGCCCTTTGTCGGTTAAAACATCACAGAAACTAATTTACACATTCTCGAAGCTGCAAACCTATTGCAAAGCTACCGATTAACGGTTTATATTAAATTTTAACTTGCTTTGTTTAGAAAGAGACTTAAACCTTTTGCAGAAGTAAATTTAATATTTTTTAGATTACAGCACGTTTTTATGTTTACAGAACAGTTGATGTTTTCGGAGAATTAGAATAATGCGGGATAAAACACTAATTAATTTTTAACGATATGCTGGATATTTTACTGTTCTGTCAGTAAAGTAGAATAAAAATATATTTAAATTAAATTTCTTAATGCATGTGTTGTACTAGTTTTGACTTTAGAGAAAGTCATCCTCAGCAACTAACCATTTAAGAAATTTTTTTATATGAAAAGAAGTTAAAACAGTTGGGGGAGCAGAGAGGTGATTCAATAATACAATACAATATAATGCAGATTATGCAACCTTTGGAATCGACAGGAGTTTAGTATAAGAACGATGGATCTCCATGTGAAGGTAGGGGTTGATTTATACGCAAGTAGAATTAAGGACCGTTATCATAGTCGAGTGATTTAAGCAATGTTGAAGTAAAAACGTGTTGAAAAGAAGAATTGTAACATATCAATTCATTCTCTTTTCAGTGAAACTAAAAAAGCTAAAAGCGACGCCATTTCCTTCGAATAGCATGCTGAGGTTAAAATTAAAATTAATTTCTTCACCTGGCAACAAAATGAAAAATAAAAAATCAACAATCTAATGTCCTAACAATTTTTAATTTAATTTAATTTAATTTTATTTTTAACAAGTGAATAGTGACCACTTGATGCATTCCCATTTTATTTGAAATGACATAGTCTCATTTTGACAACCCCCCTTTTTTAGAATAACAAGTTCATTTAGTTTCATTAACAAATATTCAATCCACCATAACATTAAGCATGTCCCCTCGCTAATTTATTTTCACTGAAAAGAGAATGAATTGATATGTTACAATTCTTCTTTTTCAACACGTTTTTACTTTAACATTGCTTAAATCACTCGACTATGATTACGGTCCTTAATTCTACTTGCGTATAAATCAACCCCTACCTTCACATGGAGATACATCGTTCTTATACTAAACTCCTGTCGATTCCAAAGGTTGCATAATCTGCATTATATTGTATTGTATTATTGAATCACCTCTCTGCTCCCCCAACTGTTTTAACTTCTTTTCGTATAAAAAAATTTCTTAAATGGTTAGTTGCTGAGGATGACTTTCTCTAAAGTCGAAACTAGTACAACACATGCATTAAGAAATTTAATTTAATTCATCGTCATTTTATGTATTTTTATAACCCTTGTTTTCTACCCTAGAGGGGCAAATAAAGTTATTTGGTGGTAAAGACAGACCTTTATTTCTATTTACAATCTCGCCACAGAATATGGGCTACTTCTTAAAAATATATTGTTGCTACGCTAGAAGACTAAAGGACTCTTGAACACGGGCGGCGTTTTTCTATTATTGCAGCGTTGCCGACTCGCACTTTTAATTTGTTAGTAGACGTCGTTGCGACGTTAGCAGATAAATGTATGTTTACTACTTCGATTATTAGAAAATGTGTTTCCCAAACAAGTATAACCAATTATGGTTTAATGTTTTCTTTTGAAATCATTGGAAAAACTGAGAATATTAATTATTGAAGATAGATTTATGGAAACCAATTAAAAAAAAATTAAGATAAACGATTGACACAAAAAAGTTCGTAATGCTGTGGTGGCATTTATGGACATTACATAAATGCCACCAGCGATTTATGCAAACCGATCAAAAAAATTTAAGAAAATTAAGGTCTAAATTGGTCCGCATAAATTCACATTTATATTCGCTCTAAATTGTTATATTCTTACAGCTGTCAGTTCAAACTCTTAAATACGAAGTTAGAATGATTTTAAATGTAAATGTTCTTTATGAATCTAATAATATTAAAATAAATAATAGTAGCGAGGACCGAAAGTCAGTCGCTACTGCTAAAATATTTATTTTAGTATGATACAATTATGTAAAACTGGATTTATTTACATAAAAATAACAAAGTGATGATGAGTGGCAAAACATCTGAGGTAAATTAAAATACAATTTTTTTAATAAGTGTAGCAGTCGATTATCGCCGTCTTTTTACTATCGTTTTACGCTAAAAACCCCCTGGTTTTGAGAGCATTTTATTTAGCAAATTCGAATATTTAATTCAAGTCCTAAGAATTAAAGTTTTATACACATCTCTTTCTAAAATGTTAGGAAACTAATGATATGATTCCATATCACAATTTAGATTATTGAAAACTTTAAGTTGTGTTATAATAATATGTTATCCTTTTGCACGACTCTTAACTTATATTTTAATCAACACTATAGTATTTAACACTGAATGTTAGGTAAGTTTATTAATTTATAGGATAATGAATTAACCTAAGCTCATTTTAATACTTTCACTCATTATTTTATTTACAGATAGTGTCTCTCAGTTGAAACTAGCTCAAGCCAATACTGAAAATATTTATAAGTAAATTTCATTTTTCCTTTTGTGAATTAGTCAACTTTTCATTAAGAAAAACAGATTCTAACTGCAGCATACCAAAAAGAAGCTACCAGACGCTAATCTTACTCAATAAACACACACTTTTTCCTTTGAGGTAGTTTTTACAACTTGCATGATACACTGCCGGTTAATATACTCTTTAATAAATAATTGACAGTAAAACTCCGTTAATGGATGTGTTTTTAATGACAAAAAAGTATTCAAAACGAAACAGCTGCTTTGATATATAAAACTATACTTGTGACAGATACGTTAATTAAAATGCATTGTACAATAACTCAACCACCTAAAAATATAGGATTTTGATTTGATATTGCACAAACAGTTATTCAGATTTATAGTAAGTTCAGCAAACATTCTGTTTATAAATCTGGAATATATTAGTATATTGAATATCAAAAATTGGGAAACATGTTTGAACTAAATTATAATGAAAGCTATTTAATAACAATGGCGAGTGAAATAAATTTCATATAAGCTATTCTTAATAATTAAAAAACAATAATACAAGAGAGAGTTTAGCGTCCGTAAAATATAAACAGAGAGAAGGTTTCAGTGGTTCGGATAAAAGAAATCACTGTAAACGTCCTCCTTTGCATTGCAGCATACGAGGAGTTCAAAGATAATGGATATCCTCGGGGTCCGGTAGACAATGACAGCTGTTTCGTGGGTATTACCACTCGTCAGATTGCCATAACCTGGGTACACCAACTCTAACATTAGCTATCAAGTACCTTAACTACTAGATGTAGAACACTTCAGCAGTAAAAGCACAAGAGTGCCATCTCGCTCTTACGTCGCAATGCAAAAGAAAATCACACTGAGTAGATGCGCCATAATATTATGGTACCAAGAAATCTTCTAAGCATGACATGCCGTTTCTGCGAAAGAAACGCTTTCTACACATTTACCCAATATTACTGCGGGTTTGCAGTTGTATCCGAGATCGTGAGTTGCGAACCTCCAGCCACAGGTGGCAGCACTTTGCCTTTTTTAAAAGCAAAAAATTTTACAAGATGGAGTTTAGCGTCCGTGAAATACAAATAGAGAAAAGGTTTCAGTGGTTCGGAAAAAAATATCAGTGTAAACGTCTTCCTTTGTATTGCAACATACGAGGAGTCTAAAGATAATAGACGAGTGGTAATAACCACGAAGCAGCTGTCATTGTCTACGTTATCTTTGGAATCCTCGTATGCTGCAATGAAAAAGAAGACGGTAAACTGATATTGTATTGTCTGAAACACTGGAACCTTTTTTCTAATAATAATATATATATTTTTGTTTATTAAATCAATTATATATGTAACTAAATATTACTTTCAAGTGTTATATATTAACAAGCCTAAATATGATAAACATGTGTGAAAAGTCTTGTTTATTTGTTTGCAACCTTATAGTATTATTGGCAAGTTCAGAAATATATGACTGTCTGCGATATTGGGTATTTTTTTTCATAATTAGTGGACTGTAGATTTTAATAGGAAATAGGGAAATTCATAAATTTTATATATTTAAAATGATTTCGCGAAAACGCACAATGCTATTACAAACTATCACTCACCGGTTGGTTACTTGGTTGTTTGCAGTTCTGAGGGCCCTCAACGATGATTTGTATCTTTGGTAATCACACACTAATAATTCACAGTAGTTCATTAATAATAACACACGAAAATAGATTTATAAAGGTAGCCTTTTCGCTGTTCAAAATTTTAGCCGTACGGCCGTTTTTCGACCGGAATCTCAGTTCTTGGTACTTTCGTCTCTCGCGTCCAAGTGCGCATACGTCGCGTGAGCTGACGCTGTGCGCTTATAAAATAAACTTAAAATTCCCGGTTTTAGTAAGAGAAAAACAAGGATAGAAACTCTGCAAAATAGTTTATACTAAATATGATTTCATTTAGGATTGATTTGGCATATTAAAAAAAAAAAATAAATTTCTTAATCAAAATAAATATGTAACGTATTCACCAAAGCAATGAAAATCTTTGAAAATGAAATAGTATCTTCAACTGTTACAGTTTTAGCGGTGGTAGGTACTCTAACTAAGTGGTATACACAATCATTTATAAAAACTTACCCTAGTATCCATTGCAGATCTTTAACCAATATAAAAATATTTATAAGGTTTTTAAGCCACTAAATTAAGGTTATTCGTTTAATCGTCAATGTAAATAATCACAATTGCATGACACGTAAGGTTACGCTTAGTTTGAAATTATTTGCCGGCGCGTGAAACTTTAATAATTAATAATAAATTACTTAATATTATCTGCGTCATATTTTTCGTATTGTATTTTTAATATATTTGAGCATATTTATGCAATATAAAAAAAAAAGTGCAAGTTCCTGATTATATTTAGCGACGTGAAGCCCTTACAGCTGCCATAACCTAAAAATATGAGAATATTGTTTGTATCTTGACAAATAAACAAATATTAATAATCTAAGGAAAAAATTAATGTTTTAAAATTTTTTCTTTAGATATTCTGTTGAATGTTGACTAATATCGCAGGCGACAAAACTCTGAAAGAAATTAGAAAATATTAATTTGTATACTCACTACCTAGGGCTCAATTTACAACATCTGTTGGACTCTTTTTGAAAACGAGGTGCGATAAGAAGGAAGTGTTCTGCAGGGCGCAGTAAAATTCATTTGAGTTAATTAAAATTTACAGACAGTAATAAAATTCGGTAAGTTTCACCTGACGTTACAGAATGGAAAATTTGTAGTCCACTGTTTTAGTGATGTACCGTTACAGCGCTATATGGAGAACTTACAAAGTAAAAACTTTAAAGTTCAATCATATCACAGCTGGTTTCAACTAATTTCTTGAATTTACTAGTGATTAAAAGAAAATATAAAGCACACGCCCGAGGTAAAAAATCTAATGGATTAAGATCGGGTGATCTGGGAAGCTAATTCCAACAGAATCACTTCTGTATGGAACTGCTTCAAATAAACACTTATATGTCAGAAACTTGACTAGGTAGGTATAGGTATAATACACATAAATAAATAGAAAATTCTTGGTAGTGCTTCAACTAAGTTATAACATACAGAGTGTTTTATTTGAAAAAATATACTTTAGGCATTTATTTAAATAACGAAAATACTTGTTTTTTTGACCACCTTTTATATTGCAAATAAATTTGGCAGTAAGATTGCGACGTCGGCTGAAAAAGACCCAGAGGAGCTGCTTAAATCTCAAACAATAGCTATTAGGTTGTGTATTAACTTGTGTTAAAGCCATTAAATTAAAAGTAGGAAAATTGGGCTATTATAGTAGAGTGAAAGTGTTAACCTGAGCTATTTTGTTGCGTAAGGTACAACATTAATGGTTAATACTGTATCCCGCATGAAAAGCGAGTTAGCTAATCATGCATATTCCCATGTTTGTTGTTAGGATATTAGTTATTTAGGCTCGTTCAGGATATGTATATACCGGGTGGGAATTTTAAATAAAACGCTGTTTATAGCGGATCTGGAAATAAGATTTTTCTAATATACAAAAATACGTCCTCAAAGATTTTTTATAAGTCTCGCTTTTGTCATGTAAAAAAAAATAGGGGCCCCGAAGAGGGGGCGCAGCACTAACTTGAACTAACCTGTATAATGAGTAAAACAAAACAGATTTTTGTATATTTGCTCATTTCTTTCAGAAAATTGAAGCTCCCTTGTCGTGGTTAAGAACGCAGCAGCGAAATAGTAGGCAATCGAAATATATTTTAATGAAGGTTGGTTTTGTACCTTTATAGATTTTTAATATACCTACTTTAATAAATAAGTGCTACTACAAGTCAAGCAAGATCCAGAAGATAGCGGTAGGTCAAAAAAAATTAATCATAACCGGCGTGTCTTTTAATTCAAAGGCGGGATTACGAAGGATTATGCGGCTTTTGCATAACTTAGTGAATCGGCAAAAAAATTCTGATAATCCGTTTATTCGGTAAGTTAGAGAATACGTCAAATCATCGTGACGTGCGTTTATCTTTGATTTCGAAAATGTAGTTTTCTGTATTTAAACATTGATATAGAGTTTTCAGCGAATAAACCTGGAAGACGGGCAATATGTAATCTGATTTAATTTTTAGTACGAATAATATTGGCAATAAAATGTGACAGCCGTTTGGGGACAGAGCCGGACCTAAAAAATGTAATAGAATGTGTTATTTTACATAATTAGAATACTGAAAATGAACAAATTATAACAAATGTCCAAAAATACAGTAGTACGATGGAAATAGCTTTAAAAAGTACTGTTTTTTAGAATAAAATAGAGTTTTAAGGAACAAAAATGTATAGAAACGAATTGAAGTTGACTAATCAAAACACCACAACATTCAAAACAATGACAAGCAAAGACTGACCTGCCCTGAAATCGTATGATAATTCCGCTTTACCACCAATATGTGTCTTTTTCTAACACGTATTTCACTTAACACGAAGAAACATGACAGATATAATATGATCTACCTATTAAATGTTGGTTTAGTTTATGGTTTTAATTGGATTTTGATAATTTGTGATGTGACAGTCTAGTAACTTTTTGTCTTTATTTATGAGCGATTGGAGTGTGCCGACATGAATTGCTTGCAACATGTGTATAATAAAGGCTATACGAGAATATTTTTCATGTTCGATCGTAATTATAGGAGGGTCCAGTCCGAAGATATCACTTTATTTAACAAGTAGCCTCTGAATACTAGTCGCGCACCAAATTTAAAAAAGGAATTCCTCTCCCCACCGCGCCGCCGTAGATTTTACTCTATTCAAGGTTCATTTATTGAAAGAACATTAAGTGGTGTTCACAATATAAAATATTGCTCGAATAGGGCGAGACGGAAGTGATATCTTCGTGTCCAGTTCGAAGATATTACTTTATTTAACATGTAAATGTTTAGAGTCAAGAGAAGGCGTGTGAGTAATTTTAATGGAAAATCTCCGTTAATATTAGTATGAGTCCAATGGCCATTACTGTATATTTAGAAACGTTGTATGTATCAACAAAGCGATATTATTAATGACCAAAATCTTAAAATATACGTATTTAAAAAGATTCGCGATTGAAGTAAGATCCAAGGAAACACTTTCCTACGGGTCGCAGAGATTGAGGCATACCGACTGGAATATAGTTTAAAGATTGTCGTATCAATTTCAGCCTTTATCAGCATCTGGGTTACCCATCTGCTTAGAGTGTACTATGATGCATTATTGTGTGTGTCTTGGTTTTTGGAAAGGGACATGTTGTAATGATATATACTTCCAAGGCAGTAGGTACATCCAAGGGAGGTTTCTCATTGAATCTGGATAAGTTAAGGTCTGTAAAGTCTGGTAGGTTAAGATTTTAATAATGCAAGCGAGAAGCTGGGGCCCAAGTAGTGTAATATTCTCTCAGCGGGGGGAGGGGGGAAGGTGTCGAAGGTAAAACAAACCTTTTTTGAAACTAATAATAATTTGATCGGATCCTAAATCTGTAGAGCAAATCAGTGAAAGCGCTGATATAAGCGAGTTTAACATGCCATACCTTAGATTGCTTTTATTCTCCAATGCTTATTATTAGAGGTAAGATAAAGTATGCTTATTCAAGCAAAGACGCCACTATCATTTGTAACTGATGCAAAGTTCATTCTGAAATGGAAGATAAGGAGAAAAGCTTGCCTGATAATCTCGCCCCTACCAGGAAAAGATAGTTGATGGAAGATGGACAAGAAAGTCAGGAGAAGAGCCTAGGTAAACATCTTTATCAAAAATTGAGTTGAGGGAGTACCAAGGTTGGAAAGGTGGTACCACTAAAATTTCCGCAGACCTATCCTTTATTATTTTTAGAGCATTCAAGAGGTCAAAACGAAAAGAGAAGATAGCATAAAATTAAGAGGAGCTCCAAGAAACTGTAATTACCTCGACGTTTACAGCATCAGGATCCCTGAATCATAAAATATACTTCTCGCATTTGACATTAAACTGTAAAGCGTTGATGCTGATTATTGTTGATTCCTTTTGAGCTAACATAAGATGCAAATAATCAAATATATTTCTCATACCATTGCCATATCATCTTGGAAAGTAGGGACAGTTATGGAAATTAAATAATACCCATTCTATTTATGTATGATACGCCGGTGTGTAACAAAATGTTTTAGCTTTTTAAATCTTATACGATACGCAGAAAACCCATAAGAGATGATATGTACCTTCAAAATATTAATGTGAAGTGATTTTGGAGATTCGGATCAAAAACCATGAGTACGTTGAGGACCGCAGCTAGCTATTATACTACCCTAGTCTGACAATAGTACTTTTATCTTCCAGCTGGAAAACCATTAGTAAATTTTGGCTGTTTAACCACGCCTTTAGAAATCTTAGAAGCTCGATACCACTATTCACATCTTCGCCGTATGCCTCATATATGTTGCCAGAAAGTTAAAAATTATCTAAATAAGTGACAACCCAGATTCCCAAAGTCCGTCGGAAATAAGAAATCACGGGTTTCATAAGCTTGGCAATGCAGAACGGCGCCGAATGTAACCCAGTTGGTAAACAATTAATTAGTAAACAATTAATTGGAATAAAACCACAACGAATTCGAATTTAAGAAATTTTCGATGATCCTTACGAGCATGTCCTAGAAAGTATTCATCTTTCAGATCCAAGGTGGACATGAATATATTTTTATGTAACAATCGAACCGCTGTCTTTGAATCATCCTTTTTAAAATGTGACCAATCTACAAAAGTATTAAACTGTTTCAGATTGGGAATAAATCATTTATGTGAATTTGATTACAATTGAGTATCTTTAGAAATTAATTACATTTTTTCATAAAGTTAAAGTAACAGTATTAGTAAAATAAATAATGCCTCCTGTTTGTTTTGAGATGATAATTTACTTTAAATATAAGGAAAATGAATTGGCATTTTATAAACTGTTTAACTAAAATACTTTCTTTCTTTCTTTCAGTTCAGAGGGTTGAAAAGTAGAAGTGATGAAATATTCTTCTCTATGGGCAGGTTATTTATTAATTTTTTAAAAAAACAAATGCCAATCTGTGTAGGTCGAATTTTGCCACTCTATACATTTAACAGGTCTTGTTTAAATGGTAGTTATAATAATATAAGTAAAGTAGCATCATGTTCATAATTATGCTGTCGAATCCATTGGCTGCACAAGGTACACGTTGTGACCGTATATTGTTGAACCACTCCTCCCCCTCTTCTAATTTGTTTTAGTTTATTTAGGTACATCCTAAAAAAAACATATTTCTTAATTACTGGGTTGCTCAAGATGACTTTGTCTAAAGTCGAAACTAGTACAACCTAATGTCAAATATAAATTATGTATACTCTTTAACCCTCATTTCACCCTAAAAGGACAAATATATTTTATTTTGGTGGTATAGACAGACCTTGTTTTCTTTTATAATAATATGTTTTAAAAGAAGATGGCAATGGTAATGCAACTCTGGGTCCTCTTATCGATGGTAATTTAAGTGGGAAAATATATTTAGAAAGGGTAAAAAATGGTTTTGGAAATTCAGTAGATCCTGATACATCGAATATTTTTTTGTAGTATCAGCAGGATCAAGCTCCAGCCCATTATGCCAGTCAACTACATTTTTATGTTCTCACTGTATAAAAAGCGCTTTATCCAGTGCCAAGATTTAAATTAACGACCACAGTTTATGTAATAAATTTAATGGACGTTTCGATTTCCTGAAAATCCAATTCATAAAAAACCTAAAGGCTGATTAAATTTTTGTAATTAAATGCTTTTGCTCTTAGTCACATTTGACCCTTTAAAAATATGTTCAAATTAAAAATAAAAATCCTAAAATTATTTTTCTGCTTTTGAGTATACCGTCAGTGAACAAATGGTCACTGACGCTATTTACGTACTTGTAACCGATACAAATAAATTTTAATTTTTTTTTTGGTTAGTTAGGTCTACATAAAAACATATTTAGAAATATAAAGGGTGTCCCACTAAGGTCTGCAAGGTACGATATTATGGAAGGCATAAACCTTACGGGTTCGGGAGAAAAATGTTATTGACTATATCGACCAAAATAAATTGCTGGGCAATATTTTCAAGATTCCAAAATGATCGCTAGGGGCACAGTTACAAGGATATATATATAAAGTTAAATTTAATCAGATGATTGCTATGTTAAGATACGGTTTTAATGACGGAAAAAAAAATTCGTTAATTTTTGCGGAAACTTGTTTCTGAGGCTTTTTTTTATCTTCGAAAATGTGGGTGGGGGAAGTTTGTGAAAAAAATCCTTTTAAATTGTCGTGTATTCCATATGCTATATACAAATTTAGTCAGCTTAAGCTCGTTTGATAGACACTTTTATACTTATTCAAAACCGACTTTGGTCGTGGTCGCTAGTACATACCGCGTCTTCTAGGTAGCGCTATTTAAATTACCTTTAGTTTTTTCAAATTTTCTTAATGAAATTAAACGGCATGATATATTTTCCTACAACTCAGCTTAAAGAGCATTAAAATAGCTACATTTTGACGAAAACTCTGATTCGATATCTTTATTTGTTTTGGAGTTCCTTACAAATTACTATTATAATTAAAAAAAATTAATGTTTACCTTAATGTTTACAGCTGAACGAAAGAATTCCAAATATTCTTTTGACATAATTTTTCATCAATTCAATATTAACAATAATTATTAAATTAAATTACCTGAAATGTTTATTCTCTTAATGCATTTATTTTTTGTCTATTCTCTCCTAAATTCCAAAGAAAAATGAGTTGATTCAAAGGCAAAAATAAAAGGGTAAATATTATTTAACCAACCTGAACTAAGCCGTAATGGAGTAAAGTAACTTTTATTTTTAAAATTCGGGAGGTCAATGGACTTCAGCAACGACAATAAAACAAAAACTGTTTAAATCTACGAAAAAGACACTTAAGTTTAAAAAGGCAAAACGAAACAAAAAATGAAGACAACAAAATGTTCAAATGCATTATTTTCAATAAACTGATTTAATCTGCATTGCCCGCTTAATACTGCTGCTTTCATTTCAGCTCTTGGAATATAAGCAATAGCATCCTGCATACGTTGCTTCATGTTTTCAGCAATAGTAGGACGAGTTTGAAGGATAATCAGCCCTATGATCAAACACACAAGTTAACTTTTAACGTAGCGTTTCAATGACAACAACCGAAAAAAACCTACTTGTTAATTTTTCACTGTTGTTGATAAATAGGTGATTTTGTAGTTAGCGTCTATATTTAACTTATGTGTTTGATTATAGAGCTGATTGCCTTATAGCGTGCCCCATAAATAAAAATCAGCAGAGTGAGATATGGGAATCTAGGCGGCTGTGAAAACAAACTTCCTCGTCCGATCCAGCGGTTCGGGCATGTTTGGTTGAAAAAGTCACAAACTATCAGAGAAAGGTATGCAGGACACCCATCATGTTGAAATCGCATATCCCTTCTCGTTGCTTGGAACCTCTTCTAATAGAGGCAGCCATTGGTTTTTTAAAAAGTTAAAATGTATATTGCTATTAAAATGTTCGTTAAAAAATTACTTTGCGAATAGCATTTATTATTGTCTAAGGCAAGTTACCGCAAAAATTGACTTTTATTTCTGTCCATAATACAGTACCTTAATACAGCGATTATCTGATAAAATATTACTTTTTAGATATATCTTAGTAACTCTGCCCTTTAGGGGTCATTTTGGAAACTTCAAAATATATTCCATTTCTTTTGGTCGATTTAGTTAATATTTTTTTTTTCTGAAGCCGTAAGGTTAATGGCTTGTGATGGGGCAGTGGGTTAATTCCCTAGTGGTTCCATTAATTTTTACTGCGTGGCCTAAAGGGTTGCTCACTGGTTCGTTAATTTTCTGTTACCTTTGATTAAAACAATTGTTTACTTAAACACTTGTGTTTTTGTTCCTTGATTTAGGTTATGGTGGCATATTACAAGGATTCAGGACAAAGGCACTGGTCGATACTTAATGTTACATTCCCAACTGCTTCTTTATATTTTTCCTAACTATATCGTAGGGAGTTCACCCTTGCACCGTGCTTCTTACCTCTTGATCGACCGGTGCGCGATGCGATCTGACTACATATTTCGCCCAATAGGAGCTACCATCCTAATAATGACGTTATAACTGCTTGAATAAATTATAACCCGTATGTAATTTACAAACAAAAATGGCAGAGATTGAAATCGCACGCACACAGCATTTACCAACCTATTCTCTTGGACGTGTTGATACACGTTTCCCCAACAACTTTCATAATATCGTACCTTGCCGACCTTGATAGGATACACTGTTTTAACACTATCAGCTGCAATGGGATCCGATGTTGCTATTAGACAGTTGAAGTATAATGTTTACCAGTCGCTTAATTAGTTCATATGTCTGTTTCACACAGACAAGTTGTTGTTTTCTTACAACATTCAGATGGACGTATAATCGCTTGAGTCAACTAGAATATGTGTGAAAAACTATCGCCCAAAGTAAAAACTTACCAGAACTACAGGGTGTCCGGAAATGAAGATGAAAAATTTTAAGGTATGATTCTACATAAAAAGATATGAAAAAAAGTTCATATTAACATAGGTCCGGAAATGCTTCCAGAGGAAGCTACAGGCCCTTGAAGATGGTGTCATAAAAGTGGTTTTTATTTAATTTATTAGGATCTACTTACAATACAGGAATTAACTTCCACGTATAAGTTAAAGTGATTGTAGGTCACTTTTTGAATATATCAGGTGACCCATATTGCAAACAGTGGCATGGGAACAAAGGGGTGGTTAGTTATTTAGAGTCATATTTTTTTTCGCCGAGTGTAGTTTCGCTATTTTTTAAATAAATTATGATTCTTTGAACATTTTTACGTAAAAAAGGTTCCCTTGGTATAAAGTCGTATAGTCGACCGTTTTCGAGATAAACGGACTTAAAAGGACGACTGCAGTGCGTAAATACAGTAAACAGGCTATGTAATAAAAATAAGAAGATGCTTGAATACAATTTTAAAATGTAGTTATTCTTTTACACCCATTGCCAAAAAGAAAAACGAATTTACTGGTACCTAAAACATTGGGTACATTTTTAAATTCACCTGTGGATTCCACCAAAAACTTCATTTAAAAATGTAACGCATAGGATGCCAAGCGCTTCGCAATAAATCATAGTTGGCTTAATTCAAATGCATTTGACCTTGTTTAATAAGCAACTTCACTTTGTCACTTTTTGAAGTTTTAGTTGAACAACCCGTTATTGTGACTTGTGTGTTTTTACTATTTAAGAATTTCACTTAAAAGCTGAAAAATGATTAATTACTCATTTCAAGAAATGACACAAATACATTTTCTGTATGGAAAAGCAAATTGGTAACGCTCTCGAAGCGCGGTGATTATATCAAGAGACGTAACCTGACAGGCAAGTTCCATGCATTCAATTTTTCATTAATGTACATAGAAGACTTTGTGAAAAAGGATCTTTTAAACCAGATTACTCAACTGGTAGACCACGTACCACTCGAACTGTCGAAGCTGAAGAGAGAGTTCTTGAAATAGTCGCAGGTAATCCAGGGATAAGCATTAGAAGGCTAGCTACGCAAGAAGGCATTCCAAAGAGCTTGGTTTTAGAAATTTTGCATGAACAGTGTCTCTACCCATACCACATTCAAAAAGTTCAGGCTCTAAATCCCGAAGATTTTGAACCCAGGATGCAATTCTGTCGATGGCTAAGACAAAAATGGCACCGAGATTCCGACATTATAAGTAAAATATTTTTCACTGATGAGGCCGGATTTACTAGAGACGGAATTATCAATTTCCATAATAGCCACGTATGGGTAGACGAAACCCCACATGCGATTTTTGAATGAAGGCACCAAGAAAAATTTTCCATTAATGTCTGGGCGGGAATATTTGGGGACTATTTAATAGGGCCCTACATTTTACCAAATAGATTAAACGGTGAATCATGCTTAGAGTTTCTACGAAATGTGCCACAAGACCTGCTTAATGATGTGCCTTATGCCCTAAGGACAGATATGCACTTCATGCAAGACGGGGCTCCACCACATTTCAGTCTTAATGAGAGGGCACATTTAAATAAGGTTTATCCTGAGCGATGGATAGGACGAGGGGGCCCTGTAGCTTGGCCACCTCGTTCTCCAGATCTAAATCCCCTAGATTATTTTTTATGGGGTTACCTAATATCCTTAGTATATGACGTACCAGTTCGCAGCGTTGAAGAATTAGAGCAGCGGGTGTTTGCTTGTTGTGAAGTTATAAGAAATAAACCGGGTATTTTTAGAAAAGTTTGAAGATCTATGAGAAAACGAGTTCGAGGATGCATTGAAATGAACGGAAATCATTTTCAACACTTATTATATAAAATTTATAATAACATTGAAAAATTATTAAAAATTTAGGGACAGCGTTGTTTATTATTTTGTTATTGATTTGTTGGTATTTTTATTATAGTTATTTATGTATCTAGGGAATTATAATGGTCTTAATTACCGAGGGCAAAGTTTACGTCCCGGGGGCCTTTGGCCCCAGGGACAGCAATTGCCCGAGGTAATTGAGACCCTTATAATTCTAGTGATACATAGATAATTTTATTTCTGACCGATTTTAGTAACATTTTGTTCATTTTTAAAGTGGAATAAATGTTTCAATAGATGACAATCAAATTGACATTAGATGTCAATCGTTTGATTTTATGTCAAATTTTTCTTAATATCCCAAGGGAGTTATGACCCTTATAATTCCCGCGTAACTAAGACGTTATAAGCTAATAATATACCGGTCAGAAATAAATAAAATTATTATTCAAAAAAAAAAAATCTGAGCATTAAAGTCCGTTCATGTCGAAAACGGTCGACTATACGACTTCATACCAAGGGAACCTTTTTTACGTAAAAATGTTTAAAGAATCATAATTTATTTAAAAGATAGCGAAAATACACTCGGCGAAAAAAAATATGACCCTAAATAACTAACCACTCCTTTGTTCCCACGCCACTGGTTGCAATATGGGTCACCCGATATTTTCAAAAAGTGACCTCCAATCATTCTAACTTATACGTAGATGTTAATTCCTGTATTCCTGTATAAGTAGATCATAATAAATTAAATAAAAACCACTTTTGTGACACCATCTTCAAGGGCCTGTAGCTCCCTCTGGGAGCATTTCCGGACCTATGTTAATATGAACTTTTTTTCATATCTTTTTATGTAGAATTATACCTTAAAATTTTTAATCGTCATTTCCGGACACCCTGTATATCAAATGATTTGAGTACTGGACAAAAATATTTATGAGATATACGTCAAGCTATTGCTTCAAGTACCAACCCAATATTAAGGCTTTACGTTTCAACAAAAGAACTTTCAAGAAAGGTTAACACTTTGTGCGAATATGTAATAATAGGCGTAAACCAACCTGAACTAACCTGTTCGGTTTAATGTTAAACTAAAACCATCATGTAAGGATGGACCTCGGTATCTATCGAATATAATAATGTGGTATAGAATTTAGGACAAAACTGTTTTGTCTATTATTGATCATGTCATTAAAAGAAATAGTCTTAATGCACATCCAGACAGTGTTCTACTCTCAATAGTAATAAACAAGTCGAACAATATAAGGGACCTAATCTATTGTAGACTATTAAAAATTTGTACTATAGAAAAAGATTTAATGAGATTTTTTAGTGTATACCAAATGTTAACATGGATGCTACCCATTTTATTGCGCTTATTGACTGGAAATTATATTTTTGTGAAACGTGGTACGCATTCTCTATGCATCAAAAGGCATTTTCTGCTATACAACATGATTTTTTATTCTTGCCAGTGGCGTTCGTGCGGAATTTTCCACTGAATTATTTTAAAGAGAAAAGTGATACACCACTGCTTTCTCTTAAAGTAGAAATTAGTTTTGAAATCCTCATTCCTTTCTGAGCAAATCTAGTCTGTTCGTTTTGTTTCGCTTGACGTATGGTTTTTCTCATCAAAAAATAAAATTCATTTATTTGCATCTCGCTAGACCACTTCCAGAGAAAAAACAATTTATGTGACTTCAAACAATAATTTACTTAAGAGAATCATTTTTAAACGTTAAAATTATTAAATTATAGTAAACTAAATACATTTTGGAATGCCAACACAAAATTACCCTGAACGCACAAAGAACTAAATTAAATCGGATGTTGAAAATGTCCACCTCCTGGAAATATTCATGCATCTGCTCTTTTTCTCATGGACTAACGTACTCTTTGGAAAATGCCGGGACTGTTTGTAATAGTTTCACACGAAACTATGATACGATTTCCCAACTGCTGCTCAATATGAATTGGTGTGCTGTAAACCAATGTTTTAAGATGACCCCACAGGAAGTAATCTAAACCAGCAGTTGAGGAAGGATCTACTATCCCTGTCGCGATGAGTTATCATTGTGCGGGACGGGAATTTGAAGTAAACCAGGAAAAAAAATTGTTGGATATATGTATAATAAAAGCTGCGCATATATTTTATGAATTACTGCCTAAAGAAATTCGTTAGCCTTTCAATTTGCTTTGAAATATTTATTGAACATGGCTGATATATAGAGACATGGCAGGAGAGGATTGGTTCTCTGGACTTATGAAGCGTAACCTAGAAGTTTCAATCCATTGTGCTCAAGCCACAAGTCTCTCCAGAGCAACTAGTTAACTTTACGAAGGTAAAACTTTTTTATGACAATCTGGCTACTGTAATGGACAAGTACAAATTTAAACCAGGGACCTAGGTGGCCATACCTGTGGTCCTTCGCGACCTATCCAGCGATTATTGTAATTTTGGTTTAAAGGTTTGCGCGCCATGCACTGAAGTGCTGGCAATTCTTCTTCGAGAAACTGCCGGTAACTATACCTATTCAACCTCTCATGAAGAATATATGATCCAATTAAATAATCACCGCATATTCCAGCCCACACGTTAACGGAACACTACTTCTGGTGACGGGATTCCAAGACTGCATGTGGGTTTTCTTCAGCCCAAAAATGATTATTGCGAAAGTTTTGAATGGCGTTTCTAGAAAAATTGGCTTCATCGGCGAATATAATTTCAGTATCAAATAATGGATTTTAATTACTTTTTTAAGAAACCATTGGCAAGTTCATTTATAATGGAAAGTCGCGTGGGAGTAGAGCCTGAACACGTTGGATTTGGTAGGGATATAATAAGAAGTCATTGAGAATTTTCCAAACAAGAATATATGAGATATTCAAATTGTTTTCAATTTTTCGTGTACTTAATTCGGGATCTTTCTCGACTCAATGGAAAACCGCTACCTGAATTTCTGGTGTTCTTACAGTACGCTGTACTCCTTTTAGATGATTGTCTAGTTCAAGACTTCCGTTTTCGCACAACCTTCTATGAACGTTTGAAAATGTTCGTGTTTCCGGAATAATTCTATTTGGTAAGCGGTTTTCGTATAACCGCCTGGCTTCCAGTGCGTTACCATCAGCAAGCCCATACATGTCATGCATATCTGCAAACTCAGAATTCGCGAAACGGACCAGGTTTTTTTAATAATATTATTAATAAATATAACTTAAATACGTAACAACTAGACTAGGTAGACAACTGTCAAAACTGTTTATGTTTACAAAACAAAATCTACTTCTTGCCTACTAGATACATTTTTAATTCTTGAAGCTATCCAATTTCATAACAACGTGCAAATGAAGGAATTTTATTTTTTGATGCGAAAACCATACCTAACATAACGAAACAAAATGAAGATACCAGATTTGCTGAGAAAGGAATGAGGATTTCAAAAATTATTTTTACTTTAAAAAAAGGCAGTGGCGTATCACTTTTCTCCTTAAAATTATTCGGTGCAAATCCTGCATGAACGCCACTGGCAAGAATGAAAAAATCATGTTGTATAGCAGAAAATGCCTTTTGATGCATAGAAGATGCTTACCACGCTTCGCAAAAATATATATGGTCATACCAAACTCATCATAAGAAAAAAGGTTTAGCACCCTGTAGTTCAACAGTTAAGAGTGTTAGGACTTATGTTCATATGAAGTTTCTTTTGTCAAAATGGACTCAAGAAACACACTGTATAGATAGATACAGGATTTTTTTTTCGTATTTTGCACCTACTTAGACGCTTTATTTTGAGAACTAGAGAAAAAGTTTAAATGCAAAAGTTAGAGGATTTTGTCGTGCATTATCTTTTACGATTATTATTAAACCAAAAGCGCATCGCAAAGTTGAGAGAAGACGCACATTGCGTTTTGTTAAATGGAACACCCTATATATTGCTCGCTAAAATGGAAGATCTTTGTATCCTAATACAATATAATATGTTGATATTTTGAGAAACCGTTTTTGACATATTTGACTATAAAACATATATACATTAAAAGTTTAAAAATCAAGGCGGTCTGGAGAACAATACTTTATTATTATTATTATTGTTATTATTATATAACTACTTAAACTAATTTACATATTTTCTATGTATCCTCCGTGGTTATTTACACAATTAAACATATTTCTTCTAAGTTTAATATTGATAGAGTTTGAAATGAAATGTGGTGATCTGTGTTGAGTAAAAAAATTTCATGTCGAGCCTTCGTCTTCAAACTTGTATATTTTCAGGCCTATTATAGTAAATCCTGTTTTTTTACAGATCCCCATAAAAAGAGGTCTAATAACCTTAGATAGGGACTATTCACCGGTCATCTAAGCGTGCCAAACCTTCCTATCCAGAAATTATAACGATCCTGTATATATTCCGTAATAGGCCCAAGATTGTGTGGTGGTGCGCCTCTTGTTGCCAAATAGGATTATTATAATGATAACATGGAATATTCTGTGAATGTTTTCAACGTATCTCTCATCATTTAAATTCCCATAAGAAATAATGGTACCAATAATTTTAACTTGCAACATGCCACACCAAATATGGATTGATCTGCTTCCCTGCATTTTTACTACCTGGATTTTGTGAGGACTTTTCATCGCCCAATAATATTCGTTCCTTCTGTGGACATACTCGAGGTTCAAATCACCTTGTAACCAGACCCGACTACCGTAAGAATTTTAGCAAAGAACTTAAAAACTTCAGGCATCTTAATGCAATAATCTTAATAGGCAACTGAGCATTAAAGAAAAAGTCGCTTCATCTGTGAAAATGGTCTTATTTAAAAAGTCTTCTCTTAAATGCCTGATTACCTTTAGGCAATAATGCAACCGCTGCCTCATGTTCTCATCAGTTAAATGCTGCACCGGCAAGGATTTGTAATAAGCATGATATTTATATAATTTATAATATTTTAGAGTCGTGTATATTTTGTACCAAGATTGGTTGAAAAATAATGCTGCATCAGGTTTAGATCTCTCGCGATTTCCTAAAAATTAAAACTGATTAAAAAAATTATAATCTGGTTTTAAAATATTTTAGATTATAAACTTTACCTTTAAAGAAAAGTAAACTATTTAAATTATCTTTATCATTTCTAGGAATGGTTATCTTTTTTCGCTTTATACTTTTGGTTTCATTCAATTTTTTAAGAATATATCTGATTATATTGGCTGACGGTATGCGTCGTTTAGGATACACCTGATGATATTCGTTCTGAACTTTGAATATGCTATTGGTATTGGAATAGAAAAGTCGAATTATTTGATGTTTTCTTCTTCGGAATATTTCATATTTACAGAATCCCTCCAAGTAAATTGAAAGCGGCAATTGAACTATTTGGTACCATATTGAAACGTCACAATGCGAATTAAAGCATTTGTTCTCCAGACCGCCTTGATTTCTAAATTTTTAATGCAAATATGTTTTATAGTCAAATATGTCAAAAACGGCTTCTCAAAATATCAACATATTATATATTTTTGAAATTAGAACACAAAGGTATTTCATTTCAGCAAACAATGTACAGGGGGTTCCATTTGAAAAAGCACAATGTTCGTCATATTCTCAACTTTACGATGCGCTTCTGTTTTTATAATAACTGTAAAAGACAATACACGAAAAATCCTCTAACTTTTGTATTTAGAGTTTTTTTTAGTTCTCGAAATAAAACGTCTAGGTAGGGCGCAAAATATAAGAAAAAACCCTGTACAAGGTGTCCCAAAAGAGAGACACACAAGGAAACTTTGAGGTAATTTTGAAATATTATGGTGAAATTATAATACGTAACTATTGCTAACTTCGTTTTAAATAAAGAAGTTCGTCGAGCATTCCCCTTTTGAGTGGCGCTTGTTCATAAACTCATCGAAATAAGGTTTAAAAGCTGTGATATTACGTAAAGAAAATTTCAAACCACCTATACCAGTTGCTCATTCAGTGACGATGAAAGAAACCTATGAAAATATCCGCATCCTTTTTGATAAAATAAGCTACAAAGGGTACAAATGGCAAATATGTGGGGATTTAAAAGTTAAATCCATTATAGTGGGAGTTCTGAAGGATTTACCAAATATTGCCGTTTGAGGAGTGAAGTTTATTCAAATGTTAAGTATGTGCCCCTTGTATACCCAAAAAATATCTTTTTGTCTTATTTTCACATTAAACTTGGCCTAACGAACAATTTTGTGACGGCTATAAATAAAGAGAGTGAACGATTTAAATAGGTACCTAAGATAAGTCTTCTCCCAGTTAAGTGAGTCTAAATTAAAGGAAGACATTTTTATTGGGCCACAAATTAGAAAATTCCTGAACGATGTTAATTTTCTAGAAAAGCTCACCACGCAAGAACTCAGAATTGGAACTTATTGGAAAGTGTAGTGAGGGGGATTTTTAGGAAACAATATTGATGTTTAGACTCCGACAAATCGCTTGGTTACCGAAAGTCATTAAAAATTGACTTTCTCCATTCCCATGTATAATTTTTCCTGAGAATTTGGGCGCTGTCGGCGACGAGCAGGGTGTAATTAGTGTGTTTGAAATAAATATTTTTGATGCTTTTTTTTTTAAATGTTAACTTAATATAAATTATAAATATAGTCGATATGCAGGGTTAAATCATTCATCCAATAAATATTATACGCTACTGTTCTACAAGAAAACCTTACGTGTTACAACTTTTTTTTTGCCACTTTCGTATTCAGATTCAGGTTTATTCTAGTACAATGTGCTATCCAGCTTCACGTTACAGCAAGAAAGAAAATTTTGTCACCTAGTTCTATAATTATTTCTTAATTTTTAATTCTTGTATTGTGTAGTAAAATTTAAAATAATGGAACGTTACAACGAAAAACTTGACATGACTTCTTGTTACATCGGTAACTTCCATGATAATCTTGACGATCTTCTTCTAGCAGCAACCGATAGTACGTGGTTTTAATAAGATGGGATCCCAATTCCAGAATTAAAGATATGAAGTATTTGAGAGACCGCTTTCAAAATAATTTTAATTGTTACTTGTGGTCCCACTAAATGCCCTTCGCGATCCCCAGACACAACACTGATGTTTGTTTTCTTCCTTTTTTCCAAATAATGAACGTGAAGGCTGCATAATTAAATAACGTCATGGAAGGAATTGTTTACGGGCGATATTTACGTTTGGAGAATAAAGGTCGAATTTTTTAACGTAAAAAATAATTTATATTATACAAATATTCGTAGTAATTAATTAGGTATTACTTTATGGATTTTTTAAATAAGCGTCTATAATTTATAAATTGTGAATACGTTAAACACTGTTAAGTATTGCCACACAGTCGTTGGCCAGATACTTTAGTCGCCAATTTAGAAATTTTTATGACTAAAACCCCAATTCTGCGTCTAAACAAGAAGGGAAAAAAATGTGAATATATTGAATTTTTCTTAATTTGTTGCTTTCAAATATTTTAGCATCATCTTAGGAAAATGAAATTTTTTGTTTGAAACTGTTTATTTTGAATATGTGGTACATTTACTATGTCCTTAGGCCCTTAAAAAATTATCGTCCCGTGCATAAGCACTTTACATTATAATATTGTAATAATCGCTTTAAAGTGTCGCTTTAACCAAAAATTGGAATGTATTCATTCTTTTAGCAATTATATTTTCAATACAACATTAAATCTAAATATAGAATACCTATTATAATAAACTTAAATTTATATGAGCGGGATAGAGATCATCAGTCCTAATTAATAATGAAATCCATCCTGAACTCACACGCCAGGTTAGCGACCGCTTTTAGAAGTTCTTTTTGACATAATTAACTGACTTCTTCTTCTTTTGTGTTTAGGATTAAGCAATTTTTCTCACTGATGATATTTTATTGGGGATGGGCAATTAATCATTTACCGCCTTTTGTATCGAGTTTAAAAATAATAAAATTGGCTCAACAAGGAGCACCTGCGAATACAATGGCTTAGCCTTAATTATTTTTTTAATAAATTAAGGCTCCCTTATTACCCCTTAGCACCTGAAACTTTTGGCATATACGGGCTCTCTTAAAAGCAAGTTACAGAACAAAGTTGCAAACATTTAAATGTAATACCCTCTGTATTGTGCTCAATAATTTTCTTATTTATTATTTAGTTTTTAAATGTATTTGCACCGCTTAATTTTATTGTTACACATTAGATTTTTGTATTATTGTTTGTTATGTTTAAACACTTGTATATGTCATTAATGTATTGTTTGCTGCTTTCGACGTGAAAGATTATGAACCGAAATGCTTTGAATATCAAGTTTGCACTTATTTGTCGAAGTAATGGTTGGACGCCATTATTACCTCTTTGATGAAAACCTAGACTTTGTTAAAATGAGTGACAGGAAAGCAACTGTTGTTTTGACATCAGCGCTCAAAAGTGCAGGGACCGATTCCTTAGAGTTCAATGTTAACTCATTCGCAATTCGTCACCAACATATGAAGCAAACGCACAGTGTAGATGAGTCTTTAAAGAAGGATTTCAAACCAGATATGCCTCTCACTATTCATTGGGATGGCTAATTGATAGAAAACATTACAGGACACGAAACAGTGGACCACCTACCCATTTTAGTGTCAGGGCTGGGTGTCGATCAGTTCCCAAACTTAATCATGGAACAGGGGAGGCGTGTGCTTCAGCTGTGTATGATACCATTATTACAGGGAAACATATATTCAAACTAAAATGTTTGTGCCTCGACACCACTGCGGTCAACAATGGTTAAAAAGGTGGTACATGTATTCTATTGGAGCAGAGGATAGAAAACTATTTGCTTTGGTTAGCGTGTCGTCACTATATATTGGAAATAATATTAGAAGCAGTCGTAATTCAATATATAATAATAATTTTGGGGGGTGCGCCTAACAAAAGATTGCCATTCAGGGTCCCAGTAGGTCCTTATCATACACAATGTGTGGCAAAACAATATATTACCTGAAACCTTTTTTGTATAAAGACCAGTTTCAACTGACAAAACATGAACTCAAAGCAATAACTGAATTTTGTGTTTTCGTTGTCGTAGTTTACGTCTGTAGATACTGAATTCAAGCTCCTGTGGCAAGGTTAACACCAAGAAATGACTTGTAGCTTTTAGAAAGTTTAAGAGCTTTAAAAACATAAACCAAGCTATATCTAAAAAAGCCATAACGAAGTTCTTAAGCCATTTAGGGTACCTTTCTGAAGAACTTGTTGCACTTACTTATTTCGATGACGAAATTTCTTTTGAAGTCAAACAAAGAAATGGTGACCGCGCCGAATGAGGAAGGTTCAGACTACAGCCCCTAGTGCATTAGTTTCGATGTAAGTCACATTAATGGGAAAAATATTGAGGATCTTGTTCCCAGCAACAGGTTTTGTCAAATCCTTGGAATTTCGTCCTCATTTTTGAAAAAAAGACGAAGATGAAGACTACAAACCTGCTAGGAACATTGTACGTTCAATAAGAGTAGTAAATGATATTGAAGAGCGAGGCGTGGCATTAATGGGAGAGTATAATAAGTTAATTACTACAAACGAAGAACAGAAGCCATTCCTTCTGGTCGCCACTATATATTGGAAATAATATTAGAAGCAGTCGTAATTCAAGCACTAGGACTATTAAGTGGGTCAGAGATATCTATTTTTAAACGTTTTAGAACTGCTTGAACTAATATCGACCAGAGAAACTTCAGCACAACTTTTTTCAGACCAGAGACTTAAAGATGCGTAGAAAATGTAGTAAGTAGCACAGTTTGATTCGCCTAGAAATAGTTAAACGATTATTAACATCAGGATGATTATATGGAGTTATTTAAACTTACAATAATATTTTTGGGAGGTGTGCCTAATAAAGGAGTATCATTCAGGGCCCCAGTAGGTCCTCATCGTACACAATGGTTGGCAAAAGCAATATATTACCTCAAACTTTTCTTGTATAAAAACCAGCTTCAACTGACAAAACATGAACTCAAAGCAATAACTGAAACTTGTGTTTTTGTTGTCGTAGTTTACGTCTGTAGATACTGGTTTCAAGCTCCTGTGGCAAGGTTAACACCAAGAAATGACCTGTAGCTTTTAGAAAGTTTAAGAGCTTTAAAAACATAAACCAAGCCATATCTAAAAAAGCCATCACGAATTTCTTAAGCCATTTGTGAAGAACTTGTTGCACTTACTTTTTTCGATGACGAAATTTCTTTTGAATTCAAACAAAAAATGGTGACCGCGCCGAATGAGGAAGGTTCAGACTACAGCCCCTACTGCATTAGTTTCGATGTAAGCCACATTGCTGGAAAAAATATTTAGCATCTTGTTTCCAGCAACAGGTTTTGTCAAATCCTCGGAATTTCGTCTTCATTTAAAAAAAAAACGAATATGAAGACTACAAAGCTGCTAGGAACATTGTACGTTCAATAAGAGTAGTAAATCATATTGCAGAGCGAGGCGTGGCAGTAATGGGAGAGTTTAATAAGTTAATTACTACAAACGAAGAACAGAATTAATTCCTTTTCTTGGTTAGAAAAATTTGAGGCAAAAGTACCCTAACACAAAGAAAACTACATTATTAACATAGAGTACTTATCTTTCTTTAGTTGAAGTTGTTTGATTAGTTTAAAACTTTCTATTTTCAAATGAATAAAAAAATTTTTTAAAAACATAATTTTTCTTTTCTTTATTTGCTGGTAGCGATCCCTAAATATTAATTTAAAAATTCGAAAGAATAATATTATAGTTTCTTGTATTTTAAAATGGAGTAAAAAGGTGACACGTGATATTTAAATAAAAAAAAATGTTTGACTTAAATAAGAAGCACCCTAATGTCTATGATAGATTTAATGTGACAATTAAATGTTCTTCAATCAATTAAACAGATGGTAGATGTTGGCTCACCCGACATCGCCCGGTGAAATACCATCGCATCGGCTTAGGTGGCGTGAAGTTGCTCTTTGAGCTAACGTTTCGTCACTGTGCCTCCGGTTTCCAGGGTGGGAAATATACAAAAATGCTGTGATGATGGTTCCAAGATCAATATATTTAAGAGTTAAAAACGCCCCCCGATCGGATCTCCGGGTGGGGGCGGGTCCTGGCGCCTTATCAAGCGAGATTATCCAATCATACACCATGTCCAGTAGCCATGCGGGTCCTTCGAACAATATTCTAAATGGAAATGGTGTGAAAACTGAAGTTGTTAAAAGATCCGAGATTAGCAACTTCCAAATTGACTTCTGCAATATAAGAGGACTGAACTCGAACATCAATGCAGTCCATCAACATCTACAATCTACCAAACCTCATGTACTTGCACTAACCGAAATCAAAGTCAGATCATCGATTAGTACGGTCAGCTATTTATATCCTTGGTACGACTTTCATCACCGATTTAGGCGGAATTTTGGCCTTTGTCTCTTTGTCCGGAGTGATATTTCTTGTCAACGAGAGGAGACACTCGAGCCTAACGACTTAGATGTAATGTGGTTTAAAATATCAACGCAGAGAATTACTAAATTCATCTGCTGCCTTTACCGGCCGCCAAGTGATACCCATTATAGAGACTTGTTCTCCTCTCTTCCTAATACTGTCGACTTTTTGCAAACCCACCATCCCAATTCCGAAGTTGTCATCCTTGGCGACTTCAACGTTCATAATGTCAACTGGCCCAAATACTCAAACATGACTGACAAACAAGGTCGTGAAGCCGAATACTTTGCCATCAGCTCTGGCCTCACCCAGCTGGTGGGTGAACCAACTCGGATTCCAGACCGAGAAGGTGATTTTGCTAGTTTGTTGGATCTTTTCTTAACTTCAAACCCCGACTTGTACACTGTGAAGCCGCCGTTAGGAACGTCTGACCACAACCTTATTTCGGCACTGAACAAACTGCCAATTAGTGCTGAAGAGCTCCCAGACCACGCACGATATGGCATTATACATCAGCTAAGTGGGAGGACCTAAGAGACCATTTTCGAACCTTTCCTTGGTGGGACGTTTGTTTTACCTCTGATGATTTATCCATCTGTGCAACAAAAATATCGGAGGTTATCCTTAAGCCTTCATCCCTTTCTTAAAAAAGTGCCCTTCTAACGGCAAGCCTTGGTTTACCAAAAATTGCGAACGAGCTGTTTAATCAAAAAATTATTTCTACCGACAATGGCGTAAAAATCCTACCGCCGAAAATCGTACCATCTTTGTTAACGCTCGAATCCAATGCAAGCAAACGATAAACCAAAGCAAAAAAGCACACAACCAGAGGATCAGAGACAAACTTCTTGAATGTCCTAGCGGCTCAAGGTCATTTTGGTCGGTAGCTAAGGCCGTCAGTCAGAACTTTACCAAGTTAACCATTCCACCTCTAATACGTTCTGATGGCACCATTGCGTCCAAAGCACAGGAAAAGGCAGACTTACTTGCGGAACTATTCTCTTCACATTTAACGGTAAATTTTCAGGGAAATACTCCACCGAACTTTACCCCTGTAGAATCAAGAATGCCCGAGATTGCTTTTCGCCACACGAATCTTGAGGAGTCTCGACACTAAAAAGGCTTCTGGTTCTGACGATATTCCAGTAATTGTAATTAAGACATGCGCTGACGAACTGACACCGGTATTTTGTAGGCTTTTTAACTTATCCTACAAAAAAGGAATATTTCCTTCTTGCTGGAAAACTGCGAGAGTCCAGCCCATACCCAAAAAAGGCAAGAAGACTTTGCCAAACAACTATCATCCAGTCGCATTGCTCTCGGTTATATCAAAAGTTATGGAGAAGGCTACCAACGAAAAATTACTAAAATACCTGGAAGGCTTCAACATTATTAGTGACCGCCAGTATGGATTCCGTAAGTCTAGATCAACAGGAGACCTTCTCGCTTATGTTACTCATGTTTGGAACAACGCAATAGAACACCATGGGGAGTCTCGGGCGGTAGCACTTGACATTTCCAAGGCTTTTGACCGAGTATGGCATGAGGGGATCTTAACTAAAGTAGGAGCATACGGAATGCCGGTTCAATTTTGTTCATGGCTGTCGAGCTTTCTTAAAGACCGTTCACTGCGAGTAGCGATGGACGGATTTCTTTCAGACACATTTAACATCAACGCCGGAGTCCCTCAAGGTTCTATATTGTCGCCCACCCTTTTCTTACTATACATTAACGATCTTTTGGAAAAAACTAAAAATCCTATATATAGCTTCGCTGATGACAGCACACTTGTTTCATCTTCTACTTTGGATGCTTGGACATCGGCTGCTAATGCACATCTCTATAGGCAGCAAGAGGTCTCACATCTCAACAAAGACCTGGAAGATATTCCGTCTTGGGGTGACAGTAACCAAGTAGAATTTAGCGCTAAAAAGACCTAGGCGGCGGTTTTTTCTAAAAAAGTTAATGTTGAAGAACCGGATATTGTTATGGCGGGACACTCGATTCCCTTGGCATCATCAATTCATTTATTGGGCGTTAATTTGGATAGTCATATGTTTTGGCCTAGCCACGTTGCGGCCATTGCTAAGGCAGCCTCGCAGAAGCTTAGAGTACTTTTTCGAAGAAAGAACCTCTATACAACCTAACAACTTTTGATACTCTATAAAGCCTAAATTCGACCAACACTGGAGTACTGTTCGCATATTTGGGGCTCTGCTCCTAAACATACCCTGAGATTGCTAGATTCCATTCAAAAAAGAGCCATTCGCTTGATCGGTGACCATAGTCTGACAAACAACCTGGAAAGCCTTGAACATCGAAGGCAGGTTGGCGACTTGAGTCTATTTTACAAATATTTTAATGGCCAGTGTTCAACTGAGGTTGCCCGGTTGATACCACCCAGAGCGGTGCATGGTAGAAATACACGACGAGCCACTGCAGCCCACCAGTACGTGGTTCAGCTTAGTGTCCCTCGAACGACACTGTTTCATAATTCTTTCATCTGGAGAACGTCATCACTCTGGAACGACCTCCCTGAGATCGTGTTCCCCAACGAGTATAATCTCCAAAGATTCAAGACCAACGTGAATCGTTTCCTGCGCACACCCACCGCTCCTGGAGCGCCATAAAGGATTTATCCTGTGGTGCTGTGCCTTATCATAAAAAAAAAATAGGAGAAGGGCGCCCGGCCTGTTGTAATGATATAATGGGTTTAAAGTTATTTGAAGGGATGATAACTGGCGTGTTTTAAAATTTCAAAGTTTCAAGTTCAAAGTACTATATTATTGGCAGAAAGGGTATGGAACTTTGTGTATATTATAGTTCTCCGGCCGCCAAATTAATTCATATAGTTATTAAAAAACTGTTGTTGAAAACAGCCTTTGAATGACATATCACTTGGTATTATCAATTTGTCGCGGCATCTTGTCGGAATCATTGAGAAATCGGTAACAACCAGATATTGAATAATTACGGTTTTCTAGGTTTTTCCCTTAAAACCACATAAGCACTGGTATTTAACCATAATATACTGTACAGTTGTATACTGTTGAATGAAATGTTCAACGACGTGGGATCATTTGAAAATTTAAAACTGCTATCGAATGACGTTATAGCTTGCCATTAAAAAAATGAACTGTTTTAAGTTAGCGCAGCATTACAGAAATTGAAATACTAATCACAAGAACCTACTCAGTGTTTTAATAAAGTCATACAATAACCTACTTTAACCTCAGAATTAAAAGTGTTGCGCCTATAACAGTAATTAAGCAGCTACGTTTTGATGATACATCTTTTAATATATCAACTAGCTCGCCGTTTTCATCAGCCTGCACCATATCCACGTTTAAAACAATTACACCAAAACAAAATAATTACAAATTCATAAAAATATAACGTAAATTTTTATAAATTCTTTCAAACCCCATTTTACGCTTTGACACGTTTTGTATCGGCAATTGAAGAAAAAATAACAGGTGTAGAAATTCACGAATATAATATCCAGTTAATATGTTATAGGTACTGTTCCATTATCTGGCAACAATTTATTTTAAGGCCATGGTTTTAGTTGAATTAAACGTTTTAATGGCCTTGTATTGTATTTCTGAATTGCATTTCTGACACAATTAAAAAAATAACACAGGTATGTACTTACGAATGTGTTTGCGTGGGTGTTTCAAGTCGAGGCAAACTAAATGTATTTGCTCCTGTACACGATATAATTTTTTTTGAAAAGATAGATTAATATATTGTAGCTTTAAAAGTATTTTTTGAGTAAATGTGTTTTTAGGTATACAAAGTGTCGCAGAGTAAATATTATAATATCAACTGTATTAAATATTACATTATACAGCAGGCTTTATTAAAATTTGATTCTTTATTTAGTCATTTATTAAGAATTTATATTACTTAACTTACGCCGTGTAGTTGTTTGCTCGTCTTTGAAATATAAAAAGACTAAGACAGAAAGATAAACAAAATTGATGGCACTAAATGTTATATCAACATTTGCTTGTCTCTGTAGTATCTAATAACAAGTCAGTACGTAAGTCGCTGTAGCAGAAGTGACAATATAATGAGATGTAAACTAATTAATTATATCTAATTAACTTACATTAACACAACTTAATTAACGTAATTAATAAAGTCAGGTCTTCTGTTAAAGTGTACTTATATTATAAAGTTTTTTTTTGTTACTTTTATATTTTGGAATATCCACACAGAATAATTTTAATATTAATTAAACCTACGGGCGAAGATCAGATAATATACCTACGCTCGGTTTTCAATTCATTAAGTAAGCAACAGAAATGTGCTAGCCCACAAAAGTTATACCATTCAATTATCGAGTACAAACAAAGCCACAGTTTTTCCGACGTTCAAAATAACAGACAAGGACAAGGATTTTAGTATAAATTATTCAAACTAACATTTTGGAATAAAAATTTTGAATGGCTATTTAATACAATACTTATTTTACGAACTAATCGTTACGACCGCTAATAATTCTGTGATCGGCGCTTAAAAGGTCATAAGTCAATTTTTTTGTAAATTGACATTATTAGCTATATGATTCAAAGAATCGAAAATCTTTGACCTGGTTTATCCATTTATCATATATTTATCCTCCAAATATTTAAAAAAAAATTGCCTTTAACAGCATAAGTTCTAGAAATCAAAAATGTAAGGTATTAGGGCGTTCGTTGATTAAAAGGAAATAACATGATGTTTAGCTTGTAAATATTATGTTTAGTGTCATTTTCGTAACTTCGTTCAACATAGAAATACCTCACAAATTACCTTAACCTAAACCGCCTATGTAAGAAAATATAGCAAGTAGCACAATTTGATTCGCTTAGAAATAGTTAAACGATTATCAACATCGGGATGATTATATTATGGAGTTACTTAAACTTACAATATTATTTTTGGGAGGTGTGCCTAACAAAGGAGTGTCATTCAGGGCCCCAGTAGGTCCTTATCGTACATAATGGTTGGCAAAAGCAATTAATTGCCTCAAACTTTTCTTGTATCCAGTTTCAACTGACAAGACATGAACTCAAAGCAATAACTGAAATTTGTGTTTTCGTTCTCGCAGTTTACGTCCGATACACGTTTAGCACCAAAAAACGACCTGTGACTTTTCGAAAGCTTAAGAGCTTTGATCGCATAAATCAAGCTATGTCTGAAAAAGCCATAACGAAGTTCCTAAGCCACTTGTGATACCTTTCGAAACAACTTGTTGCATTTGCTTTTTTCGATGACGAAATTGCTTTTAAAGTCAAACAAAAAATGGTGAGTGACCTCGCTGAATGAGGAAGGTTCAGATTACAGCCCCTAATGCATTAGTTTCGATATAAGTCACATTGCTGGGAAATATATTGAGGATTTTGTTTCCAGTAACAGGTTTAGTCAAATACTTGAAGTTTCGTCCTCATTTTTGAAAAAAAAAAAAAATGAAGACTACAAAGCTGCTAGGAACATTGTACGTTCAATAAGAGTACTGAATGATATTGCGCAGCGAGGAGTTGCATTAATGGGAGAGCATAATAAGTTAATTACAACAAACGAAGAACAGAAGCAATTTCTTTTTTTGATCACGAAAAATTTTAGGCAAAAGTACCCTAATACGAAGTAAACTGCATTATTAACATAGAGTACTTATCTTTTTTTAGTAACAGTTGTTTCATTAGTTTAACATTTTCCATTTTTTAAATGAATAAAAACATATTTTAAGAATATAATTTTTCTTTTTGTCATTTGCTGGTTTATAGTATGGTATTATAGTTTCTTATGTCTTAGAATGGAATAAAACGGTGACACGTGATATATAAATAAAAAAATGTTTGAGTTAAATAAGAAGCACTCTAATATCTATGTTATATTTAATTTGATAATTAGATGTTTTTCAATCTATTAAAAATAAGAACAGGGGGCCTTGCCTATTATAATGATATAATTGGTTTAAAGTTATTTGAAGGGATGTTAACTGGGTATTTCAAAATTTAAGTTCAAAGTATTATAATTTTCTCCCTAATTATTGGCAGAAAGAGTCATACAATAACCTCAGAATGAAAAGTGTTGCGCTTATAACAGTAATTAAGCAGCTACCTTTGTTGATACTTCCTGCAATATATTAACTAGCTCGCTGTTTCCATCAGCCTGCACCATATCCACATTTAAAACAATTACACCGAAATAAAGTAATTACTGGTTTCAAGCTCCTGTGGCTAGGTTAGCACCAAGAAACGACCTTAAGCTTTTAGAAAGCTTAAGAGCTTTTAAAACATAAACCAAGCTATATCTAAAAAAGCCATAACGGAGTTCTTAAGCCATTTGTGGTACCTTTCTGAAGAACTTCTTGTACTCACTTTTTTTGACTACGAAATTTCTTTTGAAGTCAAACAAAAAGTGGTGACTGCGCCGAATGAGGAAGGTTTAGATTATAGCCCCTAGTGCATTCGTTTCAATGTAAGTCACATTGCTGGGAAAAATATTGAGGATTTTGTTTCCAGCAACAGGTTTTGTCAAATCCTTGGAATTCCGTCCTCATTTTTGAGAAAAAAAAAGAAGACGAAGACTGCAAAGCTGCTAGGAATATTGTACGTTCAATAAGAGTACTAAATGATATTGGGGAGGGAGGCGTGGCATTAATGGTATCATAAGTTAATTACTACAAATGAAGAACAGAAGCCATTCCTTCTTTTGGTCATGAAAAATTTGAGGCAAAAGTACCCTAATACGAAGAAAACTAAATTATTAACATAGACTTCTTATCCTTTTTTTAGTAACAGTTGTTTGCTTAGTTTAACACTTTGCATTTTTCAAATCAATAAAATAATATTTTAAAAATATAATTCTTCTGTTTTTCATTTGCTGGTAGCGACCCCTAAATATCAATTTAAAATTCGAAAGAATGATATTATAGTTTCTTGTATTTTAGAATGGAGTAAAAAGGTGACACGTGATATTTAAATAAGCAAAATATTTGAGTTAAATAAGAAGCACACTAATGTCTATGATATATTTATTGTGACAATTAAATGTTTTTCAATCAATTAAAGATTGGAGAAGGGCGTCAGTATGGAAACTTTGTGTATATTATAGTTCTCTGGCCGTTATATTAATTCAAATAGTAATTAAAAAACTAATGTTGAAAACAGGCTCCGAATAAGATATCACTTGGTATTATCAATTTGTCGCGGCATCCTGTCGAGGAAAATTGGTAACAACCAGGTATTAAATAATTACGGTTTTCTGGGTTTTCCCTTAAAACCACTAAAGCACTGTTATTTAACTATAATATACTGTACTGTAGTATACTGTTGAATGAAATGTTCAACGACGTGGGGATCATTTGAAAATTTAAAAAATCTATCGAGTGACGTTATAACTTGCCATTAAAAAAATGAAATGGTTTAAGTCAGCGGCATTACAGAAATTGAAATATTGATAACAAGAACCTACTCAGTGTTTTAATAAAGTCATACAATGACCTACATTAAACTCAGAATGAAAGTGTTGCGCCTATAATAGTAATTAAGCAGGGATGTTTTGATGATACTTCCTGCAATATATCAACTAGCGTGCCGTTTTCATCAGCCTGCACCATATCCACGTTAAAAACAATTACACCGAAATAAAATATTTACAAAGTCATAAAAATATAACGTAAATTTTTCATAATATTTTCAAACCCCATTTTACGCTTTGATACGTTTTGTATCGGGAAGTGAAGAAAAAATAACAGGTGTAGAAATTCACGAACATAATATCCAGTTAATATGTTGTAGGTACTGTTCCATTATCTGGCAACATTTTATTTTAAGGCCATGCTTTTAGTAGAATTAGAGGTTTTAATGGTCTTGTATTGTATTTCTGAATTGCATTTCTGACACCATTAAAAAAATAACAGAGGTATGTACTTACGAATGTGTTTGCGTGGGTATTTCAAGTCGAGGCACACTAAATGTATTTGCCCCTGTACATGATATAATTTTTTTTGTAAAGACATATTCATATATTGTAGCTTTAAAAGCATTTTTTGAGTAGAAGTATTTTTAGGTATACAAAGTGTCGCAAAGTAAATATTTGAATATCAACTGTATTAAATATTACATTATACAGGCTTTATTAAAATTTAATTATTTTATAAGTCATCTATCAAGAATTTATGGTATATAATATACGCCGTGTAGTTGTTTGCTCGTTTCTAAACTAATAAAAACTAAGACACAAATGATAAGCAAAATTCAAGGCACTAAATATTAAGTCAACATTTGATTATCTCTGTAGTATCTAGTGACAAGTCAGTACGTAAGTCGTTGTAGCAGAAGTGACAATATAATGAAATGTAAACTTATTAATTATACCTGATTAACTTACATTACCAACATTGTATGTTATATGCGTAATTAATAAAAGGTCAGGTCTTCGGTTTAAGCAAGGTTTAAGTGTATTTATACTACAAAGTTTTTTTGTTACTTTTATATTTTGGAATACCAACACAGACTAATTTAAATATTGATTAAACCTACGGGCGAAGATCAGGGAATTTATTCCGATGCTCGGTTTTCATTTCATTAAGTAAGCAACAGAAATGTGCTAACTCATAAAAGTTATACCATTCAATTATCGAGTACAAACAAAGCCACAATTTTTCCGACGTTCAAAATAACAAACAAGGGCAAGGATTTCAGTATAAATTATTTAAACTAATATTTTGGAATAAAAGTTTTAAATGGCTATTTTATACAATACTTATTTTACGAACTAATCGTTACGACTGCTAATAATTGTAAATAGTTTTCAAAATGCCTCACAAAATCTACTTTCTTTTTTTCTTTTTGATCGGCTATATTAGTTTCTTTTGTGATTCTTTGTTCAATCAGTTCGTTATTCGTCATAATTTTGGAACTAATAATTATTGAAATTCAAGGGATATATTGCCGGCATAGGGTATCAAAGTTTGAGGTACGCCTGTACTTGTTTTTGTATAAAACAAAAATTATGTTAAAAAATGCAAACCATTAATTAAAAAGCTAACTTAAATATTTTAAATCAAAATATTTATTAATGTTCTTTTCTAATTTAACGTATTCAAAGTTGACGATGTAAAATAGATCATATCATCAATATATTACAAAAACACAATCAAATCTAAGAGAATAATGATGAGGCCACCGAAATTAGAAAATTAATAAATAAAGCAGCCTTCGTGACAATTTTATATACCTATTCACCAATTGTAGCCATACTTTAAGCTTAAGAGTTTCCATGGTGAAATGCTATATTTTATACAGTATTGTATAGCAAAACAAAAAGTAGTTCGTCTTTTAAACTAAAGTATTGCTGTCATACTGCTGAAGAAAGAAGTAAACAGACCTAGGTATGTTGCGGATCAATATCTCAGGAGGAAGGACATTTAGAGCGTGGCACTCTACCCAGACAGATAGACTGCTATTGATGTGTTGATGTTATGTTGCCGTTGTGTTTAACATGTTGACTACCGACGACTAGTTAACAAGTCCATATAATTTTGCCCTACATCCCAGGGCTAGTATTCTAGTCATATTTTATATGTGGTTTTATGGAATCTGCTTTGGCGTCGGCGTCGGCTCTATGTAATGCTGGCTAGGCAACGGCGGTTGCCTTGGTTCGTTAACAAGTATTTGGGTTCCTGAGCAGTGTTAATTTTTAGTGCTGCGAATTCTGATGAATCTTGATTTCTTCTTTAGAACTGCACGAGGAGTCTGAATACTTCACATTGCATGTTTAACGGACGTTTAACTTATAAAGTTGTGAGTTCTAATAACCCAGAAAGAGAGCTCTATTGGACGAATCCCTTGAATGATCCCCGATGGCACAGACATACTATGGTTGAATTTGTGATTGTGGTGTTGATTACAACATAAGTATGTCTAGTGTAGATCAGTTGGATCAAATGATGGCATATTATTCAACCCCTAGAACGACAATAATTACCTACACTTACACCTTATTGACATATTATTATGTGCGTGGGATGCCTATTATTTCTACAAAAAAAAAACAATTGGCGAGGATCACTCCGGGTCGTATTAAAAATAATGAAACAAGTTGGTATGAAGTACAAGCAAAGTTTAAGGTTATTAATTTGAATTTCAGTGTTTTGATCTTTTAGGCAAAAGCTTTTTAATTATATAAACGTAATTATAGATCATAAATATATGTATACATGTTAATTTTCTAATGTACCTATTACCTACCTATTTGATAATAATAAAACCACGATTCATTTGAATTTTGGACTTTAATTAAAATATGCTGGTTAGAAATCCCAGATCGTCAGGGGTAGGGAACAAAGGTGCAGCAATGAGACCAAGATTTACATCAGACGATGATTTGGTGTTTCTTAAAGAATTAAATTAACAAAATACTTGCCTTATATTTACCATTCAATTCTGTCAACCAGTATAGATTTTATTTCTCACAACTTCATGAAAGCATGTTTCTCAATCAAAATATTTAAAATCTAAATTATGGTTAAAAATTGTGTTATGATTTTTTGATTGATAACGTTTCTTACTACGCACAAGTGAAGCTATCAGTGCTTCCGATATCTCTAAAGTAAAACAAAATACCGCACATGCGTTATTCAAATAGCGGCTGCATGTTTGACTAACTAATGGTATTTTTTGAGTCGTATACAGTGTGGTCATTTAAGTGTGCAACATATGGGAATTTTTTTTATTACCGATTTCTCAGAAAATTTTATTTTTGATAAAAGTTGGTGCATATTCGATAATCATATTTGGTGCACTTGGAATGGTTGCAAGTCAAACGGCGTACCGGGTAGGTCAAAAAATATAAAATTTGTACAGGAATAAGTACCCTTATTTCAGAAAATTCGGCAAAATGTTATTAAGAAAAGTTGTTTAGAATTAAAAGTTATGCATGGATCCGAAAACGTAACCTCCTAAAATGAAAAAATATTTTTTTTTAAAACATTAATTTCCCAAAAAATTCGTTTTTTTATATTCACCCTAAAGATCTACATAAATTAATCAAAATCAAATCAATTTCACATATCTTTGTTCAAATTCAAGCATATTTGTAAAATTAACTTGAATTTTTAATTTATTAAGGAATGGTTGTTGCAACGACATTAAACACAACTTTAAAATATCATAAAAATTCTTTTTAACAAGATAAATCATTAGTAATAATAATATGAAATTTAAGAAACTCTCATTTAAAGTGCAAACTTTTTATTTGAAATGTTGATTAAAAAACTGTACAAATTAATCGAGTTTGGTGGCATTCTTAACAAAACAATGTATGCGTTTAGTGCAAACTCAAGAAATACAATGTTTTCAAACGTATTTGAATATGGTGGCAATGGTTTAGCCAATTTTTATCAGCTTTTTTTACTATAACTTAACAATAAACAAATAAAAAAAATAAAACAGAAAATATTTGAAATGCAGTTCAATGCATTTAATTGTTCGATCATAAAATTCACTAAGAGTGGATCGCAATACACTTGCTGGAATATTTCTGCAATGAAATCATATCGAATTTTCAAGCTCCCCAACATTATTAAATGGTCAATCCTTCTAAACTTTTTGCTTTTAATATCCCCATAAAAAAATGTAATGGGTGAGATCTGGCGAACGAGGAGGCCACCGTGGATCGGTATTTCGTCCTAACCATTTTATCACCAAATTCCCCATAATTTATGTCGTTCTGGTATACTCATATTATCTAAAAAATCCGTCGTTTCGTTTTCCAAAAAATGTAAATAGGTATCACCAGTTAGGTTTCGGCGAAAAAAAAACGACCCTATTAATTTGTCGTTAATAATACTGCACCAAACGTTTGTTTTTGGTAATACTGGTTTTTATTGTCAATAACAAAATTTGGATTTTCGTCCGACCACCACCTACAATTTTGGGAAGAAACAACGCCATTTGTTGTGAATGTGGATTCATCCCCAAAAAGTATGTGTCTATGGAAATCACGTTGATCTTCTATTTGGCCTTGAATCCACATGCACAAATCATACCGCAAATCATGGTCTCGTCTTTGAAACGTGCAAATAAGCATTGGCTAATACGCATGGTATTTCTGTTTTATAAGAATCTTCTTAACAGAGCTTTTTTTTTATACCCATATAAGCATAAATTTCTTGGGCGGATCTTCTAGGGTTTTCAACAACTGCTTAAAGTACTTCTAATTGATTTTCTTTAGTACATACAGTTTTGGTAAGTTCATTTTCATATTTATAGTCTAAAGACCCTGTCTGTTTAAAATTATTTAAAATTCTGCTTACAGTTGAATAGCGAACTTGTTTATCTAGATGTCGTTTATTGAATATATTTTTTCTCCACATATTAACACTAATTCTGCCTTCTCGGCCAACGTTAACTGTATCGGAGGAGGTATTTGAAATCAAATAACAACAATAATTATTTAAGAATGAATAATGCCAGCAAACTGTCATAATGTTTACTTTTAACCCTTATTTGTTTTTTTCTATAGGTATCTGCGATTATTTTAGTAGGATTTCATGTTTGTAGATAATTTTTTGTACAGTTTTTTAATAAACATTTAAAATAAAAACTTTTGCACTTTAAATGAGAGTTTTTAAATTTTTATGTTATCATTACTAATGTTTTATTTTGTTAAAAAGGATGTCGTTGCAACAACCTGAAGTTCGTGATTCCTCAATAAATTAAAAATCCAAGTTTATTTTACAAATATGCTTGAGTTTGAACAAAGATATGTGAAATTGATTTGATTTTGATTAATTTATAAAGGTCTTTAGAGTGAATATAGAAAAAAAAAATTTTTGGGAAATTATTGTTTTTAAAGAAAAATATTTTATTTATTTTAGGAGGTCACGTTTTCGAATCTTTGCATAACTTTTAATTCTAAACAACTTTCTTAATAACATTTTGCTGAATTTTCTGTAATAGGGGTACTTATTCTTGTACAAGTTTAATATTTTTTGACCTACGCTGCTGTACGCCGTTTGACTTGCAACCATTCCAAGTGCACCTAATATGATTATCGAACATGCACCAATTTTTATCAAAAATAAAATTTTCTGAGAAATCGGTAATAAAAAAAATTTTCATCTGTTGCACACTTAAATGACCACACTGTATATTATGGTTAATTTCAATGTCTAACAACCATTTTAATGGGAGTCATTTAAAGTCATTTTAATTAATTTCATGTCACTCATGAATAATAATTTATTTTTTCTAAGTTGAGAAATCGATATTATTTACTCCATTTCTTTAATGAGAGGTAAATTTTCTTTACCCAGGGAAATTACGATAATAAATTATCACCTAGGTAAACAATGAAAACTTTCTGTATATTGACGTTCAGTTACATACGATTTAAGCGTTGTTACTCACTGTTTCTTAAACATGTTGTTGGTTTTCAGCCATGACTAACTAATTTCGCAAAATAATATAACATTTTTAATAAAACGGGAATTTTTATCATAAGTTGAAAGATATTTCAATAGAAAACTATCATATTCAAAAACCTCATGTCTCTGGATCTAAATAAACGAACTCTGCTGTTGTTGCATGATTGGAACATTTTTTCGTCAGAAAACATTACTGTTTTTCATAAATTATTCTGCCTAAGATATTCCCTACAAAAATCTACTCTTCTCTGTTTGTTTCATCAGTCAAAAATATTTTGCAAGCAACACATCGATGGTTTATATCTGACGCTCCTAGTGGACGTCTTGCTGTTCTGGAAGATTCGCTGAAATTGGTTTTCTCTTGTGTTAAGGGCTATATTTAAATAATGTTGTCTTAGAAAATTGACAAACTTAGCATCTTCAGCCCCCGTCGAGATCTTCCTGCTACCGGAACCTTGTTTTCTCATAATTTCCGCGTATGCTTCAATTTTTTTCTTCAATGCCATGACTATAATAAAATGCTTGCTTGCTCTCAATTTCGCTCTTAACCAATCTTTCAATTTAGTGTGAATTTTAGATTTTTGTTTTACAGTTAATGCTGGCAATATCGTTTTTTTATATAGCACATCTAGCAAATATTGACGACAATAATATATATTATTTAACAAGTTGATGACAACAAATCGAAACTTACCTACCTGCCACTTGACATTTTACCTACATTAGTCCAGGAGATTAAAACAAATTTCTTTGCCCCAGTATTTTTTGACCAGAATATCTACCCTTAAACTAATAAAAAAAAATCCAATTTGTTACAAACCTAATAGACCACGCTGTATAGGTAGGCATTGAAAATAATATGTTTATGTAGAACTATATAGGACATGTTGACATTTTTGACTTTATGAAATTTTAAAATTGTTACTATACTTACTTCCCTGCCATGAAAGGACAACTTCTTTTCAGAGAATAGAAATATTGCGGTCTCGTCAGACAGATAACATGCATACTTACGATATTTTGCGAGCCAGATTTACGCAGCTCTATCTTTTCGCTGACGAAACAGCAATACTTTGAGTACTAAATCACCGCGAATTATCATCAACTGGATACAGCGTCACATAATCGAGCTAAAAAAATTACTTTCAGCTTGGAAGACTCGCTTGAATCCTACCAAAATGCAGATCATCTTCTTTTCGAAAAGCACCCTCCGCAGGCCTGAAACAAGGCTACGGGTCAATGGAGTCAAAGTGAACTGGTGCCAGGAGGTGAACTACCTAGGAGTTATTTTCGAACAAAGGATGAATTGGATGCAAAATTCAATTAATGAAGTAAAACTTGCTTGCGACAGTTAGGCTTTATCTACCCCCTGCTTCACGGGGGAGTGGTTTTGCTAATAGAACTAAGGTCACTTCTACAAGGTATTGGTCACGTCGGTTCTAACTTATGGTGCACCTACGTGCTGCAACACCAGCAGAACGGAGCTTAGAAAGTTCCAGGTGATTCAGAATAAGACGCTGAAAATCATCGTGAACGAGCCCAGATACATTGTGTATGTAGTGTTACGTAATGACTTTCAGATAATAATAATAATTAATGAGTTTTGTTCAAAATAATTACAAATTGTTACAGACGTATCGACAAACCAATTTATTGCCGACTCACATACAAGCTCGAGACAAATCGGGACGTACAAGTTACGAGAAGACTAGCTCCCTGCTGATCCAAACCTCATCCCACAATAGAACAGAGGCACTAAAATTGATATGCACTAATATAAGAAATTTGACAAAAAGGTGCCAATATTTTTGCAATATATCTTCTAAGTTGTATCCGTAAGAATCTCAAATATTCAACCAAGGAGCTAATTACAATTTTCTGCAGACTAAAGCTAAATAAACTAAATAGTTATAACAATTAATCAATGGATATCAAAGGAGTTTTTCATGACAGAAAGAAACATTAAAGAACCGAGAACCACGTACCCTCCACCCTTGAGAGTATTTTCCTGAACGGGTGAAAGGTACGTAACTATTAACATTTTTAAAATGCTTAATTTTTTGTGCCCATAGGGTTGCATTTCATTATTGAAATTTCTAAATGAATAAGAAGTAAACAAGTACGATGAATTATGTCTTATTAAAACAAGGCGAGTACACAAAATAATCATTATTTGAATTTTTTTCTACTTTTCTACTAAAAATATTAATATACTTATTTGTAACGGTGTGCACCATTTCAACCTGCTAACTTTTAAAACGACACTTCTCTTTAAAAACATTTGTCAAAACAAGTCCTGCTTGTACATAAAATAGTATACAAAAGTTTATTTCAACGGTTTGCGTCTCGATAAAGTTTCTATTCTCTCGACGCAAACAAAACACTTTCCACCTCGATTTGTAATAAAATACTATTTCTATATTGATTTTGATGATGGTTAAGATGATATTATTTAATAGGATATCGTAACATTTTAGGTACATATAGTATTTCAAAACTGTCTTCGGAGTGTATGTTAAGTGTTATTTGTGAGCAGCACTTAGTCCGATTATATTTTGTTCCTTGTGTTAGAGAGACAAAACCTTAATACTTAGTATTTTATTTAACAACAGTGTTACTTTCTGTCAAATTTTGTACCAGCATATGGGTAACTTTTTTTGATACGTAAACATTTCTAAACGTACGAGACAAAAACGCTATAACGTTCCCTTATCTGACTCCATTAAATTTTTAAGGTCGCCCTTAAGAGCCTTTAGGAGGATTAGAATGTTCATAACGGGAGTTTATTGTATTTTTCACTCCAAAAAAATTATATAATATGTATATAAGGCACAAATCAGTAAAATAAAGCAATTTTCGTTAAAAAGAAAATAATATAATGCCATGTAACCGATGAAAGAACAACATTTTTAATACTAACTTTAACTATATATTCACCAATTATAGAGATAACATTAGAGTGGTAAAAATATGTTGTGTGGTTAAAATAAAATTTATATAATTACTACCTTACGTAATTGTACCAGATCTTTGTAAATAACAACATACATTTGTGTAGAAACTAGAACTCTGTGTGTCCTTTATGTATAGCCACAATAGCAAACGCGGCTTTCAAATAATAAACATGTAAGAAAAATCTTAAAAAAAAAATTAAAGAAACATTTATAATTTTTAAATTTTGTCAAAAAAAAGTTTAATAAGTACTGTTTAAACTTGGTTTATTTAAATTAATTATAATTTCTATTTTAATATTAACAAGATTGGCGTTTTATCTTATCAGTTTTAAAAATGATCGAAAAACAATGTGGAATATAATATGGTGATTGCACGCAAAATACCCTAATGGTGGCCTAGATGTATAAAACGATGAAATCTGGGTAATGCGTAACGCACTTGATTCTCGTCGTTACATAATTCCTACTATTCGTTAATAATATCACAAAATCTCACTTGTGTCACACAATTCCTACTATTTTTAATTAATAACACAAATAGGAAATCTTTTGACACAGTTCCCCATTCTATGTGTTTACTTTAAACTGCGAAAATATTGGCAACGCGCTTCCCAATTTCCACTTGATACAACTGGATCACTAAACACGGTACCCAAAACAGTTTTGAGCAATAATGGAGTAGAATGTGAACGTTTTATTTTTCTATAATATGAGTGTTAAGCAAGCCAAGTGTTGGTATTTAACTTGCGTCAACAGTTCATGCGGCTTTTATGTTCCTCGATTGTAGGTTAATTTCACTGATTCTTTTATTTACTGAGTGAAAGAATTAAACGAGCTTTTCACTGTGATAATTTGGCGTTTATTTCTCCAAATCACACAAAACTTCTTTAGTACATGATTTTACAATAACATACTATAACATAAATATTCACTACTGATTTTAAAACCACATAACTAGTCACTACATTTGTTTAGTACATTTGCTGGGTGCCTTTTTTTAGGCAATGCTATTTGTTTCAATCCGACGGAAAGAAACCACGTGAGTTTGTTGACATACAACCTTGCTTTATCGAATCCAAAAGTGTAGTAGTATACAAAATGGAAAACTATACCATCTGACAGCAAGGTTACGCCCCCGCTGTCACGACAACCAACCAACAATGCACTCTGATAGGCTACACAGCCGCCATGTTTTCTTTTAAGCAATTGGACGGTAATCAGCAAATGTACCATGCTATGTCACCTTCCTAGAGCGCCAAATCACCGACAAAGGGTTTCCGGATGTACAAGATTCTAAAAAATATACTCTTAACATCTAAACGTAGAACATTGCTTTTTCCTGGAATAACGGTCGACTAGCCGCGTATTATTATTTCGGAAATATTATATGTATTTTAAAAGATGATATTTGCAAGTTTTATGTTTATCCCGGCGATAACACTATTCCTTCCGCAAACATTGCTTTTTTATTGGAATAATCTTGAAATTAGATATTTAACAGTAGTATTGATTCTAAAAACATTTGTTGCATTTAATTATATTATTTTTAATGCATTTGGATGATCGTTTCCCCATCAATGAGGACGTTCATTTGTAATTTCGAGGACATTTAGACGACAATATATTTGAACAAAATTATCAAATCACCCCGCAGTTAAGAGATTTTAACGTCTCAAAGTATGACAATCAATAATACTAAAACATAACAAATAAATTACACTTGAAAAAATTTTACTATGTGTTAAATCAAAACATTTCGTAGTAACATAGGAAAACAGTCGTGAAAGTGTCTTCACTATGACACACAGATTTCGAATGTGTGTCTTTAGACAAATCTTAGGAAACATTTCTACTTGGCGTTACCTACAAATTTTTATTGTTGTTTTTGCAACACAAGTCTTACAATGGGGCACACCACTCATTCCAATATTAGGTATTTGTATCGTTGATCGACACAGACACAGTTTCGGCATGTTTTTTACACAATTCCTACACCATGTTACTCCTCAATTTTACTTATCTAACAGTGCCTTGAGTGTAAACACAATTCCTACACTGTGTAAAAGAACACACACTTCCTTCTTGATGCCAAATTGCAAACAAGCTGTGACGTCACTGAATATTTTGTGTGCATCTTGACACAAAGAAAGGAAGCTTGAATAAACAACGACTATGCCCATGACACATTTCTTTTTAAGGAATAAAATGGTCACTGAGTACTGGGTAGGTACTTAAAAAGTTATATATTTTGTATCTTGATGCTCCACATTAGGATTCGAAATATACACTGTTAAATCTTTCTATCTAATTCTAACATGATGAAATCATGAATGCACCGATTAGATGTATTCTTTGCTTCTTGAGGAAATTAGGTGAACAAATTGTACATATTCGCCTCATAAACCCAAGGGTTTATTAACCCACATGTCACACCAAAACACTCCGACTAAGAACCTAATAATTAGACTACAAAGTTTTATTTTATTGTAAATAAGAAAACTAGCATTTAAATGTTATAATAATGATAATTGTCCTTCAGATGGGGTTTGTCAATTTTTTTCTTTTTTAGGAATAATTTATCGTATTAAAACGTATTTTAAATTCTAATATTGCACAAACTAAGGATTTTCGACTCCGCCGTTCGGCAGGAGTTTTAATCAATTGTCGGAAAAGGTCGCACGGGACTATAATTCATTTTGGGCGTGTTTAACATGATCTTGATATTAGCTGAAACGGAACTAAGTTCGTGATAAATTAGATTATTTCAAATTAACGTGTTAATTTTATTGAGGCAGCTGAACTATAGTTTTTTGTAATCTAAAATGTGAGACTGAGAGTAAATGATGTTTTAAGAAAAATAATTTCAATATTTGTTACTCTGCAGGCGTGTACGTAGGAACTGCGTTCGAGAAAAATTTTGAAGAAAAAATGAAAATGTAAGAAGGAATCATATTGCAAAACACCAACTGTGCTTTATTAATTACTAAAGTTATAAACCTTTTTTGGTGGTAACAGCTGATGGTACCTTTTATAGAAAATAAAGTTTAATGTCACCGTCTACCTTAGCTAGCTCAAGCTTGTGGCAAATTGCAACTATGATGGTTGTTTTAAGACAAAACTTGTGAGTCCTTGCCAGTTAAGCAAGAATTTATGCATGCATGAACCCCAAAGAATGCGGATGTGCAAGCTAAGACATAAGATTGAGTTTGTAGCGCTAATTACAGCTCCTTTAGCTGTAACCTGTCACAGCAACACTAAATTCCTGTGAGTGAACAATGGGGCCCACACAGAGTGCCAAAACTAACACAACAATTAATTGTTATTTGATTTTAAAAGCCCAAAGACAGTTACCTACTTAACTTTACAAACAAGCTTAAAAAGAAATTAAAATTTGTACGGCCTAATGCTTACCTACTCCATACAAAACCGTGAGCAGTTGATTTACCAATCAGACAAAAATAATAAAAACACCTAAGCAATTCTCTGGTATATACTCTCTATTAATTATTATAGCGCAAAAGTTGCAACTCCTTTAAATTCCACTTTATATATGCGAATAATTAATATAGCAAGGTTGGTTACTTAAAACGTCGAATATGTTAAAATATGCTGATAAGTTTTGTTATATACGGTTAAACAAAATAGCTTAAATTAGGACAAAAAGGAAACTACTTAGTTTTAGGTACGGCAAGAAACTATATCTGGCTGTATATGAATAAAAACAAGTTCAAAATCACGATATTTGCAAATAAAATGTAATGGTACCTATCCGCTGATGGAGGTGTTTAAATAGGCTATCTAGGCCTATTGGAGCACTTAAGGGATTGCCCCTTGCTGGCTGCGTAGTGGTTAAGTTGGCCCTCACATGGGCCTTACAGAAGGGTAAAAAAATAGAGCAAAATTATAGTTAACCGGGAAAATCAGCAAAGTGAGAACACGGGAAGGTGGAAAAACTGGTCTAAATCGGTGCCTTAAATAAAGCTTGGTGCAGAAATTTCAGAGATGAAAAAGATATTCCAATTTGTCCTACAAAGGCGAGTAAAAAGGAATCTCACTGAATGACCAGATGACAGTTTTCCGTCAATCTCAAAACCCACAGGAAATGTAATACAGAATAATCAAAATTAGGGCCAGCAAAAATTATTTAGAAAAAATAAAAACAAAAATAAAACTTTAAAACCCTGTATCTCCGAAGCGAAGCATTTCCGGACATAGGTTGTTTATAGAAACTTTTTCATATTCTTAAGCAGCAAATCTCATTCTGAATTTTTTCGCTATATTAATGGCACACCCTGGACATGTAAGAAACTTTGTACTCTAACCACTGCTGAAAAAAAAAGAAATTTTAATTTCCAAAGGATGCTGCTACCTGCAGATCGGTTTCGAGCCCTTTATTTCTTTTCAGTATAGGACAACCAAGCAGCCCTACGTCAGGAAAAGTGAAACTCCTTTAAGCGACAACACTGGCCTGCATAGGTAGTACAATAGAGGCAGCGCCATCTTCCAGCAGTTTCAAGCAATCTCAAGTGAATAATACCGTAAGCTATAACCCATCACAATAAATGAAAACTTGACAATTGGGAATCATAATGTGACATAAATATGTAGGTATAACTACCCACACCCACTTTTACTTTGTACTTTAGCGCTCATTGGGACATATAGGTAGAATAGCTATTTTAGCATTACTTGTTCAATCCCTATTGTATATGCTCACAGCAAGTGGCTAAAGACCAAAGATTCTCATAATCAGGGTGTCCCATCGGGAACCCCATCGATCGGCTGTGGAAAAACAATAATGAGAAAAAATCTTCGCGCCTTAGGATATAAAAGCGCTCGCTATCTAATAGCTTACTTTTCAACATAGGTATATAGGTGTTTAATGTACTATTATTATTTATGAAGAATGTGATAAAGTAATATCAGGATCATGTGATACATTTGCTACTCGATATCCAAAAGAACAGAAACCATTTTTCTTTTTTGAACACTATCGATATATTATACGAAGTCTGATAAAATAGACCACTTTGTATCATTAAACCAACCCAAATTAAATAAAAAAGCAGTTTATATAGGAAAAATTGATAATTTATTTTTGGGTCTGCAAACGTCATTTTTGGCATAAAATTTAAAATATCTCAAAAACCGTTAGATTTCGGTATAGGACATTATTCATAAAATGTACTTAGGATTTTACGAAGAATCCAAACATGAAATAATATATAGGGTGTCCTATTTAAAATAAGCATGTCGACATGTACATTGTACAGGGTGTCCAGTTTTCGTATGTTTTACGGGTTATCTGCGTTATTAGTGAAGATAGAAGGTTGCGGTTTTCGCAGCACTGTGTTACTTTTTTAAGAAACAAACGATGCCACAAACAATATTTTCATAGCCCTCTTAGTTTTTTAGATACGGGGTGTTTTTGAAAATTTTGTATTTTGAGATACCCCCCCCGTATCTCGGTTACGCTGCAACTTATCGAAAAGGTAAAAAATAAGCTTGCTAGTTTTTTTCACGTACAATCCAGTGGCTTGATCAGATTTTTTCTATGTTTAATTGTTTTCGAGAAAAAAAACAAACTTACATTTTTTTAAATGGGACATCCTTAATATTTTTAGCTACTATGATTCAGTTTATCACAAGCTTTTTAAAAATATATAATACTTTATAGCTGTTTTCAATGTGAAGCTCAAAATTTACATTTTTCAACAAATTTACATTTTTTTAAACGGCACACCGTATAAATTTTAAGAATAAACAATTCTCACAAATATAAAACACTAATTTTAAAAATATATACCTATAACAGTAACTTTTATAAATATAAATAACAATTAACTCAGTTGTGTTATACGTTCATAAATTAAAAGCTACAATTATTTGATGATTTAGGAAACTGTCTCATAAATATTGCTCAAACTGTTCTCCATTATGCCTAAGACATGTTTCACACATTTTTCTGATTCGCCTCAGTGCATTTAAAATAATAAAAGGCCGTGCCTGTAACTTCCTAAAGGCTCTTTCAGTGGCTTCTCTTAAATCTGCCATCGTTTGGTACTGGACGGTATAAATTTTAATTTTTAGGTAGTCCCACAAAAAAAATCCAAAACCGTTAAATCGGGTGACCTGGGTGGCAATCTTACAGGTCCATGTGTTCCAATCCAACGGCCAGGAAAATTATTGTTAAGATATGCTCTTACAATTTGAACATTGTGAGCGGAGCTCCGTCCTGTTGCAAATATAAGCTATTACGATGAGCTAGGGGCACATTCTCTACTATTTCGAGCACAATGTTTTCCAAAATTTCTAAATATTTATTTGCAGTAAGACCGCCTTTAAATATATTATATAAAATTTTACTTCCCAGTATAACGCATTAAACGCTAAACCCAAATCTGCCTTGCCGTTCCCGTGGAAATATAACATCTTGACTTTCCTGGCACCAAAACCTAGTATTTTGCCGATTAAATATACCGACACTGGTAAAATGACTCTCATTAGACCATATAATCGTTCTTTCAAAATGATTTTCTCTATTTACATTTTCTAAATACCAATTACAAAACTCTACGCGGCGCTCTGCGTCACCGAGTTGTAAGTTTTGTACGACATGAAATTTGTATGGCTTAAACTTGTATTTTTTAAGAATAGTTTGAACCCTTGATTTTGTAACACCGACAGAACCTACTACTGTTCTACAAGAACTACTTTAATATGTTTCAATTGAAGCCAAAACGTTTACTTCATCAATGTCCTGGTTTTCCTTATTGCAAATACTAGGTCGGGGTTTGGAAAATGAGCCGACTTCAATTAAGTTTGATTTTATTTTTAAGAATATTCTTTTATCCGGCTGTCTTCTTTCTGGGAATCTGCGAATATTACGTTTTTATAAATTTTGAAGTATGATGAAAAATATAAAAAGATTCCCATACCTGTTAAAATAAACTTCTAATGCTTCATCCGAATTTTCGTTACACTGAATATAACAAACGAACATATCGTACTTTTCATAATTCTCGAATTTTGCATTCCCAGCCATAATTAAGAAAAAACTGCTATTTATCGAAACTGAATAGAAATAAAGAACAGAAAATGGATAACCTATTCTGACAGTAAATAAAGATTTTTTCAGATAAAAAGCCTGTAATCTTTTGTTTTCCTAAATACCCGTCATGGCCTACTAAAAAAAATTTTAATTTGATGAAAAATGTAAATTTTGAGCTTCACATTGAAAACAGCTATAAAGTATTATATATTTTTGAAAAGCTTGTGATAAACTGAATCACAATAGCTAAAAATATATATGCTGTCCCATTTAAAAAAATGCAAGTTTGCTCTTTTTCTCGAAAACAATTAAACATGGAAAAAATCTGACTAAGCCACTGGATTCTACGTGAAAAAAACTAACAAGTTCATTCTTTACCTTTTTGATAAGTTGCAGCGTAACCGATGTGTGTGTGTGTGTCCCAAAATGCAAAATTTTAAAAATCACCCCGTATCTAAAAAACTAAGGGGGCTATAAAAATTCTGTTGATGGCATCGTTTGTTTCTAAAAAAAGTAACAGAGTGCCGCGAAAACCGCAACCTTCTATCTTTACTAATAACGCAGATAACCGTAAAACATACGAAAACTGGACACCCTGTCCTTTCTGAATAACCGGAAGGCCAGATTATTGAATATATTTTAACTTGTAACAGTAGTTAGTTAGCAATGACATTAGTATGCTACCAAATTTTCTGATTTTTTCTAATTATATTTTTTCGATAATCGGTCAATGGATTTTTCGGTGGGACACCCTGTACATACTGTGTAGATATGTGGGTTAAGTGTTTATTTACATATGCTTTTTTAACTTTGTGCTACATAATATGTATAACAGTTATTAGTAAGTAGAGTTTAAATTTTAGGAACAGTATAAAACCTGAACTAACTAAATTATCAGCATATCAACTCTATTTAAATATTACCACTTTCCTTCTCTTAATTGCTAACCAAAACCGATTTTTTCTTTAATATACAAACGTATATGCCATCTTTTACATATCTATAGCTTTCCATATTGAAAATCGTAATTGCTGACTGTTTTGCCTTATCGATGCCGCCGCATCCGTAGCAATAAGATGATTAATAAGCAATAATTGCAAATCGCAACCCATAAAGCAAAAAAAATTCAATCAGCAGGAAATCGGCTCTGGAAGAGTAATGTCACCGCCTGCTCCCCGACGAGTAGTTCGTACCTCACTCGTGCAAGGAAACCTACCGAGAGTCTTCTCTATCTTTCTATGAAAAAGGTTTTAGGACTAGCTGAATTAATTAAATGTCTAATTTATGAAACTTTTTGTGTTTATTAAATTATAGTCCGAAGCACAAGGCTTGACCTGTTTAACCAACGTCTTTTATATTTAATTTTTTACTCATTTTTAATATTTTAACTAAATTAATTATGTATACATCCTTGCATATAATAACACACATGCGCGAAATATTAAAATAAACACCAACAACCTATTTAAGCAAGCACATCTCGGTATTGGCAATATACCGGGTAAGGTTGCAAACTTTAAGTCCAAGTTCATATGGCATTATAAATAGAAACGTTTTAGTTTTAACAAACCAGTATTCAACTAACGACGGTTATACTCATTTACCCCATCCTACCCCCGCGATAGAGGCACATAGAGATGCCCCATTGTACATGGTCCTTCGAGCCGGACAATAGAGGCATTAGAGATCCCTATTATACAGGGTGACTCGGATCTAAATGTGCATACATCACCAAGAGATAGTGGACATCTTGGGGGTTCTAAATAATCTATCTTTAGTGGGCCCATCTTTCCTCGTTACTTAGATACAGAGTGTTTTGTAAGGTTTGGCTCATTTTTGTTTTTGCCATAATTCTTTTAGCACCCGGTATAAAATGTTCATATTCGGTGGAAATATTTTGAGTAGCTATCGCTTCAAAATGCCGTATGAAAATTTTTTGAAATTCAGGTCCGGACTAAAAACAAGACTGATTTCATTTTTTTAAATTCAACACCCTGTATATCATATTTTTGTCAATTTTATTTTTTATTTGAAAAACACATAAAAAATTAATTCTAATGACATACTTATCAAAATCCCCGCACTCGGCGCTCAGCCATAATAAATTGCTCTTCTTTAGATGGAAAATGTCCTTGTTCACGAACAAAAGAAAATACATTTGAAAATGTTCGATGGTTTGGACATCTTCTTCAAGGAAACCTTAATTCATGCTCTCGAGAAGCGGCTCGCCCGTTACCATCGCAAAATCCATATACAAATATAATATCAGCGTATTCTTGGTTTGAAAATTGATGGGGCATTTTAAACGAGAAGTAAATGTTTAACAAAAATATCCTCGTAATGCCCAAAAATCTGACAGGTTACAACTGACAATGACTTATTATGTTTTGTTGCCCCCCAATCTTTCGTTGTTCTGGGGTGCCGAGCCATGGAGTCAAATTGAATTGAAAATTTTCGAATTTTAACACGCCGCTATTTTATTACTTTGGTTTATTTCTTATTATTGGTATTATTGTCGTTATAAAAACAGTTATTATTTTGTATGTGTTTCAACATCTAGAGAAGAGCAATTTATTATGGCTGAGCGGCGAGTGCGGGGATTTTGATAAGTATGTCATTAGAATTAGTTTTTTATGTGTTTTTCAAATCAAAAATAAAATTGACAAAAATATGATATACAGGGTGTTGAATTTAAAAAAATGAAATCAGTCTTGTTTTTAAAGTCCGGACCTAAATTTCAAAAATTTTTCATACGGCATTTTGAAGCGACAGCTACTCAAAATATTTCCACCGAATATGAAATTTTTTTTCCGGGTGCTAAAAGAATTATGGCAAAAACAAAAATGAGTCAAACCTTATAAAACACTCTGTATCTAAGTAACGAGGAAAGATAGCCCCACTAAAGATAGATTATTTAGAACCCCCAAGATGTCCACTATCTCCTGGTGATGTATATACATTTAGATCCGAGTCACCCTGTATATGGTTTTTCGAGCCGGATAATGCAGGCAAATAAAGATGCCCTAATGTACATGGTCCTTCGAGTGAACTGAGCACAGCCTATGGTGAAGCAAGACCACCAACCCCTCCTTAAGAGCCTAGACCTCAAGAGAAATTTAAGAACTACATCAACCTTTCCCGAAGAGCACAAGACATTAAGTGAAAGCATCAACAAAAGCAACCATTCCTGAAGAGCACAAGACCTTAAATGGAAACAATAAACAAAATTAACCCTTTCTGACGAGCATAAGACCTAAAGTTGAAGCAATTAAAAAAATAAACCATTTCCGAAGAACAGCAGACCCCAGAGGAAGACCGATGAAGAGATGAAGAATTGCATCAATCAGACAAACCCAAAGACGCTGGTATGATCGAGCTAGAGCCCTTAGGAGAACTCTTATCAAGCAAAACAATTTCTTTGTTATTTAATTTTTTTACTAATTTTTGGTATTTTACATAAATCAATTATTTATGGATCCTTACATATAATAACACACATGCACGAAATAATAAACTAAACACCAATAACCTTGCTGAGCAAGCATGTCTCGGTATCGGCAATGTACCGGGTAAGGTTGCAAACTTGAAGTCCAAGTTCATAGGGTATTATAAATAAAAACATTTTAGATTTAACAAACCAGTATTTAACTAACTACGGTTAAACCCATTTACCCCAACCAACCCCCCGCAATAGAGGCACATAGAGATGCCCCATTACTGTACATGCCCCATAAAAAGAATGTGGATAAAAAAGTCAAATATCGCCGATTTCTCTAGCACACGTTTCAATAAAGGACATCAAAATATTTATATTACACTAGTATCCTAAAAAACAACTAAATTTTTCAAATCAATCTATGACTTAATGAAGAAATAATTATGATTTCTGTCGTGAAATCTTAATAAATTATAACTTGACTCAGATTTAACATTACTAAAAAATAACTGGTGTGCTGTGTATCTGAGAAGCGTCTGGCTTCTAGGCATGTGCCGATTGTTCGTCATTAACGTAGCATTGTAATTGTGACTTTTAAGATGAATGTGTACCCGCGTTCAGCGTTCTAATTGTTTTCACGTTGATATATTTAAAAACGTCTTAGGTGAGCTGTTGCGTTAAGTTTATTTCCATATAATTCTGTATTTTCCTTTAATAAAACCTAAATTTATAACAAAAAAATCATATTCAGAAAAGTCGTACGCACGTCTATGACACTCTGCTCAAAACTCCATATTTATGACTTTTATTTCCCCTTTCTCTTTATCATTTATTGGGTATATTTTGGTAATTAGTTATAACACGTTGATGATTATTATCCTTCTAGGGAAACGTAAATCGATTTATTCGTCCTTTTAAAAAGTTGATTTCTCAAATCGCATGAAATATTTGAATGTCCGCCATTAACGTTTAAAACACTTAACCTTTTTAACCTTGATTTAGCCAATAGTCGGCTGACTTTTGCTATTTGTTTTACTCTCCGAACAACTTATTTCTTTCAGACTTTCTGTGTTTTATCGCATTAATTAGGTTCGGCTTCTAATTAAAAGCAAGAGTAAATATGACTTATCCCCGCTGACCCGTTCGGCATAGGTGACATATAATATACCTTTTTCCACTACTAACCTATAACATCGCCATTATTGACCGATTATTAACGTTAGAAATCGTTTTTCTCTACCTTATAAGTTATTATTGACCATGGTCAATAATAAGGCATTAAAATCCATTATTGACCGATCTTCAAGAATCTATTTGAACGCAGGTAACTTGATTTTTTGATTCTACAACATGAATTCATAAACATGAATAACCTGAAATGTGTTTTCTTGTGGTTAGGCAACTAGCTAATTATCAATACATATTAGATTATTAGAGATGCTTGATATTGTAAAATATCGGTACAATCAACATTTTTTCTGCTTCCATCCTTAATTCTGGAGGTGTACACATAATAATATCACTAACTTTTTTTTCGCTAATTTTTTAAAAAGACGGAAAACTCGTGAAATCTGATGACATAAATAAACAAAAATTGACATTAACAAAGCCACCTGACAAAACAACAAAATATTTTGCCAATTCCAAAGCGCAGGTAACTTGATTAAATAACATACTTATACCTACCTACAATTTTTATAATTTAATACTATAAAGATAAATGTCTTATAAAAGTTTGTAGTAGTGGAAAAAATATTATATTAACCACGGTTTAGACAGCTTATAGCCCTCGCGTCTTAAATCCCTCGTCGCTCCGCTCCTCGTGATTTAAACTTGCCGCTCGGGCAATAATGATGGCTGTCTAAACCTTGGTTAATAATATACTATTTTATGAATGACTGACTGTGTTCGTCACTATTACGTCGCTGCTCACGATTGGCGTTTCTATACAGTGTATTATTTTCCGGGTTAGTTTAGGGTTGCAAGATATAATATAAGGCCATTCTTTATTGTTGTTTTAAAAATAAAATCCAAGACGCCAACAATTTGTGTTTTTGTACGGTATCTTTGAAGAAAATTCGAAAACCCAAAATTTGTAAAGTAAGGGTGTCATTGTAAAGTTTGAATGCAAAACGTAAAATAAAAAGTAATAAATTAAAAAAAAATATATATTCCATTATTTCAGATTTTCAAGTAGTAGAAGCAAATTAAAGTTCCTAATTTACGAATTGAATATCAAAATTCATTCAAGTCGTGTTTTCACCTTTTTCACCTAAACTTTTGTTTCTATAATTTTTAGGTTAATTATTATTCATTAGATATAACAAATATTTTAACGAAACAAACGATAAAGAAATTAATCTTTTATCGTAGAATAAAATTTAATTTTGTTTAATTAAGTTATATTATAGATACTGCGCTAAGGATATTATTTGCCTTAATATTGTCGTCTAATTATTGTATTTAGGTCTGGAAAAACAATTCCTTATCGTAAGTTGAAAACATAGCGGTATCATTTGCAGACCTTTTAATAATCAATGTTCAATCAAGCAATGTATGTATAATTACTATTTTTTCTTAAATTATTTATTAATTAATTTTTAATATATAATATGTCGCGTATAGTTGTATTAGTTCCGTTCGGATATCGATGTATTTGCAGGTTATCTTAATTAGTAGTAAAGATAAAAGGTTGCGGTTTTTAGCAAAACAAGAGATGCCAGAGACAGAATTTTTATAGCTTCCTTTGTTTTCGGTCTGCATGGAGATTTTGAAAACATTAACTTCTTGAGCACTCTCGACTATGCGGTAACGTATCGAAAAGGTAAGACTTGGCTTTTATGTAGAATATTGTGTAGAGTCCAGTGACGTAGTTATTATTTCCAAATGTTATTGATTTCGGGAAAGAAGTAAATGTATGTTCGACGGCTTTACCTTAGTTGACAATTACGAATTCACTATCTAGCATATTGATTATATTATTATAATTACTTACTTCATTTAATAATGATTATTAATTTTAATAATAATATTTAATTTTTGTAATAATAATATTATTAATATTCATATTATAGTAAGAATCATTATTATTAAATTGTAAAAACTTAAATTCACATAAAGTTTTTGAAATAATTCTTGTTAGCATGTCTTGTTTACACTTCTGACCGTGAATAAAAATATCTGAAATCCATTTTAGTAGTATTACGAATTATTTAGAAAAAAACAACTAAGTCACTCCACTATAAATTATATATAAAAGCCAGATTTCTCCGTTTCAATAATGTTACTACATAGTCAAGATACAAGGGGTGCTCAAAAAATGAAAGTTTTTAATATCATCCAGTAGCTCACAAACAAAGAGAGCTCTGAAAATTGTGATTATGGTAATATTTATTTTTTAGAAAAGTCGTGAAAGCCGCAACTTTCTATCTTTACTAATAACTGACAACCCGTAAATACATCAAAATATGGAAACCCTGTACAGTAAATAGGAAAATTATATATGAATTTAAATTTACACTTTGAGGCACTATTAGTTGAGATAATAAAAAGTCTTATTCCTTAAGGGATGTTGGACGAATTAGATTTTTAATTATCTCTATTCATATAATTTTGTTGGCCCGAGTGTTTTGCCCCTTTCTGCACCTTTCCAGCACAAGGCCTTCGTGACCAATACATTTTTACTGTTCGAATCTCGCATTCAGTTGTATTTTCTAATGTATTGTATTTTATCGCGGCTTTAAGTACTCGGTCCCTTGGCTGTCATGTACAAGTTCATCATAAAAGAACCTTCAAGAAAGTCTAATATATTGTAAGATGGTAAATGTTGGCTCACCGGATATCGCCCGGTAAAATATCATCGCATCGGCTTAGGTAGCGTGAAGTTGCTCTTTGAGCTAACGTCTCGTCGCTGTGCCGATGTTTCCGGTTTCCAAGGTAGAAAATATATGAAAAATGCTATGATGATGCTTCCAAGATCAAAATGCTCCGGAGCTAAACTAACCCCCCGATCGGATCTCTATCCCAACATCCACCATTTTTAATAGTCAGGCAGGTCCTTCGAACAACATTCAAAATAGAAATGGTGTGAAACCTGAAGTTGTTAAATGACCCAAGATTAGCAGCTTCGATATTGACTTCTGCAATATAAGGCGACTGAACTCGAACATCAATGCAGTCCATCAACATCTACAATCTACCAAACCTCATGTACTCGCACTAACCGAAACCAAGGTCAGATAATCGATTAGTACAGTCAGCTATTTATATCCTCGATATGGCTTCCATCGCGAATTTAGGCGCGATATTGGCCTCTGTGTCCTTGTCTGCAGTGCTATATCTTGTTAACGAGAAGAGACATTCGAGCCTAATGAATTTGATGTAATGTGGTTTAATATAGCAACGTAGAGAATTACTAAATTCATCTGGTACCTTTATCGGCCACTAAGCGGTATCCATTATCGGGAGTTGTTATCCTTACTTGCTAATACTATCGACTTTTTTTAAACCCACCATCCCAAATCCGATGTTGACATCCTTGGCGACATTAACGTTCATAGTGTCAAATGGCTCAAAGACTTAAATGCAACCGACGTGCAAGGTCGCAAAGCCGAATCCTTTGCCATCAGCTTTGGCCTCACCCAACTCGTGGGTGAACCAACTCGGATTCCAGACCGAGATGGTGATTCCGCTAGTTTGTCGGATCTTTTCTTAACTTCAAACCCCGACTCGCACATTGTCACCTTATAGTCTCCGTTAGAAACGTCTAACCATAACCTTATTTCGGCACTGAACAAACTACCAATTAGTGCCGAACAGCCTTCTAAACCACGCAAGATCTGGCATTATACATCAGCTAAGCAGGATGACCTAAAGGACCCTTTTCGAACCTTTCCTTGTCGGGACGTGTGTTTTACCTCTGGCAATCTATCCATCTGTGCTAGAGAAGTACCGGAGGTTATCATTACTGATATGGAAGTATTCATTCCTTTCTCAAAAGAGTGCTTTTTTAACGGCAAGCGTTGATTTACCAAAAATTGCGAACGAGCTGTTAAATCAAAAAATTATTTCTACCGACAATGGGGTCAAAACTCTACCGCCGAAAATCGTACCATTTTAGTTAATGCTAGAAACCAATGCAAGCAATTTAAAAATTTAAAACACACACACACACACACACACACACACATACAGGAGTTATTAAAGTCATTTCTCGACGCATCTGAATTAAAAAGAGAGACCATTGTGTTTTGTACCTACTTCTCCGGGTCATTCAAAAGTTAGCGCTCTCAAGTAAGCAAGTGCGAGGCTCCGCTACCCTATTTCAAAGTTCAAGTTTCTGTGGTTATGTTGTGCAAACAATGTGTTCGATTTTAATTTTCCAGAATGGAAATTAGTAATGAAGCTATGTAGAGTTATTATATGTACTTATATTAAAGAAAACTATTTTTTTCTCTTATTTTTTCAAATAAACGCCAAATATATGGGTGGAAATCTCATTAGCTTCATATCTAATTGTTTATCAGCGACCCGGAAAACATAATAATACTTATTTTTAGTGATAACTTAATTTTTTTTTTTAAACTGTACGTCATTTCGAATGAAATGTGACAAATCTGACATTAAATATACATACCTCCAGAGCGCTAAATTGATTTTTTTCAAAAAAACTCCGCAATTTTGGATCCGCCATTATAAATTTAAAAAATCTGATATTCACTTCGTTATTAAGGACCCCGAAAACCTAATAGTTCGTACTTTCAGGGCGATATACTCACTTCTGCGATTATTGCAAACAAAAAGTGCCGTTCGCCCCACTGTGCGCTGACTCGCTACTTCGTGGGTGATCTAAATCGAAATGACAAGTAAAATTCCCTTGTAGAAAGTTAAGACAAAGACAATTGTTCCTTGACTGTCGCGTCAAAAATAGGTGCGCTCACGTAGGACATATTATGATGGTAGTGATCTCGATTCGATAAAATGACAAAACCGAACAAACGTGTTATCTGAAAAACTACTATTAGTTTTCCCTGCATAATATGCAGTTTTAAAAAGAAAAATAATGGCAATGCAGTTTATTAAACGGTGACAAACGCATCAATGCTCTAGAATAAACTAAACGAGGTTTAAATGGAACAACTCAAAAAGAATATGCTACGAGGCAAAGGAACTACTGAACTTTTATCCCATATTTCGACAACTACAATGTTTAAATAGGTAATCAGGTAATTTACTTCGTTTGAGATAATTTAAAAGAAACATAAATTTGACTAAAGGATTTACCAAAAATAGTAATCATGATAGGACAGGCCATTGTTGAAAAATATGAACCTGCTTACTAAGTGACAAAACTTAAAATCCATAGATAGCATAGAAAGGTAAAGGATGCAAATATCTTACATATAACCATGTAGCATCCAATAGCTTTATAACAACAATAATTAATGCTACAACCAGTTGGTGAAGGTTAATCTGTTTTGGAGTAATGATGAAACAAAATGAAAAATATACATAGTAGCTACTTATTTCATTTTCGAGTTAATATTAACTATATTCTGAAGAAAAATAATACAGGGTATCCCACTAAGGTCGGCAATGTACGATATTACAGAAGCCATAAAACTTACCTAACTAGGTTCGTATTGACTAAATCAACCAAAAACAGTTGCTTGAAAATTAAATTAAAAATTTTTAAGTTTCCAAAATGGCCGCTAGGGGACACACTTACTAGGATATAGCTAATAAGCCAAATTTTACCAGATAATCGCTATGTTTAAGTACCGTTTTATTGACGGAAACTAAAAGTTCGTTAATTTTTGCGGAAACTTGCTTTCAAGACTTTTTTTGTATTTTCGCAATGTGTGCGGGGGAAGCTTGTAGAACAATTAAATTGCTGTATCTTCCATATAATTTAACTAAATTTAATCTACTTTCGCTCGTTTAATAGACACTTTTACACTTATTCAAAAACCGACTTTGGTCATGGTCGCTAGTACATACCTCGTCTTCTAGGTGGCGCTGTTTAAACAAGATTTAGTTTTATAAATTTTCTTAACAAAATTAAATAGAATAATAAATTTTTTTGTTACTCAGCTTATAGAGCATAAAAATAACTACATTTTGGCGAAAACCGCGACTCCATATCTTTATTTGTTTTGGAGTTATTTACAAATGACCATTTTAATTTAAAAAATTAATATTTATCTTAATGTTAAAGATTCTGTTGCCATATTTTCTCATTAATTTAATATCAACAATAATTTCTAAATTATATTATTAAAATATTTAGCCTTTTGGTGCATTTATTTTGTGCCTATTCTCGCCTAAAATCTAAGAAAATTACTTTTCGAAAGGCAGAAACAAAAATTTTAAAATTATTTAACAACTAAACTGTAAAGAACACCTTAAACAAAAGTAAGATAATTTAATGCTATTCGTAAACTAATTTTTTAATGAACATTTTAATGGCAATATTTATTTGAACTTTTTAAGGAACCAAGTGCCGCCTGTGTGTGTGTATTGTTGGCAACATTGTAGAACATTTGTTTACAATCGGTTGTATATTTTTGCCTAATTTTCAAAAATTAGAGAGAAATAATTGTGGAAAGTTAAATCAATCAATAGTCCCTTTCGTTCATCTGGAAATACGTGCATCCTGTTCACTGTTTAATAATAAAATAGGTGTTTGTTGTGTTAATCAGTGGGCTCGGCTGGCCGACGTTGTCAGATTGTATGCAATATTTTCCTAGAAAAAATGCCTAATGAGTACTGCGGTATCTGTCGTAAAATAGTACGAGACGACAATGAAGCACTTTGCTGCGATAAATATGAAAAATAGATTCACAGAGGGTGTCAGGATATTAGCAAAACTGAATACAAGAAGATGGAAAGCCCAAAAAAACCATAAAATTGTGATATATGCAAGAGAAACGTTGAAAATAGTAAGAAATTAGATATGAAGAAAGATTAAAACTATACCAGTGCAGATGTTACGACAAAACTTCCAAGGATGGAAAGTAACTACAACAAGCTCTTTCAAAAGAAGTTTACATAGTGGTACTTATGGAAACATGGTTATACGAGTCTGAGACTCCATTATATAACATTAAAGGTTACTCTGCGGTTCATTCTTGTAGAGTTACAAGAGGTGGAGGAACTGCGATCTACATAAAAAACCGCATTAAGTACAGCAAGTTGGACTGCAGTGACTCTAACAAGGTATTTAACTGGGTATGTGTCTCCTTTGGAAAAAGTATTTTAACACTCAGGTTATTTCTTGTAGACCCCTATCATATAATGGTAATTTATTTTTAAATGATTGACAGGCAATACTAAATAAGTATAAAACAAATCATATAATTCTTGGTGATATGAATGTTAACTTACTAAATGATAGTTCGTTGTTAACCAAAGAGTACACAGAGTTAATATCAATAAATGATCATGTTTTGTGTAACGGGTCAATGAAGTCTAGGTGTAAGGTAAAGGTTGAGGATAATCCTCTTTCTGATCATAAAAAGGAAATATTAAAGGTAAAAGAAAAACTAGTATTTTCCAAAAAAAAACGTGTATTCAAAAGAAATATCTTAAGGTATGGTTTCGCTGGAGCAGTCGGCGGCCGCGGCTGGCGTTCACGATCGAGCGAAGCAATCGGCCGTCGCCACAGGGTGGTTTGGCTGGCGCAACTGGAGCAGCGCGCCTCAGTTCATATTCATATTTCGTAGTGAAAGCGCTTATGTATGGTTTATATTAAACGCCGATAACATTAGTTGCATGCTGTTGTTGGAGGAAGAAGACGGACGCCACTGGACTTAATAAATTTAATCTAGTTAGGACTAATTAAGCCCCTTATTATTATGAATGACGGTACCAAATTTTAATAAAATCGAGAAAAGGATATTTAAAAAAATAATAAAAAAACGATTTTTTTAAAAATCTTTAACAACCTGTACATCAAAAACGGGGCAACTCCGGACACATGTTCATATGAACTTTTTCTCTTTGAATATCATAAGGAATCACCACCCTAAGTTACGTACCGTACATCTGAAATACCCTGTATACATTCAAATAAAACGGTCAAAGGCACAAATATTTATATCAAGATATCAATAACAAACAATAACACCAAACGATACAATGCAATAATGCGAAAATCACCGGTAAATTGAATACAACCCTGTCGCCCAGGGCCTTTTAGTTTTATTGCCGATTGACCACTCGAAATAGAGTTACGGTTGTCATTACCTACTGATCAATGTTTCCTTCGTATGCATCTTGGATTTGAATATAGTATAATTATAAGCTTTGTAATGTATATGCTGAAAAATAAACAGAATGGTTTTGTACACTTTACCGTTCTTCCCTACACTTGCTGCCACTTTTTTCCATGCATTTTCTTTCATCATAACATTTTTGTAATTTTCGTTCCCATTGTTGTATAAAGGGGGGTACTTTTGCACCTCCTCTATCAAACACTCGTCATCAATTGCCGAAAACGGTGGCATTCTGATAGGCGATCGCGACTGGACTGGTCTTGGAGCAGTCGGATCGCAGTTGCGGCGGCGGGCCGCAAGCGCTCCGTCGCAGAGTTGCTTCAGCGAACCCGTACACATATAAATTCCATTAAACCAGTAAAGAGCAGTCCGTCGCAATCGCCAGTCGATTGCGCCAGCGAAACCATACCTTTAATACTGAAAAGTTTGAACAAATTTTGCACAAGACGCTAATAATTTAGAAATAAGAACATACAGATATTAAAAAGAAAGTTAATAATGATTTAAAACAACACTAAATTTGGTTTTTACAAAATAAATTAAAATTAAATGTAGACGAAACAAGGTACATTATAGTTAAACAAAAAAATAAAGTAATTCACAATATTCACATACAAATAGATAATATCACTGTTAAAGAAACTAATAGAATAAAATATTTGGGATTGGTACTCGACGACCAGCTGAGCTGAGGTGCACATATTGACCACATAATGGAAAAGATAATTCCCTTAATAGGAGCACTGAATAGATGCAGATATTTCTTAACCATAAATGCAAAATACGAAATATATAATGCATACTTCTTATCAATTATAAGATACCTGATACCAGTCTGGGGAACTTTGAACCAAAGATATTCGAACCCCTAGATCGTACGAATAAATTTGTTTCCATGGCCGCCTTGATCCCCAGATCTCACTGTGCTTGATTTTTATTTATTGGGCAGGCTATAAAATATTGTCTTTCAAACTCGTCCTACTACTGCTGAAAATACAGTGTGTGTATAAAGTCTGGAAACGGCTTAATAACACAACAATTTATTGGCCGATTTCAACCAAATTTGGTACAGTTGTGTAAGAGGACCTGACGCACCGAATGACGATATTGGCGTTGTTGCCAGCTTTTTAGTTTGTCTGGAATTCGAACAAATTTTATATTTTTAAATGTATAACCTTGTATATTTTTTCATTTATAGTTTTTACTTTAAATTTGTTACACTTTTGGTATAACATACTTTGTTCCTAATATCAGTAGTTTTCGAAATAACGAGTACAATTTAGAAAAAATTTATTTTTTATATTAAATGTTCAAACTGTTTTCCCTGTACAGCTTGACAGTGTGCTAATTGAAAATAAAATTTTTCAATTGTGTTGTAAATCATTTCTGGCGTTATTAATTCAAATTGGTCCAAAATTCGAAGCTGCAAATCGGCCAAATCTTGAGGTTTTGTGGTATAAACTCTGTTCTTTAAGTGTCCCCATAAAAAGCAGTCGTTAAGCGACAAATCAGGGGACCTAGGTGGCTACTCGATTGTACCCCCTCTACCGATCCACCTATTCGGAAAGTGTTGTTCAAACATTCACGCACGTTTCGACCAAAATGGGGAGAAGCTCCGTCCTGTTGGAAGACTGTACTTGCATAATTTGGACCCATCACATTTTGTATAGTAGGCATTATTTGCGTTTCCAAGAGCTCAAGGTAAAGTTGTGATGTCCAATTTCCATCAATAAAAAATTGGCCGATCTTGTGGTTACCCAGAAGTCCAGCCCACACATTCAATTTTCCAGGGCATTGTGTATGACCTTCTCTCATCCAGTGGGGATTTTCACTTGCCCAAAACCTACAGTTGTGTCTATTGACTTTACCATTTAACATAAATGTTGCTTCTTCCGAAAATACTATAAATTTGAAAAACTGGTTATTTTGGTCAAACCTTGACATCATAATATCACAAAATTCAATTCTCCACTCATAATCATCTTCTGATAACTCTTGAACTACAAGTATTTTGAAAGGGTGATATTTATGTTTTATTAAAACATGATGGACGGATTTGAAGCAGACGTCACTTACTTGAGAAATTTTTTTAATGAAGAAACAGGGTTCAACGTCATGTTGTAAAATTTCTAAACTTTTCTCTTCATCTACTACTGCTGGTCGTCCTGATCGTCGCCGAGTTGGCTTTTTTTCATCTAATAACTAATGCCTTGTTTAAGGCTTTATTATTTATATTATCTCTACAATTTCCAGTTTCTTCGAACGGTTGGACAGTTTTTAAAACAGTTGCTTTTGAAATTGGATTTCGGTTTGGAAATGCGTCATTAAATAGATTTTTAACCTCTTCGTAAGACCTGACCCTATCGCCATATCCTCTCATCATAAGAATTGTAATTCTTTTACTTTCAGTTAAAGATATTTTTAATAAAACAAAGGCAGTCTACCTCCACAATATGTATTTCAATGTTTATATCCTACATGTTTCGGACATAGAAATGTCCATAATCAGGGATACAGTAGTCGATTACGACAGCTCTATCTTGCATAAGCGAAGATCAAAATTATGTTAAAATTGAAATTGTAGGTTCAAATGAATGTTCAAGACTGAATGAGATGTGATATTTGAAATTTTGGTCAAGGTATCTTTGAAGAAAGGGATTCCCAGTCTGCAGCCACTGAGACAGGTGGTGAAGCAATTATGTCATTTGTAGCTATTTAGAGGAGATTAATTTAAGTGAGGTGCTCAAAGATGCTTCATCTAACCGTGTCTAGGGTGTGGTCAACAAAATACTGGGTTAAAAGAGGTTAGACGTAAGAAACACATTCTTAGGAGATAAACAAGAAATGAAATGAAAATTATACTATTTTAAGGTTGGAATTTATTAATTTGAAGCCAATGGGCAGGTGGTGAAGCAATTATGTAGGTTTCTAGCTAATTAGAGGAATTTCCTGCACGCCAGCATGGTAAAGTGAAGTATCTTTGAGCTGTAATATCCTGTAATTAGCTAAAACAATGTGATTTTAACATAAATACTTCACTTCTAGTCAAGATGGTAAAAATCCTATTTTAATTTTTTTTAAGTCTCCCTTTTTTCAATCATAACATTATGTTCATTTTCTACCCCCCTTTAACCTAACAATTTTTTAGCCAATACTTCAGGCATGGTTGGATAAAGCATCTTTGAGCACCTATCTTCATCGTTTTCCTCTAATTAGCTACAAACCTACATAATTGCTTCACCACCTGCCCATTGGCTTCAAATTAATAAATTCAAACCTTAAAATAGTATAATTTTCATTTCATTTCTTGTTTATCTCCTAAGAATGTGTTACTCACGTCTAACCTCTTTTAACCCAGTATTTTGTTGACCACACCCTAGACACGGTTAGATGAAGCATCTTTGAGCACCTCACTTAAATTAATCTCCTCTAAATAGCTACAAATGACATAATTGCTTCACCACCTGTCTCAGTGGCTGCAGACTGGGAATCCCCTTCTTCAAAGATAACTTGACCAAAATTTCAAATATCACATCTCATTCAGTCTTGAACATTCATTAGAACCTACAATTTCAATTTTAACATAATTTTGATCTTCGCTTATGCAAGATAGAGCTGCCGTAATCGACTACTGTATCCCTGATGATGGACATTTCTATGTCCGAAACATGTAGGATATAAACATTGAAATACATATTGTGGAGGTAGACTGCCGTTGTTTTATTTGATTATATCAACTCCACTGTAATGGACTACTTCTTCAAGTTCAAAGATATTTTTGAATGTAAAAATGACGGCCTTTATGACTTTACATCAAAACTGAACTGGTGTTTTATGTATTAATAGATAAAACACAATTTGTTAATATTTTCAAAACACGTGGTTATTTCGAAAACTACTGATATTAGGAACAAAGTATGTTATATCAGAGGTGTAACGAATTTAAAGTAAAAACTATAAATGAAAAAACATACAGGGTGTTATATTTAAAAATATAAAATTCGTTCGAATTCCAGACAAACTAAAAAGCTGGCAACAACGCCAATATCGTCATTCGGTGCGTCAGATCCTCTTACACAACTGTACCAAATTCGGTTTAAATCGACCAATAAATTGTGATGTTATTAAGCCGTTTCCAGACTTTATACACACACTGTATAAAGCCACGTATCTACGATGCTATAGCCAGCATCCCAAGAACCGGAATTGAAGCAGCATGATTTAAGCACGCAACGCAAATTGTTGTATTGAAAATAATGGAATGCGTTTTAAACATTTATAAAGACTAGGCCCAAGGATTGTTTTAAGGATATGTATTGTATTTTTGTATTGCCATAAAAATTTCTGCTTGAATTATACGGTTTAGAATACACCTTGAAAGAGAGAAATATGTTCTTTATTTTAAACTAGCTTGGATCCCGCAGCGTAACTCACTGACACATGGAGGTTAGTTTTCAGTTTTCAAGATATGAGACTTGAAAATGATATCTAGTATGTTAATTAACTTGGGCAAAAAGTATCCTCTTTATGAAAATAAGAGCCAGCACATTCGAAATAACCCAAAAATGTAGCTTTGTTTGTAATATAATTTGTAGTAAGTATTAGTTTCCGCAAAATTAAACGAACTTTTAATTTCGGTCATTAAATAAGTACCCTAATATAGCGATTATCTGATAAAATTTGACTTTTTAGATAGGTATACCCTAGCGGCCATTTTGGAAACTTGAAAATATTTGCTAATAATTTCTTTTGGTCGATTTAGTTAATAAAAAGTTTCATTAAATGAAGAACCTTATATCCTACAATATTTTTGGATTCTACTTAAAATTATAATAATAGTGCATTATAAGTCTATACTTAACAGTTTTCGAGACATCGACTTTTGAAAGATTACATTTTTGAACTTTGACAGCTTCTTGCTTTCTAACGGTACGTCCTAGAAAAACCGGCTTACATGTCCTTATCTTACTTTTTAATTGTCTTCCCAAATATGTCGTATTCAGTGTCGTATTTCTCTAAGACGTACCGCTAGAAAACTAAATGCTGTCAAAGTTCCAATATGTCATGTTTCAAAAGTCAATATTTCGGAAACTATTACGTTAAGACTTATAATACATTCATTAAAGAATAATGATAGTTGTAAGTAGAATCCAAAAGTATTATAAAATATAGGGTCTAATATTTGAAAATATGTATGTTCACGTTGTCTCGCTTTTGTGAAACATTAAACATACATTAAAAAATTTCCAAATATGGTCCCCTGTCATAAGTATCACCATGTAGCAGATCTAAATCTTTTTTTTTTTTTATGATAAGGCACAGCACTGCAGGATAAATCCTTTATGGCACTCTGGGAGCGGTGCGTGTGCGCAGGAAACGATTAACGTTGGTCTTGAATCTTTGAAGATTATAGTCGTTGGGAAACACGATCTCAGGGAGGTCGTTCCAGAGTGATGACGTTCTTCAGATAAAAGAATTTTGAAACAGTGTCGTTCGAGGGACACTAAGCTAAACCACGTACTGGTGGGCTGCAGTGGCTCGTCGTGTATTTCTACCATGCACCGCTCTGGGTGGTATCAAGCGGGCACCCTCAGTTGAACACTTGCCATGAAAATATTTGTAAAATAGACTCAAGTCGCCAACCTGCCTTCGATGTTCAAGGCTTTCCAGGTTGTTTGTCAGACTATGGTCACCGATCAAGCGAATGGCTCTTCTTTGAATGGAATCTAGCAATCTCAGGGTATGTTTAGGAGCAGAGCCCCAAATATACGAACAGTACTCCAGCGATGGTCGAATTTGGGCTTTATAGAGCATCAAAAGTTGTTGGGGTGTATAGAGGTTCTTAGTTCGGAAAAGTACTCCAAACTTCTGCGAGGCTGCCTCAGCAATGGCCGCTACGTGGCTATGCCAAGACATATGACTATCCAAATTAACGCCTGGGTCTTTTTAGCGTTAAATTCTACTTGGTTACTGTCACCCCAAGACAGAATTTCTTCCAGGTCTTGCTGCCTATAGAGATGTGCATTAGCAGCCGATGTCCGAGCATCCAAAGTAAAAGATGAAACAAGCGTGATGTCATCAGCGAAGCTATATATAGGATTTTTAGTTTTTTCCAAAAGATCGTTAATGTAGAGTAAGAAAAGGGTGGGCGACAATATAGAACCTTGAGGGACTCCGGCGTTGATGTTAAATGTGTCAGGAAGAAATCCGTCCATCACCACTCCCAGAGAACGGTCTTTAAGAAAGTTCGACAGCCATGAACAAAATTGAACCGGCATTCCGTATGCTCTTACTTTAGTTAGGAGCCCCTCATGCCATACTCGGTCAATAGCCTTGGAAATGTCCAGTGCTACTACCCGGGACTCGCCATGATGTTCTATTGCGTTATTCCAAACATGAGTAACATAAGCGAGAAGGTCTCCTGTTGATCTAGACTTACGGAATCCATACTGGCGGTCATTAATAATATTGAAGCCTTCCAGGTATTTTAATAATTTTTCGTTGATAGCCTTCTTCATAACTTTGGATATAACCGAAAGCAATGCGACTGGAATATCGTCAGGACCAGAAGCCTTTTTAGTGTCAAAACTCCTCAAGATTCGTTTAACATGGCGGTGGCGAAAAACAATCTCAGGCATTCTCTATTCTATAGGGGGAATGTTCGGTGGAGTACATCCCTGAAAATTTATCGTTGAATGTGAAGAGAATAGTTGCGCCAGTAGGTTTGCTTTCTCCTGTGCTTTGGTCGCAATGGTGCCATCAGAACGTGTTATCTCTAATAGTATAGAATTTCGAGACCAAGGGAGCTGAGTTACGGAACCCCGTAGATAATTAGTTTACCTTTATTAGTTTACATTATCTTGTAATGAAAATTACATGTTTTGCAGGTTTTTATACCTTGGAAACGAGATTTGACAACGTTAATAAGATTTGAAGTTAAGACTTAATTAAGCCGGGGACACATTATTCTGATGTTATGTGTTGTGTTGTGTTGTGTTGTGATGTAATAAAATCCGGGCCGGCTAAATTCTCGTCAGAGGCCCACACAATCATCAGAACGAATTCAACAGCAAATACGAGCATTGCGTTGGGAGAAAAATGTAAATGTAATGTCTTTTTTGTGTGGTAATGTGGAACCAATGACAGCCCCAGCACATTCTTCAATTTTTTCTTCAAATTCATCTGACGAGCTTGGGGTCATGGTGTATAACGAAAGTAAAGAATACACTGATTTTGAAACCCGGCTATTATCGTCATAATGCATCAGAACAATATGCTTATAACTCATCACAACATAACCCATCATAACACATAACAACACAAGACGAAGTAAACCTAAATACTTTCAGCCCTCACGAGTTATCGTGGAATGCCCCACATAATAATTTTTCACAATATTATATATTTTCCAAATCAAAAACATTCTAGATAAAACTCTGACAACCCTGGAATACTTTGGCACAAATAAGTACAAACTGTATCCAATGAATCCCAAAACCCCTCTACTATATGGATTACCCAAAGTTCACAAAGCTAATATGCCTATAAGACCAGTGGTATCCTTTGTTGACTCACCATGCTACAAAATTTCTTCTTGGCTTAATGACATTCTTAGAAAGACCACAAATTTCGAAAGCATCTATTCAACTAAAAACTCTCTTGAGCTCTCGAATTATTTAAAAAATATAGAACTTCCACCAAAGGCTCTATTGATATCACTTGATGTGAAGAATTTATTTCCTAGCATTCCCCCAGTTGATTGCATTAATTTAGTTGATAGATTGCTAAGAAGGAAGGGTTTACCCAACTTATTAATTTCAGACCTAATCTTGTTATTATCTACAGTTCTGGAACAAAACTTCTTTCAATTTAATCAGAGAATGTTTAGCAAAAGTCAGGATTGGCAATGGGTTCTTGTCTTTCTCCATTTTTGAGCGAGGTGTTTATGAACGAATTAGAGAACAAAATCATGAATAGCAGATTCTCCGGGTTTCTGCTTGCATATAAAAGATATGTTGATGATATATGTATAGTTTGGAATGGCAGTGACTCAGATCTGAGAGATTTCCTTAGTTTCGTTAATGATTTACATCAGAATATTGAATTTACACTTGAGATCGAAAATAATGGACAACTACCTTTCCTAGATTTACTCATGATAAGAAATAACAATAAAATTAATTTTGAAGTCTATATAAAACCGTCATTTACAGATAACATTAGTCAGTTCAATTCAAATTCTCCCTTTTCTCACAAGTTTGCCACCTTCAATTCTCTTTTCTACAGATTGTTCAAGTTACCTTTGTCTACAAATACTTTCACTAAAGAATTCAATATAATAAAACTCATGGCCAGAAATAATGGATATCCTTTGACATTAATCAATAAACTTTATTATAAATTTGTAAACAAATATAAACTAACCTATAATATCATACGTGCTAATACACAGAATCAAAAAAATTTTAGAGCTTTAACTTATTTCGGCAACATTTCCTCACAACTAGCAAAATTTTTTAAACCTCACAACATCGCAGTAGCTTTCAGGACCTGTGACACTCTTAAGCGGCATTTAATCAACACTAAAGATAAAGTAGACCCCCTTTTAAAATCAGGAGTTTATTTGCTACATTGCGGAGATTGTCCGGCGGTGTATGTCGGCCAATCGGGCAGGAGAATCGCCAGCAGAGTTCATGAACATTTCAGCTTATTTAATAAATACCAGAATACTGATATAACCAACACTAAATCTGCTTTTGCGAACCATCTACTTGAATCAAAACACCAGTTCTCACCATCTGAAAATGTTAATGTTTTGCATGAATGTCAGAAGAGTAATAAACTAAATCTATTAGAAAAACTAGAAATAACGAAAGCTAAAAAGAGCCCCGTCCTTACCTGCGTTAATGAGGTCTTTAATTTCGAGCCTTATTTAATTTTTAACAACTTAAATTACTAACAGCGGACTGCTAGTAACCAACATTTAACCTTATAAATTTTCTCCGCCAATTTTATCGACTGACAACATTGACGTCCTTGATGCTGGTACGCTCGTATTTTGTGTTAATGGCTGTTATATTTTGGGCTGAGTTTGTTCTCTGGGTGACTGCATCTCCCCCGCTTACTATGCCTAGTACTTATTTAACGAACCTTTCACTTTTAGTTTGTTGTACCCTTTTGTTTATATACAATTTTTAGTTTAATTTCTAACTGTTTTTAATGATGTGATTGTAACGTTTATCCTTTTTTTTATATTTTTATATTTTGACATTTTTGTTCTTCTGAAATTGTTTTTTGGTGTATCAGGTAGGTTTAATAGTGAGATTCGCTCACTTATATGCGTGTTGATTGACATCTTTTTAGGTCTGATGATGCCTTAAAGGCGAAACATGTAACCTACCTAACTTTTTTAATATTAAATTATTTGAGACCGGGACTTTGTCTTGGTTCTTTTGGTTGAATATTATACATTTTATTATTTTTTATTATTATTAATACAATATAGAAATATTGGCAGATCTTCAATATGCAAGCAAATAACTATTTAAATAATGTCACTCAATAAACCATTAATCAGTTTAAGCGATGTAAAAAATGTATCTAATTTCCGCTGAAACTAAATTTACGACCCAATAAAATGGTAATTAATAATGCAAATATTTTAATGATTATGTTCCACATTGCTGGTACAGCCTAAGCAAAACACATTTTCATTACATGAGTAATTAATCCTCGTAAATTGTATCCGCGGTCTCGCCTGCGGCCTGACCCTGTCATATGAACAAGTTTGTCCAGAATCGATTCATACATATGGAAAATATTTTCGTAGTTGTTTTCAATGAAAAAAGTTATTCCTTATGATGAACTCGTATTATTGGACAAATACTTAATGATGGTTACCTGCAGTCGTTCTTCATATATTTCTGCTTTAAACTGCTTGTTGTGGAATAAAGCGGGTGATGCGGTAATATCAGCTAAACATTTGCCATTAAAATGAATGTAGAAGGACCCCAGTTCACCAACTTATTCTCCTAACTCCAAGTCCAAAATGTCTATCAGTGACTCATCACTAGCTTATATGGAGCTCCGCATTGTACGATGTCAAGGGAATAAATTCTAGTTACGTGTCCGTTTCAAAAAATAATAAATGATTAAATTTCTTCGGAACGACAAATGTTTTTTTATCAAAAAAATTTATATAATTAAGCCTTAAAATCTAATCATATAAGACGAAGACCTTTTTCACTAGCGTTTCTTAGTCCTTGCGCAAAATCCATCCGTAAATCCCCGAACTGAACTTTTAATATTTAGGTCTTGCCATTCCATCTCAACTTTGTGCCCTTCATTAAGCCGTATTTTTGTGCAATACAATTTTTTTCGTTTTCCCGAAATCCCCGTATTTTTCCCAAATACCATATAATAACATAAAATTTTTTAGTAGGCTTTTTCGTTATTGCTTAATATACCTGAAATTTGTTTCTTTTAAAGTTCGTTTGAAGTCCCTTAATGATATTTTAGGTAAAGATGTGTCTTTCTTAATTTCAGCCATATTTTTTTTATTGTGAATTTAGGAAAAAAATTGACAAATTCTGCAACGAATGGCGTATTTTGTGGCACAATCCAGAATTATTTATTTCCCTCTTCTTGTCTGGGCTCCTTGACTATTTTCTTTTTTGTCATTGTCTTAATGAAGGTTTTTCAAAACCCTGAAGACAGTGCAAAAGGAAAGTTTCGTTAAAGTGCCACGTATTTTTACAGCATCCAATGTGGTTAGTTCAGGATTTGTTGCCCATTGTTTAATATACATACAATAATAAAAGTCGTTTTTTTATAATTTTTTTAAATATCCTTTTCCAGATATTATTGTAATTTGGTGCCGTTATTTATAATAATAAGGGGCTTCATTAGCCCTAACTAGATTAAATTTATTAAGTCCAATGGCGTCCCGGGGAGCACCTCAACGAATATAATTGACAAAAAAATGAATTACACCTAACTCTCTTCTAATCTTTTTGTTCGGATTTACCAACTAATAATACAACTTTTTTACTCCCTGAATTGTTTTCCTATCTTGCTTCGTTTTCAAGTGAAGAATAAAAACCACTTAATTGAATGTACAAAAAAAAATGTAAAAACCCCAGATGCATTTCAAGTATGGCCTAGCAAGTGAAAATGCTGAAGAAGCTCGGCGAATTTATCAGGAACGTTATTTAAACAGGGTACTGCCATGAGCCAAAACATTTAGACAGCTCCGTGCAAGATTGAGTGAGACTGGGAGTTTTAAACATAATACGGAACTTCCTGGAAGACCTGAAATAGTAACCTCGCCTGAGTTAGAAGAGGCTATGCTTTGAGAGATAGGAGATGATCCTTCAACTAGTGCCAGGAGGGAAGCAGTGCAACTTCAAACAAGTGCATCAACTGTGTGGATGGTTTTGCATCTTTATGAACTGTACCCATACCATATTCATCGTGTGCAAGCTCTGCTTCCCCGTGATTTTTAGCCAGGATTTGATTTTAGTAGGTGGTTGCTGGATACAGTAGCACATAAGAACAATTTTTTTATCAAACATTCGATTTACTGATGAGGCCTCTTTTTTAAGCCAAACCATTTTAAATTTTCATAAGGAACATTTTTGGGCGGACGATAATCCTCATAAAATTAGAGAAGGTCGTTTTCAGCAACAATTTTCTGTGAGTGTATGGGCAGGGATCATTGGCGACCATCTTATTGGACCATACTTTTTGTCACCTCGATTGAATGGAAACTTCTGTACGCAGATTCTGTCGGAAGAACTTTTATTAAAAGACGTACCTCTTCAAATAAGTACTAATATGTGGCTCATGCACGATGGCGCCCTAGCTCATTTTAGCCTAGTTGCTCGAAAACACTTGTCCTAGTTGCTGGATTGGACACGCAGGTCCGCAGAGTTGGTCAACTCGCAGTTCCGACTTGAAAAATCTAGACTATTATTTATGGGGTAACCTTAAGTCTCTTGTATACAAGACGCCTGTACTAGATGAAAACGACTTAATAATGCAGGCATTTTTGAACGTGTGAGAGAATTAATGGTGAAATGATTGAATCTTGTGTTTTATCACAAGGTGGCCATATTGAACATTTGCTTTGATTAACTGTTGCAATTTTTTTACTATTATTTAACGCCGACCTGGGTGGTCCAGTGGTAGAGATCTTGCCTGGCAATCGAGAGGTCCTGGGTTCAAAGCAGCTTGGGCATGGATATTTGTGAATGTCTGAAAATATTATATATAATAATAATATAAACGTGCCGTGACTAAATGAGCTGTGCTCGAGGTAAAAAAATTATTTAAAAAATAATTTGTTCTACGATCGTTATAAAATCTTTTTATTTCACCTTTATAAGTGCATAAAGCATATCCTTTTGTAACATGTTAAGAAAAGTAAATCAGAGTGAAAAGAAGTTCCATAACGGTTTACTTTCTCACTCTCACCTAATGCGATGCGGGCGCGCAACGAGATAAAACCAAGTTACCTATGGAGAATTGAACAAGATCGGGTTTCTTTGACAAATTTAGAGTACATATTTTTGAACACCGCGGCTCTCGCTATAAATAGTTTCTAATATTTAAAGTAAGCGCATAAATTAACTTGATCCACCCTATGTCGCTTACGATCGTAGAAAAATATTGTATGAAACTCGTGCATCAAGCGTCTTTTTTTCAATTCGAATTGAAAAGAAAAGTACTACTCTTTGCTCCTGTTGCGTAAAATACTATTATTTTCAATTTAAATGTTTTAATTAATTTTAAAATTCATAGGTTTTTGTTTGTACAGGGTTATCCAACCAAGACTAGACAAGGCAATTTTTTGACTTTTCCTGTACTTTTATAAAAAAACTGAAATAGCCATCTTAAGTCATTTTCTCCCGCGAATTCGAATATCTTCAGCAAAAAACAATTGAACATCAAACAAAAGTACTAGGGGTCACTTTGATATTTTTTTAAATGGGATGCCGTATTTTTAATGAGCTTATCCGATTTCTCATATAAATTTTGATCTAAAATGTTGGATTTTTAATTCAAAAACGGCTTTTTTCTTCAGTTTTAAAGTCGGAAAATGTTAAAAATAAAAAAAAAAAATAAATAAATAAATTAAAAATCCAACATTTTAGATCAAAATTTATATGAGAAATCGGATAAGCTCATTAAAAATACGGCATCCCATTTTAAAAAATATCAAAGTGACCCCTAGTACTTTTGTTTGATGTTCAATTGTTTTTTGCTGAAGATATTCGAATTCGCGGGAGAAAATGACTTAAGATGGCCATTTTAGTTTTTTTATAAAAGTACAGGAAAAGTCAAAAAATCGCCTTGTCTAGTCTTGGTTGGATAACCCTGTACATGCAATAAAGTAGTTTTTATTTTTTGTCTCGAAGACGAAGCAAGATACGAAAAAAAATCAAGGAACAAAAAAGTTGTATTATTAGTTAGTTAATCCGTAAAAAAAAATATCAAAATTAGAAAAAAGTCAGTGTCGTAAATTTTTTTGTCAATAATATTCGGTAAGGTGCTCCCCAAGATGCCACTGGGCTTAATACATTTAATCTAGTTAGGGCTTATTAAGCCCCTTATCATTATGAATAAGGGTAACAAATTTCAATAACATCTAGAAAAGGATATTAAAAAAAAAAAAATTCAAAACGATTTTTTTTTAAACTTTAACACCCTGCGTATCAAAAGTGGGGCAACTCCGGACACCTGTCATATAAGCTTTTAAGTTAAGCACCGTACTTCTAAAACACCACGTATAAAGTGGTTGGTTTAAAGAACTGCAACATATTATTGCATAATAACTTGTAACTCAGTATGCACGCTTGGTAAACGAAACAACTTTTATATAAAATTTTGTTTTGTATCCCTTTTAGTTTGGGTGCTACCGAAGACAAACACTTTTCTGATGCACCCTCTATAACATTTATGCGACGAAATTATGGCGCTCTTAAAAATCTTATCCCCCGCTAGCCCTTAAACCATTAGGACTCATTTTCTTCTGTAGCACCTAGTACATTTCTCAGTTTGATTTATTTATGTCTTTGACTTGTTAGGTAAATTAACTTACTGAAAAATACCTTAATTAACCTCAGGACAACCAGCAATTATTTATAGGCAATTGCGAGGCCGTATTATTATCGCAAAAGATAACAGGTAAAATACAGGGCTGTGGACTAAATTAAAAAATTGCATAGCATCAGAAAAGTAGGTTCTGATCATTCCAATACTTATACCGACGATATAGAAGAACCCTGATCTTCTATTACTTACTGATTATGATTACATGGATCGCATGATAACAGATACACTCCACTTTTCTCAAGTACATCGACCAGATCATGCACTTTTAATATTGTTAAATGACTCATAAGCAATTTGCATGTTGTTAGTCAAAGATTATAAAGGGTGTGTATAAAACATACGGCAAAAATAGAAGGGGTTATTGCCTGGACCATTAAAGAATATTTAATCCTTTGATAACTTTTGAAAAGCCGCTTTATCTCTAAGGTACATGGCTTCTTAAACAATAACAACATTTTATTATCAAAAGTTACATGTGGAGTTTCTTAACGTACAAGAACCAAAAGCTATTTAAAATGACTACCTCCAGCTAGAATGCAATATTCCAATCTTTTCGTTATAGACCGCCGACCTCTTTCAAAAACACCAGGGTCGTTTCTTATTTAGTTACACCCAGAAATTATCCGATTCCTTAAATCCTCCACGCTCTCCATTCTAATGACTTTAGATGGCGCCTTAGAAAATAATCCAGGGGGTTTAAGTCCGGGGATCGATAAGTGAGGTCCACGTCGACCAATCCAACGACCTTCGTATGTAACTGTTAAAATCTCACGATCAACCATACTAAAATGCGCTGGTGCACCATTGTGCATAAACCACATTGCATTTCTTGTTGTCTATGATACATCCTTCAGAAACTAAGGTAGCATTTGTTTCAAGAAGTTGCGATACACCTCGCCGGTAAATCTTTCTGGTAATTCAAGTAGCCAGTCAGCCACAATTCCACCCAAACGTTCAACGAGAACTGATGTTAAAAGCGATTTTCAAGTACCTCATGTGAATTTACAATAGCCCACACATAGTTGTTGTGAAAATTTCTCATTGCTTTTCTTGATAAATTCGATTCATCGGTAAAAAGAATCAGTGTCGGTAGTTGAGGGATTTAAACCAATATGGGCTAAAGCTATTGATCTAATGCAATACGTGAAGAAAAATCAACAGGAAGAAGTGTTTAAACGCGTCGTATGTCGTATGAGTACAACAAATAGTCAGGATTTTCTAAATAGTCCCATTACATACATTCAAAGTTTTTGCAATTCTTCGATACATGGATCCTTCTCTATCATGTCCAGCATACTCTCTTCCACTTCTACCATTCTTACTATCATTGGCTTTTTTGGTACCCCACTTCGTTTCAGTGTACCTGTTTCATGAAGATGTCGATGAATACTTTGGAAGATTTTTCTATCAGGAACATTACGGTCAGGAAATCGTTTAATGTACAACCTCCTAGTTTGTAATAAATTGCCATCAGCAGGTCCATAAATGAAACGCATGTTTATAATCTCGGCGTTCGTACAGCGATTCATGATACAGGACTTCACTAACAAAAGTTTAACTATTAAAGACGGAAAACACACGTCAAACAACCAGACCTCAATCAGTCTCAACAAATTCGACAGATACAAAATAATAAATTACAAGACCTATTCAAATGAAATCCAAGTGTAAACTGACTTGCAAGATAACAACGCATTTTAAAAAAATATATAATATACTCGGTAAGCCCAGTGTGGTATGCCATAATTTTATTTCAACGACATTAATAATTTGAAAAATATGAAAATTGGTTGTGTCGAAAATATTTCTTTCCTTGTATCTTCGAAACGAAGCGTCTTTTTAAAAATCATCAACAAACAGAATATTCTCAAAATAGTTCAGAGAATAGCCGCTTCAATGGTTGCTGTATGTTTAATAAACACCCTGTGTAATACTAGCCAACTGTAAAGAATAAATGGTAAGCTTAACATATTTCGTAGGTTGAAATGGAGGTATAGAATCATTCAGAGCAGTGTTAAATACTTTTTGAACATGCTATTTCGTTTCCTCTTAATTACTTTATTTTAATTAAATCAATCTTGTAACCAACCGAGCAGTTTGAAAAAGAATGTAATTTTCTGTGTCAAACTCTGTTGCGGTAAAAAAAAATGATTTATTATTATATCACTTTCTGGGAAAACCAATGGTTTGAATGTACAGGTATCCCATATTCTGTATGTTTTTTACAGAAGGTTCATATGTTGTTGTTCAGAGACTTTTTATTTTATTTCTTATCATTAATTTTGATTTTTATTAGACAAAGTTAAAGGAAAAATAGCAAAAGTTGGTTAATAATTCTATTTTTATTTGGGAGTAGTTGAATTACTTCGCATTTAAGTTATTTAGAAACATCAGTAGCTTTCTTTCTGGAGTGAAAGATATGGCCTACTTGCTGGAAAAAGTAAAATGTATCTACTGCCATGCGATTTAAAATATTCTGGCCAAGCGGGGCTTAGTTTTAACATAAAAATTAAACAACATTTAAATTCTCAAAAATATCCAACTGAATACAGATAAATATTTGGCTAAAGGAAAAACCACAATTTCAATAACAAAAGAACTTAAAAATGCTTGATAATTCTTAAAAATCTTCTAATTCTAATAACTAAAATATGTTTAGGAAAATATTGAAATCGCAAATTTTTAAATAGAATCCAAAGTAAATTGTTGAAATTAACCATTAAACCTTTAGCATCGGGAAGTACCTAAGATTATAATTTCTATTTAGTTTTTCAGTTTGGTATAAACATTGAATGTGATAGCTACAGCCATTATTGTGCCCTTTTGGTGCTATTTTGAGCGACAAGATTTTGTTCTCTTGTATACATTTGTAGATTTCCATATCTCCTCTTGGAATATGCCCTTGCAAGTGTTTATGACATAACTGAAACGCATAGGTTTAATAAAAAAATAATTGTGTTGTGAACCAATGTACGATTTTTCCGTTTCTACTTAATATAAGTCATGGTGACTTTCTTCTGACATTCTTCACCCCGAGGACATATAAAATCATCTTACACAAGACTGGTTTCCGATATTATCACACTGTGATATAAGATACAGTGCTTACTGTGATTGGACTTATCCGTTAAGCTAAACACAACACAGTGAAGCAATAAATTAAGCAGCGATGAAAGTGGATAGCGTTTATGCATGCAGTACAAAAACTGAGATAGTTAGCCTCACTTTTTATTATGTGGATTGAAGTGAGACAGTTTTGCTGATTGCTCGACGTTCTACTACGTTTCTAAACTAGCATATTTTGGCGCCCACGTATTTATGAAAACTCTCTATAGATTATGCATTGTACTTTAAGTCTACAAAATACCTATATGGTTTTACTTTTTTTTCCGGTGCAATTGTTTGTACATTGTATTAAAAACAAAACTACAGTTAAGATAAAATTTGTTTGTGGTCAATATCTTTTTGTGCACTTACGAATAATATCTCACGTCACCGTCTCAATTAATGTTATAAGCGTTGCAGATGTCGTTATAAAAATCGCTGGAATCAGTTTTGATTGTCTTACATCGAAAATATTGAATTATGCTATTCGACCGTCTTTTTTCTTGGTGCTGTTGTTTGTATTATATTATTTTTTTCTTAAGAATGACAATGGACAACAGTTTATCAGGCTTACCTAATTAATACACAAACGAACTCATTTCATGCAATATAAATTGTATAATTAAAAAATGTACCTATTTAGTATTTAATAAAAATTGAAATAAAGCTTAAAACTCAATTTTTAATTAATTGAGCTAATGCCTTCAAGGAAAGTTTGCGTAATTTTTAATTTAGTCTCGAAAGTATAAAGTTTCTTTTTTGATTTCTCAATGGTTTTGTTAATTTGATTTCAAATTTTTGCCAGAAATCACAACAACAAAGTTGTAATTGACTTTCTAAGTTTATTTTTGGTTTGGACGTTAACGAATAATATTATTTATAGATCCGTTTAAATATTGAACTGCTTTCAAGTAACGAAATATAAATATGTAGGACATTTAGTAAGAGCTCTTTAATTCATATTGATCAAGGCCTCGACATTTTTAGACAATATGAAAATAATAAGTGATTCTCAAAAGTTACCAAACGAAATTTCACAGCATTTTTTTATTAAAAACTAAAATACTTTGATTTGATGCTGAACAATAAAGAAGACCTACAGTCAAAGAAGCGCATCTTGATGGGTTTTTTAAGTGGTCATGCTGCAGCTCTAAAATCTACTTTGAGACGGGGAAAGAAAGTAAATTGTTAGTGCTTCCGAGACAAGGAGGAAATCAAGGTTGGAGCAAGTTGCTAATAATCCGTGGGTGTTGTAGCCACCCTCCCAGGGAGGAGGGAAAAATGAATTATTTCCGTATGGGCTCCACAGTTTACCAATACTAAAATGTAGTCTACGTCTTCAGTTGTTGCTACACAACTTCTGCTTTTTCATCCGAGGCCAGAACAAAATTATAAATGCAGTAAAAAAACATTTCAAGTTGTCTAATCAATGCATAGTGTTTATAAAGCCTGGTGCGTCAGCCTATAAATTAGGGAATGTAACTATAAGATTGGTGAGTAAAGTATATTTAGAAAAAAAATTGCCTCGATCGAAAATTTCATTCCACTTTTAAGAATTTATGCAAAAAAAAATTAATACTTCTATTCTAGTACCTAGTAAGAAAGCAAACATCGGAAATGAGATAGATTCTCTTACTTGAGATGGATATTGGGACGCAATAAATATCTGTAACCGAAATTCTCAAAGAATACACTAATTGTGACTATAATTATTGTTATTGTAAAACTAGGTGTTCAAAGTGATGTACTTGTATAGGGTTGGGAAGTTGGGTATATCAGTATTTCATGTAAAAGTTGCAAAGGTCTTGATTGTCAAAATTGTGAATAATCAAAAAACGAAGTACCTAGTATCTGAATTTATTGAGCCGAATAAAAAAAAGGTATGGAAATTTATTCCTCAAATTTGTATTGGCGATTCTGATAACGAAGTGGGTATCAACAAGATAAAAGTACTAAATGTGACATATATTTTAAAAGCTATGAAACATGCATACCACCAACCACAAAGCATAAAAGTTACAACCCTTTTTACAATAATATCAATACCCACCTTTTCGAAGCAAGGGCTCTTTCCAAGTCTCCATTTTTGTTCATCCATATACGAGGAAACTCTAGAAAACAGAAAATGAGGGTGAATTTTGATACCTCTGGACCCCCCGTATCTACCGCACAAGATATCACTCTTTGTTTGGCGCTCATCTTTTGCATCCAGAAAGAAAACGTTAAGAAGAGCGTTATGTTTTTCATGGGGGTATGGGTAGCAGTCGTTCGTCAGCACTCATTTCTTGCTTCAAAAACTATTAATTTACCATGATTCTCTATCTCAATCGCAATTATTCAAAGAAAAAGTGTGGTTTGTAGCTGTTTGCACAAGGTAACTTAATCCCTTTTTCCTTATTGTCCACCCTCGGGGGAGAGGAGTAGGTTTCAAAGCTACGACACGACCATCCATACCTTTGCATTTCATTGACTCCATTAATGGTGATTAAATTTCAGGAGCTTGACTTAAATTACCTTATATTTTTTTTAAATGTATTTATATATTTCTACTTATCTTTATCATGAAAATATTATATTTTAGTTCCAAGGTCCCGACTGTTTAACAATGAAATTGTCAACTTATTCTTAAATAAAAAACAGGCAATTTGAATGATAAGTAACGTTCTATTTAAAATCGATACCTAGTGCACACATAGTTAACTTTATAGCACTCTAATAAATAAGCTAGCAAACGCATATCGAAAATGTCATAGATACTTTTACTCCGTGTAATATATTTTGACTTGTGCAACTTTTGATCATATTTGAAGGAAACGATTTATTCGAAAAAATCTCTATAAACACTCAATTATTTAAGATAGTGGTTCACTTTACGGACTATGACCCATGTTTCATTGAATTTCTCTACCACTTTTTTTTTATCTATGGCTAAATTAATGAAAAAAATACCACAGACGTTGTAAACGGAGAAGAAAATAACAATAAGGCAATGAAAATTTCTATAAATCGGAAGTGAATTTCAACGTTTTCAAAAACCTTAGACCTACATTTTGTGAAAAATCAAGAACCAACTTATACAAGAAAAGTCCCAAATCCCAACATTACCGCTTTATACAAGTTCTCGCCCAATTACAAGGGATTGAAATCCTGAAAGACACTTTCGTTCTCGCTCCTTTAGCTAACGTTTCGTCACTGTGCCGATGTCTCCGTTTTCCAGGGTGGGAAATATATGAAAAATGCTATGATAATGGTTCTAAGATCAAAATATTTCGGAGTTAAAATCAGCCCCCGATCGGATCTCCGAGTGGGGGCAGGTCCTGGCGCCCTATCAACCGAAATTATCCAATCATCCACAATGTCCAGTAGCCATGCGAGTCCTTCAAACAATATTCTAAATGGAAATGGTGTGAAAAGTGGAGTTGCTAAATGACCCTATATTAGCAGCTTCCAAATTGACTTCTGCAATATAAGAGGACTGAACTCAAACATCAATGCAGTTCATCAACATCTACAATCTACCAAACCTCATGTACTTGAACTAACCGAAACAAAAGTCAGATCATCGATTAGTACGGTCAGCTATTTATATCCTGGGTACGAATTCCGTCACCGATTTAGACGGAATTTTGGCCTTTGTCTCTTTGTCCGGAGTGACATCTCTTGTCAACGAGAGGAGACACTCGAGCCTGATGACTTTGATGTAATGTGGTTTAAAATATCAACGGAAAGAATTACTAAATTCATCTGCTGCATTTACTGGCCGCCAAGCGATACCCATTATAAAGAGTTGTTCTCCTCTCTTGCCAATACTGTCGACTTCTTGCAAACCCACCATCCCAATTCCGAAGTTGTCATTCTTGGGGAGTTCAACGTTCATAATGTCAACTGGCTCAAATACTCAAATATGACGGACGAGCAAGGTCGCGAAGCCGAATCTTTTGCCATCAGCTCAGGCCTCACCCAGCTCGTGGGTGAACCAACTCGGATTACAGACCGAGATGGCGATTTTGATGGTTGGTTGGATCTTTTCTTAACTTCAAACTCCGACTTGTACACTGTCACCGTGAAGCCGCCGTTAGGATCATCTGACCACAACCTTATTTTGGCACTGAACAAACTACAAATGAGTGCCGAGCAGCCTCCTAAACCACGCAAGGTTATACATCAGCTAAGTGGGATGACCTAAGGGACCATTTTCGAACCTTTTCTTGGCGGGATGTTTGTTTTACCTTTGATGATCCATCCATCTGTGCAACAGAAATTTCGGAGGTGATTCTTACTGGCATAAAAGCCTTCATCCCTTTCTCAAAAAAGTGCCCTTCTAACGGCAAGCCTTAGTTTACCAAAAATTGCGATCGAGCTGTTAAATCAAAAAATTATTTCTACAGACAATGGCGTAAAAATCCTACCGCCTAAAATCGTACCATCTTTGTTAATGCTCAAAACCAATGGAAGCAAGCAATAAACCAAAGCAAAGAATCACACAACCAGAGAATTAAAGACAAACTTCTTTAATGCCCTAACGGCTCAAGATCATTTTGGTCGGTGGCCAAGGCCGTCAGTCAGAACTTTACAAAGTCAACCATTCCACCTCTAACACATTCTTATGGCACCATTGCTACCAAAGCACAGGAGAAAGCAAACCTACTGGCGGAACTATTCTCTTCACATTCAACGGTAAATTTTCAGGGAAGTACTCCACCGAACGTTCCCCCTGTAGAATCGAGAATGCCCGAGATTGCTTTCCGCCACCGCCATGTTAAACGAATCTTCAGGAGTCTTGACACTATAAAGGCTTCTGGTCCTGACGATATTTCAGTCATTGTAATTAAGACATGTGCTGACGAACTGACAACGGTATTTTGTAGGCTTTTTAACTTATCCTACAAAAATGGAATATTTCCTTCTTGCTGGAAAACTGCGCGAGTCCAGCCCATACCCAAAAAAGGCAAGAAGACCTTGCCAAACAACTATCGTCCAGTCGCATTGCTTTCAGTTATATCAAAAGTTATGAAGAGGGCTATCAACGAAAAATTATTAAAATACCTGGAAGGCTTCAACATTATTAGTGACCGCCAGTATGGATTCCGTAAGTCTAGATCAACAGGAGACCTTCTCGCTTATGTTACTCACAGTTGGACCAATGCAATAGAACATCATGGGGAGTCCAGGGCGGTAGCACTGGACATTTCCAAGTCTTTTGACCGAGTATGGCATGAGGGGGTCCTAACTAAAGTAAGGAATGCCGGTTCAATTTTGTTCATGGCTGTCAAGCTTTCTTAATGACCGTTGTCTGCGAGTGGCAATAGATGGATTTCTTTCAGACACGTTTAACATCAACGCCGGAGTCCCTCAAAGTTCTATATTGTCGCCCACCCTGTTCTTACTATAGATTAACGGTCTTGTGGAAAAAACTAAAAATCCTATATATAGCTTCGCTGATGACATCATACTTGTTTCATCTTTTACTTTGGATGCTCGGACATCGGCTGCCAATGCACATCTCTATAGGCAACAAGAAGTCCTATGTCTCAACAAAGACCTGGAAGAAATTCTGTCTTGGGGTGACAGTAACCAAGTAGAATTTAACGCTAAAAAGACCAAGGCGGCAGTTTTTTCTAAAAAAGTTAATGTTGAAGAACCGGATATAGTAATGGCGGGACACTCGATTCCCTTGGCTTCATCAATTCATTTATTGGGCGTTAATTTGGATAGTCATATGTCTTGGCATAGTCACGTTGCGTCCATTGCTAAGGCAGCCTCGCAGAAGCTTGGAGTACTTTTCCGAACTAAGAACCTCTATACACCCCAACAACTTTTGATGCTCTATAAAGCCCAAATTCGACCATCGCTAGAGTACTGTTCGCATATTTGGGGCTCTGCTCCTAAACATACCCTGAGACTGCTAGATTCCATTTAAAGAAGAGCCATTCGCTTGATCGGTGACCATAATCTGACAAACAACCTGGAAAGCCTTGAACATCGAAGGCGTGTTGGCGACTTGAGTCTATTTTACAAATATTTTCATGGCAAGTGCTCAACTGAGGTTGCCCGCTTGATACCACCCAGAGCGGTGCATGGCAGAAATACACGACGAGCCACTGCAGCCCACCAGTACGTGATTCAGCTTAGTGTCCCTCGAACGACACTGTTTCAAAATTCTTTCATCTGGAGAACTTTATCATTCTGGAACGACCTCCCTGAGATCGTGTTTCCCAACGAGTATAATCTTCAAAGATTCAAAATCAACGTGAATCGTTTCCTGCGCACATGCACCGCTCGCAGAGCGCCATAAAGGATTTATCCTGCACTGCTGTGCCTTATCACAAAAAAAAAATTAAAAGGAACAAACATCCTCAAAATGTGTCATTAAATCAGTCACGAATTATTGTGTTTAAGAGGTAAGTTTTTATTTAATTTTTTTTTTTTGACGTAACAATAATCGAATTGATTTTATCTATTTGTAGCAACGTATATAAAAGCAACCAAGGATAATTACATTACGCTAATTACAGCGCCTAGATAGTTATCACTTACGTCATCATACGTTACCGTGGAACAACATTTTTTTTCACACGTCTCTAATAGGGAACTTTCCAATTTTTTAAAAATTAATAATATCAATTAGTTATGCCTAAAAAGACTATTTACCAAGTAATAATCCTTAGAAATCAATAATTACTTGGCAAAAAAAGTTTCGTATGGTGTAAAAGTATTTCAAACGACTTTCTAAGCAGAACAAGACGGCTTAAAAGCCTGGCAAGAAGATATATTTAATATTTCGCCAAACTCTAGTGCTCTTTGTGTCTGCGCGAAGATCATTTTAACGTAAGAATTGAATATTACTACCTCTATTACATGCTATAACTTAAATAACTTAACAGAACAATGTTTACTTATTTGCTTTAACACCACAAACTTCTCCGAGAGAGAAACTTTTACTATAGGTATATAACAATATAAAACGAAAAAAATGTAGAGGAAAACGTGAACAAACAAAGCTACAAGTCGCACGCGAATCATACTATTTGACGTCACAGTCAACAGCAACGCGTTGTTGACTGCTTAAGATTCTTGTTATTGCCGCATTTTTAATTCTTTATAGCGGCCGTTTGGGCAAGAAAAGTTGTTTCTTTTGCTGATATATATTTTAATACAGTATATACTTGTGATTTACAGCATTTCTTTTTTAATTAAAATTTTTGTCAAGTTCTCTCTTAAAAAATGACAATGAACAATAGTTTCTAAAGCAAAACACAGATATTATCCTGAGGTAAGTTCACGTTAATTATATTACTTTGCCGTTAGGTCTGTATTACCCCTCTCTCTATATCTTACTTCATTTCCTTTTTTTGTCCTCAGAGTAATGGGCAATACAGAATATAGCTTTATAGGTTATGCCCGCTAACCTTTTATCATTAACATAATATTCTAAAGTTAACCAGTTTTCCACTATTTCGATGATAATATAAAAAGAGACACAAATATGAGACTTTCATTACATGGTTATATCTCGAGATTTGTATGGCACAACCTACAACCGCTTCTTAGCTATTCTAAAATCACTGATACTTTAGTTCTTACAAAGTCGTACATAATATACATGTACGAAAATACATACTTACCTATTCTCAAAACAAAACCGCCATTAAAGAGAAAACCAAAAAACAAACTTCTACATGTTAGTACCTGATTTCCATATTACTCGAACTTTTAATTTCACATTTATATGCTCGTGGTTGCGAAATTATGAATATCATGAACTTTTAATTTTCTGGAAAACACAAATACAAAATGCTTTGTAGTTTTTGCTCGTATATCCCGTCTTTAGAAAGTAAGAAGATTATAAATTGGAGCAGTGCGATGAGCATAAAATACTTAACAAATGTTGCACATTTTTCAAAAGAAAGAGAACTGAAGCACCTGGCAAATAATTAATAATCAACAAATTTTGCTAAGAATAACTAAGCGTGTAATAATAGTTATTCATATAATTTATTACAGCGTTAAATTCTTGTTTATTAAGGGCGATTAGGAATATTTTGAAAGTGAATTTTGAAAGATTTTTAAGTTTTAATTGACTTAGTTAGCCATGTGTTATAGTGATACAGAGCGCTGAAAATTAAACAAAAATTATAGGGTAACACTGGGAGAGTTAGACTACTTTCTCAGAAAAAATTGGTGCCGGTTTGGTGTTCTAAAATTTTGCGTTTAATATTCATGAAGTCCCCCCTCAGAGCATTACCTAAATGTATCGTGGGATTTAATATTTAGGTGAATGTTTTTCTTTTTACATAACTCTGAAATGATTTTATACTTGAAGCACCCATTATGGAATCAGCGGCTGCATCTTCTACGTTTTACCCATGCACTCGCTTTGGTAGGTTAAAAATAATGTTCACCGCATCATACGCAATTACTTTCATCTTATTTTTGTGTTGACTTTCTTGTAAGATCACCTCAATTTTATCATCTCAATTTAAAGAATTTTTTAAATTATTTTTAATTGTTTTTTTGCTTTCACACAATTGTTTGCCTTTTTGATCTATATTTTTTCTTCTGCAACTAAATTTTGTCCGATATGTTTCGGATCCAAGCTGTCTTCCGCTTTTTGTGGCCGTTACCGATGCACTTGTCCTTGGATCTGGCGAAATATCATCTAGCACTTTTCCTAGTGTAACGTCGGCGGTCAACACATTCGCATGATGGGAAATAACCTGGCTGAGGTGAAGAGCTACGAGTCCGTGTATCAGCTGGATTAGTTTTTGAAGGTGCGGTATTTAAACTGGGTGGTGGAGTAGCTGTCAAAAGCAGCTCCATATGAATTGTCATCTAGTCGCAATTTGGAATGACATCTGAACGGTGCAGTGTCTGTGACTGTAAAACCAGACATGTCATTGTCTACAGTTAGAGATTTGCCTCATGCACTGCCTTAACGTTTTCCAAATTGCAACCTAGTTAATTTTTGAGTCTGTTGTGCCGTTAGTACATTATTGCATAATAATGATTTCTTAACGATTTAAGAAATGAGGAGTCGAGCAGATAGAGACAAGAAGTTGTGTGACTCGGCAGACAAAGAACAATGCTGTTTTCTTTACAAAATTCAAGCACTCCAGCTGAGTTAGTGTGAAAAGTAGGACCATAAACAATAAGTTGAACGGGGAATGGCAGATGTAGCTTTCGAGCGACACCTCTTGGTAATCAAATACATCAGCTGGCCCATCCGACAGGCATTTCTCGGAAAAGGAGAAAAAAACACTCATGCAAGGACCAGACGAGTTTCTCCTTATTGTAGGACTCGCCGCCAGATGCACAGCGTTAAGAGTCAGTTTGGTTTACAGACCTAGTACCAATAATTACAAAATCCGAAGGTTGCTTCCGTTCGCCGGAGGCGGCGACTCCTGCAATAATGACCAGCTGGTCTCGTCTTTACAGCTTTACAGCTTTACAGGAGTTTACTGCTCCGTTTCTAACTAATTCTTGTCGGACGGACCAGGTGATGCATTTGATTACGAAAGGGTGTCGCTCGAAATCTACATCTGCCATTCTCCATCGACTTTTCAGGGTCAAGTAGACTCTCCGGCGTTGCTTCCTTTTGTCGGATTCTTAATAACGAGCCGTTATACGGCGAAACGCGACTAGGGATGAATCCGGCAAAAGGAAGCAACCTTTAGATTTTCTAATAAGTTAAACGGTTACAGCATATTTGCAGCACGCAATCAGAGAGATGATAAAGATGAACCATTTTGAGAACCCTTTGTAGCTAACGTCTCCATTGGTTTATTGTTTAGCTATAAACCACTCCTGTCCCTATCAAACCCGATTAAAAATTTGTCGCAAAGTTCATTATCGAGAAGCACCTTCTCTAATATCTTAAAATAGCGTTTTACTGTCTCCCCATTCATTCCACTATCACGATTTATAGAAATTCCCTTTGCGTTGTAGTTTTTTAATGTGCCTTACCAAGTTAAATTCTCCATCGTATCCCGAAAGGGATGATGATCCAAATCAGGTTTTTGTTTTATCGGATTCTCTAATCCGATCTTTTAAGGTTGATTTAAGAATTACGAAACTTCTGGCCGCTCGATTGCATTTTTTAACGAATCAACAGTTCATTTGCATTTTAATTTACCAATATTAACAATTTTTTTTTGACTGCATAACTAAACACTAGCTAAACATTGGCATCCCATTATCGGGAAGAGACCGATAACTACGTTTCAAAGAAAGCATAATGTGTAGGATGGTAAATTTAGAGGTTAACAATGATTTTGTCAAAAATCTTTTACGCTATACCAATTTTTTTATTGACATGTTCAGCAATTACGTCTACTGCTAATTAACAAATTATTTAATTCATGCCTGATTTAACCCATGCCTGAATTTACAATCAAGTTCAATATGTATATGATCTTCATATTTCGATTTACTAATTTTATATTTCAATTCTTCTAACATTGTGAAGCGATTCAATCATTGCACTGGTTTCGTATTTGGTAACCTGATTCTAAGTTTATACCGCAAGGAACATACAAACATGGTTTCAGTGTCGCCTTCTGGTAAAATTCAAACATTTCAGAACAAAGTCCTTAGAATAAAAAACGTGCGGGTAATCAACTTTTAAACTATTCAAGCGACTCGAAGGCATTTATTTGTTAAAGAAGTGGAGGTTGTGCAATTGTGTATGTTTCCAGAGATATGATCACTTTTGCTAAAACTGGAAACGCTTTAAACAGCGAATTTACAGTTTACATTAATGAAAATATGACCGAACAAACATATAATTTATACAGTCTCCTGCAACTCAGCTAGCTTGTTTTCTACATTTTGCACTATCAGATACACATTTCGATCTGCCACAGGGTAATACGTATGATAAAGGACTACATTTATCTCATCCCAATTTTTTTTTAAATATATTATTGTATTGCTTCGAAGTTATTAATTTTTTTCCTAATTTTTTAAATATGCCACAATTTAGGTATTGATATTAATTTAATAAATATTTTTTCCGACAGTTGCATCAGGGTTATTCAAGTACTACTTATTTAATTTTACGAGAGATTATATACAAGATGCTCTAATCTAACTTCCAAATTTTAGGACGTGTGGATTAATTTGACTCAATTCTTTTAAATGGAGCACCCTGTATATTTTGTCAAAATTTGGAACTTCTACTAGATTCCCTATAACTCTAAAATACTTTTGTATTATTAAATAGCGTATGATACCAGATGGCTTCATCTCGTGGTGCTGGTAAAGAACACCCATTTTTAAGCATACCTACGTCCTCTGACATAGACTTACTTACTTTCACCAGCACCACCGGATGGAGCCATCTAGTATCATTCTCTGTTTATCTTCGCTTTTTCTGTTTTAAAACGGACCCTTATGCTTTTTCCTTTTGTCAGAACCTATAACCTCACTGACGAGCCTGACTGCGAAAAGCGTCTGGGGTTCTGGCAGAAAAAGAAAGCAACCCTTGTGCTTTTTTTGTTTGTATTATTGGCCGCGGCGTTGCAAAATCAGATTATTTTCTCCAATTTTTTGATATTCATTCTTTAATTTGACATCTGTTTGTGTAGTTAAGATGGTGGGGTAGGGATAAAGCTTGTTTTTCTAAGTGATACTATTACTGAAGATTTTTTGAAAGTTGAAAGTTGAGGTTTTCACTAATTTTCTGAACACCCAACCTCCGTCACTGACTATAAAGCGATAGTAAGTTCATATTTTTCGATTAAAAGAGACTGTTTTGATTTTTTCATACTTTACACTGCCTGTACGCGCAAACCGATATTTTAACCACTTAATCCTATTTCCTTGGGATGTCTTATTTCCTAAAAAGATTGGGCAGTTCTCATGACTATCCCAACGTTTAAACCATATTTATTAATTCTTCTAGTGAATAATGCATTTTAAGTGAAATTATTATACAAAACAGTACCAGAAAAATGTCAGAAATTCAGTTAACTACAATATTTTTTTGTTTTTTGTAATATTATAAAACAATGTAATTGTTATTAATTTTCTATGGTTTCCAAGTCTTAAACGTACAGACATAAAGGAAATTGTAAGAAGATGGACAACTCACCAACTTAATGACTACTGAGAAGAATTATAGGGTCGGTATAAGAATAAATAGTGTGTTATAAACCATATACGATGTACAACGAAATATAAGATATTATAATATTTCTGACCACCTAAACCTAAGGTATATAAAAAATACCGAACATTTCCAGAAAATAATTTAGAATTATAAGGGGAATAAGGCAACAACCTGTTACTTCACTACGGAGTTAGGCTAAATAAATAACACACTTACTGACCGGTACTTTGTAAGACTGCACTTTGGTCAATACCTTAAAGTGTTCGGGTATACGTATGTACAAAACATATGGACATTAGTGGCTATATCAGTTTCAGAACTGTGAAAGATTTTACTGCTTTTTAAGTTATAAAAACTCGTCGTAGACTATGAATGACGTGACCTAGGCGATCGACGTCCCATTGGAATAGTACTTGCAGTAATTCGATACTGTTACGCATCATAAACTTTAGAATGACGGGATCTCGTTCAACTAGCGTCCTGTTAATACAACATTTCTAGGAACTTGACAACTGCACCGGTCTGTGTACCCCTAATGATGAGTCTCGTTCGACTAATGCCCCAGTAGAACAACACTGCATGAAAGAAAACACTTTTGTTTAGCTTTATTACGTGAAAGTAGAAAATCGCTTATTTTGTAAATATTTAGAATGGTACCACTGTATCCCCTGACGTAATTTTGCAGGTACTATCGAGCGTGGTGTCCGCCGTGAACTGTCTTGATCAACCGCATACTTAAAGACACTGCCTATATTCACGCGCCTAGCTTCTCGCCGCGTTCCCGGCGGGGTAAACCGTTGTTGTTGCTATGCAATTTTGCCATGTTAAAGATGCAGATCCTTCTAGCTTGCGCTATTTAGAGACTAGGTATATATTGGTTAATCGATTGTTTTAGGAAAACTGACTAAAGCACAGGGTTGCCACTGAGTTTTTCAGACAGGCTATTTTACGTTTGCAATAGATTATACTGATAAGGATTAGGTTTAGAAACCCGTGTTTCCCCAACAACTTCATTTAATCTAAACTTAACCGAACCCGAAATTTGAAAGTAAAATTAGATGATCGTATATAAAAACATCTCGTAAAATCATACCAACTATACTGAAATAACCCCAACGAAACTGTTTGCAAACAATACTTATCAAATTATAAAGACCGCAAAAAAGGAAAATAGTTAATAACTTCGCAACGGCATACGGCATGCTTCTATTTAAAATTAAAGTAGTAGCAAAGCGGGGTCTACCAAATAAATTGCGACAACTGCGATGCAATCTATCGTCAAGCAGGCAGACATTTTAAAACTAGAGTCAACGAACATAAAACTCTAATTTAATAAAGCCCACAATGTATCCACCCACTGTAACCTCTATACAGGGTGTCTCTAAAAGGTCTGTACAAAATCTGAGCACATTATATTCCTGAGGCCAAAATAAGGCGATTTAAAGCAACTTACCTCATTCCGAAATTGCTCTGTTTTCGAAATACAGGGTGGTAAATTTAAAAAATAAAAATAGATTTTTTTAAAGTTAATGAACATTTTTTAACGTATTATTTTAAAACTTGGTACCTGGAGGTTTTTTGGGATGCGAAACCCGAATACGGACACCTTTTCACTGTGGCCATTAGAGGATTCTTATGGTTTAGAATGGCCATAACTTTTTTATCAGTATAGTTTTTCCTTTTTTTGTTAAGGAACTAATTTTTTGGACATTTTGAAACAAAAAAAGTACTCTGGTGAAAATCCGCTAAAGCAAGCGGTTTCTGAGATATTTATAAATTTTCGGCAGGAAATAATGTTTCGTTGGGTTAGTTACAGCAAGTTTGCAGGAATAATTTGAGTATGATTTTTTTTTTTAATTAAATGAGGAACAGTTTTATTTTAAAAGTAAATTTAATTAGCATAAACTTTTAGAAATTGGTCAAAATGACCTCGGTTAACATAAGTACAAAGATTAATACGACGTAAAAAGTTTAAATTTACTCTTTGCATCAATTCCGCATTGTTCCTTAATATTTTGACTGCATTTTGAATTGTTCCCACAATTCCCCTTCAATATTAATCGGTCTGGAGTATACCATCGTTTTTAAAGACCCCCACAAAAAATAATCCAACGGAGTCATATCCGGTGAGCGTGGCGGCCACTTTACAGGAGCGTCATTTCCTCTACCGATCCATCTGTTTCGATACTGTCGATGCAAATAATTGCGGACATTTAAACTAAAATGTGGTGGAGCACCGTCATGCATAAACCACATATCTCGTCGAAGTTGTAATAGCAAGTCTTCTAATAAATGTGGCAGTGTATTTTGTAAATGTTCTAATTAATCAACACCATTTAGTCGCGGCGGTAAAATGATATGACCAATAATTAAATTGCCAATGATTCCTACCCACACATTAATTCTAAACTCATGTTGATAATGAGTTATTTTCGTGGCATGCGGGTTTTCAGCAGCATAAACATGTTCGTTATGTAAGTTGGTTACACCACTTCTTGTAAAACATGCTTCGTCAGTAAATAAAATGTGCTTAGCAAAATTCACATCCTGTTGTCTTTGTTCGGTAATGAATCGACAGAAGTCCAATCGTTGATCGAGATCCGGAGCCAAAAGGTCTTGTACCTTACCAAAATTAATTTTTGATCTTCAGCAATTTTTTCCAAAATTTGTTCCTCAACCTGAGGACTCCTTATTGCACGTTGCCGTCCATAATTGGCAGTTAAAGAAGTGAAGCTACCGGTTTCGCGAAGGCGTCTCTCAATAGCAGCAAATGTTTGATGGTTTGGTATGCGCCAATTTGAATATCTTTCCCTGTATATCCTAACACTTTCGCGGCCATTTCCTTTACAATACCCAAAAACCAATAGCATATCCGTCATTTCTGCAGAACTGTATCTTTCAGACATCTTTACAGTCAATTTAAAATTTAAATAACACGTTTTAAACACCTTATTTATTCTCGCATTGGCAAATTCTTATTGAAACACTTACTGTAAACAACATAGACTGATAGCGAAAATTCTTAAAATACGAAAAATGTTTACATTTAAATAGTCTGCTGCAAAAAAATTTTTAAAGGTATTCATCAAACAGGTAAGAAATCCGAGGATTTTTGGATGTGGCACTCCAAAAAAGTATCTAAAAAAAATACATTTCCCACTGCTAATTCACTGACCACATTTCATCCTCAAAGATAACAGCAAACATTTTTTATTTAGAATAATTTAAATATTCCGGTGGGGCATCCAACACTAAAAACCGAAGTATCTCAAAAACGGCTTACTTTAGCGGATTTTCACAACAATACCTTTTTGTTTCAAAATGTTAAAAAAATTAGTCCCTTAACAAAAAATTTTTTCTATTCTAAACCATAAGAAGTGCATTCTGAAGCGCCCTCTAATGGCCACAGTGAAAAGGTGAAACACCGGGTACCAAGTTTTAAAGTAATACGTTAAAAAATGTTCATTAATTTTAAAAAGTTCGATTCTTATTTTTTAACTTTACCACCCTGTATCTCGGAAACAGAGCAATTTCGGACTAAGGTAAGTTGCTTTAAATCGCCTTATTTTGGCCTCAGGAATACGTGCTCGGACTTTGTACAGACCTTTTAGAACACCATGGATAGTTATCAATAGTTTAAATATTTTACCCTACATTAGACTTTATATCAATACCTTTACAACAATAGTCGACCTCGGCTGTGGGGGGGGGGGGCGATTTCGCCCAGCAATCTATTTGTGAAATATTATAATAATAATTGTAGTATTTATGAATATTCAATAAAGTAACTGGCCGCATGGCTGAACAGCCCAAGCCGACTTAAAAAAAAACAAAAAAGCGTAAATCTTTGTACTTTTTTGAAAATAACCCAAAAGGACCGATACACGCAAACATTAAAGGGGGAAACATAACAAATAATTTTATTTTTATCCATATTAGATATGGTTTTACCACGAATATAGCCCAAGTTAATTACATAACAATCATAAATTAAATTAAAATACTAGGAGTGCTATCTAAGATAGTATTTTAATTTGCAAGAGTTTATCTAAATGGTTAGGTGCTTCTGTTACGTTGCGGAATGACGTAATTCATTGTTATGCTAAAAGGTAAAGAACTATATAAATTTCCACGATAACTTATCAAAATTAAATCCATTCTATAGCATAAAAAAGCTTTAAGCAAGAAAACTAACCTTGTTCAGATTCAAGCTGAAGCTATTAGGCATGTAAAGTTCTTTTCACTAAGAATAGTTCTGATTTAATGACTGCAATAAAATAGGTGCTATACGTGGTCGTAAATACTCTTAAATTTACAGTATTTGTTGTCGGGGCCGGATTATAATGATTCCTTCTGATAATAATTAATTTAGGTGAGGACAGCTCGAGTCAAACAGAACTAGATATTGAAAAAGATTATTACACATATAAAGAAATATAAGTAGGTACTAATTAGAAATATGTATTATTTGGGTTTCCTTCATTTCATTTAATCAATTCATTATTATTACGGATTATACGGGTATCATTACTTGTATATTTTAGTCCGACTTTTTACTGTATTTTTATGGTCTGCTTATCTATTGCCAGAGGATTGGGATCGACCATTTACTTTTATTGCAGTCATTAAATCAAAACTATTTTTCCATACCGGTATTTTGTCTAGTTGATACTTTGACTAACCACACATTGTCTTAATCTGACCCATAAATTGGACTAAAAAAGTGCAAGGGGCGATTTTTATGACACTTGAATTCGGGCAAACCATAAAAGGTAAACAAGTTACCAACGACTGAAATAATACAATAAACAATGCTGCATAAATTTATATTTATAGTCCATTAATAGCACACCAAATATTTGACGTATACAACCTAACCTGAACTAACAATACAGTATAGGTACAACATACAAAAGAACGTTAATTAATACGTATTAGCTGCATAGACATAAAAAAAAAATTCACAAGTATTTGTAGTCTTATTAAGATCTACAGAAGCTTCTGCCCATATGAAAGGCGGAAATAATGTTTCTTCCGATACATAATTATCAATAAGATAAATAATAAACTAACTTGCACTAACCTGCATTATTCTAGAGGCTTCTCCGTACCAATTTACACTTAGGTAATTAAAACAGATTTTGGCCCAGTTTAGGGACCGTAAAATTTAAAAAAATAACCCAATTTCGTATTTTGGTACAATTCCATTCAAAACAATATTTTTAAAATTTTATGCTAAAAAGATGTTAATAATAATAACGTATTACCTTAGCATAGGTTATTTTTTCAAATTTATTGTACTGGGTACTGAGTTCAGTAGAGTATCAAATTGTTATGGCCATAAGCCTTGGAGCTTCGGGAAAAAAATTGAATTGACTAAATGGATCAAGACAAATTTATGGTAAATACTCTTATCGGATAAAGCAAGTTGACCCGTAGGTTAGACTAACGTAAAGGAAGAATAATAAAAAGATTAATAAGAATAATAATAGCAGAAATAGGGTAAGATTAATTGTAAAATTTAATTAGGTGGGCATATTATATTTGGTGTGATTCAAAATGCTGTTTTGAACAACGATTCTAAATATATTGGACATATTGTTTTTAGCTCTATACAATACAAGTTTCTTGCCTAGTTTAATTTAGTGAAAACCTTAAATAACAATATCGGATACTCGGAAAATGTCTGGTAATTACCAAACTGTTTTCAGGCAAACTACCATTATTTTTAACAATATGCAGAATCCCTTAGAAAAGGGTTGTTTTATATTATCCCTTAATAGATAATTAAATACGCAGTAGAAACTTTTTAATTAAATCAGGATAAAGAGTAGCATATGCCTGGATTTTCCCCATTAAGCGTTTCATTTTAAAGTATAAGGGAGCATATAGAGCATTTTTTTATGAACATGAAAAATAAGTCGGAAATGTCGATGATAAATTTAACTAAAACTTCGGATATCGAAGAAAAAACGTAATTAAAAAATATGTTATCACTATATTATAATAATTCGTTTATCAAGTTATTCTATTTCCACGGCCTATTTTTAAAATGACAGTCACAATGCTAATACAGTGAGTCTTAGTTCAAACTCATTAGTAATTTATTAATTAAAAACATTTAAAATTCTTGTTAATTATAAATAAAAAAAAATTAGATAAATGGTTAAAAACTTTTGGTATGTCCACAGAATTTGTGCAGTGTAAACCTGGGTACACTGAGAAAAAAATATCGTAGATTTAAAATAATTAAATTTATTTTATATATATTTTATGTGTGTATTTGGGACAGTCATACAATATACAGGGTGTTATTTAAGTACGTGGCCAAACTTCAAACTTTAAGTGATGATTTTTTGAGTAATTTTGAGATGAAACATAGGTTCGGAAATGCTTCTTTTTCAAGATATGGGGTGTCAAACTTTAAAAAAAAAATAGTTTTTTCGTAAATATCCTAATAATCCTTTAGCCGATTTTTTGAAATTTGGCAGTGTTATTTAGTGTAGTAAGGGGATAATTTAGCCCTAACTAGATTAAAAAAATTTTTGTCCAGAGGCGTCCCGGAGGGCACCGTAACTCAGATTTTTGACAAAAAAAATGTGATCGGATAAGACAAAGACAAGAATATTTCAACGTATTCGACAATCGTTGTTAAGACGAGGTAATGCTTGCATTGAAGTTAAAGGAGGACCTTTTCTTGTTTCTTTTTTTTTCAGTTCCGGCGTTACCATTGTGCACTCTACTACTGGCATAATAAGACAAACAATTTTCAGCTGAAAAGATTTATTTGTATTTATTAAAAACTCTCATTAACTCTCACTAGTTTGCATCCTCCTGTTACTTAGGATTTTATTTCAAATGTTTCAACTGTAAAAACAAAATTTTATTATGTTGTCTCAGGGACATGCAATAAATTGATATTTATGTGTTTTCTCAAAAACCAAGCAAGATACAAAAAAATGCTAAAAATAAAAAAGTTGTTGGTTTAGTTGCCTAATGCTAGAAAAATACAGAAATTGCAAAAAAACTCAGCGGCGCACATTTTTTTTTGTCAAAAAACTTAGTTATGGTGCCTTCCGGGACGCCACTGGACTTAAAAATTTAATCTAGTTAAGGTGTATAAACGTCTAAAGAATCGAGTCACGAAAATGCAACCTGTCTCGCCTCGAGTTATATATATTATGTTAAAAATAAACAACAGATATAGCCTACAGGTAATTCAGGTATATGCCCCCACCAGCGCCGCTAGTACCGAAGAAGTAGAACAGTTATATGAAGATATAACTACTGCAAGAAAAAATGAAAAAGCCAACTTCGTTATATTCATGGGGGATTTCAATGCTAAGATCGGCCAAAATCCAACAGAGGACAACCCGAATGTGGGTAAATTTGGTCTTGGTCAGAGAAACAGCAGAGGAGAGATGTTAGTGAACTACTGTAGAAATGAAAATATGTTCTGCATGAACTCCTTCTTCCAAAAACCACTTCAAAGAAGATGGACATGGAAAAGTCCAAATGGTATCGTCAAAAACGAAATTGATTATATCCTAACGAACAAAAAGGATATGTGCCAAGATGTTACCATCCTGAATCGATTTGATACTGGGAGCGACCACCGTATGGTTCGAGCCACCATAAACATAAATACAAGATTCGAAAGGAATAAATTAATACATCATCAAAAATACCCAACAGCTGAAATGTTGAGCTCTAATAAAGACTTATTTCAACGTATTTTAAATACTAAACTAGGCGGACCAGAAATGAACCTACTGGGAATAGACGAGCTATGCGAGAACATCTCGAACAGTATCCAAGTAGCAACAAAAAGTATATGCTCCAAACAAAAAGAAACCCACAGCAAGATCGGTCTGCATACAAAAAACTTAATCAGGTCTAGAAGAGAAATGGATCGGAATGATCCTAAATATAAGGAACTTAACAGGCATATCATAAAAACATCCGAAAAGACCTAAGGAACCATAATACTAAACTGGTCAAGAACACAATTGAAGATAATAAGAGTATGAAAGTTCTGAGATCCAGACTATCAAACGGTAGGCCCAAAGTCACGAAAATAAAAAACAAAAATGGAATTTTGGTCAGCAACCGGAGCGAAGTGGCAACTGTTGTTCAGGACTTTTACAAAAGCCTATATAGTTCCGAAGTTGGAGACAGTCAATATCAGAGAAGAAAAATTCAAAATGTAGGATCAGAAGACGCCCCCGAAATAGATATCGGAGAACTCAGGGCAGCGTTACAAGGCATGAAGAACAGAAAAACCCCGGGCGAGGACCAAATTACTAATGAAATGATTAAAATCGGAGGAGAAGTGCTGTTGGAGAGTGTGCGAGTTTTGCTAAATAAATGTTTAACCGAAGAAAGAATCCCAAACAAATGGCAAAATGCAGAAGTCATCCTGCTGTACAAAAAAGGAGACAGAAACAACATAGAAAATTATCGCCCCATTAACTTGTTATCCCATTTATATAAGCTGCCAACAAAAATATTAACAAACCGGTTGACCAACAAAATGGACTAGTACCAACCAGTCGAACAAGCAGGATTTCGTAAAGGATTTAGCACTGCGGACCACTTGCAGACTCTCCGAACCCTCATAGAGAAAAGCACTGAGTATAACATACCACTCCATTTAGCCTTTGTGGACTACCAGAAGGCCTTTGATTCTATCGAAACCTGGGTAATCATTAAATCCTTGGACGACGCAAGAATCGACTCCAGATACACAAGCCTTATCGAGCAAATCTACGAAAATGCCTCTATCCAAGTCAAAATAGATGAAGATCTAAAAACCGACAAGATCCCAATCAAAAGAGGAGTAAGACAAGGTGATACAATTTCACCGAAGCTATTTACACTAGCCCTGGAAAATGTCTTCAAAAAACTAGACTGGAAAGACAACGGAATCAATATCGATGGAATACGTTTAAACCATCTACGATTTGCAGACGATATCGTGATCATCGCAAGTACGGGTGAAGAAATTAGGAACATGCTTCAAGAACTACACCGGGTATCATTACAAGTTGGACTGGAGATGAACTTAACTAAGACAAAGATCATGAGTACGGATAACATCGAGGTAAATATCAACAACCAGCTATTGGAGAATGTCCCCGAATATATCTACTTGGGTCACAAAATTCAGCTCGGTAAAGAAAACCAGAATTCCGAGATATCAAGAAGAATAGGCCTTTCCTGGGCGGCTTTTGGCAAGCTGGGATTTATTCTCAAATCCAAAGAAATTCCGATACACCTGAAAAGGAAAGCATTTGAGTCCTCTGTGATGCCGGTACTTACATATGGACTCGAGACCATGTCGATTACTCGCAAATCTGCAAACAAACTACAAACTACACAACGAGCAATGGAAAGGGCCATGCTTGGAATTACTCTGCGAGATAAGGTACGAAATGATGAGATTCGTAGGAGGACTCGGATGATGGATGTATTGAGAGTGGTGGCGCAGTCAAAGTGGCGATGGGCGGGTCATATAGCACGGCAAGACCACCACAGGTGGACCAACAGAATACTGGTTTGGCGCCCGAGACAGACCAAGCGAAGCGTTGGCAGACCCTAGAAGCGATGGCGGGACGACATCCGGAAAGTCGCGGGAGTAAATTGGATCCAGACCGCGAAGGATAGAAGGGCGTGGAAGGATTTGGAAGAGGCCTACATCCAGGAGTGGATGAATACAGGCTGAGGATGATGATGAGGATAAAGGTGTATTAGCTCCTTACTACTCTTAATAACACTGCCAAACTTTGAACAAAATCGGCTAAAGGAGTATTAAGGTATTTACGAAAAACGATTTTTTGCACAAATAGGTAGGCCCATCACATCCACTAGCCTACAAATTGTAAAAGCTGTATTGTTAATGTTTATAACAAACCTTAGATTTTATAATTTTTTTACTATTAAGAAATCATCTTTTTTAAGAACCGCCTTTTATGCGCCTGTAATAGACGTACCTACTTACGAAATTAATTTTAGAACTATAAAACGCATATTACTGAATGAAAGTAGATAAAAGTCCTGGAACTGGAAATATTTTTGAAATTAATGATCTGCTATTATTATTAGACCAACGAAATCAAATGTATTTTATTTAAAACAGCAATGCACCATGGCCTTAGTTTATATCTACTTGTAATTGACCTGCTTAGATAAATGGGATAAAACTGCAATAACTTTTATAGGTTACTTTTGGTTTAACCAGTGGCGGATCCACGGGGGATGGGGTTCGGGTCCGGACTCCCCCCCCCCCCTTGGCAAAATCGAAGTTTTCAATTTTTAGGGTATGCTGTCCCATTCAATACATCGTTCCGGACCGAAAAATTCTATAGTCATGATTGTCGTAGGAAATCACAATTGGCTATAGGTTTTTAATAGGAAATCTCAAAACCTTATCCATTTATTAATGAGATGATTTACTCAAAATTAAAAACCAAGTCACAAAAATGTTCAATTTTCAGTGAACTTTCGAGGTTTTTAAAAAATTCTTAATATACAATATATATATATATACTTATATAAACGTCCAAGGTGAGATCATTTTTAGTTAAATATATACCAAGGTGAGATCACTTTGGAAAGTTGAGATCCGTTTTCAGATCTCGTCTTTTTTACCGTGTATATCGAGTTTTTCGGACTTTAAAAATATTTTACAGATCGCCCGTAAAATTTTACCCGGATCTCGTTTATACTTTTTTTTTCAAGCCTTATACACCTTTAGTTCGGAAATATTTATGTAGGGGGCGCCCGTGATCATTTGTATAAGTATGCGATTTTGACCAAGTAGAGATCCAGCGAACTGGCAACCGCGCAGATCTCACCTTTACCCTGTTTATTGCAAATATATAAAGTTAAGTAAAATTCTATGCATTAGAGTACAAGCATTTATTATAAATATTACATTATAGTAAAGGCAGATAAAGCATTACTGGGCAGGTGGTACCAACTAATTGCTTAATTTATATATTATTGTTGTTGCCTATATTAAACATAATTATAATACTACCCCAATCGCGCTGCCGTTTGTTTCTTGTCAATCAGCAAAAAAATTAAAATTTCAGACAGTTCTGACGTATATAGTTTCCTGGGTTTCCATAGTCATTGCAAGTACTTCAAAAGATGCATAGTTAGCCTCTATATTCAGGCATTTATATGAAGAAAGCTATGCTTCTTAAAGAAATGGTTCTGTAAGGAAATAGGCAAAGAAAACCTCTGAAGACATTATATTGGCGTATTTAAATCTTCTTTGCTATGCAAATCCAATATCAGACCAGCCGCAAATTTACGCGAGAGAATAAATAGTAGTAGATGTTAGTATATAACCTGATCTAAAAAGAAAAGCTGGGGGATATAAGCCCAGAAAATCCCATTAACTGTTGAAAACGCGCATGGATGGCGGATGAGTTTCTAACTAGAACTAAACCAACATCTACTTAATAGGGTCGTTGTGGTTTGTGAAAGTGTTTTTGTTCCATTGCCTAGCACTGGTAGTGGAGAAAGAGTGACAATGGGCATGTCGTGTTTATAGGTTTGTATGGTATAAGTGTTAAAAGTACATTTCAAAGGCACGCATTTAAAATTTTGCAGAATGAATGAAGTGCGAGAAGCGAAGTGCCTTAAAATATTTTTAACACAAATATCATACAATACTTTTTCTACAAACGGCAATAAAAAGCAATAACACAGTTAAAAATTAAATTTTTAAAATGTTTAGTAAGTGCAGATATTTTTAAATAAATTTATTGTTGACATGTTTTTTGACGTTTACTTGTGGAAGTGGTATAAGGAATCATTTTTGACCTCAAAAATAGTTTAAAAATCTGTAGTTTTTAACACGTTTATATAAAAAAGTTTTTGAACGTTTTTTTTTTATTTCGTCTAACAGGTTTCTGATATTCAAATAAGATTTGTGCATTATATGGTGTTGTAGTAAGTAGGAAATACAAGAAATTTATTAACTGAATCTTACCCTGGATATTATGGACACAGTCTACAAAGATTTAACTTCATTAAATCGAAGGTAAGAATATTTAGTAGAATATTCTAATTATTCCTATAAGATAGTAATATTTTTAATGTCGGTTGTTGTTACAGCAATTTGTTCTGGGTAATACTAATATAATGTCGTAGCTGGCCCCTGTAGATATCAAAAAACTAAAGCATTTGTTGACAACATGTGTATATTGCCAAAGCACATATTATATAATACAAAAACTGAAGCATATATGAATATATCAAGGTTTAGTAATTATAATTATACTTCAATTAAAAAATAAAGTGTTTATTGTAGATTTTGATAAAACTATTCGTTTCAGATCATGACAGTTTTTCTTTTTCCCTCTATTGTTAATATTGGCCGCAAAGTTGTACACGATTTTATTATTAAATCCTACATAATTCATTAAATGGTCTTTATATTTTTACTTTAGGCATTTTTTTGTTTAAAGGCGATCTATTAACCCACTTGAAGCTTCCAACTGTTATAGCCTTCAATGTCTTTAATTTTCCATTTACTAAATTCCTTCCAAGGATCCTGATCGTTATTTATTTTTTTGAGCGTAGCCTGAGGCTCTAGAGAAAATATGGTGACATCTTTTTGTTTTAACGAAAAAACAAAAATTAAACACTAGAAGAAATGAGTGCTAAACATATCTTATAATAAACGCAGTATATGTCCCATTTGCGCGGTATAGTCAACTACCTCAAATTATTTGATTTGGCGAGGTTTAAATACAAAGGTTTTTGAAATTGCAAAGTCCAGTACTCATAAAATAGTTTTACATCTACAGGATGTATCAAAATGACAGGATACCTATTAACAATTCTATTTATGACAGGTCACCATATATATTTTTCCATTTTTTGCTATTCCGTTAAATTCTATGTCTAAATAAAAAATACTATAGGTTACCCTATATAAGGTATTAGTAGTGGAAAATCTTAAATTATTAATTGTAGAAACTTGAAAAATGTTTAGTTGTAGTTTATTAAAAAAAGTAACTAGTGGAAATTATCTGTCTAACAGTAACTTTACCGAGAGGACGATTAACGTCTATAATAATTTTTAAACTAGCTTAGTGGCATAGCAGACGAAGAATCAAAATTCGGAGAAAAGTAATCTACGAGCCGGATAGGTGCCTCCCCCCCTCTAACATTCCCACCATTCGTAACCGCAGGAGGTCTGCAAGTGGAATTTTAACACGCAGAAAATTCGGCAAATAGCGAATCTCGACAAGTGGAGAAACCGATATATCTATGATTTGGTAGGGCGTTGAAATATAAAACTGAAAATAGTCGGTTCAAATCCGGCTCGTAGATTATTTTTTTCTGAACTTTCATTCTTCGTCTGCTGAGCAACTAATCTAGCTTAATAGTTTTAGCTTAAATGACAAAATTGTAACTCAGTCTGTACACACAGGTTTTCAGAAATACGGTACGTAACTTAACGGGGTGATTCCTTATGATATCCTAAGAGAAAGAGTTCGTATGAACATGTGTCCGGAGTTGCCCCGTGTTTGATATACAGGGTGTTATAGTATTTAAAAAAAAATCGTGTTTTTAATATTTTTTTAAATACCTATCCTTTTTTCGATTTAATCAAAATTTGGTAATGTTATTCATAGTGATAAGGGGCTTAATTAGTTCTGATTAGATTAAATTTATTAAGTCCAGTGGCGTCCCGGGGAGCATCTTAACGAATATTATTGACAAGAAAATGTACGGCACTTTTTTGGTCCTCAAATTGTTTTCGTATTTTGCTTCGTTTTCGAGAGAAAAAATAAAAATACCTTTATTGCATGAACAAAAAGAATACCTAGATGCATATCAAAGTTAATTAAAACATTTAAATTAAAAATAAAATTATTTGTTTAAATAATGATACAAAAGAAAATGCAACAGTTAATCGAAGCAAATGTTTAAAAAAATAATAGATAACGATTTTTTTAGCAAAAATTTAAAACCCTGTATATCAAAAACAGGGCAACTCCGAACACATGTTCATATGAACTTTTTCTTTTAAAATATCATAAGAAATCACTCCCTTAAGTTACGTGCCGTACTTGTGAAACACCCTGTATAGTGAGTGTCCCAAATCCATGAGCCTACATGGCGATGTCGGCAATCGTTTTAGAGATATATAGGATGACCATTTGAAAACGAGACGAAGCCAATTTTGGGCACCCCAGGTTATTAGAAAAGTAAACGCTCGGACCCGTCGGTTTTTGATTATAAAGGGAAATATTTTTTTGGCATTTCCGCCCCCTGAAAGTCAAACCCCCCAGCGGGGGCGACAACTACTCCCAAAATTTTAAATGGGTGGTCGAGTGATACTTTATTTTAAAGGTATTTATGTAGAGTATAACCCCAGAGTTTAACATCGCTACTATCTACCTAACCTGTACAGTGGCTCACTAAATGTACAAAAACAGATTGTTTTTACCTTTTTCATTGCAAAAAATGACAACGATAAATAGCATTTGCTGGTGTAGAACTTTGCTTTTTTGGCAATTCTAGTTTTATTCCTGTGGCCTTCAATTATTGTTGAGGATCATATCCTTCGGTGGCGGTAAAGTAGAAAAGGTCTAGTTAATTTCGTTACAGAATCGACATAAAAGTGATAATGGTGAGTAAACCATTATCACTTTTGCTAAAAGGGTGCAAATCATTTTACTATTTCTTGCGAACAATGAATGTGCTAATAGAACTGCTCAACTGTTTACCCATCAAAGTCTATCAACAGTACATTTTGGAATTGTTTCAAAAATTTCGAGAGACGGGTCAGTAGCTAACAAAAAACGTGAAGTGGAAAATCCAGTAGTAAATGAAGCTACAGAGGTGGCGATTTTAGGGCGTTGTTCAAGATCCCACACTGAGTACAAGAAAGCTGGCGCCAGCATCTGGTGTTAAAAAAAAACAGCATTCAAACCAATGACGATAAAGCAAATTCAAACGATATTAAAAAAAAAACACAAGTTTCATCCTTACAAAATACTGGTGGAGCAAGAACTTAACGAAGACCATTTTAATAGGCGATTGCAATTTTGTGAAATTATGATTGAACGGGCAATAAATTATCAGAACTTTCTTTTCAACGTATGTTTTTCTGACGAATGTACTTTTTTCCTAAACGGTACGGTGAGTCGTCACAACTGTCGTTATTGGTCTGATTTAAATCCCAGAATATTTTGTGAGGTGCATACGCAACATCCGGAAAAACTGAATGTTTGGGCTGGCATTTTTGGTAACCCCAAATTAGGCCCCTTTTTTTTACCTGGCAATTTACACACCTACAACAACGGATAATTGATGAATGTCGTGAAATCATGTCACAGATGCTTCAAAATATACGAAAGCGTTGTTAACAAAATCTTTACTACTGCATGGAGGCCCAGGGGCAGCATTTCAGACATTTACTGGACTAACTTGAAATAAAAAAGGCAAGAACAACCGATTTTTGTACTTTCTGTAAGCCACTGTACAGACTACGTAGATAGTAGCGTTGTTAAACTCTAGAATTATACTCTACATAAAAATACCTTTAAAACAAGGTATCACTCAACCCCCCATTCCAATTAAAATATTGGTGGTAGTTGTCGCGCCCGTTAGGGGTTTGACTTTCAGGGGGCGAAAATGCCAAAAAAATATTTTCCCCTATAATCCAAAAACCAACGGGTCCGAGCATTTTTTTTTTAACTTGGGATGGCCAAAATTGGCTTTGTTTCGTTTTCAAATAGCCATGCACCCTGTATACAAAGATTGTTAAAAAGGATTCATCCGGGCGCACGAAAATTAAGGCGTTTTTAACCTATTTTTACCCCAATAACAAAGCAACTCATTGCATTTTTTTGAATTTTCTAATTTGTTGTATAGCTCACCAAACATGAACAATAGTCGTGAGCTACAGCCCCACAAATGGGGTACCCTGAAGTTGGTTTTCTTTAATTCTCCACTGTTTAGGATAGAAACCAATAATTATTAATTTTTATCGTATTTGGGACAACCTTGGGATAATTGATGAAAGAAAATATAAGAAAGTATTTTGGGTTTGGTGCAACGGCATCGTATAGCTTGTTTAGTGGCAATTGTTAACGTGTTTATGTAATGTATACTGTAAAACCAATTTGCTACAATCGGCAAACGGTGTTTGGAGTACTAAACCTATAATTATGTCTCGATCCATAATAATCAGTGACATATGTAGGTGAATGCGTTTTATCGTGTAAATTTAATTAAAAAATACATGAACAAAGATGCAAATCTTGGTATGCCCAATTTAGAAAGTAACTTGCAACAGGGGTATCGGAGTGGCTTGAATAGCATCGTTTAGTTATCTCTTGTTGAACAGATACTTCGTTAGTTGCTCTAGTAAAAGTATTTCTCCAAGACACAATCGTATCCCTTAGAGAAATAGTAATACTAAAAGATCTACATATACTTTTGTTTCAATTTTTGAGTGCGGGGTTTTCTTGGTTCAATTCTTAACCATTACTACGGTAATAATCTTAAATATTGACCACATTATTATTAGCATTCCTTACAACCACCCCTAAACTATTTTCACCGTAACCCAGAGAAGTATCGTCTGCAAATACAAGATTAACCTTTACCCCAGAGGCAATTTCCTTTGTGTGTCAAGATAAAAGTGTTATTTATCGTATCGGGTTCGCTTTGATTATAAAAAAAAATATTTATCGTAGAAGTAATATTTGTTACTGAGTTAATAAAATAGTCATTGAATGCTTTAGTAACATCATTAACTTATAAATTATCTTACCACTATTTTATCTTCGAAATAAAAGTGAGATAGGTCAGCGTTGTTTTGCTTGTTTGTTTAATTTTTTATAAAGTTGATCAAGCTTTTTTGGTTCCATTCTTAGAATTTCCAAATAAGTTATTATTATGTTTGTTTCTTGCAATGAAATTTTTGTGGTTGTTTCTTTAAGTTATTATACCTTATGAGTAGTTGAGGTTATACGTGTTAGATGTTTGTTTATATACTTTAAACATATCTTTAAAAAATGACCTTCGTCGATAATTTCCTTTGAGAGCTGATGTTTCATATTGGGTTTATTTTTAGTTGTACAGGATGCAAGAGGAAACCAAAAATTAAAGCTGAAAACAAATACTTTAAAGAGTGTATGTAAGCAGTACATGTGTTAAATTAATCATTAATATTGTTCCCCTCCTAGCAAGGCAAGACCAATCCTGTTTAGAGAGTTCCAGTTTAAATCTAATAATATTATTTACCCAATGGAAAGCATCGCTTTTTGATATTTTTTTATACTGGAAACCAACATACGACAGTTTTATCTAAAGTATCGGTATGGATAACTGGAAAAGCCACGAAATTGAAAGCGATTGAACAGAAAATGTTGTCGACTTTTGTTTTGGAACCATATTGGCCACGAAAATAATCAGATAGTCGAATAATAAGATGAAACAATAAGAGTAAGTTTACCATAGCTTTAATATTCTTACAGTTTTTTGTTAAACTATATATTAAAATTACCACACAAAACATAACGGAAGTTATGTTGTAGGACTTCGATAGTAAATTATGCCCATGGTTAAAGAATATCTCCAGATTCTCGATTGAAAATCGGTATAAAAAACTTCCTATAATAGATTTGCCACCAAAAAATAAATCGTGAAGGAAAACTTAAACTACTGTCTATAATTAAGACGAATAATTACATTTCATTATTTAGACTTTATATCTTGCAACACAAATATTGCAACGCCTCATCCCTTAAGGAAAGATCTACATTAGAAACCAGCAAGATTTTAACACTGAATATCAATCGAAGATATTTTTTGACAACAGACTTACTACCAGACGGAACAAGATTAGATTCTATAGAGGTATTTGTCAGGCAGATTGGTTGATATTTGAGTTGTCATTATTTCTATATCATCCTATAATATATTATTATAATTAGAGGTAATAGTAATATAATTAGCTTTCCGTTTAACTTGTAATTGTGGTTTTATCATGTTGGCAGTAATTCGGGATGAAATTAAAATAGCGATAATAATATATTAAACTCATAAATGACCAAACGACCGACAGCATAACATTTTTTGACAACTTTTATTAGACGCAGGGATTAAAAATATTTATTTAACCAAACAACTTTAAAATGAAACATCTATTTAAGATCTTTTAAGCAGTTTTTATACTCTATTTAATAAACACCGAATTCAAGTTTTTTTTTACTACTAAACTTTATGCAAAGTTGTTTTAACAAATAATTCAGTCAGTTTCCATTCGACGGGATATTTACAAACAGCGCAAGTATTTAACCATTAATAATTGATGAACTTAGGACAAGAAAATATTTTGGGTTTGCTAAAAAGGCATGGTAAAGCTTCATTAATTTCACTTGTTTGTCTGTATAGGTTTAGAGTTTATGTGCTTTTGAAATAGGTTTCCTTAAAATTAATAGTATAGCGAAAATTTCCCTATTCTGTTAAAACGATCACCTGCATATAACTTTAACACATAAGTTTTCTGGATTCTATCCAAAGAAGGAGTATCCATTTTATCGGTGATCACAAACTGACAAAGATCGTTTATTTCAACGTGGTCATTCTGGGTATGATAAGCTTAAGAATTTATTTTTTTATCTTAACTCTACACCAGCTAAGTCTTTAATCGCGGCCGATGCCATATTATGAGCTTATTGGCCCACCTGTGATTTAATAGTTCTTTAGTTCAAAGATTATCTCGCGGACACAGGCAATAGCTGCGTTATAGGATCATGTTCGTTCTTTAAATCAGTCGGGGACTATTAATTCCTATTTGTGACCAGGTAAGCTTCTCAGCGAGACTTGGCATAGGTTTAATGATGAATCTTCAAATTCGTAGCTTGCTGAGGTAGTGGGGGTGGTAGACAGTAGCAGAGATGTGTGTATTTTTAATTATTTGGTGATCGTTCTCGGTCAGTTTATTGTGGTGAAGGGAGAAGGGGAGGCTCTACAGGAATTAGCCGGTGCGATTACTAAGTCTACTCCGCCTGTGAAGCAGGGGGTGGATAAAGCCCAATTGGCGCCATGAAATCTTGACTCTATTGACTCTGTTCAACCTCCAAATCAATTTCTAATCAAAGATAAGTCCAGGAATTTGGCCTCCTGGCACCAGTTCAACTCGATTCGATTGACCCTAAGCCATGTTTCAGGCCTTTGTACTCGATTTTCTGAAAAGAAAATCACCCTCGTTTTGATTAAGTTGAATCTTCCAATTCAATAGCCATTCTTCCAGGAAGTATTGCTTTAGTTGGTTGCAAAACATTACAAACCGTTTTATGAGCAATAATAATTAGAGGAAATGAAAAAAGAGCCTAAGGCAAAAAAGTTGGGAAGAAGTTACATGTATCCTATCATTGTATTATTTGTTTAGTAAAACTTAAAGCTGTAATTAGTACATTTATTTCTAAAAGCCCCAAGTTAGAATTTTCTAAATATTAATTGTACTAATATTTGGGGGAAACACAATTTGCATGGTATTTTCTATGGCCAGTCTGGCGGTATATGTCTATACCCAATATATCCTCCAACAAGGTGTACTTCTACAATACTACTCATGCAGTCAATATGAACCTAAGATGTTTTTGTATTTCCTGCATAGTTGCTAAAAATGACTTACGGTGATTAAGCCATGACCGCTCCAGGGTCTAATATTTAAATGAAAGAAATGGTTACCGTTTGAAACGTCTAATTAGTTAGTTAGTTTTTAATTTTTTCATATGTGCGATTAAAAACGTAACGAGTTATTATTTCGATTTAGGAAAAGGGGCTACCTACACTATGGTGAAACATTTTCAAATAAAAAGGAAACACCCAATAGCAAGTAATTTATTTACGAATTTAAAATTAAATCAGAAAATTCTAAATTTAAATTTAATATTATATTTTTATTAAGCGTAAAATTCGATTTTACGCTTTAGAAGCGAAGAATCAGATTTTCATAATCGAGAATATCTCGGACAAGAATTTAATTTGGGTCAACCGCAGGCAAATTAAGAGGTGAAATATATTTCAATTCAGTTTCAAATTATGTTTAATTTATGTAAAAAAATGTTTATTTTGAATTTCAGACCTTTATAAGGGATGGTGCTATATTGGATATGTGCGTATGCCTTAACGTACAGAGCCCGGATACATTCCTTTAGCCGCAAGGCAATTTATTAATTTTAAGGACTTATTTTTCATGGCAAATTAAAGTTCTTAAAAATTTTATTGATTGGTTCATCAAGGTAATTCAACTTTTTTTTTTGTGGGACTTTGTAATGTAGGTATTTTTTTAACACTTGGATATAATTTATATTAGAAAGGTGTTAAGCCGCCCATACACGCTGCAACATGCGGCGACTCTAATATTTCTAGGCTGAAGCTGTATAGTGTGTGGACTGAAGTCGGATGATTTGCATCAGGTGCAGCTAGAGTCGCGTACTGGATGGTAAGCAGCAATGCGGAGTCGGTGATGTAGATGCAGGTTTCAGCGTGTGTGAGCCCGAATCGATGCAAGGTCAATGTATTTTAGTTTTTACCATTATAAATCATTTATGTATGGTTCAGTTTAAGTTCATACCTCCTACCAATAATATCATTACAAATTTAACCAACACAAGTTTCAGTTTTTCATAAAAGAAAACCTTTTCACAAGCAACGTCTATAAGGATTGCAGATTATTTCAAGGGTTGTAATTCTTGGGAAGTCGACGCATATTACAGTGCATATGGGTGGCTTTAGCAGAGATGTGGAATCGATGATGCAGTTGCAGGTTTCAGCATATGTAGGCTTAAATTGATCCAAAATCAATGTATTTTAGTTTCTACCATTTTAAATCCTTTATCTATGGTCCAGTTTAAGCTCATACCTCCTACCAATGATATCGCTTCGACTGTAGGCAACACAATTTTCAGTTTCTCGAAAAAGATAACCTTTTTGAAAAGAAACATCTATTTGGACTGCAGATTATTTCAAGAGTCATGATTGCTGAGAGGCGATTCATGCAGCGCAGCGCCTAGAAATAATAATCAATATTTTTTAATTGATAGGAAAACCTTTGTTACCAAAATTATTAAATGCAATAACTGTAAATAATATCTGGCATAAATCAATTTCATTTATTCATAGCAAATGTCACTAGAAATCATTTAACTTTAGTATATTAGAACACATTTTAACGGAAATAATATTGTCGGTACAATATAAACTTCAAAACACTAAAACTGAATCCCTGTTACAGTTCAAATTTTCCAAAATTAAAATTATTGTATGGTCTACTTTTTAAATTAAAATAATAAGTAAATTATTTACAAACTCACCCCCTTCATCTTAAAATTAAATATTTTATTATAAAAACCATGACAGACACTACATTCAGAGCCTCCTTGCCCAAATCGTATATATTCAGTTGATAAATTCAGTAATTTCAGTTTTCTTATTAAATAAATTTTTCGTAGTCCTACAGGTTCCTCAGGCTGATTTTTACTTATTTTTCAATCTAGATGGATTTTTGTACTAAACCCAATTAATTTTAAAGGCATTTGTTTCATGCTTGAAAGCTAAAAATACGAAATCCTTGATCGAACAATGGTAACAGACACTTTGGATACATGACCAATTAAAGGTTAGAGAAACTTCTTCAGTTCCATAAATTTACCCTTATTAAATCAGGAGTGTTGTGTTGAAGTCTAACTACCCTCATATTTTCATAATTAGAAATATTTAATTAACCACCCTTATTGTGTTGTTGTTATTATTGTGTCATATGTCAAAGCTGCCAAGTACCTACAGCTAAAATACCCTAAAATTCGGACTGTCAAACTTACCCGCCTTTTTGGATGTAGAAAAACCTTTTTTTTTAAATCGACCGGAAAGCAACCACTTTCTACTCAATTTTTTAACCGGAAAATGTCATTTTATCGGTCTAGACCAGAAAGTCATAAAAGAGGGACCGGTAAAGTACTTTACCGGTCCCTCTTTTTACTTTACCGGGCCCTTTTTTTACATTCCGATCAATATTTGAGAAAACGAACCAAACCCATAATAAGTAGGCTTTGACTTGATTGTTTCTTTCATGGCGTTTCATTGCAACGAACTGTCAAATTTGATACTGCTTATTAAAAATTGTGTTTAAAAGTTAAAAGTTAGATTATATTATGGAAATGAATGTGGATGAAGGTGAAATTCCTCTTGAAATAACTGAAGCGGCTGCTAGAGCTACTCACGATTTGTTGCCGCATAAGTCCAGGGACAAGTATGAAAAACGTTTGCCGTTTTCAAATGTTGGTGTAAAGAAAAAAATGCTGGTCTTGCGTCGATTTTAAAAAAAATATTGTACGTTACACAACCGGAAAGTACGTTTACAGGACTCGCAGGCTTCCAGGACTCGCCTGGCGGCTCGCCCTGGAAATTGCCTGCTTCGTCCTGTAAAATAGTACTTTCCGGTCTTGTAACGTAATATACTATTTCTTGGTTCACTTTGGTTCCTGCAGTGGTGCAATTCGGACCATTGGCGCTATTTTCGCCATTTTAGTGAGGAATTTGGGGGCCCAAGCATTTTATCGGTGGCCAAGTACATTCAGCGCCGAAAGCTATATTGCTGTTTTAATTGCTTCGGGTTTCTCCTCAAATTTCAATTTATTTTCCACGAGAAAGGCCAACTACCACCTCAGGTGAGTTTTAGATCTTAAATTCTGCAAGAGACAGGTAGCCTTGTCTTTCATAATGTTAAATAGGTTTCAAGTATCATTAATTTCTTACCATTTATGTCATATTGTCGCCAGTCAGTGCATGCCTTGCTTTTGTTTCAGGCCTTTTTTTTCTTATGTTGGGTCTCTACTGTTGGTTTTCTTCCCCCCTTTTGCCTTCATCATCTTGTTCTGCTTTCCTGCCTACGTTGGCCTACGTCTATGTTGCTTTTTGGACTGCATGATCCTGCTTTTCACCCTGCTGGATGTGGCATACCGCTGGTGCCTGCGGTAACTTTGTCGAATACCAGAGTTTAGCACCCCATCGTTCGTCAAGGATTCCTTATAGGCCTGGCGATATAAAGAAGCTAACTCGAACCAGACTCTCTAATAGCAAGTGCCAGTGAAAAGGAAGTCAGCGAGCCTCACCTCAGGTTTTTTTTTATTTGTCAGTGCTGTCTGGTAACCGCAATACATAGGCTCATAACTAGTAAAGCACGTCCAAAACGGGCCTAGAACGTGGAAATCCACTCTGGATCACCACCTTTAGTATTCTATAACGCACAGGTTTATTATATTCCAGCTTAATTTGCCATCACGTCCCCACTTTTAGTATTTGTCTCTAGCTTAACCTCAAATTTATTTGCTTTCCCGATCATTTAACTTTTAAAAGTCAGCTGTTTGGAGCAGTACCATATAGTAAATTTCTGTTTCTTAATCCTGTTTTCTTCGGTTCGACTGAGTTTTTGTAAATATTTAATGTAATAATGTAATGTGTGCCAGTAATTAAATAGAATTCCCTTTTTGTAAATATTCGGTATCACGCTGTAAATTGAGTTCAATCGGTAGGGTTTTTATTAATAGTCAATCGAGGACTTATTTGGGGTTGTAACCATTATAGTCATATTTCTAAATATATTTTAGAGTTTATTCTGGTGTTTCTTTGGAATCCGTGACGTTTCCTGTTTTATTAGGTTTATCAGTGTTGTTGTCTCGTCTCAAGGGCCCCCAAAACAGGTGGCGCACCCCCTTTAGATTAGTTTACCCACACCACTCGCCGGCAACTTGAGCTAGTCACGAGTCGGCCGCAGCCCTGCAGACAACAGCCTTTGCTCATTCAGGAGCCACCTGATCTATCTCTCTCTCTCTTCAAATAATTCACACTTATTTTACAAATAATTAAAAATACAATATTTTCCATTTCTAAATAAAACCCATTTTAATAAAATGGCGCCTTTCAACGGGATTTTTTGTGTGTTATTTTAAATCACATTCAGTCACTGTAGAAATAATTTTAATTTTAATTAGGATCGAAAGATTTTTTATTGTCTTGCTACTGCTCCCATATAGCCTTTGACATTTTCGATTTGCACGTTTGCACCCATCTATATTATTGCAAGTTCATTAAGCTACATTGACGACTTAGCGTTATTGCACTTTAAGCTGCGAATAGTAGTTATTGTTGGTTTTGTAATTATATCTGCATATTGCACACTATACAGGTAGATTAAATTGTTTTTGTGGTAATTCAGATTTTACAACTCCGCATATTTCTTTTTTGATTTATTTATTTTGAGTAATTGAGTATAATTGAATGCTTCTATACTGTGAAATATAATTAACTATTTATGCTTTTTTTATTGACTTAGGATATTTTTATACAGTAACGCTTTACCCATAGTTTAATATTTGATCGTATAGCAGTGTTGCATTTTTCTGGTATAGCGCTGTATAAGGATGGAATAAGTTATATGAATTTCTTTACTACTGTGACGTTATATATTTACATTTTCTTTTATTTTGCTTACCTACATTATATTTTTTTTGGTAGACACTATACATATTATTTTCAGGTGTACCTACTTACATTAAATTTTATGGTTTATTTTTTTTTGTGAACGTATCACAAAACTATTTATTCCCTTTACATTTTTTTTTACAATTTGGTCTCCTACTATGTTTTCATTGATAAAATATCTATAGTTTGAAATCTTTACATATTTTTTAATTCTAAAGATTTTTGGGTTTTTGTTGTATTGGTACCTACGTTTATTTATTTGGGATTTAAGGGTTGGTTATACCTACCCCTTGCTGCGCAATAATTGTGTATTATTTTTTTTTGGTTACCTACCGCAATTTTAGGTTCTTTTTTTTTGTTTTTTTTTTTAAGTGGAGGTCGGGTGCGTATATCAAAAACACATCCCTATCTCTGCTTACCCCAGGTTAAGATAACCTAGTATTGTCAATCTTTGAAAGCGAAAAATTACTACTTTATTTTTTTAATTTTCTAAATTTGCCAATAATTGTATTTAAGATGGAGGTTAATCTGTTAGGTACAGAGGAAATTCGGTACGAATTGGAAATTCGTGGCCTGCCTATAACAGGCACATTTCCGCATAAACGCGCAACCTTGAGAGAGGCATTACGCTTCGAGCGTGAAGGTCGCACTGATCCACCCCAAGTCTCGTGTTTCGATACGGAGAGCGAGCTATGCGTATGTCAAGCGAAAATATATACACTGTCCCGCGATATTGCCCACTTTGACCAGGAAAATCGTGACAATGAAGTTAAGCGAATAAATACGCTATTATGCCACTTAAAGCTTAGATTAGGTCGAATACAAACCTTCGAGAATTCGGATATTAAACAAAAACGAAATCTTTTAAGAAGATGCGACGAGTTATCTAATCAGCTTCATTTCACGAGTAACGGATTTGCTATTCCACCTGTCGAAGCTGCGGCCAATTTAAGTCTAATAGATGCTGAAAATCCAACCTCCGAAAGAAATGTTTTATTTCCCGAAATCAGGTCACCTAATACAATGGAACGTAGACAAGTATCGTCCGATCCCTCGTCAAGTATCCAAAATCAAGTTTGTAATAATAACTCTGACCGTACGTCACTTTCAAATATTCTGGTAGACCTTTCAGATCCCCCTAATTTTCGACCTCCAGATAATCTTAATCAGAGACGACTAATTAACGTCCCGTCGCGATTAACTTTTGAAAGTTCAAATGCGGAAAGTCAATCTCAGCCATTGGATTTGTCTGAACGCCTCGTTAGCATACATAGTGGTCGGACCAGACCTGTAGTTTCCTTGACTACAGCTTCTACCAATCCAACAGCCCAACGGACAGCTTCTGCAGTTCCCTTTAATATTCCTCGTTGTGGAGATTCCACCTCCAACTTGTCGCTATTGCCCTTAAATTTATCTTCCGAACCCGTGGAAAATCGAACACTATTTTCCCAATCATGTGATGAACATCTGCCTACTTCGTCTAGAGCCACTAATCTGAATGCCCTTCAGAATCATATTTCCCGTCCACATGTAGAGAATGTACGGGATGTTGGGTCTAACTCCTTGTTTGGTCACCACCGCCCGCATCAAAGTTCCAACAGAGATAACCGAACCCTGGAACGACCATTTTACCAGGAACAACCTTTAAACCCTATTCAGGGAGAACCTTCATCCGTTCGCCTTCATGATAATTTTGCCCCGGCTAGGCAAAGGCCGTCTCAGTTCGAAAACAGAATTTATTCCAGTTCTCAAGTTCGATTTGCTGATTCGAATCCCGGTGACTCGTTGGCAGGTAATGTAAACTCTAACTCTACGTACCGTGATCAAGCACTAAGCCATTCAGATCCCTACGTGGACTTGGCAGAGAGGTTACATAATCATCAGTTTTCCCCTTTGCGCGGTGCACAACGAGAATCATCGGTGCGCTTTGACGTAGTACCACCCTACTACGATATTAGCCGATGGAACCTTAAGTACGATGGGCAATCCAGTGTCAATGATTTTCTAGAACGCGTCGAAGAAATTCGCCTATCTCGCGGTGTCTCCAAAGAGCTCTTGTTGCGCTCAGCGCCCGAATTATTTTCCAGAGACGCTCTTTTATGGTATCGTACTGGGAATTTTACTAGTTGGGATGATCTAGTTCATCAGCTAAAGGAGTCTTTTCAACCTTTCGACTATGAGTACGCACTATGGGACGAAATCCGACGTAGAACTCAAGGTGCTCAGGAAAGGGTTTTGAGTTTCGTTGTGGCCATGGAGAATCTGTTTCGAAAATTGCCAGTGGTACCGTCAGAGTCTGATCGTCTGCAGATTGTCCGACGGAATTTGTTGCCCTACATTCAGTCTCGTCTAGCAACTCAGCACATTTCCTCGCTGCAAGAGCTTCTCCAGCTCAGTCGTGCCATCGAAGAAACCGAAGCTAGGGTTCGTGGTTTTGCTCCCCCTCCAACTAACTATCGCAATCTCTTGGAACCGGAACTAGCCTATCACAAACCACACTATTTTGCTGCTGCTGTAGAAACCCCCAGCTTCTCTTCTGAACCAGCACTTCTCAACCAACGTCCAGATAATTCCAATCTCCCTAACTTAGATGCTGTTTCATGCAATTTGTTGTGTTGGAATTGTTGCGAATCCGGTCATGGGTTTAAACAATGCGACAAACCTCGTAAACGATTTTGTTTCCGCTGCGGTAAACACGATGCTACCGTGAAAACATGCTCCGACTGTGCAAAAAACGTGCTTTAGGGAGGGTTGTTACGACTTGTCAGTCTTCCCCTGCTATAAGTCAAGTCGAAGTTAACAAAAATAAAATTATTCTCGACTACATCTTATCGCATGCCCAAGGCGATGCTCGACCATTTCTCGAAGTGTCAATATTCGGAAAAGCCTTCCAGGGTTTACTTGATAGCGGTTCTTCTAGGACCATACTGGGTAGCGCTGGATGGGAATTGGTTCGACCCTTCTGTAAGGTAGATCACGGTGTAAAGGTGGACTGTACTGTGGCGAATGGACAAACTTGTCAGTCTTTGGGTGCCGTTCAGTTGCCCTTCCGACTTAGGGACAGGCTCGTTCTTCTGGAAACTTTGGTCATTCCATCTATCCCACATTGCCTTATTTTGGGCATAGATTTTTGGTCGAAGATGAATATCGTGCCAGATCTTCATGCAGATGAGTGGTCTTTTGGACCGGAAGCTGATAAAAACGTTCAAATTTCTGCTATTCAATCATTCGATTCTTTGTCTTCTGAACAGCGTATATTACTGGAATCTTTCATCGAGAAAACCTTTTCAGCTATGGGTTCTCAACTTGGACGTACTAGCCTGGTGGAACTGGTGATAAAAACGGATTCTGCGCCGATAAAACAACGGTATTACCCTCTTTCTCCCGCGCTTCAAAAAGAAGTTAATACAGAACTCCAGCAAATGTTGGCCGATGGCATTGTCGAGCCTTCGGATTCGCCATGGTCGTCTCCAATCGTAATGATCAAGAAGAAGTCTGGTGGCTGGAGATTCTGCGTCAACTATCGCGCACTTAATCAAGTTACCGTCCCTGATGCCTATCCTATTCCCTATGTCAGTGTGACTCTAGATAAGCTTAGAGATGCCAGGTATCTCACCTCCCTAGACATTAAGTCAGCTTTTTGGCAGATTCCTGTCGCCAAGGAATCGCGACCTCTAACCGCCTTCACCGTTCCAACTCGAGGGTTATTCCAATTCAAACGTATGCCATTAGGACTTACCAATGCCCCAGCCGTCTGGCAAAGGCTTATCGACCGTGTCGTTGGTGTGGACTTGGAGAGATACGTCTTCGTGTACTTGGACGATGTGATAGTTTGCACTCCAACATTTGAAGATCATTTGCGTGTTTTGAAGGAGGTTGTCGATCGTATTTTAAAGGCAGGTCTCACACTTAATCGTGATAAATGTCAGTTCTGTAAGCCGGAGCTTAGATATCTGGGCTATGTGGTGAATGCATCTGGATTATTGGTAGACCCGGAAAAGGTGGAAGCCATTATTCGTATTCAGGCTCCTAAAAATGTTGCTGAGGTTAGGAGAATTGTAGGAATGGCCTCGTGGTACCGACGATTCGTACCAAACTTCTCGTCTTTGATATCACCGCTAACATCTTTGACTCGTAAAAACGTCAAGTTTGTTTGGAGTTCTGCTTGTGGAGACGCCTTTCGGTCAATTAAGGAAAATCTAATTAAAGCTCCTGTTCTTTCATGTCCGAACTATGACCTTCCTTTTTCCGTGCACTGTGATGCTAGTGACTTTGGCCTTGGCGCGGTTCTGTCTCAGATTCAGGATAACGAGGAGCATGCTATCTGCTACCTTAGTCGCTCCCTAACCAAGGCTGAAAGAAAGTATAGCACGACAGAAAAAGAATGTCTGGCAGTCCTTTTCGCGATAGAAAAATTGAGACCGTATCTTGAGGGTACCCGGTTCACTGTCGTGACGGACCATTACAGTCTAAAATGGCTCCATTCAATCAAGGATCCGGTTGGAAGAATAGCCCGATGGTCGCTTAGGCTACAACAATATGATTTTGACGTGGTTCACCGAAAGGGTAAGGAACACGTTCTTCCTGATGCTCTTTCTCGCTCGGTACCTGCTATCGATCTATTAACTGACCGAACTCCCAGAGCAATGGTTGCCGACTCCGCTGATGGAACTTCTGATAAGTGGTATTCTAGGATGTGTGAAAGAGTTTGTGATTCTCCCAGCAAATTTCCCCTTTGGTGGTTTGACGATGGCCGACTTCTGAGGCGCGCCAAACTTTCCTATCCTGCGTTGGAAACAGAAACAACTTGGCTCAAGGTCGTACCCCGCTCTGAAAGATCAGCAATCATTAAAGCGAATCACGATCCTCCTACCTGTGGTCACCTCGGCGTATTTAAAACTCTTGCGCGAATTTCCCAACGTTTTTATTGGCCGAACATGCGTTCTGATGTTGCCCGTTATATTCGCCGTTGCCATGTTTGTTTGCAAACTAAGCCTGAGCAAAAAGCACCAGCAGGTCATCTTTTAAGTGCTCAGCCCACCACCTCAAGACCTTGGCAGATCGTCAGTATCGATTTAGTTGGGCCTCTACCTCGCTCTTCGTCGGGATACAACTATATCTTCTCTGTTTGTGACGTATTTAGTAAGTACGCCCTTTTCTTTCCCTTGCGATCTGCGACAGCTTCAGGTATTGTCCGATATCTTGAAGACTACGTCATCCTCATTTACGGCGCTCCCAAAAAGATCATTGCCGATAACGGAATGCAGTTTAGGAGCAAGCTTTTTAAAGAGTGTATGGAGAGGTACGGCGTAGCTCTCAAATATGTTGCCAATTACCATCCCCAAGCGAACCCTGTAGAGCGAGTTCATCGAGTCCTAAAAACCATGTTGTCGAGCTATGTAGAAAAGGATCACAAACAATGGGAAAAATTTCTACCAAAGGTTGGAGCTGCCCTAAGATCCGCGCGTCATGAAGTCACGGGAATGACCCCTAACTTTATAGTGTTTGGCCGCGAGGTACACTTTTCTAATGACGATTCTGAGTCGACTAACGATCCGCCCCTAGATCCGGTTGCGAAATCCCAGGCACTTCAAGAGGTATTTGTCGACGTTCAGAAGCGACTTTTTCAGGCTTATGAAAAAAGTAGGCGGGTCTATAATTTAAGAAGGCGCGACGATAAATTTCAGGTCCAGCAAAGGGTCTGGAAACGAAACTATGTATTATCGGACGCGACTAAGCAATTCACATCGAAATTGGCACCAAAGTTTGTCGGCCCGTACGTAATTAAAAGGATATTGTCGCCCTGGTCGTACGAACTGGTCGACGATAGCGGACGAAACATTGGAGTTTGGCATGCCAAGGACCTCAAGGCCCATCCTCCAGATGACCCCACTTAAATATACGTTATGGCAATAACCGCGTGTAAATATTCTCTCCCTCAACTAATCGCCCATAAATTATTCTTTATTTAGGTTTATGGTTATCTAAACCGCATGTAAATATTCTTTTCTATAACTAATTGCGAACCGGTATATGTACATTTTTGTTTTGGGTAATCAATATCACACCCGAGTGTAAACATTCTTTACAGTTATTTATTTCGCAGGTGGATTATAAGTTTACTGAAAAATTTGAAAGCTACCATGTTAACCCATGAACCTTTTTTTTTTGGGGTTTTAATTGGTTATCTTTATCCAAATAAATATACGTAGGTGAGTGTATATATATGGTGGTATGAGTACTCGAAATCTGCAAGTATGTATTTTTTTTTTTTTGCTTTTGCTTAAAGACTTTGTTTTGCTTCTGCTTAATGTATTTTTTTTTTTGCTTTTGCTTAAAGACTTTTTTTTTTTTTTTTGCTTCTGCCTAATGTATTTTTTTTTTTGCTTTTGCTTAAAGACTTTGTTTTGCTTCTGCTTAATGTATTTTTTTTTTTGCTTTTGCTTAAAGACTTTTTTTTTTTGCTTCTGCTTAATGTATTTTTTTTTTGCTTTTGCTTAAAGACTTTGTTTTGCTTCTGCTTAATGTATTTTTTTTTGCTTTTGCTTAAAGACCTTTTTTTTGCTTCTGCTTAATGTATTTTTTTTTTTTTTTTGCTTTTGCTTAAAGGCTTTTTTTTTTGCTTCTGCTTAATGTATTTTTTTTTGCTTTTGCTTAAGCGCTCTTAGTTAGTAGGCATTGTGAGGTCAGAACCGAAGAAAAATTTTGTAAAAATTTTTCTCCGAGGAAGGGGAGGTGTTGTTACAGTTCAAATTTTCCAAAATTAAAATTATTGTATGGTCTACTTTTTAAATTAAAATAATAAGTAAATTATTTACAAACTCACCCCCTTCATCTTAAAATTAAATATTTTATTATAAAAACCATGACAGACACTACATTCAGAGCCTCCTTGCCCAAATCGTATATATTCAGTTGATAAATTCAGTAATTTCAGTTTTCTTATTAAATAAATTTTTCGTAGTCCTACCGGTTCCTCAGGCTGATTTTTACTTATTTTTCAATCTAGATGGATTTTTGTACTAAACCCAATTAATTTTAAAGGCATTTGTTTCATGCTTGAAAGCTAAAAATACGAAATCCTTGATCGAACAATGGTAACAGACACTTTGGATACATGACCAATTAAAGGTTAGAGAAACTTCTTCAGTTCCATAAATTTACCCTTATTAAATCAGGAGTGTTGTGTTGAAGTCTAACTACCCTCATATTTTCATAATTAGAAATATTTAATTAACCACCCTTATTTTGTTGTTGTTATTATTGTGTCATATGTCAAAGCTGCCAAGTACCTACAGCTAAAATTCCCTAAAATTCGGACTGTCAAACTTACCCGCCTTTTTGGATGTAGAAAAACCTTTTTCTTGGTTCACTTTGGTTCCTGCAGTGGTGCAATTCGGACCATTGGCGCTATTTTCGCCATTTTAGTGAGGAATTTGGGGGCCCAAGCATTTTATCGGTGGCCAAGTACATTCAGCGCCGAAAGCTATATTGCTGTTTTAATTGCTTCGGGTTTCTCCTCAAATTTCAATTTATTTTCCACGAGAAAGGCCAACTACCACCTCAGGTGAGTTTTAGATCTTAAATTCTGCAAGAGACAGGTAGCCTTGTCTTTCATAATGTTAAATAGGTTTCAAGTATCATTAATTTCTTACCATTTATGTCATATTGTCGCCAGTCAGTGCATGCCTTGCTTTTGTTTCAGGCCTTTTTTTTCTTATGTTGGGTCTCTACTGTTGGTTTTCTTCCCCCCTTTTGCCTTCATCATCTTGTTCTGCTTTCCTGCCTACGTTGGCCTACGTCTATGTTGCTTTTTGGACTGCATGATCCTGCTTTTCACCCTGCTGGATGTGGCATACCGCTGGTGCCTGCGGTAACTTTGTCGAATACCAGAGTTTAGCACCCCATCGTTCGTCAAGGATTCCTTATAGGCCTGGCGATATAAAGAAGCTAACTCGAACCAGACTCTCTAATAGCAAGTGCCAGTGAAAAGGAAGTCAGCGAGCCTCACCTCAGGTTTTTTTTTATTTGTCAGTGCTGTCTGGTAACCGCAATACATAGGCTCATAACTAGTAAAGCACGTCCAAAACGGGCCTAGAACGTGGAAATCCACTCTGGATCACCACCTTTAGTATTCTATAACTCACAGGTTTATTATATTCCAGCTTAATTTGCCATCACGTCCCCACTTTTAGTATTTGTCTCTAGCTTAACCTCAAATTTATTTGCTTTCCCGATCATTTAACTTTTAAAAGTCAGCTGTTTGGAGCAGTACCATATAGTAAATTTCTGTTTCTTAATCCTGTTTTCTTCGGTTCGACTGAGTTTTTGTAAATATTTAATGTAATAATGTAATGTGTGCCAGTAATTAAATAGAATTCCCTTTTTGTAAATATTCGGTATCACGCTGTAAATTGAGTTCAATCGGTAGGGTTTTTATTAATAGTCAATCGAGGACTTATTTGGGGTTGTAACCATTATAGTCATATTTCTAAATATATTTTAGAGTTTATTCTGGTGTTTCTTTGGAATCCGTGACGTTTCCTGTTTTATTAGGTTTATCAGTGTTGTTGTCTCGTCTCAAGGGCCCCCAAAACAGGTGGCGCACCCCCTTTAGATTAGTTTACCCACACCACTCGCCGGCAACTTGAGCTAGTCACGAGTCGGCCGCAGCCCTGCAGACAACAGCCTTTGCTCATTCAGGAGCCACCTGATCTATCTCTCTCTCTCTTCAAATAATTCACACTTATTTTACAAATAATTAAAAATACAATATTTTCCATTTATAAGTAAAAGCTCTTTTAATATCCCTATGAAACTTCATTTTAAAAATTCTGGTGTAATAATTATTACAGGTGCTCATACTGCTCATACGTTTATTATTGTGTTACTCACATCAAGCGCTAACATAACTAGCGACCAGTAACAGCGGCGTAGGGCATGAAGCGTAAATATATTCAATGAGGTCAGAGCAGGCTAGTTAGTAGAGCATAGTGGAAAATTCTAAATTTTTGTAATGTGCTGAAGTTACATAACATTGCAAATTGCTATTACGTATATAAATGTGAATATTTTAGAATTTAAGAAAGGTTTTTAAAAAGTGTGATCAATACTTTCAGTTAAAATCACAACTCTTTAAAACACATCATGCAGTAGCTTGCTTCTCATGATAAGCAAAAGTATTTCAGGACAGAAAATTGAATTATTGCTTTCTTAAGAAAGAAAATGCAATCTTACCAATTATGGTCAAAATTCGACAAAATAAAACATAATTCAAGCCAACAAAACTTCAGGCACCCGTAACTTATCCGTAATATACCAGCTTCTTTTTAAAAATTTAATAAAATTATAATTGGCCCTAGGAATATTTAAATCTTGACATAGTTGTTTCAGTAACAGCTAATTCATTAGGACAAGCTTTTTTACACAAAACGTTTTTGGAACGACCTCGATATTTTGTTTGAAAACAGTCTACATCTACAAATTCAGCATACAACTCAGTCGTATAATAGAGTCTCATTGGCTGCTCTCTTAAGTAGCCAAGACAGCAATGTTTTTATTTCCCGATGAATCTCGTGATAAATATACAAACATTTTGTATTAATTGCGCTGAACTTTCAGGCGTTTAGATTCGTGCATGCATTGGGCTTTTTGAAATTTTGGAGTAAATTGAGTAAAACTACATTTAAGTGGGATCAGTAAAAAAAAAATTGATCCATTACCTCCAACGAACAATATAAATAAGAAGTACACGGAAATGTTCTGGTGACCGGCACGTCCATCTGCCACCATACATATAGCGTGGGATATAATCCAATCATATACACAATATTCAGAATTAACCGAATTCAGAAGACATAATGTACTTTTTGATACATAAACGCGGCACTAATGTACAATGTACATAATAATAATATAATAATAAGTTTATTTCAAATAGTTACAATATAATAAACATGTTAATATGTTATTTTTTGATAAACTTATTAATAAATTCCCCAGAAGGCTAAGATACTTAAACGACCAAATCGATAAAGGCAATTTAGGGACCCCCGTATTTCTATATGGCTTTGAAATAGGACCGCCAAATGCAATTCACTCGTGTGGTTATGTATGAGAGTTTTCATTCAAAAAAATTGAAAATGGCCTTGTATCTGTCACTTCTTGACATCTGTCGGATTTGAATATAGCGTAAATACCTTGGTCACGGGAAATTATGTTACTTGTGAAAGAATTGAGGTTGTAACCTTAAAAGGTCTATTTACTAAATGTGTGAGACACTTAAAAGACAAAATCGATAAAGGCAATTTAGGAACCCCCGTATTTCCGAAAGGGCTGAAAATAAATCTTAATGTTTTTGAAATCCGATCGCCAAATGCAATTCACTCGTATGGTTGTTCATCAGGGTTACCATTTAAAAAAGTTCAAAATGGAGTCGTATCTGTCAAATCTGCGAACCAATATATTTTTTGACATTAAATTTGGCTTCCTTGTCGAAAATCATTGAGAAATGTGTAATTTATTTTTTATCATAGTCAGCCGGAAAATCGTCAATCGGGTGAGACACTTAAAAAAATGTCCCTATACATACTCTTAAGTTGCAGGAGGACCTCACCAAGTTGATCGAGTATTGCAATGCAATTTTACCGCATAATACGTACAATATTTACTTAACTTATAAACCATCAGATCGATCCACCACTTCTTTTATGTTTTCTAAATTTTAATGATCCGAAACTTTTTCCAATCTTTTATATTAAATGAATGTAGAAACCCAATATTATTATTAGGTTGTAATTAGAGGGTGCTTCTTGGAACTCACTTTTGTTGTATCCAAAATTTTCTAAATAAATAAATAAATTGCCAAATTTGCAGATTCGAGGTTTTGCGATTGTACCGACGACATATTATTATGATTATTACATTAGCAGGTGATGCATAATATATCGCGGTACTAAATTTTGGGGAACGTTTTCTCCTAGGTACCGAGTATCTGGAATTAGTGACTAAGCATATTTTGGATAGCAAGCCAGTGATGTGCAGTAAGTAACTTATTGCAGCAGGGTCAAATCCGCATAGTTTCCAGAATAGTATGAAATTTGTCAAACTATTGAAGTGCATATAAGTGTGGGCGAGTCATGATTATGAAGAGCTTATTTATTAATGTTTTCATAATATATTTTTCTAAATAAAGCATTAGAAATAAGCTACGTAACGTAAGATTTAAGAAAATAAAGTGTGCCGTAAAATCAATCACGCATGTTTTCAATTATTACTGTTGAAAGAAAAGATAAAAGGTATAACGTTGCTACTGTCAAGTAGGTTTTAATTATGTTATTGTGATTGTCGTAGAACCACGCGTCCGTAATTCTACGTTCTTGTGCGAAACCGCCCTTCATTTTAGGCTGTGTTGGCTCAAATTTTAAATATTCCCTTTGACCTTTGCTGCGGGTTTTGAGATTAACGGAAAACCGTCATCTATGTCATTCCGTGAAATCAACTCTGCACAATGGTAAAACTTTAGCCCTTGCACACCTAATCTTAATGAATGCACCTATTGGTTAAGTTGACTACGTAATTTTTTATAGAAGATCGATATTTTTGCCATATAAGCTAAAACTACATATATATTTTTTGACCAGTCTCCCTCCCTCAGGTTGCCATTTCCCAATTTCCCCATTATTCGGACATTTCCGGAAAGGTCAGACTCGACCATGTAGTTTGTGGACTTGATTTTTTGAGGCATCTGTGAGGCCTATTTGAGGGCCATCATAATTACTAGCCTCCAACAAGGGGTCATCTCTTTAGAGAACCAGCCAACTCCAGGAGGACCCTGCGGATAGGTACCTCTTATGTTTAGTTCCACCGCAAATATACAGTTGACTTTGGTATTTATTTAAATTGGATTTTTTGCTGTAACAAAAACCAAGTAATTTTCTTTTGCTCTAATGAAAGTCATAAGCTATTTTGCTCAACCATTTTAACAGTATAATTAGATATTACGACATATAGTGCGGAACGAGTTGCAGCTTTTGCGTTTTAATAATGAGTGTTTAACCCATCCGCCAAACTTATACTTTTACTATTTTTATCTGATTTAGTAAATCAACTGACTGCAGTTATTTATAAGATCTTAAACTAAATATTGTAAATTTTATAACTATTTAATAAGTTATATAATAAATCAAATAATTTTAATTAATTATGTGTTTTGTTTTGGCACTCTGTGTGGACCCCATTGTTCACTAACAGGAATTTGGTATTGTTGTGACAGGTTAGAGCTAAAAGCAGTGGTGAGTGGCACTTGAAACTCAATCTTATATCTTAGCTTGCACAACATGCATTATTTGGGGATCATACACGTACGCATTATGGTTTAAACTGGCAAGGACCCTTTACAAAAGAACCACCCCTGCCATGAGCTTCAGCTGGCTGAGGTAGGTGGTGACCTTAAACTTTATTTAATATTAAAAATAGCAACATAATACTCAGAAAAATCACAGGAGCTCCCAGGTTCACGAGAAACAACTGAATCCACAGAGAAACGAAGATGGATACGTTGACTGCAAATATAAAAAAGAGACGGTCCAACAACCGCTAGCCTGAGTAGATAGGCCAAAAATCAAAAGAAAAAAACTTAAAACAGTAAAAATCATAGCAAAAACTCAAAAGACGAAGTCGTAGCAGGAATAATCAAAACAGAACGTGGAAATGGACAGTTTTATGTTGTTGCTACCTTAAAAGGTTATAAAGGTAATTATTGTTATTGTGGATTCATAATACAGATTTAACAAAAACAAACATGTAAAACGGAGAACTAAAAAATTATAAATTTGAACAAATGAAAGACGTGTCAAACTTCTACTTCTAAACATTTTCTCATTTTTGTTTTTACTGAATCGGAAACATTTGTGGAGACTTGGAGGGAGTAAATCTCATGAAGCTTATTTGTAATTCTAACCGGTAAATTTTCCGAATTCTCGCAAGGGGTTTAAAAATCGAATTTGTAATGTGTGACAATAAGTCGCACGACATGAGATTGCAGGACCAAGGTGCCCACTTAACTGGCATATTATGAATAATCGTTTGTTCTTCAAAATATTCTTCCAAATAATTTAACTTCGGCTGATCGGTTCAAATAACCTATTTTTTTATATGGCCGCCCACATGCCAACTTACTGAAAATGCAGAGAGATTTGTTGAGAAATTAAATAATCAGAAAGGCAAAACCATGCCCCGTCAGTAGAAAAGATTTTCTTAAAGACGTTCTCATTATTATTCAAATTAACCATAACCCACTCTGGAAATACTCGCTATGGATTGTCGTTTGGTAACCATTCTTGAACTGGGCAAAGACGATAAGCGGTTATATGCAGGTTACATTTTAAGATTTTATTGCAGGTTCTGTAGGATACATTTACAGACTGTCCTACTTTCGATTAACATTTCCTAGTTCTTCAAGCAGGGCTACAGATTTAGTCAAAACTTGATGAAACTTGTCGAACCTTATGACATTGTGTGGAACTTCTGTTTAAAAATCGTAAATGGCATCGCCGGAATAAATCCCCTGGCCATTATCTCTTTTTTCGTTTCTAAAGTAGTAGTAAGTAATTGTCGATTATAAGATTTTCTTGTTCTTCCGTGATTACCGTATTTAGTTTTCTTTCCCATAAGAACTTCAAGACTTGACAGTTCAATGTTTTATTCACAATTACCTTTTAACTAACTTACCTTTCGAAAGTAATAAATCAAGACATGTATGATTGATTGTACGACATACTTTATCGCCTTTTGTTTTTTTCAATTTTACGATATAATGTAGAACGTATAACATATACCCAGTACCCGTGCATTGTGCTAAATTCAAATCAGCAATTAAGTACTTTAATTGCTATTCCGATAAAATTTGGTTTCGAAATACATGAGCTAAGTTTTAGATTAGGCGAACTCTTCATAGGTGCAACTACCGTTATAATCACAATTCCACATTTAAATTTTAATTAAGAACGTGGTGTCTATGCTGTAAATTTATTACATTTGCATATCGTTCCCACTAATAATTGCATATTATGTCATAATACATATTAATGGACACTGATTACCTAAATATTACAACCACTATACATTGGACGCTATTAACATAGGTTAAGCAAATTACATTTGTTTCATGATATATTATTAATTATGGATCTGGTTCGGTATCAACTTGCATAATATAACTAGCTAGATGCAATCCAGTTCACTCTGCGACCGAACATGGGGTGTATTCAAAATTCAAAATGTAAATAAAATAAAGTTTGTTAATTTAACAAAAAATAAAATAAAATAAATCCTGTTAATTTAGTAAAAAATTATCAAAAATAAGTGTAATTTTCTTTGTCATACTACTGCGGACTACGATTTGGAAACAACCGGCTATTGATTCAAGTAAGGATTGTCATTTTAATGCGAGACCTACTGTTAAGTAAAATAGATTGATTTAGCCGATACTTGATGGAAATCCATTATAAATTTTGAACAGAAACAAAGTTTTAAATTTCCACAATTTTAATTTTATAGTATAAGTATATATTGGACAAACAGGAATAGCTTTTAAAACAAGAAATAAAGAACATGAATCTAGTTTTATAAAAAATAACAACCTTTCACATTATGCATTACATTTGAATTCAGAAAAACACAAATTTTCCAAAGATTTTAAAATTTTGCACATAGAAAACAAATCTAAGAAACTAAATTATTTGGAAAGTTTAGAGATTAATAAAAAGAAACGGTCGGGTTTATTATTGAACGAACAATTAGACACAAATTACTCCCCATTATTAAATTTATATACCTAATTACATAAAAATAATATATCTCTACCATTCCTATTATTCAAATTGTATAGCATAAGTAGGATTTGCCCATTTGTTGTACCTAATTATAGTTTGTTAATACCATACCATTAATATTGTTTATTACACCTTGTACCTACCTAGAATATTTAAATTCATATTTGACACAATTATATTTAGTCCGTCCAAAGAAGGCACCGTGTGCCGAAACATGTTACGGCTTTTTTAAAAAATTAAAATTGTGGAATATTAAAACTTTGTTTCTGTTCAAAATCTACTGTTAAGTATTTGGAATAACTGTGCGAGTCCTACGGCCACGCATGCATGTCTCTCATCTATAAGAGCGAGGTTTGTTTTATGTTTATATTTATGACCAATCGTATTTTTTTTAGGTAAGATATCGCTTTTGTAAAAAATATCGAATAAACAATAAATCCCAGCTAGGTACCAGAAACAATCTAAATATATGATTAAATCTTGAATTTTTGATTTCCAGAAAACCAATAAAAGATGACGAGTAGTATGAAATATTTGTACACAAAAACAAATACCTTGGAACTGTTTATTATAAAAAAAAATTACTCAGTTATAGTGAGGGAAATATTAAACCATTTTTTTCTAAATAGCTCAATTATCTTATCATTTGGTACGCAGGGTACAGTAAAAGCGGCAATAAATATTTAGAAATATTTTAGATAGAAATGTTCCATTAATTTAATCTAAAACAGATTTTTTGTTTATTTATGACACTTTTCTAAATCCTCATCAAGGCAAAAAATGGTAAAAACTTCCAGGGATGCCACTTCAAGTTATTGATAGCACTCTGCGATTCTATGTTCTAAAAAGTTAACAAGAAAACCCATATCCATATTTTTCTATTCAAATAGTAATTTAGCTCAACTCAATCCTAATTCGAGAACACGGTACACTACTAAAAAAATATTAATAATAACATCGCTCTATAGTGTAAGACGACAATACATCGAATTATAATTTTTTATGACTTTCCTTCACATCTTGTTCAAAATGAATATAGTAATGAATTAAAGACATTACAGAAATCTATGACAAACCGACACAACAAAAAAATTTGTATCGCATAATTTCAATTTCAAACTATTCTAATAGCCATTTAACAATAACCAGAACAAAATTAATACTTGGCATCTATTTATAAATAGGTGCATTAAATAAAAACACTTTGCCTAAGCAAACTAAAAATCCTCAAAACCTCTACAAAATATTAAAGTAACATCGCTATAATATTCAATTATTTTGAAAAATTTGGAGTAATTCTTACTTTGTATATATTACTTTTTTTCGACGCTATATCAAATTAATACACAGAAATCGGACAAGAAGACTAAAGAAATGTAACCAAACTTTTCAAACCTGGAAACTTTTAGCTACAAAAACGGATTTTCGGGACATTCTGTATATTTATGTAAATTTTCGTATTTCAACTTTCCCTATCAATTAATTTTCATTTTTATTATAAAATACCGATGTAATGAAAAAACAATTCTTCATTAATTTTTTGATTTATATGATGAAATTTGCGAAACTCAAATATAATTTAAGACACCCAGTTCCGTAAAGTCACTACAAAAAAATGTTTAGATGAAAATATTTCATTATTTTTTCAACGAATGCATTTTGTTTTAATTTCAACCATTTTTTAAAGTCTTATAAAACCGAAGACTGTGAAAGGCTTCCGGGATATATCCATCATACTATGATATTTAATATTTTACCAGGTAAACGAACCACGAGTTCTTTATATTTTCCGATTTATAACATGAGTTTAGCTTATCTCATTTTGAGACACCCGGTAAATTGGAAACCGTCAAAACCGTTAGAAAATATTAAAGTAACATCGCTCTACTGCAAGACAACAAAATAATATAATATATAATTGACTTGGTTAACGGTTTTTAATTTTTCCGTGACTTTCTTTCATCCCTGTATAAAATCAACAGAAAAAAATCAGACGATAGGACTAAGGAAATGTAAGAAAAATAAACTTTTCAAACCTGAAAACTTTGAGCTAAGAAAAGCGCCCTTCTGAGACATCTTGTGTATTTATATAAATTTTCGTATTTCAACAGAATTGGCCTCTCTTAACCAATAAATTTTTATTTTTGTTATAGATTGTGCAAAAAAATTTCTTTATATGATAAATTTTGCTAAACTCCAATATATTTTGGGACACCTGGTATACTGATGTCACTCAAAAACGTTACGAGATATTTTAGATAAAAAACCTTCCTTTATTCTTTTATGTATAATTATCTTTTTCTACAAAAATCTAGGCAATTGAGAAGTAACTCTTACGCCACATAAATTAAAAAACACCTTTTTGGAACATCCTGTATATGTAAATTTGCGTATTTCAACAGAATTGGCCTTTCTCTATTAATACGTTTCCATAGATAATCATTTTCATTATTAATATTAGAAAAAATACAGTTCTGTATACAATCCCATTTTTAATATAAATTTTGTTCAAGTCAAACATAATTTATTGGGATACTCGGTACACTGAGGCTGGTCAAAAATTTTACGAAATATTAAATAACGTCGACAGAGTTGGTCGCTTAAGAGTTTTAAATTTTTACATGCCTTATTTACCATCCTGTATAAATTAAACACATAGAAATTGTGCAAATAGTCGAAACACACCTAACGCACTTTCCAAATCCTTAATCCTCATTAACTTCAGTTAATTAGAAATATTATAATGACTTTTGCATGTTAAATTTTATGAAATAAATACGGCTATTTGTTGAAAAATGTTAGGTCCAATTAAAAAAAAAAATGATTTAAAACACATGCTATATCACATTTTTAAGTCCATCACTATCTAATATTATCACTACAAAATAATTAAAACCCGAATTTTATAACATCTTGACGTCTATCGTAAATTTATTATTTTCCAAATACAAACTGTTTTCCGTGACCAACCTCTAAGTTCGAGAATTTTTCAAATCCGGCCAATGTGTGTTTTTTTGGCATTTTTCTTGGCATAAACTCCTATATTCCTGTAATATTAGTGAGAAACTCTTAATTTGTTTTAGTAAAGGCTGTTACGAATAAACCCATTCTGTTTAAAGAAAATTTTTTGATTTATTTTATGTTTGGCAAACTCTATAAAAAAAAATTTAAAATTCAAAATATACATATATACAGGGTGAGTCGAGAGGAATGGGCCTAACTCTAAAGGTGTAATCTATGCATCAAAATAATAAGAAAAAACTCAAATGTTGTTATCCAATATTCATTTGTTTTGAAGTTATAAGGCAAAAACAAGATATTGCATTAATTTAGCTTTCCTGTAATAAATGTTATTATTGTTTGCTTTTGATTATTGTGCTGTCACTATCCTATTAGTGTCAGTATAAAATTTTACATTGATTCACCGTTAACTTTCGGATTTGTATCATTTTAATTTTATAAAATGCCACACATTTTTTATTCACATCTCGATTACGCCAATATGGTTTTTATTTATGGTTTGTGTAATGAGAATGCTACAGTGGCTGCTGAAGAATTTCGTGAACGATTTCAACAGGAAAGAACACCGAACAGAAAGGCCTTTATCAGAGTTTTCAATAAACTCTGCTAGACGGGAACGCTTCCAAGTGCTAATGTAACATCCGAACGAGCCATTCAACAGGACCTACAAGAAATAGAAAATGTTCTAGCTTTTGTAGAAGAAGATGCGACGACGAGCTCACAAAGAATTGGAATTCAGTTAGGGATTCGCAAAAAAAGAGTAATCAATACACTTCACGAGCAAGGCTTATACCCGTACCATGTACAGCGTGTACAGAATCTTCAACCTGGAGACTACGCCAAGCGTACGCAATATTGTGAGTGGATAATTAATAATCGTCATGACGTGACGCCATCAATAATAATCAAAACTTCCATGTATGGTCGGATGAAAATCCTCACGCAATAGTCGAAAGTAATTTTTAACACAGGTTTTCAGTAAACGTGTGGTGCGGCATGATCGATAATAATTTAATTGGCCCTTTTCTTTTTGAAAATCGCCTTACAGGGGATCACTACGTAAGTTTTTACAAAATGAATTGCAAGGACTACTGGAGGAGATTTCTTTAAACATCAGAATTGAAACGTATTATCAACACGACGGAGCGCCTGCCCATTTCGATCGTCGGGTGAAGCAATATTTAGACCAAAGGTTTCCAGGGGTTTGTATTGGTCACGGTGGTCCTACTAGTTGGCCTCCTAGATCGCCAGACCTCACGCCGTTGGACTACAATTTATGGGGTTGGTTAAAAACTGAGGTTTACAAAGTAAAAGTAGATACTAGGGATGCATTAACTAGACGCATTAGAAATGCTGTACTCATTATTAAAGAAAGGCACGAATCAATTAGAAGATCCACGCGCGCCTTTCGTTAACGAAGCAGGAAATGTTTGAAAGTCAATGGCGGTATTTTTGCAAATTTACTGTACCAATAGAATCTTCAACCTGGAGACTACGCCAAGCGTACGCAATATTGTGAGTGGATAATTAATAATCGTCATGACGTGACGCCATCAATAATAATCGAAACTTCCATGTATGGTCGGATGAAAATCCTCACGCAATAGTCGAAAGTAATTTTTAACACAGGTTTTCAGTAAACGTGTGGTGCGGCATGATCGATAATAATTTAATTGGCCCTTTTCTTTTTGAAAATCGCCTTACAGGGGATCACTACGTAAGTTTTTACAAAATGAATTGCAAGGACTACTGGAGGAGATTTCTTTAAACATCAGAATTGAAACGTATTATCAACACGACGGAGCGCCTGCCCATTTCGATCGTCGGGTGAAGCAATATTTAAACCAAAGGTTTCCAGGGGTTTGTATTGGTCGCGGTGGTCCTACTAGTTGGCCTCCTAGATCGCCAGACCTCATGCCGTTGGACTACAATTTATGGAGTTGGTTAAAAACTGAGGTTTACAAAGTAAAAGTAGATACTAGGGACGCATTAACTAGACGCATTAGAAATGCTGTACTCATTATTAAAGAAAGGCACGAATCAATTAGAAGATCCACGCGCGCCTTTCGTTAACGAAGCAGGAAATGTTTGAAAGTCAATGGCGGTATTTTTGCAAATTTGCTGAACCAATGATCTATTTGAAACAATATTAATGTAACGCTGTAACTGAAAAAGAAATGAATATTGGATGACAACATTTGAGTTTTTTCTTATTATTTTGATGTATAGATTACATCCTTAGAGTTAGGCCCATTCCTCCCGACTCACCCTCTATAATATAAAAAGCACTTTCCGATAAAGTATTCAAAATTTTGATCAAATTTTTTTTTCAACCTGGAAAAAGGAAATAAAAATCGTTTTAAAAAATTTTAATTTTTAGTTTTTCTCGAAAATCTACAATTTCTAAATTTTTTCGGTGTAGGTATATTTCAGATGGTTTTAGTCGCATTTTGATCCAACGTTTCATTTCGAAGCTATTTATTACCGAAGAGGGGCCCATTTTTATTTTCAATCGATCAAATAAAATAGTTGCAATCTTCCGATCTCACCAAAAAACAATAGGGTTCTGTAAGTCGACGTTTCCTACAACATCAGAAACTTTCAATTTTTTGAAGTTGTGTAACTCTTTTACCCTAACCTAAATAGTTGTCCAATTGTTGAGAAATTAATCGTTCCACGGCGAACCGTTTTTGAACAAATTAAAAAAAATTGCAAACTTGACAAATTGCATATTAACAACGACAACAACAACACACGAATATTCTAGTTCGAATACAACGTATGGCAAGTGGAGTGAAAATCCGATTGTAACAATCCGTCTGAGAAATACATAATTATTGGCAATAATTGAATTGATAAATGATTGAATCATATCTTCGGTTAGTGTAAATATTTCATTGTGAGCAAAACGCTTTTCATAAGATCTTGTCTTATATATCTACTGTGATCCATTGACAAAAGATGCTATAACGAGGACATTAAATCTCAAAATACCTTACCATACCTTAATACGAAAGCTTATTGTCGACAAATCTTTTCTTCAAGGCATAAAATTACTCCGCGCAATCGTTGACTCACCCGGTATAGACAAGTCACATTGTACTACTATACCCGGTACATATTGAACCTTGTCAAATTAATAAATAAAGCTAAGCATTATTTGAACCGAATCTAATAGATGAACTTACATGCAGGTAATTATCCTTTTCCGGATATAAAGGTATTACCTAAAAACAAAAAATTGGAAAACTTTAAACTAAAATGTAAGTATAAGTGCAAATGGTTTTTGGTGTATTTTTTTAATATGTGGTACATAGTGGGTATAAAATCCACGCAAGGTTTTTAAAGTTGCTCCCATAATTAATATATTATATCTAAAATAAAGGACATAATAATAATATAAACGCTTAAAAACTTAATAATATTATTAAAAAAAAATTTTAATGACAGCAAGTACCGAAAGAAATTATAAAATTATATTGTATTTGCTTAGAGAATATTGGAGATTCTACTTATCTGGGCAATATGTTTTCCTCATCGGGCTGTTTTTGACGTGCTAAGCAAGTATCAGGGGCTGTTATGAGCCTAATGACAAAAATTAAAGCATAATGGGTTGCATTCATTAAAAGCTCTTTTTAAATAATTTTACAAATTATCTTCCTATGTAGGTCCCTAGGTATGTAGATCTTCTGAAGAAAATCCAACATTGCATTTAAAGCTTGTCACCATTACTCCCCAGAAATACTTTCTCTTCACTCGACTAGAAATCAGCTTTGTTCGCTTATCTAATTTTGTATTTCAGACTACTCTAACTTTTTTAGTTAAGATTCTCTTTATGGATACCCATAGACTATCGATAATTTTAATTGCGAGGGCTACAAAAGCTACCATTTTTTACCCAATCCGCCTGAGATAAAATTTCGATCCATGCCAGCAATTTAACCCCAACACCGAACAACATCTTTATCTTCCGTATTATAAGAATCCAAGATAAATTTTATTTGCTCAAGCCTGTTAAGAATAGGCTGGTGTTAATCATTATTCAGTTTAATCCGTCTACTTCCATTTAAGTTATTAGAAATGAACACGAACTATCTTAAATTTTGCTTGTTAATTAACACTACGATGGCGTGCCTAGCTGCTTTTAGCAAAACTGAATTATCGTGATTAAAACTAAAATCTAAGACTCAAATTAATTCCAAGAGGCTCAATATCTTGTAAATATTAAAAATGCTTTCTATATCACTAAAGATGAAAGCACAATTTAATTTTTAAGTCTGTGAAATTAGTTATCAGGCAAACTGTGAAGGAAGTTTATGTTTTGTTTGTAATTTTACTGACTATATTTTTGTATGAGTTTTTTAAGGGAACTGGGCATCTTTGGTGCTAAAGTTCTTTTATTGCTGAGGGTAATTTAATTAAAATGAACAACCTTTATCACAGCACACACAGACATGTAAGTCATTTCAAAATATAATTGTTAATCTTCTCGGTATTATAGAGGGTTTTATTAAAAAATTTATTAAATATATATATTATTAATATTTATGTTTCTAGGTGAAAAATGGATTGCCCGTAAAACTTCTCTGCATTTCGGTCGTCCCTTAGCGTTCTTCTGCTCACACAGCTGGCGTTAAGCCCTTACGAGCTATTACTACTTAATTATTAAAATTACAAATGCACTTTCTGTACATTGTTGTACCGACCCTTGGCTACACTGACCTGGTGTCTACCATCCAAGAGGTAATAACCCTGGGTTGTGCCTTGTGAATTTTTCAGTATGCAATAGTGTAAATTAGCACCTTCACTTTACGAGATATCCGATCTTATCCAGCCTAATTAATAGTATTAATAGGATTATTTTAACGTTGAATCTTTTTACACGCTTTCCTCTACGCGACCTCGGGCTCAACTTTTACAGTTGACTGCATAATCTACATAAATTAAAAATAGGATTAAATTGTCTTAATTCAACCCAATAGTTAAAATAAAATTATCTGCATAAAATAAAACGGGGTACATTTACTTGCCATCAATATAAAATATAAAGTACGGTATTTTGAAATTAATAATAACACTAAATTTAATATACAGTGTATTTAAAAAAATTTTAAATAAAGTTTTCAGATCTTTTGCGATCTATATTTAAAAAAATAATTGAAAATGCAATATACTTTACAAATGCAGTACAGAGCAATGTGTCAGTTTTTAAAATGGGATGCATAGTTTCTATCTACTCGAAATGTGAGTCAGATTCCTTGCTATGTGCTCTATCCCTATATCTGTCGGTTGAAAAAATATAACGTAATTTTTATTCACATAATACATACTCCTGTTAATAGTATTATCTTTTACCTTCACAACATTTTTAACAGTATTGTTTGGCTTTGTCATATTTGGTTTTATTGTTGGAATATTAATTAGGTATATTAAATTATGTCCCTTACTGAAATAGGGAGAATTACGCTCCGTCCTATTATCGGTTTCGGAGATCATGAACGGTATTAACATATTAAAACGCAAAATCTTTTAACGGTTTATTTCCAGACAAAAATTCTATTTTAAAATCTATAGTGATCAAGATAATTTAGAGAGAAACTAGAACTTGCAAGGATCGTTAATGCTTAGGAGAGCTGAAAAAGGCTACTAATGAAGAAAAAGGTTTAGAGGTATGGAATGAAGTCACATTTATTGCATATAAGTTTCACATAAATAGTCATAAGCGCGACGTATAAAGTAAATAATACAGCAATTTAGCTAGTTTTACGAAATGACGTGGGTAGCAGACCCGCGATATAATACAACCAATCGCAAGATTCACTTCCCCTGGAGTACCGAAGTACTGGTGTGGGAACGTGAATCTATCTCGGACATTAAGAACGTCGAGAGAGGAACTCGAGTAACAATAATAGATTGTATTCTATTGTATGAACTTAACCTGATATTCGACCGACACCTAACTCAACTCCAGCCTGCTGTACCATTTATATGAGTAACGCCGTCATTCGTAACACCACTCGTGAAATTACCGTCATAAGTATTATTATGATAGTATCGTGGATAAATGTATGTGTTGACTCCGTGAAGAAAAAAAAAGAGTGTGTGAACTGCTGAAAAAGAGTATGTATAGGTTAATGTGCTTTAACGCTGGCTCTATACCAACTTGACAGTTTCCCGAAGAATAACCCGTATTCTACGGAAAACCAGCAGGGTGTCTAAGACAGTATGAATCCCAGAGCTGTTGACTACCAAGTGGGTATTCAAGTGTCCTCAAGCTGAATATATATTTGACTTGAGGCAAAGCCCCGTTCGGGATACCGGCTACTTTGGAGTGTCCTCACGCTCATGGTATCCGCCTTCCACACTAAAGTGAGTAATAGAGTGAGCCGAAGAGTAACTGTACTAGGGATTAACTACTAACTGGTCGCACTATTATTTGTTGTTTTCACGAGTAGTGCAGTAGAACGGGGGGCTGACTACCCCGTTTCGACGATCAGGGCATTTTGGTGTGTTCTTACGCTCACTGTCGTCCTGATGAGCGTTTCGCCGAAAGTCCGAATGGCGTAACGTATAGATATATGGGATTTATCTTTATTGTTGATTTTACGGAAAAGGGTTTCTTTATAAAAAGTTCTGCTTGACGCGCAAATAATATTGACATATCAAAACTTAGGATATTATGTACAGGGCGGCAAACAAATATAGAAACACAGAATTACGTTAAGAGGGAAGTACCCTTAATTTTATTTTAAAGCAAATTGTTATAAGAAAACTTTACTAAGGACAACAAATCGTCGTCAGATAAAATTTTTCCTTGAAATATTTTAATTTACAGGGTACCATCAAAAAGCCTTTGGAAAATATTTTTTTTATTTTAATTCTTTAACAGTTACTTGCAACAATTTTGCAACAACTATGTGCAATACTATAGTAACGAATATTGACATGTTAGTCAAAAATCATTTACTATTGTTCGACTTATTAACAAGAGTTTTTCGTTAGTTTCGTCATGGTTGTAAAGTTAACGCTGCAGGAGAAACTAGATATTGTACTTATCGTCAAAGATCACTATAAACCTATTAGGGAAGCCTCACTCATATTTAATACTAAACACCCTGACAAAATGGTATGTAGCGCCACTATAGCAAACGTAATACATAAATTTAAAGCTACTGGATCCGTCAAAAATGTATTTAAGAAACAACACAACAAATGGTCCACAACAGTAGAAAAGCAACCCAATATAATGCAGACGGTAATCGAAGACCCGAAAATTTCTTTAAGAAAATTGTCAAAAACTATTCCAGTTGACGTCTACTGCTTGTAAAATTTTAAAAATAAATAAATTTCATCCATATAAACCGAAATATATTCACACGCTCCTTCCTAGAGATTTTTAATGCCGTTTCCTATTTTGCGCCTAGTTCCAAGGCGAGTGTAAAGTTGATTCTTTTTTTGCAAGAAAAATATTATTCACAGATGAAGCATGCTTACTTCCAACGGCGTGATATGCTCCCAATATTGTCGGTGGAAGAGTGACAACAATCCAAATTTTATAATCGAATGCCGTAGTCAATATTCATTTAATACCAATGTTTGGTGTGGCATTTTTAATGATCGGATCGTTGGACCATACTTGTTCCGACAAAATATAAATGCTGCAATTTACCTGGACTTCTTAAAAGGAACCAGTTGTCTCAATTTTTTGACGAACTGCCACTAAATATAAGACGTACAATTTGGTATCAACATGATGGATCCCCATGCCATACTATTAACACAGTAACTGGGTATTTGAATGAAGTATTTCCGCGCCGTTGGATAGGCAGACGTTCAAATATTCCTTGGCCAGCCGGGTCGCCTGACATCACACCCCTGGACTTCTTTTTATGGGGCCGATTAAAAGAAATCGTGTATGGGCATAGACCTTTTTGGGATATTGACCATCTTGAAGCAGTAATAACAAACTGTGTCCAAGAAATCACTCCCAATATGATACGGGCGACAGTAAGAGAAATTACTAGGCGTACTATAGTTTGCATGGAAAAAGAAGGGGGGCATGTAGAGACATCATTTTCCACTTTAAACTATCTGTTTTAAGATCACTTTTATCATGTAATTGCTAAAATATTGTTTATTATTCACATTCACAATTTATTTTTGCTCTAAGGAAATTAAATGTTTTTAATATTCCTGATAGGTAGATAGGTTGATTTTAGAACATGAAATAATCTCGCATTATTTTTTTTACGTAATTGGTTTCCAACAAGAGGTAATGAATGCTCAACGTGTTTTATGATACGCGGCTGCGGCTGGCGTTCGCGATCGAGCGTAGCAATCGGCTGTCGCCACAGGGTGGTTTGGCTGGCGCAGCTGGAGCAGTGCGCTTCAGTTCATATTCGTATCTTGTAGTGAAAGCGCTTATGTATGGTTTATAATATCATAAGGAATCACCACCCTAAGTAACGTACCGTACTTCTGAAACACCCTGTATACATTCCAATATAACGGTCAAAAACACAAATATTTATATCAAAATATATATAACAAACAATAACACCAAACAATACGATGCAATAATGCGAAAATCACCGGTAAACTGAATTCAACCCTGTCGCCCAGGGCCTTTTAGTTTTATTGCCGATTGACCACTCGAAATAGAGTTACGGTTGTCATTACCTACTGATCAATGTTTCCCTCGTATGCATCTTGGATTTGAATATGGTATAATTATAAGCTTTGTAATGTATATGCTGAAAAATAAACAGAATGGTTTTGTACACTTTACCGTTCTTCCCTACACTTGCTGCCCCTTTTTTCCATGCGTTTTCTTTCATTACAACATTTTTGTAATTTTCGTTCCCATAGCTGTATAAAGGGGGGTACTTTTGCACCTCCTCTATCAAACACTCGTCGTCAATTGCCGTAAACAGTGGCATTCTGCTGGGCGATTGCGGCTAGACTGATCTCTATAGCAGTCCGAACGCAGCCGCTGCAATCGACGGCGGACGCTGCGTCGCCGAGCTACGGCAGTGAAACCGTGTACATACAAATCGCATTGAACCAGTACCGAGCTACTAATCGTAAGCGCCAGCCGCGGCCGCCGACTGCTCCAGCGAAACCATACCTTTAGTAAAGTTTTCTTATTACAAATGCTTTAAAATAAAAATTGAGGGTACTTCCCTCTTAACGTAATTCTGTGTTTCTATATTTTTCTGCCACCCTGCACATGATATCTTAAGTGTGGATATGTCAATAATATTGGCGATGCGAGTAGAACTTTTTATAAAGAATAACTTTTTTTCGTAGAATCAACAATAAAGAAAATTCCCATATGTTTAGAACTTTTCTGGACACGCTGTATATGCAAGAGACTCTGCCGAGCGAACTCGATTTTCCACGGTAGTGTTTGCGACCCCCGTTACATGACCTTATCTTAACCGCTGGAGTCTCTCCCCAAGAAACTGCTCTCCCTCTTATATATTCCCGTAGGTTTTCCGCATACCGCTATTTGATGCACCAGAAACCGCACAGTCACCTCTATTGTTTCGTGCCGGAGTTTAATCTGTAATTAAAAAGTGACGCACAACCTATAAATAAACGATTTAGTAATACATAATTCAATGTCAAGATTTTGTTCACTATCTTTCGTAATGCAATAAAATCCATGTTTAGTTAAACCAAGTTTTGTCCTTTATTTTTCTAAAATCGAGGCATAGCAAAAAGGGCACCACACCGCAGAGCATAGACCCCTGGAATACCACTACTCCGCTGTTTCAGAGGTACCTCTAAATCGACGGTGGTTCTCTGATAACCCTTAAATCAACAGAGTGGCGCTGGAGACCTAGAACCGCCGTTCCATGAGCGCTATAAAACGCACTCGAATATTCTTCCCTATTCTGAGCCCATCGTAAATGGGCCCGAGCAGATTTCGCCATTACAAATGGCGCTTAAAAATTCCTCCGCGTTTTCAGTCCATTACAGGTATCGCAGCATTTTGTAGAAGATTTAAATTTATCTTTTCGCAAACGGGCCAGCCAATCAGGTGTCGGTTTTTATCTGTTAAGAACATTTTCAATCATTCTCAACGGCTTTCATTCTTATAAAATTAAACTGATGCAAAATGATTTTGATCGCCGGGTGGAATTTTGCGCAATCAGGATGCAAGATGGGAAGGAAGTCGTAATTTTTTAATAACATATTTTAATTTAGTGAAAGAAGCTTTATGCTAAATGGCACAGTTAATCAACGAAATTGTCGATACCAGTCTGATTATAAGCATCACTGGATGTACAAGGCACGTGCTCAGTACCCTGAAAAACTCAACGTTTGAGCAGGTATCATTGAAGACCAAATAATAGGTCCGTTGTTTATTAAGGAAAAATGTCATTCAGGGCACTATCTGGTAACGACACTCCTGCAGATATTGGCATGTACACGTAAAGATATTTTCAAATACTACGTTTCCGAATCGGTGGATTGTAAGAAGGAGTAAAATAAAATGGTCATCCAGATCTCCTGACCTTACGCCGATAGACTATTTTCTCCGAGGTAATTTGAAAAATAAAGTTTATGTATCAATCCTAGACAATATTACAGTAGGTACTAAGAGATAGAATCACGACAAAATGTCTGGTCATAACTTGGATTATGTTTTAAAATATTATGAATATATTTAAGTACAACTTGGTACATTGTCAAGCTAATTAGGAGGCCATTTCTAACATTTCAATTTAAAAAATGGTGGATTGTTTTTTACTGATTTTGAAATATTTTTTTAATATAGACTAAAAAAAATCTATTAATAAATTCATTTCATATATTTTTTTTATCAAAGGCGACGTTTTTGAAATATTTATCATTGTTGTCCGGGATTTATGGAACACGGTGTAAAAATGAAAGTTTAATAAAAGTAAGAATTTACTTAAAGAGAAATTTAATATAAATGAAGTGAACAAAAACATAATATTTTATCGATACGGACAGGCATTAAATATTGAATATAGAATCATTAATAACCTGTCTAAATTTTACATTTTATTTGGGGTTTCATAGACATACAAACTAAATATAATTTAATTAAATACTTAAGTACATAGCGGGCTAATATTCTTTTGTAGCGAGCACAACCGTCAGGTATTTTTTTGTGGATTTTATTAAGAACATTAAAAATAATGGTGGTTAATAGCGGGTTTTTTTCATTTTTTAAGCAACAGTGGTCTAGCTCTCTTCCATTCCGCTGGAAAGTTTGCCCGACCTTCCAGCTAATTATACAGTGAGAACCTTACTGCCTTTGAGTTTTTTTATAGGCAGTGTATAATTCTTTTATTGTAAAATAACTAAATCTATTATTACTATCGTTGTTTAACGTCACATCTTGGTGGGTTGTGTGACTTCTTACTTCCTCCATGGTATCTATCCTCAAAAATAATCTGTCGATTTTGTTTCCATTACCCCATATATCGACGTCAACACTCACATTGAGTGATTTCCTGCAGTTTCGTTTTGCCTTCTTAATTCTATTTCTCAGCCTTATTTTAAAAACGCAGTTTTACGTTTCAAAATGGAATATTTTCTGCCCAATTAAATATTCTAATCCATACATCATCTCTTTAAACATTATTAATAAGAATTACAATAAAACCACTTTTTTAAGCTTCTTTTCTGCCATAGTTAAGTTCGGTAATTCATCAACGACGGCTTTGATGATATTGTTGACGGGTGATCACCTAAATTTCCTAATGATCGTTCCCTGCGAGTGGCGGATTTCTTTTAGGCACCTTTACCCATAATTATAAAGTCTGTTGGGAAAATATGCATATGCATTTTAAGACTAATTAACACAATTCAAACTCCTAATATTGCTTAGTAATGAGACCAAAACCATAATCGCATTTTAGTGAAAAGTTAATAATAATCGACAACGCCGCATCTGGGTTATGTTCTACTGTTTTAAAGAAGTAAATAAAACTCATGTTTTCAAATATTATAACAACTTAACTGCGAATTTACGCCGCATTTAATAATCCTCTCTGTAAAATAATACAATAAAAAACCCTTAATAAAAAACAGCTTGTTTACGTCTTTGCGGCGACCGGCGACCATTAGAGACGTTGCGTACGTGGTAAAAAAGCTGGTCAGTAGGGTTTAGAATTCTCTCTGTGGTGGAAGTCGTAACGTATTTTCGGGCCAGCAGCACCTAGTGTTTTTAAACAGTGAGTCGAGTTACAGATTCTTTTCGTGGCGGAACGGCCACGGATTTCTCGGGCCATCAGCGCCTAAGTAGTCGTGAGTTGTCAACCTTTTGCAAAAATTGTTGAAGTAAAAGTATAATAGTTTGTTGCGGGTTACATGAACTCCCTTAAGTGTGATTAGTTATGTGGCCATTGATTAGTTAATCGATAACAAATCATGTGAAGTAGTAGTATGATTTCACAAATTATGTAACAACCTGACATTATCTGTTACAATGGCATAGTTTGCTAGAATAAAGAAATGCTTGTGAAGAAATGTGTTTTCTTAAGATTAAAAGTAGAAAAAAAAAACCAGTAAATCACCCTATGGAAAAATAGTATTTTTTGTTGCTGAGAGTGGGATTTTAAAACCCAGGCTCTGCACAAAGTCCTTTAAGGATCTACAATTATCTTATAGCATAACAAAGACCTAGAAGAAGCCTTCTAAACGAGTAATAGTAATCTAGTAGAATTTCATGCTTAGAAACAACCCATTCTCTATAAAAATTGTGGTTTTCAGAATTTCACCTTTTCATTTGTTAAGAATTTAAGTAGCCTGCTTATTAACAACTAGGCGAAACTGGTCGAAATCTATGAGTATGTTTGAAAATCCTGAGTAACGTCCCGTGCTGAATAAACGCACTGGTCATCAACCTTCCTACTATTTCTTTAGTAACTTTTGATCATAACAAATTGTTGTTCTGTCTGTTCTATTTAATTATCTTAAAAATAAAAACTTTCTAAATAATTGTTAAAATTTTTTAGTTACCTACCAAATTTTGTTTTTATTTCTGATAATGTAATTTTCTCCACGAGCATTACTGAATGCAATAATTCCAAAATCATTTTTGATAATAGAATGTAAAAATTCTCGCTCTTGAGTTGGAATATTTATTCTGAAACACTTGCTTCTTATGCGTTTTGCGTGTATTTTCATTCCATAACAAGATACGGAATGAATATTCTGTAATTGATCTAAACGACATAGGTTGCCATGAATTTCGAAACTGTCAGTGTCAGATAAAAATGGCCGCGTTGTAATAATAATTATTTTCAGACAAATTTTAGTGCAAGTCAAAAAATGAGTGAAAAATCGGATGAATCAGATATGGAACTGGATAATACTCCACCTGAAATTACGAATATTGCGAATAAATAACTTAATTGCTTTTTACAGATTTTATTTGTTTTTATTCGTACTTTTTGGTCGTGGAGAAAATATAGTCTGCTACTCGGTTAGAATGAAAATTCGATACTCGTGGTTCCTCACGCTCGCTACGCTCGCGTTCGGAATCTTCCACTCGAATCGAGTTTTCATTCCAACCTCGTTACAGAATCTACTATTCAGTTATCGCAATAATATTCCTAACTATTTTATTTTTCTTCGATGACTCAGGCTTTGACCACGTATGGGTCTGCCTCCCAGAGTTAATAAATTACGGAATGAACAACGAATTTTAATTATTTATAAACAAAAACAGATAGGTTAGAATATCCAGGTTATAGCAACCAGTTAAATTAACAAAAAGTATAATTTTCCTTTTATGTTATCATAGTCAAAATTAATTTATTTTCTAAGGCTTTTCCAACCAGAAAAGTGACATGATCTTAGACTTTTCTTTTAACGCATATCCTACCTTTAGCCTAGGGTCTCGGATTCCGGTCTTTCCAGTCTAGGTCGTTGTTCTGTGCAGGTACTTTTTAGCCGTTCTTGACTATTGGTATATCTATTACTTAGCTCTTCCGTTTATTAATTTAAAACTAGCATTAGCACAGTCAAAAATATTGTTCCATTTTTGATATTCATAATACACTGGAAATTTGATAGAGTATTTTTCAGCTAAGAAAAATGTTAGTTGAGGTTAGGCTTTTATGACATGTGTCACTTTCTAATTACTAAAGAAGGCAGCCCAAAAATCAAAACAATCTGTTGTTAGACACATCAAAGTCAGCTGACATGACATGATTTATAGACTTATAGAATCGTATTCGGGCGTACTTTATTTATTTCATTTCCTCTTGTTGATTATTTCCATGTGTTAGCATTCTGCAGATTTTCGATGCTTTTTTGTTAATTGTTTTTAAGACAGTTTCTTTGTGTGATATATAGTTATTAGTGTGAAAATTGGAAAATATTCATGGATCATGATAACTGTATTCCCAGTACCTCTGGAAGAAGGAATGAAGGTCTCATGCTAATTTAACCAATTAATATTTTAGACATGCACAATTTGATTTTTAAAATCAGAAAACTACAAGAACAAAATGTAATTGTACAATGACACGCATCATGTTAACCCTTTGAAACCATTTCAAGGAAGGTTCTAATAACTTTTAATACGATCTACGTTTTTGGGCCAGGAAGCTATATAAGGGGTGTTTCAGAAGTACGGCACGTAACTTAAGGGGGTAATTCCTAATAATGTTTTAAGAGAAAAACTTCTTATAAACATGTGTTAGGAGTTGCCCCGTTTTTGATTTACAGGGTGTTAAAGTTTTTTAAAATAAATAGTTTTTTTTATAACTTTTTTAAACATGCTTTTCCCGATTTTTTTTTTAAATTGGTACCGTCATTCAAACAATAAGGGACTTCATTAGCTCTAGCTAGAGTAAATTTGTTAAGTCCAGTAACGTCCCGGGAGCACCTTAACGAATATTATTGACAAAAAATGTCCGCCACTGACTTTTTTTTAATTTCAATCAGATTTACCAACTAACAGTATAGCTTTCTTGTTCCCTTAATTGCTTTCGTACCTTGCTTCGCTTTCGAAAGAAAAGATAAAAACCACTTTATTGCATGTATAAAGAAAACACCTAGGTATACATATATGAGTATGTCAAAGTTAAAACGGCAAGAAATTGAAGCCTTAGAGGAATGGGGTCAAACTTACCCTAATACCCCCTAGTTCAGTTATAGATGAACTTACTAACAGTAATTTATGTCCCAAAATTGGTTGCGGTAGCTGAAATAGTTCCGGAGTTACAAAACGAAACAAGTTCATGAGGGCCATCTTCAAAGCGCTCTAGCTCCCTGAGGAAGCGTTTCCGGACCCATGCTCATAATAACTTTATTGTTTTTTTCCTGTGTTTTATCGACCCTAGAAGTTTGTAATATGATCACATTAACACCCTGTGTATACAGTTTTAAAATATTTCATATTCAATTCAATTACTTTAATTTAAGTAAATGCTGTTAAAGAAGTTTTATTATATTTTTTATTTTAATTTTTTTTTTATGATAAGGCACAGTACTGCAGGATAAATCCTTAATGGCGCTCTTGGAGCGGTGCGTGTGCGTAAGAAACGATTCACGTTGGTCTTAAGTCTTTGGAGACTATACTCGTTGTGGAACACAATCTCAGGGAGATCGTTTCAGAGTGATGACGTTCTCCAGATGAAAGAATTTCAAAACAGTGTCGTGCGAGGGACACTAAGCTAAACCACGTACTGGTGGGCTGCAATGTCTCGTCATGTATTTCTACCATGCACCGCTCTCGGTGGTATCAAGCGGGCAACCTCAGTTGAACACTTACCATGAAAATATTTGTAAAATAGGCTCAAATCGCCAACCCGCTCTCGATGTTCAAGGCTTTCCAGGTTGTTTGTCAGACTATGGTCACCGATCAAGCGAATGGCTCTTCTTTGAATGGAATCTAGCAATCTCAGGGTACGTTTAGAAGCAGAGCCCCAAATATGCGAACAGTACTCCAGCGATGGTCGAATTTGGGCTTTATAGAGCACCAAAAGTTGTTGGGGTGTAGAGAGGTTCTTTGTTCGGAAAAGTACTCCAAGCTTCTGCGAGGCTGCCTTAGCAATGACCGCAACGTCACTATGCCAAGCCATATGACTATCCAAATTAACCCCAATAAATGAATTGATGAAGCCAAGGGAATCGAGTGTTTGCTTGCATTGCCGTTAGAAGGGCAATTTTTGAGAAAGGGATGAAGGCTTCCATGCCAGTAAGGATAACCTCCGATATTTCTGTTGCACAGATGGGTGGATCATCAGAGGTAAAACAAACTTCTCGCCAAAGGAAAGGTTCGAAAATGGTCCCTTAGGTCATCCCACTTGGCTGATGTATAATGCCAGACATTTCGTGGCTTAGGAGGCTGTTCGGCACTAATTGGTAGTTTGTTCAGTGCCGAAATAAGGTTGTGGTCAGACGTTCCTAACGGCGCGCGGCGGCTTCACGGTGACAGTGTACAAGTCGGGGTTTGAAGTTTAGAAAAGATCCAACAAACTAGCAAAATCACCATCTCAGTCTGGAATCCGAGTTGGTTCACCCACCAACTGGGTGAGGCCAGGGGCGCTATTCTCGAATGTATTCGCATACGGAAATTTGCCGAAATCTTCAATTATTCGAACGAAAACAAAAAATTGCATTCTCGAGCATGCCAGTTTCTGTCGTATGCGAGTTTTTCAGACGGATTTCGATCGTCTGCCTCAAGCCTTGCGAAACTGAAATTTCGCATACGGATGATCGTTTTTAAACTCACAAAAGTGACATTGGTGACGTTCTCGGTCGGAAATCTTGGACAGTTCAAGATTTTTTTGACTTTAATTTATGTTTCTCTTTGTGTAGACTGTAGTTGAAATTTAGATCGAAAATAGTAGTGACAAGTTAATTTGAAGTCACTGATAACATAGCAATAAATTAGATTAAAAGTAGACTAGTTGCATGGTAATTTAAACCTGGATACAATAGTTTATTTTTACTAACCTTACGCCATTTCTCCCAGTTTTTATTTGCTCCCGGCATAGAATTTAAATTTGACGCAATCTCTTTCCATAAATGCTGACCTTTTTATAGGTAAAATCCTTAGTAAATTTAGAACTTTTAAGCTTAGGATGGTCCTCAATAAATTGAACTAACGTCCTTTTTTGTCCTTTCGTTAAACTGCTGCCTGTTCTTGACTCCATATTAGTTATTTTCATAACAGAAAAACATACGCTTGACCGCTTGACTGACATGAAAAATATAAATAATTATAATGTTGGTTAACCACCGTTTTCTTCTTCCTTTTGCCGTTCAGTTAAAATTTTCTGTATTTAACTACTTATGTGGGCTACTGGCACTTGGTCAAACGAGTTGTTGCCAATGCTTTCCATTCGAATAAGACATCCGCAATCGAAATCTATTTCGAAGGATGCTCGAGAATGATATTTGGCGTTCGTATGCGAAAATGATAAACGAAAAATGATCGTATACGGACTTTATTCGAATTACTTTGAGAATTGGGCCCCAGAGCTGATGGCAAAGGATTCGGCTTCACGACCTTGCTCGTCGGTCGTGTTTGAGTATTTGAGCCAGTTGACATTATGAACGTTGAAATCGCCAAGGATGACAACTTCGGAATTGGGATGGTGGGTTTGCAAGAAGTCAATAGTATTAGCAAGAGAGGAGAACAAGTATCTATAATGGATATCGCTTGGCGGCCGGTAAAGGCAGCAGATGAGTTTAGTAATTCTCTGCGTTGATATTCTAAACCACATTACATCAAAGTCGTTAGGCCCGAGTGTCTCCATTCGTTGAGAAGAAATATCACTCCGGACAAAGAGACAAAGGCCAAAATTCCGCCTAAATCGGTGATGGAAGTCGTACCCAGGATATAAATAGCTGACCGTACTAATCGATGATTCGACTTTTGTTTCGGTTAGTGCAAGTACATGAGGTTTGGTAGATTGTAGATCTTGATGAACTGCATTGATGTTCGAGTTTAGTCCTCTTATATTGCAGAAGTCAATTTGGAAGTTGGTAATCTCGGGTCTTTTAACAACTTCAGTTTTCACACCATTTCCATTTAGAATATTGTTCGACGGACCCGCATGGCTACTGGACATGATGGATAATTGGATAATTTCACTTGATAAGGCACCAGGACCCGCCTCCACCCGGAGATCCGATCAGGGGGCGATTTTAACTCCGGAACATTTTGATCTTGGAACCATCATCATAGCATTTTTTATATATTTCTCACCCTGGAAGCCGGAGACATCGGCACAGTGACGAAACGTTAGCTCAAAAAGCAACTTCACGCCACCTAAACCGATGCGATGGTATTTCACCGGGCGATGAGGGGTGAACCAACGCTTACCATCTAAATTTACTGCAACATAAAACTATTATTGTAGAAACGCATTAAGAATTAAAAAAAAATTAGATTCGCGTAAGCAGAATTGTTTATTTTGTCGGGCAAGGGAAGCTTTAGTAATAAATGATTGAACGACATTACAATGAAGCAAAAGCTAAACTATATTATACTTCTCTTTAACCTGCTCTAGCCCTATATTGGTGCACAATACCAGATGCTGTAAAATGATGATAAATACAAATACCCCTAAGACAACATGTAAATGAAGATTCTGATCTTAGGCTCTCAAAAGTAGAAACGCGAAAATAAAAAAGACCCTGATATAAACATCAAACTATCATACGTATTAAGCAGGATATAAAACTAGGACACAAGATTGTATGTATATTCTAGCTCTTAGAATATAATAAAATTTTAAAATTCCTTTAAACATAATTATCCTGATTCTGGAAATTTATATTTCCGTGACAATTGTGCTATTGTGAGATTTTTGCCTTGAAAATTAGGCAGATGATTTTTAAACTAGTTAAAATAATTATCCATGTCACCTATTTAAAACTCAAAGCTGAAACTTACCTTTATGTATATTATAATTGCTTTTTAATTGCTAAAACTGAATTTACAGTATTCATAACTTATAAATCTGAACGCCAAAAACGAATTTAAAAAACTGAGAATCAATTATGCAGGATATATAGTGGGCTAAAACATGATTTATAACCCTTACCGTGCAGGTGATGCATGTATTTCGCAATTTGAATGATACTCTTCAAATGCTTTACCAGCATTTTTCAGTGTAAGTGCATTTATTAAAAGCATGCGTAAAATTTAAAAATGTTATATATTGCTTGTGAAGCTATTTGCCGATTAAGTTTGCTAATTAACAGGAGAACAAAGGAAATGAGGTACTTTTAATCAAATAGGGTCTCAGATAGATGGAAGTGTGTTTGGACATTTATAAAGGTGTGTCTAGGTGACAAATTAAAGGTAGGTAGTAAGTCTTTCAACAAAAAATCGAAATGCCAATATTTTCAGAGTTACGGCCCATCAAACTTAAATTTTTTTTTCTTATTTTTAATATACTTCAACTAATTTCCTTACAAATCAATTGTATAAACATTTTTGTTATCAGTAAATCAGTTTTTTCAATTGGTGCAAAAAATGAAGTAACCATTTCAATATATTAAATAACTTAGTACCTTTATTTTGTCACGTATTTTCCCAAAACTCTCTACAAGGTAGCAATGTAACTTACTTTATGAAGTTTTTACTTTAAAGGGTTAAAAGACAAATTCCCTGCAGTAGGCATCAAAGTTTCTTAGAGACAGCAGTTCTTTTTATTTTTTTTTGACATTTGAACTAGCTGAAGCCAATAATTACTTTCCTTCTATTTATCTACAGATTTAGGTATTTCCTGAATAAAAATAAAGTGAATGCTCCTACTTCAATTCGAGTTTCACATTATTTCATTAAAGTACCGGAACGGGTTTTTAATTCGAATTTGTTAAGTACGACAATAGGAAGGGGGTCACCTCCATAAAGTAGCTCATACAGGACGTGGCATAATAACCAGCCATTGTGTTAATGTGGTGATACCTTTTGTTTCTTAAAAAGGGTCCGGTTTTAAAATCCGTTTCTTACAATATTAATACAACAATAGCAGGCTGTCTGGCTGGTTACAGTGCTACGTCTTTGCTGGGCTTACCTATTGACAGGACCTCCTTTCTATATACGACAAAGAAAAGTATGACAAACACTGTGATCGCATTCTGAAAAAATATCTAAAATACTGCTTATGAAAAAAACTTATTTAATCCTAAATCCATATGTTACAGATATCGACAAATTCGGCTGTGATTGACATAATATACTTTTTTTGTCATCAGGCACAGTAGATACTGCAGAATCAATCTTTATGGTGCTTTGCAAGCGATGCGTGTGCGCAAGAAACGACTCACGTTGGTCTTGAACCTTTGGAGATTATACTCGTTGGGGAACACGGCCTCAGGGAGGTCGTTCTAGAGTGATAACGTTCTCTGAAAGAAAGAATCCTTAAACAGTGTCATTAGTTCACTGACACTAAGCTGACCCACATACAGATAGGCTGCAGTGTCTCCTCGTGTATTTCTTATTTATTTCAAGCGCAGATATTTGTAAAAGAGTCTGAAGTCGCCAACCTACCTGTGTTCAAGGCTTTTTAGGTTGTTTGTCAGATCATGGTCACCGATCGATTGAAGGGCTTTTCCTTAAATGGAATTCAGCAATTTCACGGTTTGGGGGCAGAGTCCCAAATAAGTTAGCAATATTCCAGCGTCGGTCTAATGTCTTCCATAATAATATATCCTTTTTTTCTTTTTTTGTTCATTGTATCTCGAACCTCGTTATAAATTATACTAATTTCAATAATTTCATTTTCATATAACTCAGTCGGCTTAGAAATTCCAATACTTTTAATCCCATATTCCTTTATTACAGTTTTGTTTCCATTAAATGGCTTCCCAAGTTGGAGGAACATAAATTCTGATGAACTTTTATCGGGCTGGCTAAAACCGTACCTATAAGAGTTTATTTTATATATACAGGTTATACAAATTCTTAGTAGGAGTATTGCTATCTCAGTGAGTATAAGAAATATAGAGTTTGTTAGATGTAGGCAGAGTTGCGCATTTTAGTGCGCTAAAAATAAATTTAAAAAATTCCGATTGTTTCCTGAGATATAAAAAAACAACTAAAAAAAATCACTTTACGTTTTTATTTCTCAGTGCCAAGCTCATCACAGACACAAGTGTTCAAGAAGGATCAGTCTTAGGCCTCCCACACTTTTTAGTCTACTTTAATGACGTGCCTCATTTGCCAATATCTGGAAAACTCATTATTTTCGCTGATGATACCACCATCTTTTGGCATGGAACAGACCTTGACAAGCTTGAAATTAATATGAGTAATAATTTGGACAGGATAGAAGGATGGTGCCATGCTAATCTGTTATCATTTAAGATCTCAAAGAAAAATGTATTTACTTTTAAGTGTGTTGTAGATAATGTTTTTGTAGAGAATGAGAAAATTTCAACAATTTCTGTAAGTAAATTTTTTGGATTATCAATAGAAGCTCTCTCAAATTTGACGTTCCTATTAACAATTTATGCAACAAAATTTTTTCTAATAACTATTATGACGGCGATATTGTAACAATTTGAAAATTGCCACTATTGACTTCGTGGGGAATTGTTAGACTCACCTTTGATTCTTATACACATATTTCCACAAAGTGTATCTTATATAGTTTTTTACAGAAAATTAGTCGAAATATGTGGGGTTACAAGTACTGTGTTTGCTTTTCCGTTGGTTAAGTGCACAAGGCGTTGCAAGCAGGTTGACCATGTAGTTCCGTTTCGATCTCCGTCAAGTCACAGAGCACCCATTTTCCACTCTTGGCAATTTTATATAATAACAAAGTTGTTTGGAATTATTTTCTTTATTTCGTTTTTAATTCATATTCTAGTAAAAGCCCAGACTTAATTTTTATCCGTCATCGTAGTTTATTGCATTTAGGCATTTCAATTTTATAAATGTTTTTTAATACTTAAATCAACAATGTAAGGTTGTCTTGACAAAAGGAACCATTATATTATTAGCCTACACCAAAGTAAAGATATAAACGTTCTAGAATATTCAGAGGTTATATACATGCAACGCTCAGTTCTTTTTCAGATACCTTCTTTTAAACTTAAATACCAAATTTTATTCTAAACCATATCAATGATCTGAACTAACCTAAACCCCCTTTTTTTTATTTTCAATTAAAACTTTATTGTTTGCGTGGAAAAATGGCGGCTTACTAGCATTCAAATCAAAGCGGAGTGGAAACTATCATGGAGACATGAATGCTGATGTCTTCGAAGAATACTTCCAGTAAATGCTAGATCTTATTCTTCCTGGGTCTGTTATAGTCATGGATAATCATTCATTGGCTTACTGTAAATAAGAAGCCATTTTATAAAGATTAGAGAAGAGCTTACTACACTCTGGATACATTTTTTAGTGATCCATCAGTTGATGAATATGTTAAGTTTGTTTCAAAAGTCATTTTTATTTTCTCTTTAAGCTGTTCCTTACCTCCATATCCAGGTATGTTAAAAATGGGTACATTTGTTTAGTTTCAATTTTATTTATTGACATTTTGTTTGAGATCTTCAGAGTGTGTCTCTGTTTATTGTATCAGCGAATGATGACTTTATTTTGTCAGCAATATAATTATTTTTCAGAAAATAAAGTATTTTTGAGTTGAGAGTTGAGTTGCGGCTTTATTACTGATTATTATCGAATACCAAGAGCTTTTTCTTAAGACGCCTCTTCGTCATTTTAAGAAAAAAACCACATTGTTGTAATAACTTAAAGTTTATTTATAAAATTCAGTCAATAAATATAAATCTGACGGTGAAAGGTCGGGCGACCGTGATGGTGAGGCAATGAAACCACCATTTCCAGTTCATTTTAGGGGCAACTCTTTTAATTTCTTGTAGCCCTTGTATTGTGGTAGGTGCGCCTTGACTTGCTGAAACCAGATTCCTCGTAGACTGTCCAGGGCAATATCAATTCAAAAATATTCCTGGAATAGACTAATTGAGAATTCTAAATATCCATCACCATTTAAATTTTCTTTAAACAGAAATAGGCCGATAACTCTATCCCCATAGATCACAGTTCATATATCCTGGTGTTATATTGTGTGAACAATTTGTAAATTTTTTTTACAATAATTGGATCATAAAATGTGTTTCAAAAAATTACCAGTTTTATTGATGTGCCCTCTTAACCACGTGCAATAATTTAATCTCCTTTTCGCATCACCCGGAAGCAATTGCTGTGACACATGGAATTAAAAAGGCTTCGAGCCAATACTTTTTAATATTTTTCATGCTTTAACATGATATATCGTTGGCTAATAATTCAGAGTTACCTCAATATGTCGATTGGAGACACAGTTATTATTTACAATTTATTTTGTATTAGGATATTGTATAAATTTAACTAGTTTTTAAATACCTAATTCAAAGGCAATTCTCTGTCATTTTAACTGAATTTAATTCCATATTAATTTCTCTTTTTTTTTGGAACATGCCATTTTATCTTTAATGTTAAAAACATTGATGGAGAAGGCTGCCGGCGTCCGGGATATTGGTGAAAATAAGTTTTCATTGCATTTTCTGTGTTTAAGTGACAATAGTAGTAAACATTCACCATATCGCGTTTTTATTTGTTAGAGAAGTACATTTTAAAAATAATGCCATAGCTAAGAAATGCTGTTGTCGTTTTTAAATATTCCTACTCTTTAAATTTTATAAAAATATAAAAAACTTCTACGGCAAACATGTTAGTGCCAAGTGTTACAACACCTTAGTTTTGGAAAGTCAGAAGCAACTTAAAAGTGAAATAAAGCGACAGCAAATAAATACTACTTGACAAATGGGAATTATACTACCATGCGAGCAAAAATTGTTTTCATCCAAGGGGGCTTGGACTGAAAAACGTAGGGCTTGGTTCAGATCACAATTATAAGGGGACGATATATCTAACCAAATCTAAGTTAAAATTGTGTCAAATTCATATTGTGACATGATATGCCAAACTAATGAATATTAAAGTAAGTAAACAGATACAAATTTAATTTCGTTGTTTACAAAATTAGCAAAGTAAGAATATAAAGGAACGAAAATAGAAATTATAGAAATTGTTCAAATTGGCCACCGCCATACTCCAAGCATAAATTGAAACGTCTCTTCATATTTTCGAAAACGTTGAGCAGCATCTTTGAAAAAATGATTCCACAATCTTCGATAATTATTTCTTGTTACTGTTCTAAATTTTTAACTGGTATTTTAAAAATATTGTTCTTCAAATGAGGAAAATGAAGTAATCCATGACCGTCAAACAATGTAATCTGGATAAGAATTCAATGTATGTTCGAAAACTGATCAATCTGTCGTCGAAAAATTGCGTAAGTAGTTAATAGTTTCGACGGATGTATGGGAGGTTGCATCTTCCTGTTGAAAATAACCAAAACATAGTTTATCGTCAAGTGATGGCTCCACAAATCGGTTCAAAATATGTCCCTATATCGCTGCGCAGTAGCCGTGTCATAAAAAAAAAATAGGACTAACTATTCTTCTTCGGGAAGCAGCCAACAGACACCAATTTTTTGATTGTGCAACGTGGACTGTATAAAAAAATAGGGGGTTTTACTACTCCATATGCTCATTCTGAGAATTCACATAACTGGTGAGGTGGAACCAGGCTTCCTCAGAAAAAAATATCAGGTGTAGTAAATCATTTATTTCCAATATATTGTGGTTTACGTACCTATATAATAGGTACGTAAACCACTGAAAGTAATTCCTGCGTTTTTCAAACTTTACAGCTCTATTTCCTGGAATACTTGCATTTTATAAGGAAACAAGTTTAAGTGTTTTTTAAGAATAGTCCTGCATGTTACATAAGATCTTCCCACTTCTTGAGACAGGCGTCTTACACATTTAATTGGCGTACTTTGCATTATTTCACGAACGTTTGCAACAAGTTCAACTGTTCTTGCAGTTGCTCCTCCAGCTCCTTCCCTAAACTGAGCCACGGTTCTTCTTAGGCAATGATAAAAATCCCCAGCAGTAAAAGCGAGGTTAAAGAAATTTTTGCGAAAATCGTCCATGTACAAATGCTATATTTATATTGCCGCTCACCATCTACTCTAACGACTGTTAAGGATGACGAAATAACTGATTGACAAAATATAAATGCCTAAAAAGCGAAGTTTTTCCAAATCATCATGTAGATTAAAAATGAAGATAAATTGACACCGGAATCTTTCGTACCTTAAAAAATAGCACACTGGCGCAAAAACCGCAACTTTTTATTTATAATAATAACTCCAATACCCTCTAAAATTATGGAAAATGGGACAGCCTGGACACACTGAACAATTATTGGTTTTAATCTTGTGTTCGTAGAGAGATCCGAAAGTTGGAAGCAGAATATGGCCGATTCAAGTGAGTTGCTGAGGTGAATGCTCAACTTTTGTAACTTTCTACCTTTCTCTTCTAAACGACGCACATCAAAAAACAGTTAACGTGGCCAGCTCTTCCCGTGCGTCATGATTCTTATTTTTATTTTTAAAAACCAGATTTTTGCTATCCCATAAAACCGGTTTCTCTCTATATCGTTCTGTTAACTTAATTATAATTTCATTTGACCACTTTACTTTCAAAGCTAAAACCCAGTAAAAACAATTCAACGCTCCTGCTTTGATGTACCAACAACTGCCGGATCATCAAAGAACGCGACCGAGCGATCATTTACTCGCGTGCTCATGTTCGCTAAACAGTTCACACCAAATCAGCTGCTTAAGGCGTGTATTCACCAAAAGAGCGAGCAAGAGCGAAGATTTCTTTTTGTTCGTGTATGTTTGCTCGTGTTCGCTCGACAAGTTGGCATCTCGTTCATACCAGAGCGAATATATTCAGGTTTGCAGTTGATCCATTTATTTTCTGCGAGCGTATTAATATGGCTGACCAGGAGAAATTATATAAGATTAAACGACTTACCTGTAAGGAAGTTCAATCTTTATTATACGAGTAAACACGTCCTTATATAGAACACCATATAGTAATGCATCTTGTGTTACACTAGGCACTGAAATAGAAAAAGAGGACCGAACTTTCTGCATTCGCTCCCCGAACCCATCATTACGTTTAAGTGTTAAATCAAAAATTAGAAATAGGGTTAAGGGAGAACAAACACAAAAAATAGATAGGGTGCGATTATTCTATATAAGGACGTGTTTACTCGTATAATAAAGATTGAAGTTCCTTACAGGTAAGTCGTTTAATCTTATATTATACTTCAAAACACGTCCTTATATAGAACACCATGTAGATGTTTAAAGTACAACTTCTAATTTTTGAAAAAAAAACCCGCAACGGGTAAATCTAGCAGTACATTAAATCAGATATATAAGTAGTTTAAGCAATGATATAATTGTAAAAAATTTAAGAATAAACAAAGGATAAAAATACGAAAACAAATTACGGTATTATATAAAATATTGTAAAATACATATTTCAAACATTCGGAAAGATAACCTTTCTAGCATAAAAAGTATCATCTAGTATAGGTCTACAATAAAACTTGGCAAATGTACTGAGACTAGGAGCTTATCCAGCAGCCTTTCTGATGGTTTCAATGTCTAAACCCTTAGAAAGAGCTGCTGACGTGGACGCATGTCTGGTGCTGTACCGAGAAAAATTGGAAGCGTCTATACCAGAGTTTCTTAATACGAATCTTATCCAGCCCGATAAAATTTGAGCAGAAGCCCCACGATGGGGCTTCTTAATAGTGATAAAAAGTTCCGTTATATCGCCCCTTAATGGTCCTTTCTATATACTTCTCTAAGGCTGACGCTACACACAATTCTGGCTTCTGTATAGATTTTGGAGTAACTAAAACTGGCTGTGGTTTGTTAGAAGCTGAAGTTTTAACCAATGCTTCTATAAAATCATAAAATGAGCTTTTTCCTTCCTGACCGAAAAAGTTTTAAGACGGTGGGAAGTTATTATAGCCATTAATGTGATAAGTTTAAAACTGACATCAGTTAACTTAATAGAATTTAAGGAGGGAAAAGTAGCCAAATACTCTAAAACAACTTGAGGATACCAAGTGCGCTTATAAGTCGGAAATACCGACCTAAGTCTAAAAGTACCTTGGAGATATATTTTAATTAATTTGCCTTTATCATCAATATCAAGTAAGATTTTTAGAGCCGGCCGGTGACAGTTTAACGTTTGATAAAAAACCCCTGCTGAAAATTCTATATTTAGAAACTCAGGAATATCGTTAAGAGACGGTTTAAAAATAGTTATTTATTTAACATATAAAAACCCCACCACTTGGAAAAAAGGGGAATTATATTGTTTAAGAGAATTGTCACTTAATGACCTTAATAGTACTGGAACACATTCCATAGCCCACTGCTAGGATATTAGCTTGTTACAGAGGAGGTGACTCTCTCTAGAAGGGGACAAAAGTTAACTCTAGGAGAAAGCAAGACAATTTCTGAAACTAAAAGTTTGAGAAAAAATTGATATCAAGATTGGGTGATGCAATGTGGAATAACCACCATACCCTCAGCCTGGTCACATATAATTTTATTAAGTGGTCTTCCAATTATGGAGAATGGTGGAGAAAAAGAAGGATGACCAAGACAAGGAGAAAGCGTCAACGGCAGAAGACCCGGGGTCCGGTTTTCAAGAGGCATATCTAGCACATTTCCTTGGGCTTTCCAAAAATCTTAACAATTGTACAGAACTCTTATAACATACTGCATATTATTCAGTTTGAACATTGGTAATCCAAGATTCATTGTCAGCGATGATATTTTGTTTTAAAGATATATTATGTTATTTCGCTTGAGAATGTCTTGCGCTACCCATTTTTTTTTTTATGAGAGCAACGACTTTTTAAGAGCTCTATATTTTAGACGCTCCAAATTTTTGGTATAAAGCCTACCATATTGAAAGGCTGGACAAGAGATGAGGGAACCAATTAATTTTGCAAAATCCAGGATTTTAAAATTACGAGCCTTTTGATAAAATCTATATGATCCAAGGCTTTAACGATTTTTTCATTCGGAAGGTGTATTTCAAGCTTACTGCAATTTAGAGTAAAACCCAAAAATCTACACTCTTGAAAAGGCAATGAATTTGACTTCTCGTTATTTATATGAACCCCAAGGAGATGAGGAGATTACTAGTAACTAATAAATTGTTTGTTCTGTTCTGAAAATTAACAAAAAATCATCCAGATAATTAACGGACAAAAGACCGCTTAAAGTCTTAAAATATGAATTATAGGCTTGAATAATTTATAAAAATCGTAAGGAGAAGTTGCTAGCCCAGAAGGTAGACACGTAAATTCGTAAAGTTCATCTTTCAAAACGAATCTCAAAAATGTCCTACTATTTTTGCTAACAGGAATCACGTAATATGCGCCTTTAAGGTCAATAGTGCACATAAAAACATTTGAAAATAACAAATCCTTAACGTTTTTAAGACTCTCAAGTTTAAAATCTACCGTATTTAGGTATACATTTAATGACTTTAGATTTAAAATAAATCAAAACTCATCATTCTTTTTAGGAATCAAAAAATATGATGACAGAAATTCTCTTTTCTCATGTTCGCAGTATTTAATCACTCCAATAGAGAGTAAATTGTTGATACTATTTTTTAATGTATTTAGTTCCTTAGGAGAAGAGTGTCTCAAAGAAGGCCTTGTTGTTTGTACAGGCAACGAGACAAAAGATATAGAGTAGGCCTGAACCCAACTTATAATATTAGAAGCTTGAGTTACTCTTAACCAATTGTTCTTGTACAGAAAAATTCTACTAGCAAATTGATGTGAATGTATAGCGGCAATGTTGTTGTACCCTGACTCGTTGAATTGTTCGTTTTTGATTCACAAATCTCTCGGTGAAAAACTTTTTTTTATCTTAGAGTAGTGACGCCTGGAGTTTAAAGTGCCATAAGAAATACTTAGCATTTCCGTCTTCGTACAGTTCTTTTTGAAACTCAGACCTGCTGCAACCTTCTAAACCGAGTGAGCTTCCTTAGATTTTTGACTAAAATCAATCCCAAAGAGCCAGGTATCAGACTTCGCCCAAGTAGCAATTCTATGAGCTCATACATCTTCATTAGAGGGATAAATTTGATGTCTCCTATGAGTGGAGAGTAAAAAATGTGTCTCACAAAACCTTTTGGGAGCTTCGACCAAGGTCCGTGTTGATTCCTCATCCGCACTTCATAAGGGTTGATTTTTGAGCAAGTTTTCTACTGCACAGCCCACTGAGACTAGACCTTTTCCAATTTTGTCGTGTGTTCCCAGTGAAAAGTTATCTTTTTTGAAATCTGGAGGATTAAGAATACCCTTAACCTCTGGATTTAATTTGGGGCCTTCCAGCAGAGGACAGTTCTAAGAAAAATAAACCTTGGACCATAACTCCCGACTCTCTTGATAGAAGTCACGAAAAAGGTAATTTAACCAGCGTACAACAATATCCGAGTCTAAGGGAGGTCCGACATGCCTATTCTTCGAATGATCAGAAAACTTAATATGGTACTCTGATTACCAAAGGCTTCAACTTGCGGAGTGGGGGAATCAGCCTCAGAAAATAATGATGATGATTCAAGAACAAGCCTTCGGCTCCTTGTAGCTGGGACAGAGTCAACCAGCTGATTTTTGCGCTTCATTAAAACCCTCTTTTCCTATCCACCACTAAAGAAGGTGCAAAAGAATCTATGTCACTAGGCTCGTCTGAGAACAAAAAACAAAGCCTTAGAAAGACGACTTGTAAATGAAAGTCTATTGAAGAAATTATTACCTTAGTTAATACTGTTATAAGACAGTAAACTCATCTATGCTGTTATTAGACAGCATAATTTTCTTGATACTGTTATAAGACAGCATCAGCTTCTTTCATAATGTTATAAGACATCATAAGGTTCTTTCATGCTGTAGTAAGACAGCATAATTTTCTTGATACTGTTATAAGACAGCATCACTTTCTTTCATGATGTTATAAGACATCATAAGGTTCTTTCATGCTGTTATAAGACAGCAACAAGCTCTATTATAAGCTATTATATGATAAAATAGGAGGATAGCAGCCAGCTACGAAAAATAAACGCTGGTGCTGGTACTCCAGTCATCGAAAATCAATGGTGTCGATGTAAGAAGGAAAAGAAAAAGAGAGAAAGAACTCTCCAAATAAAATCGATGAAAGCCGATTAGTTACTTAATGAGTCACTGTTTAAATAAACACAGACGAGTAATAATAAGAATAACCTAAATAGGATTCCCAAATATCTTTTTATCTAAAAATTCAAAGATTTCATGAGCATGTAACTTACTTGTGGAACTCGACGAAACTTTTAATAATTTGCACAATTTTTCTCTTAATTTTCGTAATTTTTTCTTGGTTGACATTTTGAAAAAACAACTCAAAGAGCTCAACGGAGGATCAAGCAGTGTATCGTGTAACGCACTGAAACGTAATGATGGGTTCGGGGAGCGAATGCAGAAGGTTCGGTCCTCTTTTTCTATTTCAGTGCGTAGTGTAACACAAGATGCGTTACTACATGGTGTTCTATATAAGGACGTGTTTTGAAGTATAATTGTTATTAGGCAGTGCTGCTTTCGTTGTATTAAGTTTATTGAAAAAGAAAAAGAAAAAACAAAAAAAACGATTTTGGCAAGCAACTATATTTAAAAGCAGACATGTTTATAGTGGCAGTAGTCTAATGCGTGATTTAAAAGTGGAACATGACTACGGAAGGTTTCAGAATTTTAGCAGAATGTCTCCTGAAGATTTTAAAACTTTGCTGGAACTTGTGGAACCAAAAATAATGATACAAACTATAGAAGAGCTATCCTTGCGGCAGAAAGACTTGCCGTAACCAGAAGATATTTCGCGACGGGCGACTCATATAGCTCTCTCATGTATGTTTTTAAGATATCGAAACAAGATATATCCAAAATAATACCAGAAGTTTGTGAAGCCGTCATTAAAGTTTTGCACGAAGATGTAAAGGTAAGTAGGTACTTAAATATTGTCACAACTGTTGGCTGTTTCCCTAACGGGGCGTGAATGAAAACCACTTGGACTAAAAAACAATACAGGTCTTTATTAATACTTTGGTATAAACTTTACCAGGTAGCTCGGAGAAAGCCCAGCATGTCTCCGGGGGGTGCAGACCAGTTCGGCACTATCGATGGGGGCTCTCGGGGAGTACTTATAGTTCGATCAGGAGAGGGGCCTCGAGTCTATGTTGACACTTTGGGCACTCCTGTCGCAGGGTAGTTGACCAGGGGGGCTCTTGGGGGATGCTTTTAAATCGAGCAGGAGAGGGGCCTCGAATCTATATTGACACTTTGGTTGACCAGTCGTTGAGACGAAGGTACCGTGTCGATCCAATGTTCGGGTATTTATACACCGAAAGTGCTGAGTCTTGTTTAGTTGAATTTGACATTGGATGGCACAGTGGTCCGCGACCTCAATGCACAGTGGTCTAGAAGTGTGGGAAATTATAATTAAAATGTGGAGCCCACCATTTTGTTGACAATATTTTCTATAATTATCTTTATTTAACGCAACAAAACTTAAAAGTAATTAATACATTTTCATGAAATATAAATCAATTTTTGAAATGAGTAAAAAATGATGGAAGATTACTGTTCGTATTATTTATAGAAACACTCTGCAATTTAGTGAAATCAGGTAAATGTAAGTCAGCAGCAAGATTTTCAGGTGACATGTTCACACTCTGTTCTCCAGTAGGCGAAATAAGAGGAGATGTAGCAGCAGTTAGGGATAAAGCAGGGGTTGAATAGTGTCCTGTGCTGGTATAGTGTCCTGTGCTGTTTGTTTTTGGAATGTGAATGTTAAAGAGGTATCGGATAGTTGGGGTGAAGATGAGGTAGCGGAGGATGAAGCAGGGCTGGAATAGTATCCTGTGCTCCTTGTTTTTGTTGGAAGCTGAGCGTTGAAATTGTTGGTTTGTGCATAGCAACCCATGCCCGCATTGAAGATTATATTATTGATATGATGCTCAACAATAGCCCGGGTGTAAGAGTTGTAAGTTCTAAGTTTGAAACCAATATGTTCTCCATAAGCAGAGCAGCCATCTCTTTTTTGGGCTGATATATTCGATTTCAGATCGGTTATCACTGTATAAGCGTCCTAGGATTTTCAGTAGGTTTCGTTTTCTTTTTTGAAATTTTTTGGGGGAAAGAAATTCTTTGCGCTTTGGGATAGTTGCTTCATTATCAGTGTGCGCGAACACGTTTGTAACAATGAACGACACATTATACTTTAACCTGTATCTCCATAAGTCGACTGGTTCAAAACTTTGCTTTAACTGGAAAATAAAATTTCTCTTGAATTTTATTGCACAGGTTTTTATTAACAAATCAATCACTTTGTCATTTTATACCCTAGCATGGGTATGACATACCAACACATTTCTAACTTAGACTCGTCAAACAACCACTTAACTCTTCTTAAATACTTTTTACTACTTTTACATACTTTCAAATCCGTTCAAATACTTTCCAACCATTTTTACGTAGAGAATTTGTCTTTCCACGGAGCACAACCTTTCTCTGTAGAAATCAGCGTGACACTCTACACTTTACTTTACTTTGAATCACTTTTGACCATTTTTACGTAGAGGATTTACCGTTCCACGGAGCGCAACCTTTCTCTGTAGAAATCAGCGTGACACTAGTCTGTTGACAAAACATTGTCCGTTTCGTACCGCCTACCAACACCTTGACCAATCAGGTACTGACACGTCACAATCCAAGATGGTTTATTTCACGTCACAATATTGTTGCCAACCAATGAGAAATACATCCTCTGTTACTATGCAAGCGGCGTTTATCATTTTTACATTTACGTGCTAGGAAATGATACAGAATCGCCTACCGTGTTTTTTATACATAAGGTTTTGATTTAACTTATATTTTTATGGATGCACAACGTTGCCATTACTGTAAGATGCGGTATTGCCAATTATATTGCATGTAGATATAATGTACTTTCCTCATTGTTTTAGCATTTAGTAGTTACATAAAAACATAGTAGTTAAGCACAAATGCGGCGTTGCCGCTTAGATTGGTATTACGTTACATTACATTTCATGGAATTGAGTTCCACGCTTTTACTTTAACTTTGTACTGGGTCACGACAGAAATATGACGTGTGTCTCAAACAATCAGCATTGCTTTTATTGCTGTTCGTTCCATTCAAATCCCTGTTTACTCTGTCAGTGTTGTTCTCCAAATCTTGATCTTCGGTCATTTGGGTGGATTCGTTCTCATTCTGAAAAAATAAAAAGTAAATAAAACTAAGTTCATTAAAACAAGCTGATATCAATTTTGCTTTCTCTTATCTTGATATTTCATCGTAACAATTAGAGATTCATGCTTTTTCATTAGAACTTTTCATTAGATTGAACTTTTAACATTAGGCTTGAGATAGGTTTTTGTTTGTGGCATAAGGGCTTTTTATAAAAAAATATATAAATCTATTATCAAAAGCTAAATTTTAAATAGTCATTAAAATTAATTCCAGTAATATTATTTTCAGTTGCCCCAAGGAGAACAGGAGTAGTTGGGCATTGCAAAACAATTTGATGAATCATGGAATTTCCCCAATTGCGTGGGATCAGTAGATAGCAAACACGTAGTGCTTTAAGCTCCAATAAATACAGGAAGTGAATTCTTCAACTATAAGTGTACATTTAGTATTGTATTAATGGCTGTTGTCGACGCAGACTATTGTTTCATTTTCGCTAATGTTGGATGTCAGGGGAGAATATCAGATGGTGGTGTAATAAAGAATACATCGTTTTACAAGAAACTGCAAGAACACGAATTGCATTTACCTCCCAATGAAGCTTACAAACAAATCATTACCGTACGTTTTTCTAGCTGATGATGCGTTGAACGAGCATGAACAAGTATTTTGTGTGATGTACCGCCTTCCTCTCAAACTTTTTTGAACGCGAACAAACAAACATTTGTTTGCTCGCTAACCCGTACTCACCAGATGATTATTGATGCAGAATGCTCGCTCGCTCTTGTTTGCTCTTGCTCGCTTTTTTGGTGAATACGCGCCTTTAAGTAAATTCTTGTTTGCTCTCGCTCGCTCTCTCAGTAAATAAGCGCCTTAAAGGTACCCATTTACATTCAGTCGGCCGTCGGCCGGCCGATATTGGCCAGAAAGGCGATCGCCGGCCAGCCGCTTCTCGCTACACACACACAGTTAAATGACAAGTCACCGCCTGCCGGCGGCCTGTTGATTATTAAAACTTAACGTGTGTAATAGTTCCCCTGCCGGCATTGGACTGTAGGCCTACTTTTACTCCAGACAAGAATTTTGTAGTTTTTAATCGACGACAGCGAAGAAAATGGCAAAGCAACCTGGCTTCATGAAATACTCTATTGGTTTGTACAGTATACATAAATGCTTGTGGATCATTATAGACTCTGCATATATTGTAGTATGGTACGAGTACTTCTGTACATTAATTATTATAAGTTATAGTAGACAATAATAAGTAGGTTACAACGAGACAGGAAATAATAGTGCTGATGTTGTGCCGTAAAATTACCTTTACAAGGCAACTTTACGTACCATGGTGCGAACGGCAGCTCTTGTGTCGGAGGCTCGGAGTCCTTGCCTTAAGCAGTTGTACACTTTTTTTTGATGTCTTGGACACCACCTATTTTAAATGGTTAAAAAACTTAATACTTACAAAGCGTTTTAAAATAGGAAAACCGCTTGCTTCTAAAGATGGTAATAAATCGTCTTGCAGTACAATGAGTAACAATAAAACACAGATATGTAAAACAACAATGGGAATTAATTTATTAGGATCACTAAACTAGATTCCACCAATAAGATTAAATATTGAAATCAATAACTAAATTAAATATTAAAGTAAAAAATTATACACTCATGGGAAGACCTAAAGGGTTTTTACTCGCCTGGTAACTGGTTATCACCTATAGTTTATAAAAAGGGGAAAAGAGAATGTTCTAGAACCTTCATACTTGTATGGTCATAATACCTAGATTCGTTCTAAATGTTACCAAGGTGGTATTACAAATTAAAGTTATATTTAAAGTGAAATTTACGGTGTTAAGGTTATAAAGAAATTTAAAATTATTACAATACACTGGCCTTATTTCCCAGATGTTCCAATTCCATGTGGTTTCTGCTTCAAATTAATAGGCACCCTGCCTCCAGTCTGGTGGACCCGAACAGTACAAGACAGCACATATATACAGGTTACAGGCTATGTGGCCTTTGAACCAAGATTCAATTTCAACACGTGGTCAAAATGAATATGAATATGTAACGCCTGTTACATATTCAACAATAAACGCTTCGATAGAAGCAAAAGGGAATTGCAACTAAAATCTAAAAAAAAACCTAAAATCGAAACAGCGAATCAGATATCTGGTTAAATCAAATCGCAAATATATCCTACCTCATTGGTTGTCTGGTGCTACCATCTCAAAAAAATATACGAAGAAATGAGGCCTCATGTGCATATCTAAAATTAAATTGCACATGTTATAGAGAATTGAGGTTATCAAAAAATTAAGGAGACACAAAGAAAAGAATTAAAGAAATCTTACCATCGAAGAGATGAGGACGCTCTACTATCCTTGAGGTGCCAACTAAAGTTAGGGCGGCGGACCTGTTCAAATCACATAATAGTGGGCCCCTTTTAAACCGCGACTTCCACCTTCAAGGATGATCTTAAATGAAGTGACGTAAAGTCAAATTCTCCTTGAAAAAGGCAAAGCTCAAATGACAGGTGTCCCTTAACTGTCATGTCAAAAAAATTGGTACGTTCAGACAATTGATGAAAGTGGCCTCAGTTCGATAAAATGACAAAACCAAACCAACTTGACATGTGGAAAACTAATAGCAGTTTACCCTGCATAATATGCAATTTAAAAACAAATAATGGCATACCAATTTATCGAATGGTGAAAAGTGCAATATCATCAATGTTCTAGAGTGAACTAACCAAGGTTCAAATGGAACAACTCAACGAACATACTATAAGCCAAGTGAACTACTGACCGGTTATCATAAATGAACATAACCCCAAATTTGGACAATAAAAATATTTAAATATTCAGATATCTACTTCGTTCGAGTTAATTAATAATAAAAGGAATGAAGAATGTACAAAAAAGATATTCATGATAGGACCGTGGCCTGTAAAACATGAACCTCTGCACCAAAGCACTAAACTTAAAATCCACAGAAAATATAGAAAGGTAATGTAATCAAATATCTTACACAAACACATCTATAGCAAAAATGAATGCTACAATGTGTGGTATGAATTCACTGGGCGACTGGTGAATTGTTTTTACGTGAATCGAGAGGTGTGTTAGAGTCAACAGCATTTCAATTAGTCAATAATTAATATATACAAGGAGATGAGACGGTAAAATCTTTACAAGGCCAACAGAGCTTTACTGACGAAGAAGTTAAAATTAAAAAAAAAACGCTTCTAATTGCCTTGATATATTGTCTTTTACACAAATGGTTGTTCTTATTCTTTTTCTCTGCTCATGCAATATAATAACAATGGCCGCTGCACAACTGTCGATAAAAAAGTGATCGTGTTTAATAAAATACTTAAAACGTGAAGCTATTATCGAAACCAGCAGAGAACTGTCGACCGGAATCGGTGAACAAAACTGCAAAAAACGTAAACAGATACCTATAGACTACAACAGTAGCCAATTTAGTAGAACGGGCGACAGATTCCTAGTATTTTAGTAGAAATGGAGCTTCTATAATAGCGTTCTCGGCTTGTTTCTGTTCATGCGGAGGAGTGAAGTGCATTTTATTCTATGGAAGCCATCAAATAAAGAACTATTGATGCCGACAAAAATTCAAATGTGTTTGTCACCGTGTGGGATATAAAAAGAGAAAAATTTAATAAAATTAATTAAACTGAAAGGAAAGCTACTCGCATCACCGCCTCAATTTGTGCATGCATTAAGTTATAACCTTCGCTACTAATAAAATTAATAACTTAATTATTAAAAATAATGAAACCTTGACTTAAATATTTTAACATAGTAACGTTTTATATTACGTTACTTATATAATTGTAGTTCGGCTGTGCTGTGGAAATGAAAGTTGAAAAAACTGAGAAACAAACCTAAGTCACAAAAATATTATATTAAAAGATACTTTATTCAAGTTTAAGTTACTGCTATGTTTGAGCGGGATCTTAAAAACGCGACTTCCGATTTCACCGGAAATTACGTGAATTGTTAGTTTGTAGATGACAACCTGTAGTTTTTATTGCACAGTCGAATTTTATTATTTTCCAAATTTTACTTTCAAAACATTTACAAAACAACGTATGTATGTGACAAGGAAAAATTTGTAATAAGATGTATTTAATTTTATCTATTTAATCATTCAAGCACATACATTTATTAATTTTTTTCAGATTTTGAATGAATCAATTTTTTAAGTTAAAAAAAAATCATAAGTTTACAGAGTTTTTTTATATTGCATGATAATTTGCTTTTCATTATTTAATACCAAAGTCTACAGAATACTTAATTATTCAAGGATGATTTGGAAATAATAATGCGTTTTGTTTTAGGTTTAAACAAGAGAACGAAATCATTTGTAAGTTATTTGAAAATTGCAGTTTTAAAATGTATTTAAAATTGAAGCATAACGCATTATGCTTTCGAAGATATCTATAGATGATTAACCTCAGAATATACCGTTAGCTATTAAAAAGTATGTCGTACCATTTAAAAAAATTTTGTGAACGAGGGCTGAAGTAGGCTATTTTTATAATGAAAATAATCGATTTATTCAAACACTAAAGGAAAATTTTAAATGTCAGTGTCTAAAGTATTGTAAAAGGCCTAATGTAACATATTTGATCGTTACTTTTCCTTGACACTTACATACGTTATTTTATAGGCGTCATTTTGTTTTTGTAAATGCCGCCATTTTATTATAAATGGTACAAAAAAGAATCCAGGTTATCATTTAAAAATTAAAACTTTTTCGTTACTTCCGGTTAAACCGTCAACAAAACAGACACCAGTAGATATGCAGTGGGGTTTGTAGAGCATAATTCAGCTTTTTTACATGCAAATCTCCATAAGGAAATTTAAGGTCCGTTCTGTTTTTCAAGCCAACCGACGCCGGGTCAGGGGCGTACTAAACATTTGAGGCCCTCTTAAGCGAGGGCGTCGCGGCGCCAAAATTATTAAATTTATTAACTTTATTTAGCAACCGTCTTCCAAACTAACTACCCATATCATAATATGCCACTGTCTTCTGAGAGTTGACGATCGATGTAGAAAAAAAGCCGATGCTCTGTTCGAGGATTGAACCCGCGTCCATCGGCACATGTAGGCTACGCTCTAACCATTACACTACGGTGTCTTGCGGTAAATATCATTCGTGGTAGATGGTATGCTTACGATGCAGACGCGATTCCGTAGCAGTCGCGCAGGGACGCAGATGTTACCCACGAGTATTTCTTGATTTGCTTTACAAACGCGTTTCAGCTTGTTAATCGAAGTGAAACGTAATAGGGGTGTTTTAAACTATATTATTGTTTTGTTTTATTTATAATAATATTGTAGGTACCTACATAATATAAATAATAAATAACGCCAAACTGTGTTGTTAGAAGCAAAAGTAATTCCTACAACAAAATAAAAGGTGCGGTGCATCAGATATAAAATGTAATAGTTTTTCCAAATAAACGTGCTAGTAAGATTAACTTTTACACCACGGATATATTATATTGCATCGTAAAAAGAAGTGCGTTATACTTATAATATGCAATTTTATCAATTTTTAGTCACTATAGGTAGGTATAAGGTTTTATGGTCATTGGTCATTTTGGTGGCGCGGAAGCCGTTTTTAACTCATAGAAAGCAGCATCTTCACCTTAAAGATATTTAAACCTTTTAAAAATCCTAAGTTAATATTTGGCATTATTTTGTAACTAATAAAACCATAACAGATAAAGGTAATAAATAATCCTGTATCTAACACTTACGAAAAGTATATTTTAAATTTCCACGATTGCTTTATGGGTAAAATGTATTACCTATACCTATCCTATGTGGTTTACCTTATGTAGGTATAGGTTTTTAGCATTTTAATGCTGCCACATTATCTAGCAGTGCCTATACGCAAGTACACATTTTTTATTGATTTCGTACTAAAATAATTAAATGTGTCCATGAATCCGGTTTACCACATTTAATTATTTTACCTTTATCTTGCAATGCACAACAATATGAATAGAAAATACCATAAGTGCTTGTCTCGACAGCTAAAATATTTTTTTTTCATTTAATCTTTAGCAGGGTGATTAATTGACCTACAATAATTTAAAACGCCGTACCTAAGTGTATTTTATAACAAAAATATTTTTTTCATCCCTCTGAAACTATTAAGTCCACTAAATTTACTTATATCATAAAAATATCTGAAAAATAAATTGTATGTGAAAAGAATCGCTTATTAATGCAAAAGGTAATTAAAACAAAATGTATTAACCTATCCTATTTTCCCAGAATTCTCATTTTGCACATACGATACTCGTTGTTTCGAGAACCATATTTAAATAAAACCACTGACAACGTTTAAATAATATATATTTTTTATTGACACTACTACACAAATACATTCTTTAAAAATGTTAACAGATACAAAATACACAATAAAATATTATTTTCTTTCTTAATTATATTTACATATCAACATAATATCCACATCTATAATATATTCCATATATTTATTTCTAATCTTTCTGTCTGACAAATTACAAATTGTATAGGAATGGTCAATGATATAGGTAGGTAATACTTAAAAACTAAACTTAAAACTAGTTGATGAAAAAATTTAAATAGTTTCAAGTACTTAGAATAACTCCTTTCAAACAGCTATAGACCTAATTCGCTTTGTTTAATTTTTTTTTGTTTTGTTTTAATTGTTTTAACATTTAGAACAATTAATTAACATTTTGGAAATCAAAAAAAAAAAAATAAGATAAAAAATGATTTGAGCTGGCTCTTAAACTGATTAATACTAGCAGACATTTTTACTCTCATGTGTAATGCATTAAACATTTTTAAACCTATAGCATTAATTTGGGAATTTATAAATTATTTGTGACATATTTTAATTTTTAAATAGGTATTTGTCTGTTTTTGTAGATATGTAAACATGTATCAAGAATATATACTCCCAGAAAAGTCAGATTGATTGTTAGGTAAAATATATTTTTGACTAGCCTTCCATTATCGAACAATGTCCCCAAGGAATTGTGTTAGCAGATGATCTTGAAATTCGTCTTTTGTCATCATGAGGGCTTAAACCTATCTTACTTTGTCTAACACTATATATATCGTGATTGTTCGATCTTATTAAATTCTGTGAAATATGTTTATCCGTAAATGTTTCCAGACACTTAACATAATCTTCAAATGATATTTGATTTTCAATTACAGACTTCTTAATACCTTTAATTTTTTTTGTTAACCCTTTTTTCGAAAGATAATGTTCAATTTCTTGTCGCTGTCTACCAGTCACAGCCAGTTTTAATCTTTCTTGTTCTATTTCGTCAAAGGTAAAATGCACTTTTGTAGCATACATTTTAGATCTAAGTCCTATAAAATGAGTCATAATTCGCCCATTGTTCTCATCTTTCATCATTCCAATAACTTTCTTATTAACATTTGGAATTCCATATATATTATTCGCCGAGTAATCAGATGTATCAAAGTATTTTTGACAGTCTCTTCTGATAACTTGATAAACATCCATATTTCTAATTTCATATATTAGTGAATCGGTATCTGTATAAAGCACATTGCAATTAGAGAAATTATGTAGCATGTAATTATAATGAAAATCATAAATTGTAGTCTTAGCTAGATCTAGAATACACATTCCTACATAAATAGGTTTGTTGAAATAAATTTTTGATTTTGCAAGCTCTATAATTACAAAATTTTCATTTATTATAGTGCACGTTTTAAATTCAGGCTTTGATATTAGAGATTCAGCCCCATAACGTTCTCCCAATTCATTACTAATTTTACTGAGGAATAATTCCTAACATTCTCCATAGTCTTCCCAAATACAGCATTGTTCATTAGCTTAAATAAATTTTTCTCAAATTCATTTTTAGCTGCCTGCCTTAGACTAGTATTTAAATCAATATATGACTTTAACCATGGAGATTGACTAAATGATAGCACCCTATGTATTTTTTTCAATTGGACCCCTAATGCCAACGCCTGCTTTAAGTTCCTATAGTGAATAACATATTGATCCTTGTCATGCAGGGTAGCCAAAAGTTTTATATTATTAGCACCCTCAGGTTTCTGATGTTCTGGACAAAGTGGAAGATCTGAAAATTTATTATGTAGTTCTAGGGGAATTTTTAAGTCAACTTCTAAGATATATCCAGTGTCAGCTTCTTCAGAGACATTGACTGCATTAAGACTGTTAATTTCCTCACTAGAAAGCCACTTAAAACATCCATATGGCAGATATTGGGACATTGCCCAGCCATATTGGTTATTTATGTCAAAATACTGAGATATGACTCTTCTTTATTAGCATCGTATGAAGGCATGTACTTATTATTGGCTTCTGCATATCGTTTAGAACACTGACTTAATCCGCCTCTTATGCCTTTTTCTACAAACATAATCATATCTAAATCGGTCAACAGTTCGAGTTTTACTTGACTTGTTCTAGACATTTGAAATAACATGCATTGCCAAGCATACCCCGGCAAGGTGTACGCATGTGTAGGAGAAATGCCGTAGGTTTTAAAAATGTCTTGCGAAATTGTTCAAAAATATCTGCCAGAAGCAAAATATCAGTTTTAAGATAGAGATCAGAATAGTCTTGCATTGTCTTGCACCCTAAAGAGTTCCAGACTTTTTGCGCATGAGCATATTCCATATCGCTTATCAGAGAGTCATTTAATCTGTTATAAAATTGAATTTTTGATGGCAATTTGGTTTCGCTCAGTTTATCCCAACCATTTATCAAATCATAAGGAAACACACCTTTCCTACAGAGCAATGAAAACTGATCTTCAGAAAGGTCCATGAATTCAGATTTAAGAATTGGATAATCTGATAAGTATGACGCTAACTTATCTAACCCAGAAGCCAAAAATCGAAAGCTATCTATAAATCTTAAGTGCACCAAATTGTCTGGAATATTTTTCGTAAATGAAATATATTTTTCTTTGTTCACTGGTAAAATATCGATTTTTCCTGGTACCTCTGCCAATGCCTTTAATACCAAATGACCATCATAGGAACTCATATTATGGAAAAGGACGGGTATTGTATGACTATCTTGAAAGTTAAGGTTACATTTTTCGTGGGCCATCCCCCTTATTTTACCAGTGATATGACTGTGATCCCGAACCATCTTTTCGTCAGACGAGAAAGGTTTTTCGCAAATATGACACAACTTGGAACTATATAAGGTCTTATTTTGTTCAACAGAAAGATTTTCCATGGGCAAATCACACAAAAAGACTGTCTCAACGTCTTCAGCAAAACTTACAAGTTCCTTAACAAACCATTGCATACAGTCTTGGCCAGTGTACGACTTATAAAATGAGAGGGTATCATCATATGAACATTTAACGTAAAAGCCCACGCTATACGGGACGTGCTTTTGGTAGTTTAAAGTTGCTTTATTTCCAACATCTTCAACAGGCGCCAAGAGACATTCAGTTTCCGCATAAATTATAAAGGGGGCTTCTTCCTTGAATTTGAAATCTTTGAATTCGACCCACTTTCTCTCCTCAGTTGGAACTTTAGGTACTGCACCATTGTTGTTTAATATCTCACAATCTTTAATATGTTTATTCAACTTCTCCTCCGAGTAAAAAAAGTGGAGACAACGATCGCAAATATACTTTTTTTGTTTATGACTACTGAGTTGCTTTGACATTAAGCGAGAAAGATCTTTTATCCATACAAAATGCTGCTTAGCGGAAAAAATGTCACTATCTATTTCATCATCATCTGTATCATAATATACATCTTCTACCAATAAAAGATTTACATGTTTTTCTAGTCTGGTTTTTGTTAAATAAGCCGGAATAACATTAAATTTATTTCGAAACTTTTCTAAGCGATAAACATTTATCGATAAATAATTATGTTGTTCAAATCTAGGTACTTGTCTCAAAGTCATAGGAAATTGTATTCCCTTCAAATTCAGTGCTTCCTTAGGATCTGGGTATGACGAGGGTAGATTATAATGGTACTTAGTAGGGCATAAAGCTGATGTAACCGCCCAAGCAAAACACATATCATCAGTATTTTTTACATTGATACAAGCATGTTTTTTTTTAATGAAAGTTGGTAGCTCAATATAACTACCTGCACGAAGAGGGTTATACTTATTTATAGATACTGTCAAATTTAATAATTTCTTCAAAGCCCATCCGCTATCTTTTTCCTGAAACTCCTCCAATTGAGTTAACAACTGATCTTGCACATTTTTTAGAAACCAGTTATCAAAGTTATTATTTTGGTCAATAACAGTAGTCTTTGAATTAAGATATTTATATTCACTTAGAGTTACACCGTCTTTAATGATTTGAAACTCTCCACATAGCACAGCGTTAATCTTAAGGGAATTATCAACTTTAAAAGTATTTTGAATTCTTCTTTTAAGTAAGGCTCCACAATCTTCTAGAAACGATTTAGCATCGGTGTTTTTCAGATTTGTGATAATTCCAGTCCTCACTCTACATTTAAATGCTGAGTGTAAGTCATCCCATCTAACACGATGCGTTGCCGTCTCCTTTCGTTCTTTAAAGCCAAATCCAGTAACTTCCAATGCTTTAATAATCGCCGTGAAGCTTTTTACACGCGCTAATAAGGTCGATAGATGTTGCTTTTCTCCAATAGACGTACAATTTTTAAGAGCGGTTGAAATTAATTTTGACGCTTTATAACATCGCTTAACTCCGATACTTATAGCTGGTTTATTATTCTTCAAGTTTGCATTCAATACAAGTTTATTTAAATCTTCAACAAGACCATCGGCAAAAGACATTCTGAACGATTTTGTAAGTAAGACTCTAGACAGGTCTTTCCTCTGTAACAGTCAGAGCAATACTAAAATAATATAAATTGGTTGAAATGTTTTATAGACTGTAGCTAGTAGTATTCGGCAAAGTTCGTATAAGTTCGATTAATTAAACTCATGTAAAACGAAGTATCTGAAAAAAAAAAGAGAGTCTATAATACCACTTTGAAAATTAAACTTATCTACTAGTTATGGTGGGCTATATCTTAATAAGACCGCAACCTCCATGCAGTCATCGTGCCTCATCAACCATCGTATTAAATCTATAAGTAAATATGAAAAATGCGAAATGCATGATTTACTTAAATTATTTATTTACAACGGAAAAAAATGTTCGTAGAAACCAGCAAAAAAAAATGTATAAAAGAGCAATAGAAACAATATAATATATTTTAAATGACTAGCACATTCTTTAAAACAGTACTACAACCAAGCCAAATAACTCTTTTATGTGCTGTATAAAATAACAAAAAGGTGTTCCTAAGACAGCGTAAGATTGCTTCACAGCTACGCAGCCTGCTTTGAACACAGGTGTTACAACGTAGCTCCATAATCTTACTATACTCTAAGCGGGCGAGGATGTCAATAGGTTCTAATATATTCTTCAATACATCTTAATAGCATAATCGTTAAATATAAGCGGAAACTATATGCAGAAATGAGTTTCCTGTAATATTTTATCAACAATGCATAAGACACATAAGAAAGCATCTATTTATGGCTTAAATTTATTAGGTTTTGATACTAAGAGAGATTTTGATAATATGCCAACAGTTAAATACATTTTCCAGTGAGCTGTATAACAGAATAAAAAGAGGTTCCTCAGACTGCGTAAGATTGCTTCACAGCTAGGCGGCCTGGCATATAACTTAACTCTACTATCTTACCATTCTCAAAAGTAGAGAGGACGTCAATAGATTCTAAGAGCATAATCATTAAATATAAGGGGAAACTACATGAAAAGATGAGTTTCCCGTAACATTTTACTGATAATGCATCTCATTAGCTCATAAAAAAAATGTACCAAGTTGTAATATTTAAAGATAGTTTGATAATATGCCGTTGGTTAAATATATTTTTTAATGATCCATGTAGCAGAATAAAAAGAGATTACTAAGACGGCGTACAAGACAAACAACAAGTTTCAACCGCGAAGCCCTATAAAGGTTAAATGTAAATATGCTCACCAAGTCAATAGGTTAATACGGCACCAGTCGTACTTCTTCGGGGTTCGGAGAACTCGGATTGAGCAAAGCACCTCAACGGTCGACAAACTCGAAAGAAGTGAGAAGTTAACCGTCTAGCGCTTGAATCTATATCTTTTGGCGAGGGATGGGTATCGAGGTACGCCGTGTAGCATGTCGCGCTCGCGGGAGATAAATTAATATGTAACGCAATTATTAATAAATAGGCAATTACGAGAATCGATTCAAACAAATTATCATTTATAATTAGTAGAATAGTATTTATGACTGCGGTTATGAAAGAACGGAAATTTTCTAATGTAAAATAATAAAAATAAAAAATTATTTGTCTGCGTAACTTGCTTTTAAATAAAATACATAGGTTCAAGAAATAAAAACTTAGTAACTTCGTTACAAATCAATGGATTTAATATATCAAAAATTACCCCGTTTATATTCCATACATGCGGGACATGCTGCATACTTGACATATTTAGTATATTAAAATTAATAGAACTAAAAAAATTTTAAACCAGAGATATCTGAAAAGAAAGCAGGCTATCTTATCAAAAATAAACTCAAGAATACCAGTTTAACCGTTCAACAAATTATAAAAATTACCACATTTCTATACACTAAAAAAGATTTCCTTAAACCGTTAATGGCCAATGTCCCCAACTTAATAGGCATTAAATGTGTTACCATATAATGTTTAAATGAGTTTTGATAATATACCATTAGTTAAATGTATGTTTCAATAATCTACCTATGTATGTTATAGAGTAAAAAAGAGGTTACTTACTAAGAAGACATACAATTTATATAGGAAAATGTCCGTCGTATAAATACGTAGTTTTATAAAACTTTTTCTTGTGCTAACGTTCTCCTTCCCAGATATACCAATATTTACCCTATACTAGAAGATTCTGTTCTATCCTAGACATGCAACGACCATGCACACCCCTTTCTTGAAAAAAAATCTACTATTCAGATTGGAAAAGCCTTAAGTGCAATATTTTACCACAATATCATAAGTTCTTATAGCATTATAGTTTGACAAAACTTGCATAATAATATATTACAAGAAACAGCCGAATTCGAGTCTCACAAAAATGATCCAGCCTATATAAAAAAAATGAACGTAGAAACGTTGCCTACCTGGTATATCCAGTATATTTAAAAAAGTAGTTTTTCGTATAGTATAGTAGCTACTTTGGAAATTCTCACATGTGTAGTAAGCTGTCGCATATAATTTTTTCCCAAACTCTAAATTCCATCTTTCATATGAATAAACGGTGGAATTAGGGTATACTCGAATGTCACTTATATTGTAAACTGGGTGGCATCCTTGGTTCTATTGTGGCAATAGGTTATATATTGGTTTATTGTACATAATTTTTAATTTATTGATGTGGATCGCCACAAAGTTTTCAGAGAATTAGCAAAGCAAATGCTGGGCGGGCATATTAGAAAATCTCGTATACTTCCATGTTCCTTGACTTCGATCAACACGGAATTGTTAGGGGATACGATTCTAGTCTTATAAGAGAGACATTTAAAATTTAAGTAGGCAATCAGGAAGCCAAAACTGTGAGCTAATTAGTTAAAATATTTATTTCTTTACTAAGTCAGGCAAAATTTTACGATTTTTATGCTCATTAACGGATTTTTCTGTCGCGTAAAGAGTTTAAATTTTTAGCGGTTATAATAAAAAGAATACGTTAGAACTAAACCGTTACAAAGGGGTGCAAAACAGGTAGAAACAAAACTATGCGTGGCTTGGGCTCGATTCCAGTGATGTATAACAATGGGGGGGGAAAAGGGAGTGTTGGGTTTGATGGCATTCTCCTAGGCTAAATAGTTCAGGTTTGATTGCATTCACCTAAATGTGATTAGGCTAATGCCCCTTGCAATCGGCTTCAGGTTCGAGACGTCCCCCTCAGGTTAGTTCAGGTGTCCCAAACACCACAATTGTGCTTAAGTTAGATACGCTGGAATTCAGATTTTAGGTAGCACAATTGTGGTGTTTGGGACACCTGAACTAACCTGAGGGGGACGTCTCGAACCTGAAGCCGATTGCAAGGGGCATTAGCCTAATCACATTTAGGTGAATGCAATCAAACCTGAACTATTTAGCCTAGGAGAATGCCATCAAACCCAACACTCCCTTTCCCCCCCCCCCCATTGTTATACATCACTGGAATCGAGCCCAAGCCACGCATAGTTTTGTTTCTACCTGTTTTGCACCCCTTTGTAACGGTTTAGTTCTAACGTATTCTTTTTATTAAAACCGCTAAAAATTTAAACTCTTTACGCGACAGAAAAATCCGTTAATGAGCATAAAAATCGTAAAATTTTGCCTGACTTAGTAAAGAAATAAATATTTTAACTAATTAGCTCACAGTTTTGGCTTCCTGATTGCCTACTTAAATTTTAAATGTCTCTCTTATAAGACTAGAATCGTATCCCCTAACAATTCCGTGTTGATCGAAGTCAAGGAACATGGAAGTATACGAGATTTTCTAATATGCCCGCCCAGCATTTGCTTTGCTAATTCTCTGAAAACTTTGTGGCGATCCACATCAATAAATTAAAAATTATGTACAATAAACCAATATATAACCTATTGCCACAATAGAACCAAGGATGCCACCCAGTTTACAATATAAGTGACATTCGAGTATACCCTAATTCCACCGTTTATTCATATGAAAGATGGAATTTAGAGTTTGGGAAAAAATTATATGCGACAGCTTACTACACATGTGAGAATTTCCAAAGTAGCTACTATACTATACGAAAAACTACTTTTTTAAATATACTGGATATACCAGGTAGGCAACGTTTCTACGTTCATTTTTTTTATATAGACTGGATCATTTTTGTGAGACTCGAATTCGGCTGTTTCTTGTAATATATTATTATGCAAGTTTTGTCAAACTATAATGCTATAAGAACTTATGATATTGTGGTAAAATATTGCACTTAAGGCTTTTCCAATCTGAATAGTAGATTTTTTTTTCAAGAAAGGGGTGTGCATGGTCGTTGCATGTCTAGGATAGAACAGAATCTTCTAGTATAGGGTAAATATTGGTATATCTGGGAAGTAGAACGTTAGCACAAGAAAAGTTTTATAAAACTACGTATTTATACGACGGACATTTTCCTATATAAATTGTATGTCTTCTTAGTAAGTAACCTCTTTTTTACTCTGTAACATACATAGGTAGATTATTGAAACATACATTTAACTAATGGTATATTATCAAAACTCATTTAAACATTATATGGTAACACATTTAATGCCTATTAAGTTGGGGACATTGGCCATTAATGGTTTAAGGAAATCTTTTTTAGTGTATAGAAATGTGGTAATTTTTATAATTTGTTGAACGGTTAAACTGGTATTCTTGAGTTTATTTTTGATAAGATAGCCTGCTTTCTTTTCAGATATCTCTGGTTTAAAATTTTTTTAGTTCTATTAATTTTAATATACTAAATATGTCAAGTATGCAGCATGTCCCGCATGTATGGAATATAAACGGGGTAATTTTTGATATATTAAATCCATTGATTTGTAACGAAGTTACTAAGTTTTTATTTCTTGAACCTATGTATTTTATTTAAAAGCAAGTTACGCAGACAAACAATTTTTTATTTTTATTATTTTACATTAGAAAATTTCCGTTCTTTCATAACCGCAGTCATAAATACTATTCTACTAATTATAAATGATAATTTGTTTGAATCGATTCTCGTAATTGCCTATTTATTAATAATTGCGTTACATATTAATTTATCTCCCGCGAGCGCGACATGCTACACGGCGTACCTCGATACCCATCCCTCGCCAAAAGATATAGATTCAAGCGCTGGACGGTTAACTTCTCACTTCTTTCGAGTTTGTCGACCGTTGAGGTGCTTTGCTCAATCCGAGTTCTCCGAACCCCGAAGAAGTACGACTGGTGCCGTATTAACCTATTGACTTGGTGAGCATATTTACATTTAACCTTTATAGGGCTTCGCGGTTGAAACTTGTTGTTTGTCTTGTACGCCGTCTTAGTAATCTCTTTTTATTCTGCTACATGGATCATTAAAAATATATATTTAATTAACGGCATATTATCAAACTATCTTTAAATATTACAACTTGGTACATTTTTTTTTATGAGCTAATGAGATGCATTATCAGTAAAATGTTACGGGAAACTCATCTTTTCATGTAGTTTCCCCTTATATTTAATGATTATGCTCTTAGAATCTATTGACGTCCTCTCTACTTTTGAGAATGGTAAGATAGTAGAGTTAGGTTATATGCCAGGCCGCCTAGCTGTGAAGCAATCTTACGCAGTCTGAGGAACCTCTTTTTATTCTGTTATACGGCTCACTGGAAAATGTATTTAACTGTTGGCATATTATCAAAATCTCTCTTAGTATCAAAACCTAATAAATTTAAGCCATAAATAGATGCTTTCTTATGTGTCTTATGCATTGTTGATAAAATATTACAGGAAACTCATTTCTGCATATAGTTTCCACTTATATTTAACGATTATGCTATTAAGATGTATTGAAGAATATATTAGAACCTATTGACATCCTCGCCCGCTTAGAGTATAGTAAGATTATGGAGCTACGTTGTAACACCTGTGTTCAAAGCAGGCTGCGTAGCTGTGAAGCAATCTTACGCTGTCTTAGGAACACCTTTTTGTTATTTTATACAGCACATAAAAGAGGGATTTGGCTTGGTTGTAGTACTGTTTTAAAGAATGTGCTAGTCATTTAAAATATATTATATTGTTTCTATTGCTCTTTTATACATTTTTTTTTGCTGGTTTCTACGAACATTTTTTTCCGTTGTAAATAAATAATTTAAGTAAATCATGCATTTCGCATTTTTCATATTTACTTATAGATTTAATACGATGGTTGATGAGGCACGATGACTGCATGGAGGTTGCGGTCTTATTAAGATATAGCCCACCATAACTAGTAGATAAGTTTAATTTTCAAAGTGGTATTATAGACTCTCTTTTTTTTTCAGATAGGTACTTCGTTTTACATGAGTTTAATTAATCGAACTTATACGAACTTTGCCGAATACTACTAGCTACAGTCTATAAAACATTTCAACCAATTTATATTATTTTAGTATTGCTCTGACTGTTACAGAGGAAAGACCTGTCTAGAGTCTTACTTACAAAATCGTTCAGAATGTCTTTTGCCGATGGTCTTGTTGAAGATTTAAATAAACTTGTATTGAATGCAAACTTGAAGAATAATAAACCAGCTATAAGTATCGGAGTTAAGCGATGTTATAAAGCGTCAAAATTAATTTCAACCGCTCTTAAAAATTGTACGTCTATTGGAGAAAAGCAACATCTATCAACCTTATTAGCGCGTGTAAAAAGCTTCACGGCGATTATTAAAGCATTGGAAGTTACTGGATTTGGCTTTAAAGAACGAAAGGAGACGGCAACGCATCGTGTTAGATGGGATGACTTACACTTAGCATTTAAATGTAGAGTGAGGACTGGAATTATCACAAATCTGAAAAACACCGATGCTAAATCGTTTCTAGAAGATTGTGGAGCCTTACTTAAAAGAAGAATTCAAAATACTTTTAAAGTTGATAATTCCCTTAAGATTAACGCTGTGCTATGTGGAGAGTTTCAAATCATTAAAGACGGTGTAACTCTAAGTGAATATAAATATCTTAATTCAAAGACTACTGTTATTGACCAAAATAATAACTTTGATAACTGGTTTCTAAAAAATGTGCAAGATCAGTTGTTAACTCAATTGGAGGAGTTTCAGGAAAAAGATAGCGGATGGGCTTTGAAGAAATTATTAAATTTGACAGTATCTATAAATAAGTATAACCCTCTTCGTGCAGGTAGTTATATTGAGCTACCAACTTTCATTAAAAAAAAACATGCTTGTATCAATGTAAAAAATACTGATGATATGTGTTTTGCTTGGGCGGTTACATCAGCTTTATGCCCTACTAAGTACCATTATAATCTACCCTCGTCATACCCAGATCCTAAGGAAGCACTGAATTTGAAGGGAATACAATTTCCTATGACTTTGAGACAAGTACCTAGATTTGAACAACATAATTATTTATCGATAAATGTTTATCGCTTAGAAAAGTTTCGAAATAAATTTAATGTTATTCCGGCTTATTTAACAAAAACCAGACTAGAAAAACATGTAAATCTTTTATTGGTAGAAGATGTATATTATGATACAGATGATGATGAAATAGATAGTGACATTTTTTCCGCTAAGCAGCATTTTGTATGGATAAAAGATCTTTCTCGCTTAATGTCAAAGCAACTCAGTAGTCATAAACAAAAAAAGTATATTTGCGATCGTTGTCTCCACTTTTTTTACTCGGAGGAGAAGTTGAATAAACATATTAAAGATTGTGAGATATTAAACAACAATGGTGCAGTACCTAAAGTTTCAACTGAGGAGAGAAAGTGGGTCGAATTCAAAGATTTCAAATTCAAGGAAGAAGCCCCCTTTATAATTTATGCGGACACTGAATGTCTCTTGGCGCCTGTTGAAGATGTTGGAAATAAAGCAACTTCAAACTACCAAAAACACGTCCCGTATAGCGTGGGCTTTTACGTTAAATGTTCATATGATGATACCCTCTCATTTTATAAGTCGTACACTGGCCAAGACTGTATGCAATGGTTTGTTAAGGAACTTGTAAGTTTTGCTAAAGACGTTGAGACAGTCTTTTTGTGTGATTTGCCCATGGAAAATCTTTCTGTTGAACAAAATAAGACCTTATATAGTTCCAAGTTGTGTCATATTTGCGAAAAACCTTTTTCGTCTGACGAAAAGATGGTTCGGGATCACAGTCATATCACTGGTAAAATAAGGGGGATGGCCCACGAAAAATGTAACCTTAACTTTCAAGATAGTCATACAATACCCGTCCTTTTCCATAATATGAGTTCCTATGATGGTCATTTGGTATTAAAGGCATTGGCAGAGGTACCAGGAAAAATCGATATTTTACCAGTGAACAAAGAAAAATATATTTCATTTACGAAGAATATTCCAGACAATTTGGTGCACTTAAGATTTATAGATAGCTTTCGATTTTTGGCTTCTGGGTTAGATAAGTTAGCGTCATACTTATCAGATTATCCAATTCTTAAATCTGAATTCATGGACCTTTCTGAAGATCAGTTTTCATTGCTCTGTAGGAAAGGTGTGTTTCCTTATGATTTTATAAATGGTTGGGATAAACTGAGCGAAACCAAATTGCCATCAAAAATTCAATTTTATAACAGATTAAATGACTCTCTGATAAGCGATATGGAATATGCTCATGCGCAAAAAGTCTGGAACTCTTTAGGGTGCAAGACAATGCAAGACTATTCTGATCTCTATCTTAAAACTGATATTTTGCTTTTGGCAGATATTTTTGAACAATTTCGCAAGACATCTTTTAAAACCTACGGCATTTCTCCTACACATGCGTACACCTTGCCGGGGTATGCTTGGCAATGCATGTTATTTCAAATGTCTAGAACAAGTCAAGTAAAACTCGAACTGTTGACCGATTTAGATATGATTATGTTTGTAGAAAAAGGCATAAGAGGCGGATTAAGTCAGTGTTCTAAACGATATGCAGAAGCCAATAATAAGTACATGCCTTCATACGATGCTAATAAAGAAGAGTCATATCTCATGTATTTTGACATAAATAACCAATATGGCTGGGCAATGTCCCAATATCTGCCATATGGATGTTTTAAGTGGCTTTCTAGTGAGGAAATTAACAGTCTTAATGCAGTCAATGTCTCTGAAGAAGCTGACACTGGATATATCTTAGAAGTTGACTTAAAAATTCCCCTAGAACTACATAATACATTTTCAGATTTTCCACTTTGTCCAGAACATCAGAAACCTGAGGGTGCTAATAATATAAAACTTTTGGCTACCCTGCATTACAAGGATCAATATGTTATTCACTATAGGAACTTAAAGCAGGCGTTGGCATTAGGGGTCCAATTGAAAAAAATACATAGGGTGCTATCATTTAGTCAATCTCCATGGTTAAAGTCATATATTGATTTAAATACTAGTCTAAGGCAGGCAGCTAAAAATGAATTTGAGAAAAATTTATTTAAGCTAATGAACAATGCTGTATTTGGGAAGACTATGGAGAATGTTAGGAATTATTCCTCAGTAAAATTAGTAATGAATTGGGAGGGACGTTATGGGGCTGAATCTCTAATATCAAAGCCTGAATTTAAAACGTGCACTATAATAAATGAAAATTTTGTAATTATAGAGCTTGCAAAATCAAAAATTTATTTCAACAAACCTATCTATGTAGGAATGTGTATTCTAGATCTAGCTAAGACTACAATTTATGATTTTCATTATAATTACATGCTACATAATTTCTCTAATTGCAATGTGCTTTATACAGATACCGATTCACTAATATATGAAATTAGAAATATGGATGTTTATCAAGTTATCAGAAGAGACTGTCAAAAATACTTTGATACATCTGATTACTCGGCGAATAATATATATGGAATTCCAAATGTTAATAAGAAAGTTATTGGAATGATGAAAGATGAGAACAATGGGCGAATTATGACTCATTTTATAGGACTTAGATCTAAAATGTATGCTACAAAAGAACATTTTACCTTTGACGAAATAGAACAAGAAAGATTAAAACTGGCTGTGACTGGTAGACAGCGACAAGAAATTGAACATTATCTTTCGAAAAAGGGGTTAACAAAAAAAATTAAAGGTATTAAGAAGTCTGTAATTGAAAATCAAATAGAAGATTATGTTAAGTGTCTGGAAACATTTACGGATAAACATATTTCACAGAATTTAATAAGATCGAACAATCACGATATATATAGTGTTAGACAAAGTAAGATAGGTTTAAGCCCTCATGATGACAAAAGACGAATTTCAAGATCATCTGCTAACCCAATTCCTTGGGGACATTGTTCGATAATGGAAGGCTAGTCAAAAATATATTTTACCTAACAATCAATCTGACTTTTCTGGGAGTATATATTCTTGATACATGTTTACATATCTACAAGAACAGACAAATACCTATTTAAAAATTAAAATATGTCACAAATAATTTATAAATTCCCAAATTAATGCTATAGGTTTAAAAATGTTTAATGCATTACACATGAGAGTAAAAATGTCTGCTAGTATTAATCAGTTTAAGAGCCAGCTCAAATCATTTTTTATCTTTTTTTTTTTTTGATTTCCAAAATGTTAATTAATTGTTCTAAATGTTAAAACAATTAAGCGAATTATGTCTATAGCTGTTTGAAAGGAGTTATTCTAAGTACTTGAAACTATTTAAATTTTTTCATCAACTAGTTTTAAGTTTAGTTTTTAAGTATTACCTACCTATATCATTGACCATTCCTATACAATTTGTAATTTGTCAGACAGAAAGATTAGAAATAAATATATGGAATATATTATAGATGTGGATATTATGTTGATATGTAAATATAATTAAGAAAGAAAATAATATTTTATTGTGTATTTTATATCTGTTAACATTTTTAAAGAATGTATTTGTGTAGTAGTGTCAATAAAAATATATATTATTTAAACGTTGTCAGTGGTTTTATTTAAATATGGTTCTCGTAACAACGAGTATCGTATGTGCAAAATGAGAATTCTGGGAAAGTAGGATAGGTTAATACATTTTGTTTTAATTACCTTTTGCATTAATAAGCGATTCTTTTCACATACAATTTATTTTTCAGATATTTTTATGATATAAGTAAATTTAGTGGACTTAATAGTTTCAGAGGGATGAAAAAAATATTTTTGTTATAAAATACACTTAGGTACGGCGTTTTAAATTATTGTAGGTCAATTAATCACCCTGCTAAAGATTAAATGAAAAAAAAAAATATTTTAGCTGTAGAGACAAGCACTTATGGTATTTTCTATTCATATTGTTGTGCATTGCAAGATAAAGGTAAAATAATTAAATGTGGTAAACCGGATTCATGGACACATTTAATTATTTTGGTACGAAATCAATAAAAAATGTGTACTTGCGTATAGGCACTGCTAGATAATGTGGCAGCATTAAAATGCTAAAAACCTATACCTACATAAGGTAAACCACATAGGATAGGTATAGGTAATACATTTTACCCATAAAGCAATCGTGGAAATTTAAAATATACTTTTCGTAAGTGTTAGATACAGGATTATTTATTACCTTTATCTGGTATGGTTTTATTAGTTACAAAATAATGCCAAATATTAACTTAAGATTTTTAAAAGGTTTAAATATCTTTAAGGTAAAGATGCTGCTTTCTATGAGCTAAAAACGGCTTCCGCGCCACCAAAATGACCAATGACCATAAAACCTTATACCTACCTATAGTGACTAAAAATTGATAAAATTGCATATTATAAGTATATGGCACTTCTTTCTACGATGCAATATAATATATCCGTGGTGTAAAAGTTAATCTTATTAGCACGTTTATTTGGATTGGAAAAACTATTACATTTTATATCTGATGCACCGCACCTTTTATTTTGTTGTAGGAATTACTTTTGCTTCTAACAACACAGTTTGGCGTTATTTATTATTTATATTATGTAGGTACCTACAATATTATTATAAATAAAACAAATCAATAATATAGTTTAAAACACCCCTATTACGTTTCACTTCGATTAACAAGCTGAAACGCGTTTGTAAAGCAAATCAGGAAATACTCGTGGGTAACATCTGCGTCCCTGCGCGACTGCTACGGAATCGCGTCTGCATCGTAAGCATACCATCTACCACGAATGATATTTACCGCAAGACACCGTAGTGTAATGGTTAGAGCGTAGCCTACATGTGCCGATGGACGCGGGTTCAATCCTCGAACAGAACATCGGCTTTTTTTCTACATCGATCGTCAACTCTCAGAAGACAGTGGCATATTATATTATGGGTAGTTAGTTTGGAAGACGGTTGCTATAAGTTAATAAATTTAATAATTTTGGCGCCGCGACGCCCTCGCTTAAGAGAGCCTCAAATGTTTAGTACGCCCCTGACCCGGCGTCGGTTGGCTTGAAAAACAGAACGGACCTTAAATTTCCTTATGGAGATTTGCATGTAAAAAAGCTGAATTATGCTCTACAAACCCCACTGCATATCTACTGACACCAGATTTACATGCCCAATATCCATAGACGAAAACAGCCACCCCTAAAAATATGCAATATTTATTTTTAGGATTTAGGGAAGTGTAATATCATAAAAAATTGAGAAAAAAGAAGAAGTTATAATAATATTATGTATTTAAAAAAATATACTATTTCTAAATCTATAGAGTTAATAATTAATTGTACAATAATGCAACAGACATTCAACAAAATAAAACCTGGAAATTGCTCCGCTATTAAATTTATTTATTAAATCGTCTGTAGTTTCTTGTTTGCCTCTCGATTTTTCTTTTGTTCGTACTTTTTTAAAGACACTCTTAATGTAAGAACTGAATTGACAGAACTTATAATTCTTATAAAGTATGGATGTATGGATTCTCGCTGTAATGGTTCGATTGATGCATGTGGAGTGCCACGAGATATAGCCACGTATTCCACTCGCGTCTGTTTAACTACATTTCTGGTTAAAAGCACTATCAGGTCCCATACCTTTTCATCAGACCTGGAGTCTTGCTGATGAGCCGTAAACGGCAAAATGCGTCTAAGGATTGGGTCTGATAAAAAGAATAAGAGACAACTCTGCACACGAACTTATTTTAGTTTGTTGTTTTTCAAGTTATGCAAACATGGATGACGAGAGTAAAAACTCCAATTGAACCTTGAATGAAAGGATTTGTAACAATTTGTTGTTCTAGAAAATTTTGTAAAATTTTTCCCTTGATTTCAAGCAGGTAAACAAATTTCTCCTCATTGTAGTTTTCCACTTCATAATCATCAATTTTACGGAAACCTTCATGTTTGAACATTTCTTCTGTAAAATCGAGTGAAAAGCATTCGCCAAAGTCTTTCGGATCAAAATAGGTCAAATCAAAGTGATATATTAGCCATTTTCAAATGACTGAATCTTGATTTTCATAGTATATTCATCGGGCTTATTGGAGATAAAACCTGCACATATTTATTTTCATCGCGGGAAATTCTTCGGTTACTACTTTATGCATTCCATGATCAAAGTCAATCAAGCTTGGTTTTAAAACAAACTCAATTTCGGAACGTTTATTCTTAAGAATTTTATCAGGTCAGTATAATATGTCACTGTTAACTAATTGGGTAATAAATAAAATACTAATGGGGCATACTCTCCTTCTTAGTTCAGGCAGTGTAAAAATATGTTCAATATATTTAGTGCAGTACTCAAAAGAACCATCCATGTATAATGATTCTGCATCACACAAAAATCGCAAATTCGATTTACACGAAAATATAACAATATTCTTCATTAAATGATTCACAAGTAAGAAATCCTTACCTCGTGTTGTAGTTGTGTCTATATTATTTATCGCTGACTGGACCTCAATTCCTGATTTTCGGAAAGGTGCTAAAGTGCTTCTCATGGCGTAGTAGCAGCGTCGTCCGACACTATTCATCTTTAGTTGTGATATTCTCGACACATGGTATACTTTCGGCTCCCAAGCATATTACCTGTGCGGGTTTTAAACTTGGATCTTGTACCAATTTTCTTTTGACAGCCTGAGTTGCTCGAATCACTTTTTCTAACTTATTTCATGAGTGTGGTCCTGAGCTTCTCGTATTATTGCTACTCGATCGCTTGTTACTGTATATGCTATTGCTGCAAACCCATCTGTTACACAATGAAAACAAATTTCAGCTGCTTTAGATATTTATTATTTATTAATATGACTTTTCGAGATTTAAAAAATTCAAATATATTATTTTCCCTTGTTTGTAACATTGATCACACATTTTATTATCAGTTTATCGAATACACGTGTATATAGCACAAAATCAGAGAATAGACTGACTAAACTTTAGTTATTTTCAACCAATACTGTTTCATTCCAGGTTAGTTCAGGTTAGTTTTTAAAACAACCCCTTACCAATAACTGCATAATGATGAACTTTTTAGGGAAAACGAATGGTAGCTGATTTTGACACTACCTGTTACCGCTATTAAAAACGCCTGATAGTCAGGTAGTTCGTGGCTTCTTCCGGCCATCCTTAAAAATTGAGATCCCGCTTAAACATCGTAGTACCCAAAATTTAATTAAAATATCTTTTAACATATCGCTATGGTGCTTCGTAAAATGATGATCGTTTTGCAAGACAAGTATGTTGTCAAGTTAAAATATTTTACCCTTACGTCATATACCTACATTTCTCTCCCATGACGTTCAACAACAACAGAACAAACCTGAAATATCGCGCATGCAGTATTATATTTTACGATTAATATCGTGCAAGCATTAGTGCCAACGATTGATTTTCTCTTCGGCCAAAGTTCCTTTTTTTACACGCTAGCAGTGTTTTCTTTATTAAAGACACATTTACTCTTCTGCTGTCATAAGCCTTAATTATTTTCTGCCGACCCGATAAGTCGGTATAATTACCTGTTTTATTTATAAAATAATTTTACCAAGAAGCAAGGGAGATTTAAAGAGGATAAAGTTCAATATTAAGTTTGTTTAATAAATCTGCTATAGGAGTTATGTTTTAAGGTAAATGACTTTATAATCATAGGAATACTGATTGCCTTATATTATGAAAAATTATTATTAAATTTTTCCCTATAAATGTGTAATTATCTGGTCAAATATTTAATAATAATAATTAAAGAGATAAATATAAGCGAATTTTTTTGTTACCCGATGTAGAATGTGCAATATATTACTGAAGAACAATAACCCAAGAGTTATAAGAAGACTTTGACATAGGTAAGCTAAAATTAATGGCTATCTATTCTTAACGTAGCGTGTTCACAGTCAATTAGCTGATTTCAATTAACTGCCATTTAATGAAACATGAAATAATTTACCTATCCAGCATAAATAATGTTATAAAAATATAAAATATAATAGGTAGCACTAATAATTTAAATATTTCATTAATTAATTAAGATCAATAAAATGTTTGTGCTAAATTTATATTCATTACGTTCAATTCAATTTATTTTGTTCTCGCTTGATGTGTCATCATCAATTAAAATATCGTTAATTGTGCCATATAAATTGTATATTACTATTGTTAACCAAGTAATAATAGTTTAGCTGTTGCTTTTACTTTAACCTCTACCTTCCGTTTGGAAAGCCAGAACTCATGCATGGAATTAAATTTGATTATACCGGGTGTTGCATCGTCGAGCGGGACATAGGAAATCCCATGTAATTTTAAATGGGGTCAATTATTGGCTTCCCTAATTATTTTAGAGAAAAATTCTATTTAGGTTTATTAAAGAGCACTAAAACCTACATTCAAAAGAATAACTTTAGATATTTTTGATGAGCCCGTTTACGGGTTATCGCCGATTTCTTTTTAACTATTTTTCCTTTTTATGGCCCCGTATTTGCGGGCACCAGTCAAGGTAAAAGATGACTGTCAAATAAAGTTGTCATTTTGAAATGTGTGCTTTATTGTTATAAAAACTCGTACATTGAAAATATTAAAGGTGTATTTATGAGTACAAATTAATCTGAATAAAACTAAAATAAAGTATCCAATTACAAGGTTAATTATGACATTTTACATGTTTCAATATTTTACTAATTAATAGGTAGGTACTATTAAATTGTTAGAACTTTAGGATTTAAGAAGATGTTCAAATATTCCTCAAAATGACAACTTTATTTGACAGTCATCTTTTACCTTGACTGGTGCCCGCAAATACGGGGCCATAAAAAGGAGAAATAGTTAAAAAGAAATCGGCGATAACCCGTAAACGGGCTCATCAAAAATATCTAAAGTTATTCTTTTCAATGTGGGTTTTAGTGCTCTTTAATAAACCTAAATAGAATTTTTCTCTAAAATAATTAGGGAAGCCAATAATTGACCCCATTTAAAATTACATGGGATTTCCTATGTCCCGCTGGACGATGCAACACCCGGTATAGGGAGTAAACTATGAAGATGATAATAATTAAAAGGAAGTGTCAAGGAGAATCTCTAAAGCTCTAATTAAACATTACCAATAATTAGAAGCAGAGGTGTGCCTCATGAAACCCCCGACAACAGGTGGTGAATATCGTGGAATGTTTGCTTGGAGAGAACTTATCTCTGTCTGATACTGTACGGAGGGGTATAACGTACCTTTTAACTAAATGTCTAGGTTTAGATTATTTTAGATTTAATGACAAGTTTTTTAAAATGACGGATGGTTTACCCATAGGTTCAGGTCTTTCCCCCTTTTTAGCTGAAATTTTTATGGGTGATTTATGTAAATTGTTTGATTCAAATTTTTACCTTCTAGATAAAATTTTATTATGGCGCAGATATGTTGATGATACTTTTATTGTCTGGACCAGAACAGGGAATGAGTTGGAAGGTTTTTTCAATTTTTTAATTTCTTTAAACAATCATATCAAATTTACAAAAGAAATAGAATCTGATTATTGTCTGAATTTTTTAGATTTGACAATAAAGAGGGTGAATAACTTTTTTGAGTATGCTATTTATCGGAAAAACACACATACAGACAATGTTATACCTGCTGACTCAAATCATTGTTTAGCTCATAAAATGGCAGCCTTCAACTCTTTGATCCATCGTTTGTTCACCATCTCACTCTTACCTTTGGAATTTGAGAGGGAAAAGAACATCATCTTTCAAATTCTTATAACAACGGATACAAGATATCACTAATCAATAATTTAATAAAAAAAAAATTAATGGCATGCTTAAGAAGGTGTTGACTGTCCCTTGGATAAGACGATAACATCTTTTCAACCTCCTAGGTATATAAGGCTTACTTTTTTGGGCACTGTTTCTCTGAGAGTGGGTAATGTATTCAAGTCCTTAAACAACAATTTTAAAATAGCTTACAAATCGGTAAACAATTTACGTAGCTTATTCTCGAGAGTAAAGGATTCAGTTAACGTGCTTGACAAGAGTGGGGTGTATTTGTTGTCCTGTAACTCTTGCACAGCTAAATATGCTGGCCAGACAGGACATAGTTTTAATGTTAGAATAAAGGAACATTTAAACCCTCAGAAATCGCCTAATGACAGGAGATCAGCTTTTGGCCTACATTTAAAAGAGAATTTACATAGTTTTAATACTAAAGACAACTTTAAAATGCTACATAATGCGATTAAAGGCCATAAGCTGAATTTTTTAGAAAACATAGAAATAGCGAAAATAGAGATAAATAATCAAATTGAGTGTTTAAACGATCCTGTCAACGCAACGCCCACTATAGGGAAGCGGCGAGAATTGTGAACGACTTTAAGTAGTGAATGTTTGTTTAAATAATAGAACCTCTCTTTGTGCAATCTAGATGTCGCTCTGGTTCGGTATATTTTGTTTTATTTTTTAAGCGTTTTATTTTTAAATGTTTTTTGGGTTTATCCCGTTGATCAATTTATATAGTTAGTTAACTTGTGCTCGCCATTGTGAGCTTGTTTGTGTCCTTGATGTAAAGTTTGTGTTTATATTATGTAAGTAACACCAAATAATTTTGAATTATAATTGAGATTTTTATATAAATGAACTTTTTAGATAGCTCTTAAAAATGGTTTAAGAAACCGAAACGCGTAGAGCGAAATATTAAATATTTGTGAAGAATTTTGGATTTTTCTTTCCTGTTAAAAATTGAAACTTCCCAGAATTATAGCGAGTACATATACCTATCCTACAAGAACCCAATGGTTAACATTAGGAAGAAGATGAATATATTAGCAAAACTGATTTTATCGGCCAATGAATAACTGAAGAAAGAATGGGGATTGTGTTTATTTTGGTCCCACTTGCCAAAAAAGTTACATTATGTGTAATATTTTCTTATTCAAAAATATGTAATAGTTACTGATAAAACTCATGCAAATATTGTTTTTACTTTTGTTCTGAAATATCTTTAGATTTGTTTGTAAAACTACATTACCGATTTTTTTTGTCATAATGCACAGCACTGCAGGAAGAATCCTTTATCACAGCGATGCGTACGCACAGGAAACGATTCACGTTAGTTTTCAATCTTTGGAGACTATACTCGTTGGGGAACACGACCTCAGATAGGTCGTTCCAGAGTAATGACATTTTCCAGATTAAGGCATCCTTAAACAGAATCGTTTGAGGGACACTAAGCTAAACTACGTACGGGTAGGCTGCAATGGCTCGTCGTAGATGTCTACCATGCACCGCTCTGGGTGAAATCAAGCGGGCAAGCTTAGTTGAGTACTTGGCTAGAAAATATTTGCAAAATAGATTTAAGTCGCCAACCTGCCTTCGAAGTTCAAGGCTTTCCAGGTTGTTTGTCAGAACACGGACACCGATCAAGCGAATGGCTCTTCTTTGCATGGAATCCAGCAATTTTAGGGTATGTTAAGGAGCAGAGTCCCAAATACGTGAACAGTACTCCAGCGATGGTCGAATTTGGGCTTTATCGAGCATCAAAAGTTGTTGGGATGTCTAGAGGTTTTTAGTTCGGAAAAGTATTCCAAGCTGCTACGAGGCTGCCTTAGCAATGGTCACAACATGACTATGCCAAGACATATGACTGTCCAAATTGACGCCCAATAAATGAATTGATGAAGCCAAGGGAATCGTGTCCGGCCATGACCATATCAGGTCCTTCAACATTTTTTAGAAAAAACTACCGTCTGGGTTTTTTTAGCGTTAGGTTCTACTTGGTTACGGTCATCCCAAGACAGAACTTATTCTAGGTCTTTGTTGAGATGTAAGACCTCTTGCTGCTTATAGATATGTGCATTGACAGTCGATGTTCGAGCATTCAAGTAGAAGATGAAACAAGTGTGCTGTCATCAGCGAAACTATATATAGGATTTTTAGTTTTTTTCAATGTTCGTTCGTGGATCGTTAATGCATAGTAAAAAGAGGATGGGCGACAATATAGAACCTTGAGGGACTCCGGCATTGATGTTAAATGTGTCGGAAAGAAATCCGTCCATCGCCACATGCAGAGAATTGTCTTTAAGGAAGCTTGACAGCCATTAACTAAATTGAACCGGCATTCCGAATGCTCTTACTTTATTTAGGAGCCCCTCATGCCATGTTCGCTCCAAGACCTTGGAAATATCTAGTGCTACCGCCCGGAACCTCATGATGTTCCATTGCGTTGTTCCAAACTTGAGTAACATAAGCGAGGGGGTCTCCTGTTGATCTAGACTTACGGAACCGTACTGGCGGTCACTAATAGTGTTAAAGCCATAACTTTTGATATAACCAAAAGCAATACGACTGAACGATAGTTGTTTGGCAATGTCTTTTTGCCTTTTCTGGGTGTGGGCTGTGCTCCAGTTTCCACCAAGAAAGAAATATTCATTGTAAGTTAAAAAGCCTACAAAATACAGGTGTCAATTCACGAAGCTGATTACAATTTTACAAAATTAACCTGAACTAAACTACCTAGGTATACTTAGTAGGTACACGACTAAAAAGAACAATTCATTTTTTAAATAAAAATTTACAATTTTTTTATCTAAGAGAAGAAAAATATAACTTAATCCTATTTTAAATACTAATTCAAACAACTAAAAGTCTAACATTATCAAAAAACTCATAGATCACAAAGAAAGTATTTTTTTAATGCCCTCAGCTAAATACAGGGCTGCCCAGAAGTAAAGAATAAAATTAATATAGCCTTAACCTGTAACTTTTGGGGAAAATGCTCGGACACGTCAATTTAGTTTTGTATATGCTTACATTTTCACGTTATTCGTTTGTTTTTTTATAGACATTTGTCGAAGATATGACGACATCGATCTTTTTTTTTAAATAGAAACATATAGCTTGTGATACATCATTTGAAAGCTTATACCTCGTACCGTATGCTCATAAATTTTGACGCGATTCTGTCAAGCTATTTTAAAATGGCGACTGTTAAAAGTTTTAAAAAAATCCTTATCTAAATAAGCGGAAATGATAAATCATTGATGTTTTACCTTTCAAGGTAAGAAATCTTCATTGTTTCGCGTTCTGACATTTTGTGACATTGTGACTTAACAATAGCTATGGTTTATTTGTTATTTAAATTTATTTTGTCAAAAAGAATAAAAATTTAACGAAGCAAAAGAAAACACAACAAAAAGGTGGTTTAACGTGGCAAATGCTGGAACTGTCCTCCACCCTCTAGTTGGCATGCTCGCAGAGGATTTTATAATCCGTCGACGGAATTTCGAATGGCTTCAGCCGGTATGTTATGTGTCTCCAATCTAATTTTGTTTTTCAAATCTTCAATATTATTTGGCCTATTTTGTTAAACTTTTTCTTGTAAATATCGCCAGAGAAAATAGTCTAGAGGCGTTAAGTCTGGGGACCTCGGTGGTCATTCAATTGTACCACGTCGTCCAATCCAGCGACCTGGAAATATCTGATCTAAATATCTTCTCACATTGACACCAAAATGCGGGGGAGCACCATCTTGCTGAAACCGAATTGTTTCATTTGGTATATCTGGATCTACTTCGTTGGGAAAAACTACAGCTAGAGCAGGCCTCAACTCAAAGGTTATGAAATCCAGGTCCCGTTCAGCTGTGAGGTTTCCTTCCAAAAAGAATGGCCCTACAATTCAGTTATTAATGATACCTGCCCATACATTTACTTGCTGTTGTCGCTGAGTATGCGCTTCAAATATCCATCGTGGACTTTCTTGACTCCAGAAACGATAATTATGTCTGTTAACCAAACCGTTTAAATAAAAAGTAGCTTTATCCGAAAATAATATGTTCTGTGGAAACCTATTATTCTCGTCACACCGTCTTATCATTTCTTCGCAAAATTGCAAACGTCTATCATAGTCATCTTCTAAAAGCTCTTGGACAATACATACTTTATAAGGGTTGTACTTTCCTGCTTTCAAAAATCTTCCAATAGTACCTCTAGATGTATCATAATTTTGAGCCAATAAAACTGTTGAAATATGCGGATTATCCTGCAGAGATAATGCAATATCCAATTTTTCATCGTTGCCTAAAACCCGTGGCCGTCAATTCCTAGGCTAGTCCCTTACTGTGCCATGTTCATCAAATTTGTGGAATATTTTACTAACAGTGCCCTGTGAAATTTGATTTTCCGGATATTTAGCATTAAATAAAGTGCACACTTCACTTTGACTTCTTATTTTATCTCCACATCCTAACAATATCAAGACTTCGATACGCTGCCTTTCCGATAAAACCATTTTTAATTAGAAAATTGTAAAATAATACTTCGGAAATACCTAAATTAATTTAACAAGTTTACAATGTCACAAAATGTCAGAACGTGAAACAATGAAGGTTTCTTACCTTGAAAGGTAAAGAAAACATCAATTATTTATAATTTCCGCTTATTTAAATAGGTTTTTTTTTTTAACTTTTAACAGTCGCCATTTTGAAATAGCTTTACAGAATCACGCCAAAATTAAGGAGCATACTGTACTAGATATTAGCTTTCAAATGATGTATCACAAGCTGTATGATTTCATTTAAAAAAAAAGATCGATGTCGTCATATCTTTGACAAATGTCTATAAAAAAACAAACGAATAACGTCAAAATGTGAGCATATATAAAACTAAATTGACGTGTCCGAGAATTTTCCACAAAAGTTACAGGTTAAGGCTATATTAATTTTATTCCGGACTTCTGGGCAGCCCTGTATAAGCTATTTAAATTTGAATAATTTGAACTATTCCAGTTACGCGACGTCATTCGTTGTGACGACAAACCGTGCGACGACACATTCACATGGCGCGAAAGCGGCAGACAGGTCAAGATTGTGATGGGCAAAATTGTACGTTTTGAATAATCGGTTCTTTTATTCGAATTATATTAAAAATCGGATTATCATTGGAATAACTACCCATTTAGATTATACTCTAAGAAATCGCAATGCGGTTTATAAGGCAAGGTCGTAAGCGCAGGTTTTCATGACGACGCGAGTGATGTGATGTGAAACACCGATCTTGAGCAAATTCAGTATTAGGTATTAAGGTTAAGTAAGATTGTCGATTATAGATCGGGCGGCATGCGGAATTTGCATAACGACTGCTGGGTGCTGCTGCTTGCAGCTGATTGTGTCGGTGTCGTATTAAGATTTTATACTCGATTATTTTCGTTTCTGCATCGTATCTTAAAAGCACACAAGCACAGGTTCTAGTAAATTGATTTTTCATCAGGTTATTTTTTATTCAGATGCTTCACAAAAATAGTCGGAAAACGCCAATTATTTGCATAATCGAATTTTCGATTGTTTTTAATTCAGATGCGCTCAGCACTAATCAAGACTGTCAAGACACTGCAGTTTGTCGTTCTCTGGCAAATATACTATATGATGTCAAACACGTTTGCGCGTCACACCTCCTTTTGAATATCAGGTGGGTGCGCAAACATATATTATTTATAAAAAATAAGAAGCGACATTTAAGACGTAACATTTTGCACATCTTATTTTCTGATGTGGCTGAACATATTTCTGAAATAAAAAAAAATATGTGTAAGTTCCCTAGTATTGTTAACACAGTCTTATACATCTTTGACACTGAATTTCTTATTTGGATGATGTGATATTGAAGAGACCAATATTGCACAACCTTATCGTTACTTTTTTATTTAGGAACTTGTTTGGAAAGGTGGGAGAACAAATCAAGGTCTTTCAAAATTTCAAATAACCACTTTTTGCCAAATCCACAGAAATAATAATAAGCTCTAACTTCTACCTTCGGACTTGCTCAAGCACTAGGTTTTAATTATTTATTTCCTTGGGATATGTACATTGAAATTTTTTTAAGTGTCTCACCCGATTTGCGGTTTTCCTGCTGACTATAATAAAAAACAAATCACATATTTCTCAATGATTTTTGACAAGGAAGCCGAATTTAATATTAAAAGATACATAGATTTAAAAATTTGACAGATGCGACGCCATTTTGAATTTTCTTAAATAGCAACCCTTATAAATAACCGCACGAGTAAATTGCACTTGGCGATCCGATTCCGAAAACCTATAGTTATTGATATTTATTTGTAGCTGTTTCGAAAACACGGGGTTCCTAACTTGCCTCCATCGATTTTGTCTTTTAAGTGTCTCACCCCCTTAATAAATAGACCTTCTAAGCTGAACGCCTTAATTTTTTTCATAGTGACATAATTTCCTGTAAGCAAGCGATCTACGCTATAGTCGAATCCGACAGATGTCAAAAAGTGAGAGATACGACGCCATTTTGAATTTTTTTAAATGGCAACCTTCATAAATAACCACACGATTAAATTGCATTTGGCGATCCGATTCTAAAACTATATTATTGTTGATACTTATTTTCAGTCGTTTTTTATGTGGACAAAACAACTATACAGTTTTAGAATCGGATCGCCAAATGCAATTGAATCGTCTAGTTATTTACGAGGGTTGCCATTTAAAAAAATTCAAAATTGCGTCGTATCTCTCATTTTCTGACATATCTGTCGGATTTGACTATAGCGTAGATCGCTTGCTCACGGGAAATTATGTCACTGTGAGGTTTATTTATTAAAGGGGTGAGACACTTAAAAGACAAAATCGATGGAGGCAAATTAGGAACCCTCGTATTTCCGTAACGGCTGAAAATAAGTATCAACAACTATATAGTTTTAGAATCGGATCGCCAAATGCAATTGAATCGTCTAGTTATTTACGAGGGTTGCCATTTAAAAAAATTCAAAATGGCGTCGTATCTGTTAAGTTTGTAAATCTATGTATTTTTTGACATTAAATTCGGCTTCCTTATCAAAAATCATTGAGAAATATGTGATTCGTTTTTTATTATAGTCAGCAGGAAAATCGGCAATTGGGTGAGACACTTGAAAAAATGTCTCTACATTAACTCCCTTTTTGGAAATTGTAGTGTCTAATTTCATTTTGTCAGTATCCTTATTTCTTTCATTGTCGAAGCTTACCTTTAAAGAGTCAGCAGTGTTTGGCTGGTAGTACAAATGAGTATTAGATTTGTTTAGGTTTGGTAAAGAAACGGTGGTCCCCAAATTGTTTAAAGGCTTGGTTGACATTTTATAATCTTGTTTTCTTAACACTGGTTTCCTATTTTTATCTCGTTTTTTTAAACTTCTTTCTTTTGAGAAGATCCTCCATTTGATAAGAGACAACCCAGTCTCGTAGAAGAACGTCCTTTTCTGTAGATAAATAAGGGTCGGGCTATGTAAAGTTTTTTTAAACTTGCCACTGCTGCGAAAATAAATTGTTCTTCTGGGAATCCCAAATTGTTTATCAGCATGTCGTTGGCTTATACCGTTTTTAATTGCATAAAGACCACAATAGATATTGATTGAAGGTATACTTTTTGTTATATTTTGGGTGCTTAGAAGAAAACTTAGGCATTATGTTTAACCTAAAAAAAAATTAATTATGAAACAATCTGTTGCACATGTCTATAAACGATATTATGCTCATTAGATAATAATTTTTAGTACCATCTTCTACAAAATATATCATGTTATTTTTGTCATTAGATTAGATCAGTAATTTGCAATGTTTACTTGTTCTATTTTTTAAGATATTTTATTGTTAATTATTTGGTTTATGTTTGTTGGCCACCCTTAAAATGTATACATTGGATATATAATATATTACAGTTGTTAGCCATTAACAGCCAATAATTGTTAATTTTTTTGTACCTACTACTTGTCGGTCAGGCCTAAATTAAAAATTATTGCTTGAAATTTTACATCCTACAAACAAACTATTAAATAATGTATTAGCATCTAAACTCCATGTGTTCCATTAAGAAAAAGTAACTTTGTTTTTCTACGGCTTTCTTACTTATTCTGTATACTTATTTTTTATGTTTTAATAGACATAAAAAAACCTTGAATATTTTTTGCTAGCTGTCTTACTTCAAGAAATAATCGACCGTATCGATACATACCAGCGACCCTGTATAATTTTGACTTATAGCACTTTTTCCAAATTAAAATTCTTGTCAAGTTTCCTATTATGATAGTCACACAAGCACCGCTCTTGGAGCGCCCCAAAGGATGTTTCTTGTTCTGCTTGTGTCTGATTATACAAGATGCGTCACTAAGGTGTTTGTCGTTGAATGCATCCAAATTACAAGGGATACAAAAGAACTTTATATAGAAGTTGTTGGGTTGTCAGCGACTTATCTATGCATTTACCTTAGGTAAACAAAATGTTTTAAGCTCTGCGGAACCCACACTATTGTTTTTGAAATTTATGATAAATCATATTCGGGGGGATAAATTCTACGAATTTAAATATGTGTAATTTCAATTTCTTCAAAAGGGGCACCCAGTATTTTCAACTGATGGAACTTATAGTTTTTGATAAAATTTAAAATTTGTTTTAGGCTATGCAAAATAGGTAATCTTATTATTTTATATCAAGAATACCATAAACAAAAGTAATTTCCCGCAATTAGCAGAACAGAAAAATATTAAAATCGTGAAAAAATTAGTTTTTTTCATAAGCTTAACTGTTTAAAATAGTTAGTTTAATCAGGTCTTAAATATTTTTATCCTATTTTTTTCCTTATCCGTTGAAACATTTTTCACCTAATTTACACATCACTTTCATTAAAATAAAAATCATTACTAAATTGAAAAACCCATTAGAATAAAAAGGTCGCTGTGATACTCCATGAGCTTATACTGAAACTTCATTTTTTTAATCAGGATTACTATAAAATATAAATGATTTTTGCCTTAATATAAGTTGTAATTTTGATAGCTCGTTTTAAAGTTTTTATATCCTCACTAGTTTATTTACTTAATATTTAATTACATTTGCTTAGATTGCAGGTTGGCGAAATGCATATTATGCACAATAATATCGCAAAGAAGACATCCTTATCCAACCGCGTTTAAAAATTAAACATAAGTCAAACGAGCAAGTAATGATGACAATAAATTGATTGTAGCTTTGAATATAGTACCCAAGAGTACAAGGCAACTTTTCGTTTAGTGCATCAGTAAAAAGAATGCTGTAAAGTGGACATTTTAGTCCTAATATTCAGTTACTGCAGGATTTAAATTCGCAGGATTATGAAAGAAGTGTTTTTTTGTCAATGGGCAGGAACCTCAGTTTTTCGATAATGTTGTGTTTAGTGACGAGGCTACATTTCACAGAAATGCATCTGTTAACGGATATACCTTTCATTATTATAATACTAATAAAATAACTTTTTTACGTGAGAAGTTACCTCTCAACATAGATGGCCGCTTAATAAATGGGCCGGCATAATAGGAAATCATACTATTGGGCCAAATGTTCTTGATAGAAATCTAATTATGAGGTTTATTTGCATTTCTTACAGAACCACTTTAAAGTGCTTTTAAACAGGTTACCGCAATATACTCGCGAAAGAATATGCTTTCAACAGGGTGTGGCGCGCCGGCTCATAACTATGTAGTAGGGGGAAATTATCCACTCCAACGTTTCAACTATTATTGGATACAAAAGGAAGGCCCAGTATCTTGGTCAGCGAGATATCCCGATCTAACCAAGCTAGATTTTTTTTGTAGGGATGTGTAAAGGAAATGTTGTACAAAACGGCTTACATAGCTCGAGACACGAGTCTGTGACTGCCACAGTAATGCAAGCAAGAGCACCTACGTAGTTTTACGATGTTGCCACATACCGTTACTGAATTATAATTAAACATTTGTTAGTAAGGACACCGTGAATTTTAATGCATTCATTGAACATAAATAATGATATGTTTAAGAAACTAAGTGTCAGTACAGGTTGGTTTAGGTTAGTTTACGTCAATGAAGCTCCTGATCAACAGGATGTGGCGCGCCGACTCATAACTATGTAGTAGGGGGAAATTATCTACTCTAACGTTTCAACTATTATTGGATACAAAAGGAAGGCCAAGTGTCTTGGTCAGCAAGATATCCCGATCTAACCAAGCTAGATTTTTTTTTGTAGAGATGTGTAAAGGAAATTGTGTACAAAACAGCTTACATAGCTCGAGACACGAGTCTGTGACTGCCACAGTAATGCAAGCAAGAGCACCTACGTAGTTTTGCGATGTTGCCACATACCGTTACTGAATTATAATTTAACATTTGTTAGTAAGGATACCGTGAATTTTAATGCATTCATTGAACATAAATAATGATATGTTTAAGAAACTAAGTGCCAGTACAGGTTGGTTTAGGTTAGTTTACGTCAATGAAGCTCCTGACCAACTGACTAACTTGACGTTGTAGCATCAGGGAAGTGGATCATAAACGGCAATGTCACAAATACATATCTGTCATCTAGCGACGAAGAGGAGAGTTACAATTCTGCCTTTGTTTCCCCGGACAGAGTCGAGTTTTAGGAATATTGTAATATTATTATCTTATTTTAGGAAAAATTTACACTTACGTCGTTGTTTTTCCAAAGGAGCGTTGTGTTATTTGTTAATTTTGATTGGTTTACTCGCGCCGCGTCCCACAATCGATGGATATTTGTGTGACAGCGCTATGTCAGAGAAGTAGTAATAAAATAGGCGTAGGTAAGCTATTCAGTTTTTATAAGCACGTGGGCGCCGTGTCGCAAAACTTTAATTCATGCGTCTTTGACAGAAGTACAACGAAACTAAAGAATCATTACGACTGAATCAATCATAGGACTGTTTTTTTTTTATGTCGAAATACAATTTTCTTCTTGTATTGGACTTAAAATATATCGATGAAGCATGCCCATGATTCCGTTACCCGTATCGATTCCCTGTAGCCACAGACTGGTGTGTCGACCTTTACTGCAGCAGAGAGAATATGCAAGATCGAATTTTAAAAATCGAGAAAGGTATTTCAAATAATTACTCCAAATATGTTAAGAAATGCTTTTAAGTACTTTCGATTTATTGACCTTTATTTTTAATTTAATTTAATGTTTAATGGTTTAATGTATTGTTTTTTCTTAATAAATGTGTGTTATTGAGCTAATTTCTTTTAATTTTATTCTTGGCATTCTTGATATAAGACAATATGTTACTGAACTAAACAAGTATAAACTCTACACGGTGTTGTATTAAAAAGAAAACAATATATTTTTACGTCATGCCTTTCGGTAAACCCAACAAGTTTTATATAAAACTTCTCTGTATCTCTTGTAATTTGGGTAGTATCGAAGACGAACACCCCACTCACGCACCCTGTATAATAACATATAAGATAATATGTGATAGTGATTGCTTCTTACTTTATTATTGTAGAATTTTTTTTTATAACAAACTAATCCGACATTGTTGAAAATTTTCTTCTTGCTGTGGGTTCAAAACAAGTTTCTCTGAGCCATAACTAATATAATTAGGGAAATGTTTGGTTAGTGTACGAGAGCTGCATGAGATTGACATCTCATTCGGCCCTGTGGGGTAGATTATATTAAATCCATGCCGTGAATGCAAAGGTCGTTTAGGGTGAAAGCCTTACAAAAATATAATATGGTTAAACTTTTTTGCATTTCTTATTAGACTTTGATCGACAGCTTAGATTTAGTTAAAGTAACAAGAGACGAGTTGAATATTTAGAAATTTCTATTGTATTGCAAAAAATAAAAAATGTGTTTTAAAGAGAATATTTTTGAAAATATTTTGTTGATGTTTTTTTTTAAGATTTTTATCCTTTATGTGTAAGCTATTACAATTTATAAAAAAATTTAGGGGCATTATCTTCAGATCAAGGGCCGCTAAGGTGCGTTGACCTTGTAAACTCCATGTCAAATTTGAAAAACAGTACATAACAACATTATTATTGTTAGCGGCAAAAAAGTAATAAAGCGAAATTAATTAAAAAGAAAAAAAATTGAGGCCCGGTAATACCGTTAATTTCGAGTTTTCGAAACTTGTACCGTCTTGTTTTGAGCAGAATTGCTCTCTTAAGTTTTAAGAAGTATATCCACTGAATATTACAAAGGTGTCCAACTTCAACTTTTTTTAAAGCACATCTTGTGCGTCATACTAGCTAACAGTTAATTTTATTGATGGCAAATGTGCAAATGCATAATGTCCAAGGAGTACCGTAAAAAGCTGTATTTATTTCAAAAATCACTTTTCTGTTTGTCCCTTTAAGAATGTGTATATTTTCCGCAAAAGAATAAAATAAATTTCACTCCTTTGCAGGTCAAAACAACAATTATGTGTAATTTCTGTCCCGCGTAATAATTGTATTATTGCGCGTTTATAACAACGCTGCTTTATCTAGCGGCAATGCTTAAACGGTTCGGCGCTTGACGGTGTTCAATAGCGAAATGTATTTTTCTGCGCTTGTTATAGAAACTCGACATCTTTCTGTAACATGTTAAAAAAAGTATATCAGAGTGAGAAAAAGTTCCGTAACGGTTCACATCGCATTAGGTGAGAGTGAAAAGATGCAACGTTATGGTTTTTTTTTACTCTGATCTATAAGGTCGGGTTTCTATGACAAATCTGTCATTATTGCAAATTTATACTACGTATTTTTGGACACCAAGGCTCTCGCTATAAATAGTTTCTGATTTTGAAATAGGCCCATAAATTAACTTGAACCACGCTATGCAGTCATTCGCTTAAGATCGTAGAAAAAATATTGTATGAAACTCGTGCATGAAGTGTCTTTTCTTCACTTCTGGGAGTTGCGGCATTCGCCTTTGGCTCATGCGCTCAAACTTCCCAATCGTGAAAAAAAGTACTACTTTATGCTCTTGTTGCATAATATACTATTTTTCGGATATAAAAGTTTCTAAGTGCGAAAATATGCGAAATTAATTACACAAGTATTTATTGCCCATTTAACGTTTATTTTTAAATTCAAACATAACTGGAACATAAACTTGGCATTTTTGAATGCAAGAAAACGCACTAAACACACCTCTATCACCATTTCATTACTTTTAAAGAGGGACAGTGATGTGACTGGGAAGATATGCAACGACGGCGTTATAATATTATGTGGTGCTATCCGGTTAGGGGCATTACGACACCCGGCCCTCTGCGGGAGTTTTTCGAACCTAATGATTTTAACATCGGGTGACAGGTGTTTGAACCTGTGGACTTTGACATGGGAGGACTGCTGTCAAGAATAGGAAATAAGAAGGCGGAAACGCAAAGCATAATTAATAGACAATGCTGTGGTTAAATAGTTGTTAGCACCACCGGTGGATGGACAAAGAACGTAATTTTGTTTCGAGTCATACCAGGAACACCCAACTCTCAAATTGACTTGTGTTTCATTCACTGGTATGTACTTGGTCACAGCTTCCTTTACTTCCAAGCTATGAAGGACAAAGTCTGGCAACGTTGCAGGTAGACCGATGATTCGCTATTTTTGTTGCTTGTGCTTGTGAAGTGCATCGACAAGTGTTGACGGATACGTTGTTTGTTATTTTCCCGAGTTTTAGTTATCAATGTTATCATTATAGAAAAATCTCTCAGACTATTTGTTCGTCTGAGGAAAATCTTAAGGTTAGTTCCAATGCTTGTTTAAGTGGCAAAATGTTTTTGTTTGCGTACGGCAAGGTTTAAAAAAGGGACGATTGGACTACCCCAATATATTTAAAAAATGATTTCAAGGTAAACTAGCTAAAGAAATTTGTGACTTGGCTTGAGATATGGCATAACGATCCAGAGGGGGTGGGTTTAACTAGGGACACTTATGATGCTATTAAACGTAGTACCAGTACCACAGTCCTAATAGAAATTATAGAATACTCATTATTATCCATTTTGAAATAAAATACATTTTAGCTGGTAAATTTCAAACAGATACCCTTGAAAAAAGATATAGGAATCTTTCTGGTTGTAACTGTCATGTATCATTTAAACAGATCCTCGAATCAGAAAAAAAAAATTAGACTTCAAAGTATTGTAAAGTCAGGGTTAAAAAATTTTACAGTGTTAAAATCAAGTACTTTGTTAAGCATGATATTGAAAGTACAGAAATATTAGAGTTTCCTTACATATTTTAATCGGATTATCTTAAGGATTACCAGTTGGATGAGTCTGTTTAAATGAATATATGTAGTTATATAGCCCATTATATCTACAAGAATAGGAAATTAAAATGCATGGATTGCAAAAACCTTATTATAAATAAAACAATGCAGTCTTCCTCTTCCTCCACAGTTTAATAATTAAACTGTGGAGAAAGATTGCATTGTTTCATTTATATTACATTGACTCCACTGAAAGTATCGACTATTTTTTCAACTTTGAAAACCTTATTGTTCGAGTCATAGAGGTTTAAATGTGGGGGATGAATATTTTGATTATTTGCAAAGGGGGGGGTTTATGTCTTGCTACCAATGAAGTAAATGTTATGTACTTTCATATATTTACAGCTTTTCAGTTTATTATAGCTACTAAAGAACTTAAGCTTACATTTTTGAATCGGCAAAATCACCAAGTTCTTTTAGATAAACTAGGTTTGGCTAGTTTAGAAAGTGGAAGCTTTCTGATACCGCTTAATGAGACATGTCCCTGTGGAGAAAGCTATCGAAATGTTTTATAAAGTAGCACTTACTCTTAGCAATATATTACTAAACAATTACACAAAAAACAGAAATGACCTTCAACACCAAAATACATCATCAAAAAAAAGAAAGCTTTCCACTTTAAAATAGGTTTTAAAATCACTTATTTTTTTAAGTTAATTTAAATTTCCTATTATTATATTATATCTATATTATATTATTATATTCTTGTTACTTATTCGACATATCTATACTGCAGTAAAATGCAAAAAGTTCAATAAATAATTTGAAATAAACCGCCTAAACTGGCGAATCTGCAGGGAAGTAAAAATCGGTCTACCTCTGACAGGATTTGCGACGTTGCCTTTCTTACTTCACGGCTTGGAAATGTAGGGGGCTATGACTTGGTCCAAAATTTGTATTAAACAAAACAAATAAAATATTTACTTTACTTATACCGGGTGTTGCATCGTCGAGCGGGACATAGGAAATCCCATGTAATTTTAAATGGGGTCAATTATTGGCTTCCCTAATTATTTTAGAGAAAAATTCTATTTAGGTTTATTAAAGAGCACTAAAACCCCCATTCAAAAGAATAACTTTAGATATTTTTGATGAGCCCGTTTACGGGTTATCGCCGATTTCTTTTTAACTATTTCTCCTTTTTATGGCGACGTATTTGCGGGCACCAGTCAAGGTAAAAGATGACTGTCAAATAAAGTTGTCATTTTGAAATGTGTGCTTTATTGTTATAAAAACTCGTACATCTAAAATATTAAAGGTGTATTTATGAGTACAAATTAATCTGAATAAAACGAAAATAAAGTATCCAATTACAAGGTTAATTATGACATTTTACATGTTTCAATATTTTACTAATTAATAGGTAGGTACTATTAAATTGTTAGAACTTTAGGATTTAAGAAGATGTTCAAATATTCCTGAAAATGACAACTTTATTTGACAGTCATCTTTTACCTTGACTGGTGCCCGCAAATACGGGGGCATAAAAAGGAGAAATAGTTAAAAAGAAATCGGCGATAACCCGTAAACGGGCTCATCAAAAATATCTAAAGTTATTCTTTTGAATGTGGGTTTTAATGCTCTTTAATAAACCTAAATAGAATTTTTCTCTAAAATAATTAGGGAAGCCAATAGTTGACCCCATTTGAAATTACATGGGATTTCCTATGTCCCGCTCGACGATGCAACACCCGGTATAGTAACTAGTTACTGAAAACAGCTAAAATATGTTAGAAAATTTAAACTTCATACACACAATGTAACTACTTGTTCTGGGTGCTAATTAATGCCAGGTAGATAAATTAAATAAATATTCCTTAAAACGACTAACCCCATAATTTATTCCTCGAAGTTTTTGAGAGTTTCTGTAAGTATTTAGCAAATACATGATGCTGGAATAATCCCTGAAAATGGTGTACCTTAGCTCTTGGGCTAAAATTTTTAAATCGTATATCAAAAGAATTAGAAAATGCGACAAAATCATTAAACTTGATATAAAATTTATAATTTAATGTTCATTGTGATAAAAATGAAATACTAAAAACTTTTTTTATTTTAAATAAAACATCCACATATTTTATTTTATGATAAATCGATTGCTCTTTAAGATTAGTATATTGTTAAAGAAATCTTATTTAATCAATGAGTACTATTTTTTTAAGTGTGTTATGAAAAGAAATGTATATAAGAACTATAGTCTGTTGCTTAATGCGAGAGAATAATAAATCATTATTGAACTATAAAAACCAGTGGTCTTCGCCGTATTCCATAGGCGTATTCCAATTATAATTTTATATAACATTCGGAGTTGCAAAAATAGTGGATATGACTGCAGTCGGACAGTCATTGTTGTACTGACTTGTGCACGAGGATAAACGCGGCCTCATCAGGTCACCAAAGAGAAGTACAGGAAGAAAGGAAACGGTAATAAATGAGGATGAAAAGAGTGCCATCAGAAGAATCATACACTCGTTTTATTAAGGAAAAAAAAAATACTTACCTTGGACAAAATAATGTCTGAAATCAAAAAGGATGATTTCATTCCACCCATGGGTAAAAAGAAACTATGGAAAACTTTGAAGGAAATGAATATTTGTTATAAAAAAATTCAAAACAGAAAATCTCTTTTAATAAAGAAAGACGAAATCATCTCATTGGTCAAATATAACAGGATAAATATATAAAAAAAAGCGCGAGGCAAGCTTTCAAGCACGCTGATGCCTTTGAAGAATACTTCCAGCAAATGCTAGATCTTACTTCTCCTGGGTCTGTTATAGTCATGGATAATGCCAGGTACCACTCAAGAAAATCCGAAAAAATACAAACGTCTTCATGGAAACAAAATTACATCATTCATTGGCTTACTATAAATAAGAAGTCATTTCATAAAGATATGCTGAAAAAGGAGCTACTGGAAATTGTAAAGTTGAATAAACCTCTTTGTACGAAATTTGTTGTCGACGAAATCTCTTCAAAACGAAATATAACGGTACTCGGAACATGATGTCTAAAATTTAAAAATTAAGTTGTTGTATTGTACATAGTAGATTTTTTTTTAATATTAATATTTATTTCAATTTATCTATTTTCATATTATTCTTACTTCTATATAAGTTTTTACCTAAAGTAACGTCGCTGTCACCTTAATTTTATTTCCCAAACTCGTCTTTCTCTTGTATGCGAATTAGGGTGACCCTAATTAAGGGCCGATTCAGGGTGTGCATTTCTGAAATACGGAATTTTTAAAAACTATCATTGCAATTTACTTGAAATTTTTAATGCAACCTTTAAGTTGTCCACCCTGCTTAATGGGTCCTGTTATTGCAAATTTACATTTTATTGCTTTCTGACATTAAGCAACGGAGTATAAGTACTGTACACTGATATCTACCAGGTCCGCCAACGAAGCGGAGACGGAAGATTACATCCTTGTCGAAAAACTTATCAAAAATACTGAAACAGCATGAGGTCTGGAATTAAAAGTGGCATATTTTCAAAATATTTTACATTATACAGGGTGGCTCAAAAAAGTGAGACAAACAAAACTTGTATTTTTTAAATGGAATGCCATATATCTTTTTGAATAATACATAAAATAGCAATTATTTTTCTATTAAGTGCATTATGAGTCTAAACATAATAGTTTCCGAGATATCGACTTTTAAAAAGTGCCATTTTTAAACTTTGACGGCTTTTAGCATTTTAACGGTATGTCTTAGAGCAAAACGGCTCACATGTCAGAACCGTTTATGTCCGGTTTAACAAAAGTTTACATTTCTGGGGAAAAAATAAAAAGTAAGATAGGAACACGTAAGCCTTTTTGCTCTAAAACGTACCGTTAAAGAGCTAGATGCTGTCAAATTTCAAAAATATAATTTTTCAAAAGCCGGAAACTATTACGTTTAGACTCATAATGAACTTATTAAAAAATAATTGTTATTTCATATAGAATCCAATGATAATGTAAGATATTCTAATAAAAATACAAGTTTAGTTCGCCTCACTTTTTTGAGCCACCCTGTATAAATAAAATATTTTTAACAAATATACCACTTTTAATTCCAAGTTCATGCTGTTTCAGTATTTTTGATAAGTTCTTCGATAAGGATGTAATCTTCCGTCCCCGCTTCGCTGGCGGACCCGGTATAAAGAGAAAAGTTATTAGCGGCAATGTTGCCTAGAATATTTTGACAAGAAAAACAATAAGTTTACTGAATTATTCTATGCGTGTGTAAAGACTTTTAATTATACTGTTTCTGAAAAATGTCACGATCGGCTTTTCAAGTGAAGATGCTTTAAATTCAGTAAATGTTTACATTGAATGCCGCAAAATTAACTTAAGGCCATGTTGGATATAATCACGACAAATAAGAAAATATCTGAATCGTCCAAATTCCACAGTTTATATTCTTACAAGACTCAATAATAACTGTTTAATTTTGGAATAATAAATTAGATTTGTTATTTATTAGTGCAATTTAATTTTGGAAAGTTTATAACTTTTTTACGGTTTTTTTTTTAAACCATTGAATATACACAGTGTGGTCAATAAGTGTGCAATAAATGTGAAACTTTTTTATTATTGGTTTCACAGAAAATCTTATTCCTAATAAAAGTTGGTACACGGTTACAATTTGAGGTGCACTTAGAATGGTTTTAAGTCAAATAGGACACAGTTATGTCAAAAAATAGAGGAAAACGTTGTCGTAGAAAAGTTGTTTAAAATTAAAAAATATAAATTAAAACAGAGTCATAGCCTTCTATCCAACAAAAAAAAATTTTTATTCAACTTTAAATTAACCTCGTATAATGATTTTTTTTTATATTAAGGTATAATACCTTTTTAAGTTAGCCACAATGAAATCACTTCTGGACAGCTTTCATCAAATTGAAGCAAATCTGCATAATTTGTTTAGATTTATATTTTTTTCAAAATAACCAAATACTTCATGTTTGTTGCAAGGATATTAAAAGCAAATTTTGAATTTCGCAAATATTCCTAAAAATAAGATAAACGCTCTTCTAATATGATTGTACCTACATTGTAAAAAAACATAGAAACCATAGGAAGTCGATCTCGTGTGAAATAATAACAAAATACAAATCAGGCAAATAATGAAGACCTACTAAAACTAAATAAATATAATAAATTAATCCGCGTATATTAATTTCTGTCAGTTGTCAATTTTTAGCAGAATTTTTAATCATACAACATATTAAAAATAGTTAAAAAAATATTTATACTCGCAGGTTAATCTTTAATATTAATTAAACAAATTAAATACAGATTAAAAGAAACACAATTATTATAGAATTATCTCTGTATGACCACCATCGCGATCGATATATTTAATTATCCTAAAATAATTCGGTGATAGTAGATCGCAACACACTTGCAGGAATATTTCTGCAGATCTTATTAAGTTTTAAAGCAGTCTACAATATTATTAAAGGGCTAATCTTTGTATACTTTTTCTTTTAAATATACCCATACCAAAAAATCTAGCGGTGTTAGATCTGGGTAGCGAGGAGGCCAACGTGGATCGGTATTTCGTCCTACCTAATTGTCACCAAATATTCTATTTAGCTATGGGGTTACAACTCTAGTGGAATGGGCAGGACATCCATCATGTTGAAACCATGAAATAGATCGTTCTATGAGGGCCATGTTATATAAAATATCTCCAATTTAATCGTCTAAAAAATTTAAATAAATAAAATTGTGTTAAATTTTCCCAAAAAAAGATCGGTTCTATTATTTTGCCACTTAGTATACCACACCACACGTTCATTTTTTGAAAGCACTGAGTTTTGTTATCAATAACAAAATTTGGGTTTTTGTCTGACCACCGTCTACAATTTTGAGATGATTCAACGCCATTTGTCGTAAAAGTAGATTAATCTCCAAACAAGATGTGTTGATTTAAATCTCTTTGTTCTTCTATTTTTCCTTGGACCCACATAGAAAGATCATATCTTAGATCATAGTATCTTTCTTGGAAGGTACAAATAAACTTTGGCTTATGCGCGTAATATTTATTTTTCTTTAGAATACTCTTCACATATGTTTTTTTTATATTTGCAGTTTCAAAAATTTCTTGTGTGGAATTCTAAAGTTTTCTATAACTGTCTGAAGTACTTCTAGCTGGTTTTCTTCTGCATATACTAATTTATTTTATTTTTAATTGTTTCAAAATTCTATTAACAGTTGAATAGTGAACTCGCCTATCTTGATGTTGTTCGTTAAAAATATCTGCAACTTCATGCACTGATTAAAACTAGTTTGCTTTTTCCGTTAAAGTAACACTTATTTGAGGAGGTATTTTGTGAGCAAGCAATTTTATTAAATGGCAAATTCTAAATCAAAATTGTCAAAATAAACATTTTGCGAAATTTGAAATTTGTTTGTAGTATCCTTGCAAAAAGCATAAAGTTTTTGGTTATTGAAAAAATATAATTCTACATAAAATTTGCTTCAATTTAATGAAAGCTGTATGAAAGTGTTAATATTTAAAGTTGAAAAAAATATTTTTTTTTTTGGATTAAGATTATAACTTCGTATTAATACACATTTTTTAATTCTGAATAACTTTTCTTAATAAAGTTTTCCTCTATTTTTCGACATAAGGCTACTTTACTCTTGAATGATTTTCTTACAAAAGGGGCACTCACTCATCACAAATATTATTTCTTTGTTTTTATAAGAGTGTTATCTGACCCTGAATATGACATAGACTATGTCGAAACGTAGGCTATTGATTTTTAAATTAATACAGACAGTCAAAAAAAACTGAATATCTCTTCATTTAACGAATACAAACAGTGGACGAAATACACAAACTCAAAAAACCATTTAAGGAATTTAATAATTTTAATAGGCATTGATTTTAATATGTAAAAAAACAAGTAAAGTTTTCTTGTCGTTTATATACCTTTACGTTACGCCATTTTTATTCAATTGCCGGTTGTTGTCGGCACGATAATTTTCTGTATAAAGCCTTATTGTATTCATTTGCTCTAATTCTTTTTACCTTCTCTAGGGCAAATTGGGGTGGCTTTTGTTTTCAAGATTTTGCAAAAAATTATTTTTGTAAACGTACAAAAATTCGTATATAAATTTATATATTAAAAATCAAATAATGGCTTTCATTGGAGCTACACACACCCACGAGACATTGTTTATGAACAAATTGAACGAAATTAGGTCAAAACAAAAATATTTCTTTTCGTTAAAATTATAATATGTTTGCCAAGTTCAAAGTGCTGTAACATTAACAGTTTTTATTGGATTTTAATGAAATTTACATATTATTTTTCTCTATCTAAACATGCCAGAATTTCCATGATGGAAGCTAGAAAAGAACATTCGGGCTTCTGGTAGATAAATGACCAATAAATTAATACTATCAACCTGGTAAGTTAACAAATTGACATTCGTTAAATAATACAAAAAAGGTGTTATATTAACTAATGCACTTCTAAACAACATTTATGTTTTTCGTATAAAACAGTAACTAAACATTTTTAAACAATTTTTCCAATTGCGATGTCGACAGTATTCATTTATGAGGGTCATACATCCGTCAGAACCTTAATATCATTTCTGGGCTTTCAGCCTCATATTTTCCGAGCTTAAACAGTTAATTTTTATCTCATCCCTCCA